>JARHVA010005008.1:0-677500 GCA_037957365.1 Torreya grandis | reverse complement strand
TGTTGATCTAAATTAATATTGATGGATGTGTTGAATGCTTACTTTTACTATATGTCATTATTATTAATATTTAATGATTTGCATTGTTTATGGGTCATAAACTTTATTTTCCATGAAATAACCAATTTTAAAAGGGATGTTATTGTTAATAAAAAAATTTAACTCTATACGAGATAAGATTTGGTCTGTTGAGTTATGAATTGTGATGGACCTATTTTATGCATTAAAAATCTATAGATTTTGGATATCTATTAAACCATGTCTTTGTATTCAATTATGTAATGTTTTTTGGACTTAGTTCTTACCCCTTTTTTGCCTAGGGGATATAGGGCAAAAGACACCCAAGAATTTATCATTAGATGAGTTTTAAAACTTAGATAAAATCACTTTTTATGTTGGCTTGGAAATTTTTAGTGGCATAATTACCATGTACTATTCAAACCAAAAATAAATTAGCTCATTTTGGAATCATTGAGAAGAAAAATTAGGTTTCTTTTTATATCATTACTATGTTGACCTCACAATTTGGTGGGAAGCCGATTTTAGGGTTTATATGCAACTGCCATGAAAAAATAGGGATATGAAAGCTTGTGTTAAATGGTAGAATGAATTAATATGCATTTTTGAATTTGAGTCTTATAATGGAAAACTCATAGAGTTTTAAAATAAACTAGAGTGCATGCAAATCATGGAAGAGAAATAGAAATGGAATAAGAAAATGGAAAATGGAGGAGTTAAGGGGGTTATGGAAGAAGGAAGCATGGCATTTTTGAAGAGGGAAAATCACTACCAATATCTATATTGGATGGCGACCATTGCTAGTGACCAGGCAAGTGGAGTATCTCATTTTAAAAGTGAAATTTGTAAAGGGTTTACTTATATATATATGAACTATGTTTTCCATTTTTTAATTATGAATTTGAATAACCTAACTTACCTAGGTTGTATTAAAAGTTGTCCAAATTCATATTTTGGTAGTACTTAAAACATTATAATCCTCTTCAATAGTTTAAGAGAAAAGGATGGATTTTTAGATATTTTTTAATTGTCACTCTTATAGATATAAAGATAGAACTCATTTCCATCCATAGGCCCATAAAATTAGAGAATAGATCCATTTAGATGTAATATTCACATATGTAAAATATACCCTCCATATTTATCTTATTTGAGTATAACAAATGAGAAGATGAGAATTTTTAATTTGTTCTTGTTATAGTGAGATTAACTCCTAGGACCAATAGTTAACTTATATCTTTTATTTATATTCTATATGAGATTAAACCAAGAAAAAATATTTCATCAATTTAATATATGTAGATAAAGTATTTCTTGGAATTCCACTACAGACTTGAGGATTTGTATTTGAAATTGTTGACTGGTAGTTATATGTATTTGCATAGGAAACTGTAGGGTCACACCTTAAAAAAGGGTCATTTTGTCTACATCCATACTTTTCTTACATAATTTATAGATTTATATATATATTATTGTTAAAAATTATATATACCTATGTTTTTTTATATGTGAACTATTAAATATGAGTGGCTATTATGTTTTGGTTGTTGGTAGTCTCTTGGAACTTATATAAGTTGTAGATGAAGTTATAATCTATAATACAGTCATACGTATATATGTATATGATTAATAATACATATAAATATGTTTGTGTATAAATATATACACATATATCTATATATAAGAGAAGGAATGTTCTCCCATTGATACTTCACTAAGATTTTGATACATATTCGATAGAAGACACATACATAGTTGTAGATATATAATAGAATTTATATATAATCTTATATTGAGTTGGAATTTTAGATAAATTGGTGTCAAAATCAATGATGGTTTGGGTTCAAATGGAACATAATGAAATGTATTTTGAAAGGTTTTAGATATACTAAAATATATCTATATGTGCTCATATTTCTCCATATATAATCTTTCAAAAAATGATTATTACTTAATCTTGTCCTTGAGTAATGAAATGATAGGGAAATATATATGTATACATACATGGATACAAACCATGTAATAATTATCTATAAAATAAATTTGTATCATGCTAAGTAATTATCAAAATAGTCAATAGAGATTGATCATTTAGTAAACAAATGATAGAATGGCCTATTTCAAAATTGGTAGATAATCCTTGTTTTATGTGTACATGAGCTTTTAGAATTTTGTTTAACCTAAATTTAATTTTATATAGTGTTAATTAAATTCAACTAAATAAAATTTCTTGAATTCAATTGAGTGAATTATAATTCATCTATTTACTTGAAATTCCTTAACATAGGCATTTATTTATGCTTACATTTTGAGAATGTCAATGGTAGATATAAACTGCATTTATTGAATGTGTTAATGATAGTTGTAAATTAGAAAAGTAAAGTGATTTTTCATAATAGATGAATGTTTTAAACTTGTATAATATAATCAAGTGAATACCTATCTTTAATTGCTAAGTAATTATATGCTTCAAGTTTTTTAATAGTATGTCTTTGAACTGGTTTATAAGAATATACTATTGTATTATTTCTTATGATAATGGATGATTGGCATATGAGGTTGATTTCATGTAATGTATATACCTATCAATTGGTATCATATGATAGATTGAGATTTATTAGTATAGAGTATGTGTGTGTGTGTGTGTATTTGACTTAGATATATGGGTGATTTAAAATCTATAACAAAAAAACTTTGGCAAAACTAATTTTATAGCTAAAAATCATTATCATTTCATTATAGTTTTTATAATCTATAAGTGCATGATGTCATATTATATAGAGGGTTATTTTCCATGGTCTATGTGATTTCTTCATGTATTACTACTTTTACTACATATGGGTTTGGTTGAATTTTTGACATCTACACTGCCATTATCTGTCCCTCTATGAAGAGAAGGGCCACTCCCAATGGGGAAGTGTGTGAGAGACTTTTGGTTTATGGTTGGAATAAAATCACCTCAATTATACTCTTCCTCTTTTTATTTTATCAACCATTCAAGATACATACTCATGGATATTATATTGATTGTTGATTTGTCTTATGTGGCTCAAACATACTTTTGTACTTCATATCATGTGATATTATGACATACAGTGAAAAATTGTAATATTTTTACATTCAATATTTATTATTTGATATGATAATGGTTGCACGCCTGTACTTAATTCATAATGCTAGAAATAGTATTAGTTATATATACATGTTTAACTATAAAAAATAGATTATTTCCATGTACTATTATACCATTCACTTAGCATATATGTTATGAGATAGTTTTTATCTTTTGAACTATTTAAGGATGTTTGAAAGATAAATATTTAATAACTTACTAGTGGGTTAGTAGTATTTTATGCACATACTATTGTATATGCATTTAGTTTCCAAACAATAAACCATTATGTTAATTAATGGATAAGATTATAAGTAAAGTATGTTAAGTTGATAAAAAAAATATGTGTTTCATTAGTAAAACCCAGTGGGATCTTAACATTGTAGTATCATAGTGTAGGTTTCAAATGCTTAGATATAATGAGTCCACTAACATAAATTATGTATATTATTAAAATAAGGATAATGGTTCAAGTAGTATCTAATGTTTATGGGACCTCTAATGATAATCCTCAAGTTGATCCTAATAAATTGATAGCTGAACAAGCTAAAAAACTCAATCAAATCATTATTGTCATGAATGAAACAATAGACAAATTAGAATCCATAGAGTGGTATATTTATGGGTGGAGTGAGAAAAATGAACAATAAGAACTAAAATTATAACTATTTTTTCAATAAAAACCTAAGATCAAGGACATGCTAAGGAGCAACAAGTGGCAAGAGCTCAAGTAGCTAAAGAACTTGTGCGAGATATGAATAAATTAAATCCACTCAAGTTTGATGGTTTAGTGTTGGGTGATGGAGATAAATCCTAGTTTATAGACATGGAATTTATTTTTGAAATTTGAAAATATTATAAGGTAGCCAAGGCTATTTGGGGAGCTTACCAACTAGTTGGTAAAACAGCCATTTGGTGGACCAATATAAATAAAGAGATGGGTCTTGAATCTACCACCACCACTTGGGAGTATTTTCTAACCTTTTTTAGATATCGGTAGATACCCTAATTATATTTTGATCAAAATCTAAAATCTTTTCAAAATATAAAACAAAGATGTATGTCAGTAAATGAGTACTTGAAAATTTTCACAAAGCTTTTGAAGTATGTACCTCGATCTAAAAAGATAAATGTTTTCAAATTAGGAAGTTCATCATGTGTTTAAAACCCCAAATTATATGTGAAGTGGATGTTCATGGGCCATCCACCATGGACTAGGTCTTTGATAAATTGGTTAATTAAGAGCAAACATTGAAATCACTTGTTAAAGTTGGATAAAAATTAAAAAAGAATTTTGGAAGCTCACAAACTAATTTCAAGAAAAAGAACTAGAAATGGAATTGGAATTCCAAGAACATGTTCAATAATTAGAATGTGAAGTTCAATAAAACTTCATGAAATAGGAAATCTAATAAGGATTTAAGGGAGGTAATCAATCTAAGAGGAAGGGACCACCTAGCAAATGTTTTACATGTGGAAGAGACCATTATGCTAAGGTTTGTCCTTGATGAAAGATAAAGGGTAAAAATAATAATTCATCTACCTATGCATCATAGTAGGGAACTTTATACAAATTAATTCATGTAGCTATTGGAAATCATAAATCTAAATTTCAAGCTTTTCCCATTGAAGTATTAGGTAACTAATTTAGGCATCCTTTTTCCATTTTAATAGATACAAGAGCCACTACATGTTTTATTTATCCATAAATGTTAATTAAAATATATAGGAAAGCTATTCTTATGGAAAATGTTTAGCTAGTTCAGTATGGGAATGAATCCAAAGTCAAGGTTGATAGGTGTCTTTTTGAGGATAAGGTAAAGTTACCAGAATTAACCATAATATTTGACCTATATGCAACATATCTAGGATCATATAAAATGATTCTACGATTAAATTGTATTTTTAGGCACAAAGCTAATGTCAACTAATTTCTTAAGAAGGATGAATGATTAGATTATTTAGGGCATTAAAAGCAAATTTAAGGAGAAAAAAGAGATTTGAAGCTAAGTCTGATTTTAGACATGCAATTGAAAAATACTTAGCAAAAGGGATGCCAAGTTTTCTTGTTTAAAGTTGATGAAATCAAAGAAACTAAGGAGCCCTCTATTGAAGAATACCCCTTTCTACAAGATTGTCAAGATGTTTTTCCATAAGAGTTACATGTTTTACCTCCCAAAAAGGAATTCAACTTCACTATTGATATTATTCTAGGATCATAACCTTGATCTAAGGCTCCCTACAAAATGATAACTAAATTAGTCTAAGGTTTTTATTTGGATAAGTGTTTCACTATAGGTGCACCTATGGTTTTCATGAAGAAGAAGGATAGAACCCTTCACCTATGTATAGATTATAAGATGTTGATCAAATCAACAATTAATAACAATTATCCTTTAGCCTACATTGATGATATATTTGATCAAATGTAAGGTGTGACATTATTTTCTAAGATTGACCTTTGATCTAGGTACGATGAGTTGAGGATTAGGGAGGAAGATATTCCAAAAATAGCCTTTAGAACTAGATAGAGACACTATGAATTCATAGTGTTCCCTTTCAAGATAACAAATGCACTTGTAGCATTCATAAATCTCATGAATAGTGTGTTCAAAAATTACCTTGATCAGGTTTTGCTTATTTTCCTCGACAGCATCCTCATCTAATCTAAAAGTGAATAAAAATATATTGAGCATTTGTGCTTTGTTTTTCAAGGTTATGAAAGCATAAGCTTTATGGTAAATTGTCTAAGTGTGCCTTATTTCAAATAAGAGTACAATATCTAAGACATATTATTTTTTGAAGAAATAATTTTAGTGGATCCAACTAAAACTAGAGTCATCATGGAATGGACAACACCTAGGAATGTTCATGAGGTGTGTAGATTTATGGGTTTAGTAGGATACTAAGAAAATTTATAACAAATTTATATATGATAGAAAATCCAATCACCTCTCTATAATGAAAGTAATAGTGATTTATTTGGTCAAATAAGTGTGAAAAAGCTTTTCAAATCTTGAAAAGGAGGCTTCTAACATCAGTGTTATGGATTCTAAATCTAAATGGTCATTTTACAGTAATAATTGATCTTTTGAATTGATGGTCTAGGAGGAGTTATTAATTAGGATGGCTCATTTATAGCTTATACATCAAGTAAATTAAACCCTTATGAGGCAAAATATTCCCCACATGACTTAGATTTATTTATCGTAGTACATGTTTTGAAAGTATGGAAGCATTATTTATTGGTAAAATATTTTGAGCATAAAATCAAAAACTTAGGGCTTAAGTACATATTTATCCAACCTAACCTTAATGCTTTTGAAATATGATTGTTATAATTCCTATAATATTATGACTTTGACATAATTTTAATTAAGGGCAAGGAAAATAGGTTTGTATATGCCCTTACCTGCATAAGGTACATTAAATTTTTGGCTACTATCAGGAGTACCTTTTTTGATTAGGTAGTGATGTTATCCACAAAAAATGAAATATATGAGTAGGCAAAGAAATCTTTTGTTAGGAATTTATATTTTACATTGTGTAAGTTTGAGTATTTAAGGTTAATATTTATTGAGAGGTAAATATAGTTAGTTGGTTAGTTTGTGTATTGGAATATTGTTATATAACAATATTATGATAATAGATATTATATTAGTTTTCTATATATATTATTGGTAACAACAAATAATACCTACAAACTATTATAAGAGTTTTGGAGGTTTCCTAGGAGAGATTTTGTAGGGATCTAGAATTCCTTATTATAGGAAACATTATCCTATATATTTGTAAGTGTGTTTGAATGAATTCATAGAGAATAATGTTATTATTGTGTGTTAATATTTAGTCTATGTTCATCTCTGTAGTGCATGAATTAATTATTTACATAAGCTCTTTGAATTCTCAAAAGTGGTATCAGAGTAGGCATACCAGTGAAATTTTATGAGAGAGATAAATGTTACAATTATGGATCTTTTAGAGGTATGATGAGAGGGAGAGGATATAAATTAATAGGTGTAAATTCTAATGTTTTATATGCAAGCATTATGGATTTGCACTGCACTAGTGTCAATCAAATTTAAACATCCTTCTATTTGTGTATGATTGTCAATTTTGATTTTTGAATTCTATCATGTATTTCCTAATACAAATAGTGATTTTCTCTTTACCAACTAGATCCTTGTACAAATGTAAAATCTACTCCTATATCTCCAAGTGTATACTATCCATCAAAATTTATGCATTCATTTGGAGACCAATCCTCTTAATGAAATAGCTATCATGAAATACATTAGACCAACTACAACATTGGTACCAAAAAATTGATGTAGAGGGAGGAAAAAAAGGTAAAAGGATATTCTTCTCAATGAAGGCCTACTAGTTATTCATGCATGTTCATTCAAAGGTTCTTTTATTTATGATGTCACCATCTTCATGTCAGGGAAACCCCAGAACAATAAACATGCTCCAATCCCTACTGAGTCAAGATCTTGCTCTACCAATTAGAACACATGTGATTACTTCTTGTATTAGCAACTAAACACGGAATTATACCAGAATCAATAAGTAACTAGAAATATGAAACAACACAGGAATTAAGAGACAATACACAATTGTATTATATACATGGAAGAAAATACAATAAGGAAGATGCCACTTCTTCCTCCACCTCAAAGGCTCGCCACACCTCAAGACCTTCTTCTCTCTCTCTCTTGGTCCCAACAATCAACTCCAATATAGAATTGATGTTCACCTCTCCAACCAGTCAGTAACACGCTGCCAGTTCACCAAGTACACAGCCGTACTCCAAGTAGATCTCCCATGAACCTTCAACCTGCAATTCAATAGACCATACTCACAATTGTAGATCTCTCTACACCCTTGAAGAACCCTTCTTCAACCAGTACCCCGGTGGATCAGCTCCTTGACCTTGCAGACCTTGCAACTCTCCCTGATCAAACACTCTCAGCACCTCTTGGAACTAGGAGGAGCTACACTAGCTCTCTCTAAAAGCTCTATGGCTTTCTAGCACACTCTAACAATACAGCCCATGAGTCCATATATAGATCCCATGCTTACAATAATTAGACTAACCTAACTACAATAATTAGACTCGCAACTCAAGACTAAGATTAGCCTTCAACATGCAAACTGATAGTCTAAAATTAGACTCTCCCGGATTCGTCATGCGAACTGCCTGTTCTTACACAGGCTGCCGACGTCGGCACCTCATGACCGATGTCGGCCGACTGGTAACCGACGTCGGTTGCTTCCTCTTGCCATCTGACTGATGTCGGTTGATCAGACCGATGCCGTTTTTCCTGCAACTGAATCAGCTACTCCCCGCAACTCTGGATCCTCCTTAACTTCTCTTGTTTGCATCCTGGTGAAGCTTTTAGCTCCACAACCTAACAATCTCCCACTTGGAGATAAATAGCTGCACCTGTACCTGTACCTATACACCGTCTAAATTATTCCCTGGCTTGTATTCCTCTTCAAGATCAATCCTGAAGACCAACCACCACATAACCTGTGATGTTATACCTGTCATTCAAGTAACCTGCCGCATCCGAACCTACATATCCATGTAGTGAAGAACTTGACCCTGCATAACAAGAAACCTTGCTGCTAGTCCCACTGAACTGCCCTCCAGTACTCCTTCCCCGAATTAGCTCCATACTTTCTGACAACCCCCACTGCTTGGGAAAACAACTTAGGTCTATACTAGACCTCATGTGATTTCGAACCCTGTTTCAAGCTAAGCTTGAACTGTCCAGCCCTTGGTGTGCTTTCAGATTCTGCATCCTGCATTATGAACCCCGCCAACACCATCTTCACATCAGCTCCCACTGGAGATCAAATCTCCATGTCTCATATGCCAAAGAATTTCGCTGCTCCAAATTCTTCATGACACGCCTCTGAACTAACCTTACCTTTAGCTCAGCAAATATCTGTATGTACAAACCTACTAGTAAATCACTCACATACAGTAACAAGATGATGTCATGACTCATCATCCACCTGGTAAGACAAAACCACAATAGTTACACTAACATTGACTGAAGCCATGCTTAGTCGTCCACCTGTCAAACCTGTACCACTGTCCTGCAGCTTCCTCAAGACCATATGCCTTGGCCTTCCATCTCTTGTATCCATCCACTCTCTTCTTTATCTCGGGAATCCATTCCATCTCTCAGTGCTTACATCCAGCTGACAAATCTACCAACAAATACCTATTTGGATCTTCTCCAAGGACTCACACTCCTTATCCATGCCAAGCTCCCACTGTATCTGGACTCTACCTGCATTACCTCTTCTAACTTCCTAGTTCTTGACTATCAAAGAGGCAATATAAAGAAGGTGAACAACGAATATGAGGTTCACTTACCATTTCTGACCTCAACACGAGCGTTTGAGACTTGCTGTCTGCCCACTATCCGTACCAGTGACCGATCTCGGCCATCTCCCAGTCTATTTCCGACCGATGTCGGCTCCCTGTACTGAACCTGACTGCCAACGTCGTTACCCCTGGCCGACGCCGGCGTCCCTACTGCCGACGTCAGTTCCTTCGTGACCGACGTCGGTCATCCTGTTGCCGACGTCGGTTACTGTATAACCGATGCCGGTACCTGTGTTCGTCTGTGAGTGACAACTTTTTACCCGCGAGCTCTCCATGGATCAAAATCCTAATCAAATCAACTCTGCTCTGCTCAGAATAAATTGGTTTCCTCACCTGATCTCTGTCCATCATCTCCTCTATGAACACCAAGGCTTTCCAGTTCTTTAGCTTGTCAAAGACATCTGACCTCCGCTTCAAAACTTGCATTCTCCTCCTACATATGTGGCCAAGCCTATAAAGCCACATCTCTGCAACAGAAGGTGAATCAATAATATAAGTAGATAGATAAAGGATACCTACTTTCTTACCACCATCTAATTCAAGTGTATCCACTGTGAGAGTTACAGAGCATCTCTCATCACCCAAATTTCTTGAAGAAATTAGACTCATCTCCAAGACTGGTACCTGCATGACTTCCTTCAACCACTGTGAGTCATCCGTCTGCACTTTCAGCTTCACTTCCCCTTCGTCAATCATCTGACAAGGCTCTCCAACCCCTAAATAAATCTCTCCAAAGTCTCCAAAGACATGCCCATGAAAAGATGCTCTATTTTGGGCTGCATGGAAAGAGGCAAAAGAATCTGTAAACAAAGATTCCACTTTATCCAGAACACCCTGTACAATATTACCTGCAACATGTGCTTCCACCAGCTGATCTTCTACCGACCAACGATCTCTTTTAACCTGCTCTTTCTTTCCATCAATCAGACCATTCGTGCTATTCAGTTTCTCCATTTGTAGCTTACTTTCTTCTGCCATTGCTATACTCCCACTCAATCTGAAACCCCTGTGAGTGACCTGTAATCAACAAACACTACCAAATCTGAAACCACCTGTTAGTCAACCCAACCAAAAGCTCTGATACCAATTGATGGTATCAACGCTTGAACCTACAACCAAGGCTCTGATACCACTTGTCAGGGAAACCCCAGAACAATAAACATGCTCCAATCCCTACTGAGTCAGGATCTTGCTCTACCAATTAGAACACATGTGATTACTTCTTGTATTAGCAACTAAACACGGAATTATACCAGAATCAATAAGTAACTAGAAATATGAAACAACACAGGAATTAAGAGACAATACACAATTGTATTATATACATGGAAGAAAATACAATAAGGAAGATGCCACTTCTTCCTCCACCTCAAAGGCTCGCCACACCTCAAGACCTTCTTCTCTCTCTCTCTTGGTCCCAACAATCAACTCCAATATAGAATTGATGTTCACCTCTCCAACCAGTCAGTAACACGCTGCCAGTTCACCAAGTACACAGCCGTACTCCAAGTAGATCTCCCATGAACCTTCAACCTGCAATTCAATAGACCATACTCACAATTGTAGATCTCTCTACACCCTTGAAGAACCCTTCTTCAACCAGTACCCCGGTGGATCAGCTCCTTGACCTTGCAGACCTTGCAACTCTCCCTGATCAAACACTCTCAGCACCTCTTGGAACTAGGAGGAGCTACACTAGCTCTCTCTAAAAGCTCTATGGCTTTCTAGCACACTCTAACAATACAGCCCATGAGTCCATATATAGATCCCATGCTTACAATAATTAGACTAACCTAACTACAATAATTAGACTCGCAACTCAAGACTAAGATTAGCCTTCAACATGCAAACTGATAGTCTAAAATTAGACTCTCCCGGATTCGTCATGCGAACTGCCTGTTCTTACACAGGCTGCCGACGTCGGCACCTCATGACCGATGTCGGCCGACTGGTAACCGACGTCGGTTGCTTCCTCTTGCCATCTGACCGATGTCGGTTGATCAGACCGACGCCGTTTTTCCTGCAACTGAATCAGCTACTCCCCACAACTCTGGATCCTCCTTAACTTCTCTTGTTTGCATCCTGGTGAAGCTTTTAGCTCCACAACCTAACACTTCAATGGACGTCAACATTAGATCCATGAGCTTAATCTCCTTGAGTTCTTCTTAGACTTGGTATTCCTTATGTGTCCATCAATTGGTAAACGTATATATGTTTTTTATTATCCATTTTTTTATTCCAAGTCATCTTTGATCCCAATGTGTAGCTATCAAAAATCCTTTTTTCTTATTTTTTAAGTTAAAGTTTGTCTTTTGATATGTATTTAAGTAGTTTGTATAAAAAGGTCACCTTGGTAATTCATATGGTTTGGTCAATATTAATTTATTTAAAAATATTTTTGTTTAAATTATTAGAGTCTTGTTTATAGGCTTATTCAAGCTTATACTTATATTAATTAGTCACAGTTACTTGTTTCTAGTCATAATTTTATTTTGTTTAAAATCCAAAAGTGTCAGTTTTCAATATAGGTAATATAGGTTATTTTACAAGGTCATTGGTATATTGTTTATCATTCATGATATTAAATGTAATGGAGTGTCATTGAGTCCCAATTATATTTAGTCATATTTTATGGTTATTATAAAGTAATTAAATATTACTTTCTAGTTAATAGGTGTTAATATTTATAGAGAGTCATTTTGGGTTTATTGTCAAAATAAAAAATGAATCAAGAATTAAAAATTGAGTCGTTATGTGAAGAGTCATTTTTATGTCAAAATATTCAAGAGTTAGATTCCTTTTGTGTCAATAAAAGTATGTCAAAAAAATTTAAAACAATATATTACATTATAGATGCCTTATAGCTTGTATGCAATGTTTGAATTATGGGGAGATTTATCCTCAAACTTCATGCATCACTTCATGCATCTAAGCTTCATCAACACATCAGCTGAGTAAGTAGTGAGATAATAGAGGATAGAGGCATAGGAGGTTATAAGTCTTTCAATGACCTCTAATCAATTGACAATGATAAGGCCACACCAATGATTTGGTGACATATATAGTGTGGTGTGTTTTTCATTTCCACTATGTGTTTGGAAAATAAGAACTGAGGAATAATGCCTATTCATATAATATAATTTGTTTAAAATTCTAAACATAATTACTTAAGGTGAAAAAATTATCAAAAAACATAAATCACCAATGTAATTTAGTTTATGGATCTTGAAAGGGTTTGTGTTAGAGATCTAGAAAACCATAAGAGGTGAACAATGTTTTGGAAACAGTTAGGAGAGTATATACTATAGAGATCCCATGAATACTTCTTTATGGAATGAACTTTAGTGACACATCTATTTTGGTCCCCTAAATTAAATACGGGATACATTCTTTCATATATAGTGGTCATGTGTAGCAAGAATACGTTAGTAGTATGCAGACCTAAGAGTACGCAATGGCATATAGTTTTGTTCATGCCAATTCTTGGAGGTAGATGGTGTTCATTTTCATGTCAAGGTTTTTGTAAGGCTATAAAAATATGGGAGGAGTGAGGCTCTCTTTATATCAAGTTCTTGAGCCAAATAGGGCATGCTACAATGGGTGATCATATTTCAAATAAGAGTGTGAATGTTTTTTCACCATGCAAAAACTATAAGGGGAATGTTAGGAATTTATATTTTACATTATGTAAGTTTGAGTATTTACATGTTGATATTTACTGAGAGGTAAATATAGTTAGTTTTTATATCATAATATTGTTATATAACAATATTATGATAATAGATATTATATTGGTTTGTTGTATATATTTTTGGTAACAATAATATAATACCTACAAACCATTATAGGAGTTTTGGAGGTTTTTTAGGAGAGATTTTGTAGGGATTTAGAATCCCTTATTATAGATAACATTATCCTATCTATTTGTAAGTGTGTTTTAATGAATTCATATAGAAGAATATTATTATTGTGTGTTAAAATATTTAGTATATGTTCAACTCTATAGTGCATGAATTAATTCTTTATATAGGCTCTTTTAATTCCCAATAGCTTTATCAGAGGAGTAACAAGATCTTATATATAATGGATTTAAATTTGAGAATGATGGAATTCTGGGATACAATGGAAGGATCCATGTACTTGATAGAGAAAATTTGAGGATTACCATGTTGAAGGAGTTGTATAACACTCCATATTTATGAAATCATGGTGTAATTAAGCTCTTAGCAGAGTTAAAACTATTTTATTTATAGAAAGGAATCAATAAATATGCAATAAATTTTATGTCAAGATGCTTGGCGATAGGTTGTCATTATACCTCTCATTTAACCAATCAATATATTGGTGTCATTTTATACTAGGTCAAATGTCCAAGGCTATATGAAATGAGACCATTGGATATTGGAGTTTCAAGTTCATTATTTGGGGTGTTTATTTTTGATGTGGTATCTAAATCTTAATAATAGTAAATAAGACTCTAACTCTATTTTTCAGAAAAGTAAATCTAGAAGGTTTGTTAAATGAATATCTCCTATGACATTCACACCATCAACATCCAAAACTTAAACATATGACATAAGACATTATGGTGTCCTCACTCAATATGCCCATATGGCTAAGACACTGTGTTATTATAGAATGAGAGGATACTATTTATTTTCACTTAAACTACTCTTAACAAATTTTGAATATGGAGATAGGTTAACAAACTTTACTTCCTATGAAATTTAAAGACACACTCTTGCATAAGGAAAAGTCACTTGATTTGATTGAAACAACCTCTGCATGTAATGGAAACACACTTGCATTAAAGGAAATTCACACTTTACTTTTGAAAAAGAAATCACACTTTGCTTTGAAAAGGAAATCACTCTTTGATTTGAAAAGGAAATCACTCTTTGCTTTGAAAAGGAAATTCATACTTTACTTTGAAAGGAAATCACTCTTGTGTTTAAAAGGAAATCACACTTCGTAGTGAATGAATTATACCTAGATTAAATAAATACTTCTAAACTATAAACTAAAAAGTACCAATTTGTCCTGATCTTTAGAGAGAAGTGGGCCCTTTCTCCTTCCTTAGAATAGGAATAGCTTTACTCAATAATGAAAATTATTATTGAACTTTATTTCATTATCAAAGGAATATATACAGATATGCAAAACTATACTAGAATGTTTTTTCTAATTTTTGATTGATTAACTAACATCAACAACTTTTCTAACTATTTATAATGAGGAGATATGTATTTAAAGCACATCTCAACATCTATTCATAGAATACAAAATTTGGCAATCTAAACAGCCAAATCTACTTATTCAAAATATAAAAGATCTAGGAATTAGATTATGTGCTTATAAAAATGTGTTAGAATTGACTCAACTAATAATAGATGGAAGTTAACTAACATAGATCTGAAGAGATTATATCTAGTTTTACAAAATAGAAATACAAATATATCTAGATCATTTTATACCATTACTATGAATAGTAATGTCTAAAATAAAATATCTAAATATTGAAAGTCTATTTATATATAATAGAAATATTTAGAATCACTAGCTTAATCAGTAGGATCCGATTGGAAATATTCAAAGCATGCCCAAGTATCTTTGGAGCATTCTATACAGGTCTTCAAAGTACCTTTAGAGCATCTTTGGATCATCTTTAGAGCACCTTTGGAGCATCTTCAGAGTGTCTTTAGAGCATCATATCTTCAGATATCATTCACCAAATCCTCAAAACTATTTCCAAAAAGAGTTGTCAAAACTATTTTATGTATTCTCAAAATTATCCCACCATAGGGATGTGTTTCTATACACAAAATTGTGTTTATTTCATCCAAGTTAGACATAATAACAAGATCAAGAATCAACAATGTATCACATATAAATAAAGGACAAATTGCATTCATTTATTACTTAGATAAGACCTTAACTATTAAATGTAATGCAATATATAACCAAAAGGCAACACTGGATAGTTTGTGTTAGATATAATGAGCTATATGGAATGATCATAACTTGGAATGTCAATGATTTAAGGCCAAACATGTGCATCTTGCTAGGTTTTTGTACCCACATTCCACACATAATAGAAGTGGTAAGTCATTATTATGTAATTTGTCAAAGGTTTTCCTATGTCAAAGAACTATCATGATATAATATTGGTGGTTGTTGATAAACTCACCAAAGTAACACACTTCATTTTAGGTAATGTGATAGATGATGCATCAATGATTACCAAAAGGTTTGTAAATGAAGTATATAGATTACATGGGTTTCTAGAGAAGATCATTTCAGGCAAGGACCCTAGGATGACCTCAAGGTTTTGGCAAACTCTTAATGTAGCATTAGATACATCGTTGAACTTTTTCAAACTTTCCATCCAAAAACATATGGGAAAATTGAAAGAGTAAATAATATATTCGAGGATATTTTGAGGATGTATTCCATGGACCATAAATACAAATGGGAAGAATACTTACCATTGGTTGAATTTGCTTATAACAATATTTTTCAATCAACATTGAATATGGATCCTTTTAAAGCATTATATGGTAGAAGGTGTATAACACTAATAAATTCAAATAAATTAGAGGATAGAGTGGTATTTGGACTTGATATACTCACTAAAATGAAATAATATGTGAAGCTAATAATCCAAATATTAGTTGAAGCCAATCATAGGTATAAAATCTATGTTGATCTAAAAAGGATATCAAGGCAATTGTCAGTTGGAGATAAAAATTTTATATGATTCAAACCCTAAAAAGTGCCATTAAGTTTGGTAAATTAGAAAATTTATCACCAAGATAGGTTTGAGGTTCTAGAATTGATAAATTTTGTAGCATATGGACTTGATTTTCCATGAGCTTTAGAAAAAATACATAATGTTTTTCATGTATCTTATCTTAATAAATATATAGCCAATCCTTCACATGTATTGGACTAGAATGAATTATAGGTTATATATCCAAGGGTGGTCATAGTAAAACCAACCAAAAATTTGATACATGCAAACTTCGCTTGCATAACAAGGGAAAATCCTAATGTAGGGTCAGGACGAATATTCTAAAGATAGTTCCATATGGGAGGATTGTGAGGAATATTATAGGTTGTTTCCTCATCTATTTGAATAAAAAAATTGAATGTTATTAGTTATTTTCAAAACTTATGTTTGAAATAAAATTCATCAAGATGATGACTGATGTAGGAGCATTAATCAAATTGTATAAATTTGATCATGTGCAAGTGTTTTTGGTCTCTTAGCATCCCTTAGAAGGTATTAAGTATTTTTAAGAGTCATTATGTGTCTTAGATTGGGTTTTATTTGGTTTGGGAGATTTTCCCACAAAAAACCTTAATTTTAATATTTTAGATGTAATTAGTATGTTAGGAGTCTTTTGAGTAGAAACTAAGGAATGTCATGTTAGTAAAAGTTTGTATATGAGGGACTATTTCAGATAATTTAGACTTATTTATAGTCCAATTTAAAAACAAATATCAATAATATGACTAAATTATTCAAAATTTTATAATTTTCAATTCTCTATAATAAAATAAATGGGTAATAAATCTAAATTATTACCATACTCTCCATGTTCAACTTGCGTAAAACCCAAAAAACTATTAATTTTCAAATATTATCTCCCATCTAATTTAGGGACATAAGTCCAAATTATTTGAAATATTACATTATGGTAATAAGTGGACTAAGGTGGGTATAATAAAGTCTTCTACATACATAACATGAATTAAATGATAAGATTTTGAATGTACCTCTCATGTTTGGGTAGTTCCCATAAGAGTTAGTTACAAGGAGGTAGTTGATCATGTTAATGAAATGAGTTTTTGAATAGAATAGTTTTTAGTATTTTAGGAGATAAGTTATAATTAGGACAGTCAACTATAATTTTGATATGAGGTAGAGGTATGTAAGATCATGAGGTGAAAACAAGGCAGTACCCTATACTCTGTCATTAGTTATAATAATGACCATGTATAAAGAAAAGATCAATCATTGATAACACATATATTTATATATTAATATAATTACATGGATGTTTTCAATATTATGGAAACATTAAATTATTTTTCATAGTGTTTTTTAGATTCAAATAATAAAGAATGGTGTCTTCAATCCTAAATCCAAATTCCTATGTTTGTTCATGATAAAGTCTAGTGAAGACAGAATCCTCTCAAAGTGCAGGGTAGTAAGAATATAAATTATCTTAAAGAGTATAATTTATTATTCATACATTATTGGCAACATTTTATTCGAATAAATAACTAACTCTTTAGATAACCAGACAGTGTAGGTACTCTTTTTCTACAATCAACATCTTTGTATTTAATTTCAATCATAAGTGAGAAGCATGATGTAGGTTAGAGAATGTTTGAGTGTGGTTATTAAATATTTATTAGTGTAATTTAACTTTTAAATAATTTTATAAAATAATAGATAAGTTTATATTCATTCAAACCCTATGTTAATTTGGTTATAGTCAAGACTATATTATCATAACACTGTAGAATTCATGTTTGGAGTGTGATTGAGGACTGATCAAGAAGAGTTTTAACATGGTAAAGATGTAATCATGCTGGATATACATTATAATTATATTTTAAACGTTTTAAAATAATAAATAAACCAATAAAACCATTTACATCCCTCCCAAGCTTCACGTCGTCTACAGAAATCCTAGTTTATGGTTGAAATATGAAAATTGGTATAATTAATGTTTTAACCAATGAAATCAGGTGAAATTTGGTAGTCTATTATATTTTTAAGTTTATAATAATATTTTAAAGTTTTTATATTGGTATGGATACTTTTTTTATATATAAAGGTAATTGTGTGTATGAAGGGCTAAGGAGATATAATTAGGTATGTGTTAGTGTTAGAAAGGGTATCTAGAAAGAGAGATTTTCAATGAAACTTCATGGAGGATTATAAAATGATAGAGGGTACTTGAATATGGGTTTATTATCTTAATAAAATATTTTACCTATCCATACCAATTGAAATTAATAGAAAAAAGGATACAAGGATACGAAAAGGAGAGAAGAGTTATTTTAGAGGGTTTAGTGACACATAAGAGATTAAATCCAAAGTGAAGAAAGTGGGATAAGGTCCAAGAAGCCTATAGAGTCCTTAGAGATGTGTAAGTAAGTAAGGAAGATTTATTTAAGTGTTTGAATCTTTAAGCCTATATCCTAGTGAAGTATTTATGTGAGAGATCAATAAAAGGGAATGAGAAGGTGAAAATAATGATATGAATAGATGGTATGAGAAGTTTAAAAGAGTATAACGCCAGAGTTAAGCATGTGAAGAAGCCTAACATTATAACATGTTGATAATGATGTCAACCTACAAGAGAGAGTTGGTATACATGAGAAGATTGAACAAAGTGGATGCTACAATTTGAGTTGTAGGTATCAAAGTTTAGGAAAGAGCAAAGAATGAAATAGGTCTCTACATCAATGACATATTTTAAAGGGGAAGGATGTTACATTCCATCCTAATATTCAAACACTACATTATTATTAGGGAATAATGTAAACTAATGATTAATATTGTTTTTATTTTGATGATATATTTTGACATATATGTTGTTTGGTTTGATAGATTTTCTAGTTTATTTCATGATATAATATAGTTAGAGGACATTTGTACATGTATCTAAAAATATTATATTTGAGTGTATTGGAATATTATATCGAGATGATTTAATTTTTATATTTAATTTATCTTATAATATTCCATTTCATGTATATACATTCTAAGTATTTTATTATTATGTTCCAAGTTTAGACTAACTATCATTTTATTTGACCAAGGTGCTTACAAGTCTATCCCACCCTCATAAATTGGAAAAGAGGGAGAGCTTCATAGGGGAGGATGATGTAGATATTGGAATTGGGAATAAAAAGAGTGAAATTTAACCCACACACACATACTCATACTTTTGTATGTTGATCTAAATTAGTATTGATGGATGTGTTGAATGTTTAATTTTACTATCTATCACTATGGTTAATATTTCATGTTTTACATTGTTTATGGGTCAAATACTTGATTTTCTATGAAATAAATAGTTTAGAAATGGATTTTATTATTAATACAATTCATTAACATTTTTATTGTGTATTGGCTATAAGAGCTTTACTTTGTTGAGTTAGCAATTGTGATGGACCTATTTTATACATTATAAATCTATAAAGTGTCAAATGTTTATTAAAACCATGCCTTTGTATTTAATTATGTAAAGTTTATTGGAATTAGTTATCACCTATTTTGGTGTCCTAGGGGATATATGAGAAAATACACCCAATAATTTATCATTAGGTGAATTTTAAAACTTAGATAAATGTGGTTTCTATGTTGGTTTAGAAGTTTCTAGTGGCATCATTTCCATGCACTATTTGAACCAAAAATGAATCAGGTCATTTTTGAATCATTGGGAAGAAAATTTAGGTTTATTTTTTTATCATTATAGTGTTGAACTCTCCATTTGGTGGGAAACTAAGTTGTAGTGTTAGCATGCATCTGTCATAAAAAAAGGGATATATAACCTTGAGCTAAATGGGAGAATAAAGGAATATGCATTTATGAATTTGAGTCTTATATGAGAACTCAAAAGTTTTAGGAGAAACTAAAGGCTATGAAAAACATGGAAGAGAATTGAAATAAAATAATAAGAGGGAAAATGGAGGAGATAAGGGGTCATGGAAGAAGGAATAGGGAATTTTTGAAGAGGGAAAAATACTATCAATATTTGCATTGGATGGTGACCATTGCTAGTGACCAAGTAAGTAGAGTATTTCATTTTGAACATGAAATTTGTAAAGGGTTTAATTGTATATATATATGGACTATGTTTTTCATTTATAATCAAAAAATTTATTACCCTATCTTACCTAGGTTTAGTATTAAAAGTTGTCCAAATTCATATTTTGGCAGTACTTAAAACATTAGAACCCTCTTACATAGTTTAAGACAAAATAATGGAGTTTTATATGTTGTTTTACTATGTCACTCTTACAGACCTAGGGATGGAACTCATTTTCATCCATAGGCCCATAAAAGTGAGAATAAATCCATTTGGATGGAAGATTCACCTACATAAAATATACCCTATATATTTATCTTACCTTGGTATGATGAATTGGAAGATGATAAGTTGTAATATTTTCTTTCTATAGTGAGATTAACTCCTAGTACCAATAACTAATTTGTCTCTTTTATTTATCTTCTCTTTGAGATTAAACCAAGATAAAAGATTTCATTGATTTAATATATGTGGACAAATTAGTTCTTGGAAATGTATTGTTTTGATTTTAAAACCACTACAATCACGAGGATTTGTATTTTTTATTGTAATTGTTGACTAGTAGTTATATGACTTCGCATAGGAAATAACCATAATTTTATTACATAAGTTTTATATGTATATATTTTTATTGAAAATTATACATCCCTATGTTTTTTTTATATCTAAACTATTGAATATGAATGGTGAGTATGTTTTGGTTGTTAGTAATCTCTTGGAACTTATATAAGTTGTAGATGAAGAGTTGATTTATAATACAATCATACACATGTGTATATGATTTATAATATATGTATGTGTGATAATGCACATGGACACATGCATGTGTGTGTGTGTGTGTGTGTGTGTGTGTGTGTGTGTGTGTGTGTGTGTGTGTGTGTGTGTGTGTGTGTGTGTGTGTGTGTGTGTGTGTGTGTGTGTGTGTGTGTGTGTGTGTGTGTGTGTGTGTGTGTATTTATATATGTACATATATATACACATATATCTATATATAATAGAAATAATGTTCTCCCATCGATACTCAGTGGAACTTTTGAAACATATTCAATAGGAGATACATACATAGTTGTAGATATATAATAGAAATTATATATAATCTTATATTTAGTTCACATTTTAGATAAATTGGTGTCACATTCAATTATGGTCTAGATTAAAATGGAATAGAGTGATAGGGGTTTTGAAAGGTTTTAGGTATACTAAGATATACCTATATGTGTTCATATTTATCTATAAATAATATTGAGAAAATGATGATTACTTAATCTTGTTCTTGATTAATGAAATGATAGGAAAGTATATATATTTATACATACATAGATATGAACTATGTATATACTATAGTATAAAATAAAGTTTTATATTATAAGTAATTGTTGAAATAGTCAATAGGGATTGAGAAACTAGTAAAAAGGTGATAGAATGGCCTATTTCAAAATTGGTAGATAATCCTTTTTTTATTTATACATAATATTTTATAATTTTGTTGACCTATTATTCATTTTGTATAATGTTAAGGAATTTTAATTAAATTAAATGAATTCAATTGATTAGAGAATAATGTATCTATTTACTTGAAATTTTTTAGCATAAGCATTTATCTATACTTGCATTTGGAGATTAAGAATGTCAATGATAAATATAAACTACATTTCTTAAATGTATTAATAATATTTGTATGTTGTAAATTTAAAGTTATTTTTCATAAAATATGTATGTTTTAAACTTCTATAGTCAAGTGACGACCTATCTTGAATTGCCAAGTAATTGTATGTTGCAAGTTTGTGTATGTATTTGAACTATTTTATAAGACTATACCATTGTATACTTTCTTATGATAATAGATGATTGGAATATGAGGTTGATGTCATGGAATTCATATACCTATCATCTAGTATCATAAGATATATTGAGATTCATTTGTAGAGAGTATGTGTGTATGCGTGGATTTAACTCAGATCCATGAATGATCTAAAATTTATAATGAAAAAACTTTGGCCAAAGTAATATTATAGTTGAAAACATTATCATTCCATTATAATTTATAGTTTACATGTGCATTTATGATGTCCTATTAGATACAAGATTATTTTCAATGGTCTATGTGACTTCTTCATGTATTAGTGATTGTAATGCACACGAGTTTGGTTGAATTCTTGATATTTGCACTACCATTATTTACCCCTCCATGAAGAGAAGGGACACTTATAGAGGGGAGGTTTATAGGAGATCAAAAATATGTCGTCAGAGGAAAAGCATCCCAATGACGTTCTCCCTTTTTTTAGTTGATCAGTCATTTTGGATGCATAATCATGGCTATTGTATAGATTGTTGTGTTTTCTTATGAAGCATAGATGTAATTTTGTACTTCATATCATGTGATATTATGACATACAATGAAAATTTGTAATGTTTTTACATTTCATATTTTTATTATTATATATAACAATGGTTTTATACTTGTACATGTTTCATAATGTTAGAAATAGCAGTAGCTGTATATACATGTTTAATTGTAAAAAATGATTATTTCCATGTACTATTGTACCATTCACTCAACATATACATTAGGAGATATATTTTATCTTCTAAAATATTTAAGGTTGTTTGAAAACTAAATATATTGTAACTTAACTAGTGGGTTAGTTGTATTTTATACACATATTATTTTACATGTATGTTGTTATCAAATAGTAAACCATTATGTTAATTATGAATAATATTATATGTAAGGTATTTTAAGTTAAAGGGGGGAAATACATGTTTCATTAGTAAAACCCAATGGGGTTTCAACAACTTTATGAAATGTTAATAAAATGGAGTAGATCTAGGGTTTGATGATGTATAGATCCCACCTTACATAATATACATTATAAATGTTATTTGTCTCATTAAATAAAAATAATAACGTATGATTATGATCTATATTAAATTTATTTTCTATTTTTTTTTTAATTTTGAAAATGTAATAGTTAAAAATTCCACTTTTAGTATGAACAATACAATACACAAATGAAAAATCTAGACTCAGTAATGTAAACATAGAAATAAAAATATATGTAAATAAAATGTGACCTATAATCACTTGAGAGATAGTGAGGATATATAATCACTTGAGATATCATTTTGTTTTATGTAAATATTTCTTGTATATATGTCACCTTAAATTTAGGAGGGACATACACCACATTGTATATTTCAAAAATATGGGACATATATATAAAAAATAAGGAAACAATTCATTCAACTGATCACAAAGCTTAAAGAGAGGAAACAAAAATGATATTTTGATGTATAATTTTACAAGATGACAAATTTTTATCTTATATATAATTTTGAATTTTTACTAATAAAAAATGGTAATGGCATAAGTAAGAATAGTCAATCATTGTGTATAGACTAATAGATGGGAAAGTAATTATGAATTAAAGTACCATTAATTTTTTAAATATAAAGTATTGTATTTCACTTTCACAACTAAAATTTGAATAAAAATTAGCCATCAAAACAAGCCAAATCAAATAACTAGCCAGTCAAATAATGACACATAAGTGAACACTACATACATGACTTAATCCTCAAATAATGGTTTGACTTAATTTTATTTTGTATATAAAATCTCATGATTTAAATACCTTTAAAAAATTTCTTTCACATAATTTAAATCTCAAAAATGAAATTGGTGACATGGAAAAATCACAATCTATTAAAGGGTATATGTTTATATAATTATGTGGATTCTATGTGGTTATAAACACTCCTTCACTTTGGGTGCACAACTACTGGTTCCTCTCCCTTATATATCTTTGAATTATATAATTCAATCATTATATTCTTTGACTTTGATCTAAAAATAATTTTTTCTTTTCCTTTAGTTGTCTTTAAATTATTTAACTCAATCATTATCTTACTTGACTTCATGTGCACAACCACTAGTTCCTCTACCTTACTCATGTCGAAATTATTTAACTCAATCATTATCTTCATTATCACCAACATGGATAAAAAATAAAGGATGTATGATTGTATTTATGATTTTTAGATATAAAATATAATCAATTTTTTGGGACATTATATTAGATGCAAGATGTTATTTTGAACAGAGCGTTAAAAATTTTAAAATTACAATAAATATATAAACTATTATTAATATTAATTTCTTATAATATTAACTATACTAACATTTAAAATTTGATTATGATTAAATAACCATCATCAAAAAAATTAATGACAAGTAGGGTTGACATTCTAGTCACTCACATCAAGCATGTACCATACAATCATATCAAAACTTTATTTTGGTTTTTACAATTTTATTTCACTATTTTTTTAATATGATTTAATTAAACTAAGAGAAATATGAGATTAATTTATCTCTATTATAATTATATACTATTTTATTAAATGGTACCCCTAAAAATAAAAATAAAAAATGACTAGGTATTCAAGTGATACAATAGCCCTTATTTTATTATATAAAAATTGATTATATGTTCGCCTTTATTAAAGAAGACATTTTGAAAATAAAAATATATTTAAAAATCATGCTTCATTACTTTAACCTCTTGGCATAGAATATTATATTCTACCTTTTATATCTATTCTATCAAATTAACCTTATTACCATGGACTAGGTGGCCTATTGAGTAGGTCCTGAGGGAAATCTCACCCCTAATTACAACACCAAGATTAAGCTACTCTATAAATTTATAATTGGATTTTTTTCTATTTTTGTTGAAATACGTCATAATTTTAAAGTTTCTTATTATCCCCACCACTATCAACAAAATTTCAAAAAAAACAAATAAATAAATAAATAACTATTTATATTTTTTACCCGTATAACTTGTTACAACTATAACAAGAAAGGTAATTATGAAATACAAAGCACATACACAATAAAATATAATAATTATTAATATAATTATTGAAAAATTAGAAGGGTTACATAGTTACAACACACAATTATAATACCACATATGACTAGAGATAAATCTAATGCAATATTAACTTTCTAACTTTAGTATCCTATATTGTGTTTTTCTTACCCAAAAAAAAAATTTAGAAGGTATTATGATTTTTAAGAATGTATTTTACATCTATGGATTAAAAAAATTCATATAATTAGGTTATACCCATTTAAAAACATAAATTATATTAATAAAATGTAATTTTAAAAAAAGAAAATCATTTTTTTCACATAAAAAAATAGATTGTCATTTTTAGAAACTTGATATTGAGTTTGACTTTTGAGAGAAAATAGCTTAAAAACTATCTAAAAATATATAAAAAGTACATTGAAAAAGTATTTTTATGAGACATCATATAAATATGTGGCCCCATTTAACCCATATAGTTAGCTAATTTCTTTTTATTTATATTTAAATAATCTATTAAATAAAACATAAATTAATATTAATATGATTTTTAGGAGGTATATTTTACATCTAAATATACCCTAATGTGCACACTTAATCTATGCTCAATTACATAGTTTTAAACTAATATTTTTCTATTTATATACATATGACCCTCTATCTAAAGGTAACTATGATACTAAATGTCCATATTGCTCATTCCAAACAACCTAGACTCATTACTTGATTGATTCATACTTCCAATTTGACTGTATCTATTTTTCAAATGAAGTCACTCCTTCAAGATAATCATGTAAGCTAGTAGTGTCTAAAACCATTAGCTTCTTCTTCCCACCAATTAACATTTGATTTCCCAAATTCAAATTCATCCCAATGGGTCATTATGCATGTTTCCCAAGCCTAATTCAAGGGATCCAAAAATTTCTATTTCTACCCATTTATTCATATGAGCCTTATATCATTGCAATCATAATAATATCTAATTTTTCATTAGATTAAATTCTGTATTTCTCCCAATTTTGAGTCCTTACAACCAAAGAAACCTTGATCTAGGTCTAAATACAACAAGAAAGTCACAATTCATTTGTTCAAGTACATAATCACACTATGATTACACCAACATATAGTTTTTTACTAATATTATATACACAATATAGTAGCATGGGATAACTACATGGATTTTGATCACTCTTCAGAGTATTGGTATGTAGGTAATGCTCAACACATGAGATGTTTAGGCCAAGTAAAACCCTAGATCCTTGCCCATTTCCCCTATTTTACAATGTGTTCCCTTTTATTAATGAGCTAGGGTTAAAGTGAATAAAAACTAACATAATGACTCCCACAGTGAATCGAATGCATATAAATAGACACATAGGACCTATAGGAAAAGGTGCATTTATCAAAATTTACATAAAGTTTAAAAACTATAAGTGATAAAACCACACCCTAGAGACATTCGTGTAGGCTGATAAAGTCCAAATAGTGTAGCCTTGTCCTAAGATATTATGGATCCCTATTCCTGATTCACAACCACACATAGTCTCATAATCAATTTACAGTCATTATTCATTCCTACAAACCCTATTTCTAACTAAGTCATTTATCTATTAGTATTTCCCCCTTTTAGCACATTTCTAAAAATGGTTAGTTATAATATGTTTATGTGTGACTATTGTATATATTATGCATTCTGATTTACTTAATATTTTGTATTAATTATATTAAACCCTAATCCAAATTTTATGTAAACATTTTTGTGAACCAACATCCTTATAGAGCATTTCAAGCCCTAGATTACCCTAGGGTTCCCTTCCATCCTTTTTAACAACTTTTTTTAGGGTTTCATATTTTTTATTTATAATTTTATACTAATCATGATTATAATGATGGAATATATCTATTATTTCTTGGTTCAAAGTTTCCTAGTGTAATTTACATGTTGTAATTCCATGGCTTCATAACTTAATGGAAAATATTAAATTCAATATAAAATAATAAAATCATAGGAATAGTTTTGAGCTCTCTTGGATTCTTATTATTACACTACTTATTTTAATATTCCACATGTTATTACTCTACATCATATGGTTTAGATGGGTTTTTCTCCTCTTACCCCTATATCCCCAACTATCCCACCTTTATTATTTTCCCTACACTTATAGTAGATCCTACAATCTGATTTGTTCTCACTAAATGGGTCTAGGTGCCCCATTGAGCAAGGGAAAAGGAATGAAATCAATAATTCATTCCTCATCCCCAACCAAATCTAATGAAACCAATTAACAAATATAATAGGTATGATATCATTAATCATTTAAAGAATACACCAACTAAGATTTCTATGTTAAAATCACTTTAGAAACCTATAATTTTCAAGGATACTTTGTATGAAACATTGAATGATACATATATGCCACATGACACATAGCCTTCCTATTTTACATGTATTTGAAATAATTTGAAATATGTTGAAGATGTTATATATTTTGGAAATGATGATTTTCCTACTTAGACTACTATTGATTAGAATATTCCTTTATTTATATAAGTTCAAATAAAAAAATATAATAGTCATAAGGGTTTTGATGGATAATGGTTGGGCTAAAATATTTGTAATGTTACATTATTATATAAAATAGATGTTAATATGGATTCTCTTCAAAATACATATCAAAATATCCATGGATTTGATAATGTGCCTTTCCAAGCTTTAGGTTCTATCACTTTATATATCAAGGTAAGGCCTAAAATATTATCTACTCAGTTTCAAGTAATGCCTAATAATTTGCATTATAATTACTATTGGGTAGGCCATGGATACATTAAATTGAAGTTATACCTTCTACCTTTACATTAGTTTATTAAATTTTTACATGATGTATATTTGTATACATGTATTATTGATAATCATCCATTAAAATATCATAAAATTATAAAATTTACTATTTAGGATAAATCGTATATAGAATCACCTTGTATGCACCTAAATTCACTTGTTTCATTAATCATCACTAGTATTCTTATTAATCGACACTAATTCTACTTATCTCATTTATTCTAATTTATCCCCCTTCTAATCATTTATCTCATGTCCCCCATCAATATTTCATCATTCACTAAACTTATTATATCCCACCAAGCATTAATTTATCTTAAATACCCATTATCCTATCCTAATCCTATCTTACCTATTATTTGGGAATTTTAAATTCCCATGACTTAACTACCTACCTACTAATCCTATTCCTAGTCTCTCCTACACCCCTAGTCCCTAACCACTCATTCCCTATCTAATCCCCCATCTAATCATCACTGACCCTAAGAAAGATTATAGAACCCTTTAAATATAGAACCTTCTCTATTTCTCACCCCTCCTCTCTAGAAGCCTCTAAATCTAGAGGCTTCCAAGGAATTTTAAATTCCTTTTTATTCTTATCCATTGATCTCATTCATCCAAATTCAAATCTCCACTATATATTTTTCCCTCCTCTTTCTATTTAAACCACTCCTCTCCTCCATTGGAGCAATCTTAGGTATTCATAGAAAATCCATGTCAAATTATGCCAATATAATCCTTCATCAACAATCTTTTGATCAAGCATCTATGTCAAAAATCTGAATCAAGATAATCCATATCCCAATACTCTTATTTTAATTTTATTTAATCATGGTGTACAGCATTTAGCTTTATAATTATAATGTTATTCTGAATTGTGAATTCACTAGTTGGCATTAGGTTCTAATGGCTATATCACTTTACCTAGTAGTTTGATCTTTAGGTTTGAATTTACATTGTTAAATAAATATAGATATCAAATTTCATCTACATTTTAGTGATGATGATGGGATGCAAAATTACAAATTTCAAAATTGCACAAGGCTCGAGATTATTAAAAATTTTGAACAATAGTTTTAATTTGGACAAATCTAGAATCTCCCCCAATGATTTTAATTCAGACAAAGCTACATAGTTGGGGAATTTGTATTTATACCTATGGAATACATTCATCCTTACACCCTGTAACTATTTTAGGTTCCTAAAATCAATTTATTTCAAACTATGAACTTTTTCAAATTCCACTTGCAATCTAAGCTTAGTGCTAGGGCATTCTAGGTGAGGGTGTCATACCATTTATATTTCATTACTTGAGATACTTTATCAAATAATTCTAGTGCCACATGTTAGAATATGTTGGTGAGGGTATATTGACCCAAGCATTAATGCATCAGATACAATAGTATCTATATGCCCACCCTCAAAAGGTTCTAGTTTGGTTTTGAAAACATTTCAAATTATACCCATCTAACCGTGCACTTAGCATACATGTTATAATTAGTTTTGGAACTATGAGCCTATTGATATAATATTTTTAGATTATAATTTTAATTTCTTTGAGTGGCACAAGAAAACTCATATTTTCAAAATATTCCTTTAGACATGTGATCATAACATTTTGATCACCTAGATTATATTGGTTTAAGGGTCTTATTAGGTGTCCAAACGGTCATAGGGATAAATGCCAATTATCATGCCCATTGGATAGAATTATAATGCTTTCCAAATAGTACACTAGATCTATGAATGATAAAATTAAAAGCAACTATAATGCTTTTCAAATATTTCAACCATCTTGAACAAATTCCATATTTAATGATGATTTGATGGTCATGAAAGTTGATCATTGTATTTATGGTTAAAGGACTTAAATTATCATCTGATAGCATTTAGTTTTATCTTTATTGACTACTCCCCTTAATGTTATTTATGTTTGGATTATTTATTCATACTAATTTGTTATAGTTATCTAGTAACATCAAAATAATAATTACATAGCATAGGTGGAATTTATAACATTTGGATATTCACATATATCAAAAGAATAAACTTTGTGCAAAATACTAATGTTTTATCATTGAAGGTGGCCTTGTATTGTTCTACGAGATGATTGGCCAAAGATAAAAATCAATTGAAACTACTAATCATCTATTTCACAGGTTGATCAGTTTTAGAGTCAGATAAAAATATCATTTTCAAATCATTTATCTAATATTATTGACACAATTGACATGTGTTTGCATATAATATGATATCAAAGGTAAAATTATTCAAACTACTAATATTTTTGTCTTGCAAGTTGCCTCTTTAAAAGTGTCAATCAAACTACTAATCATGTGATGGTAGGACTACCAGTCAAAGACTCCATTTGGCACTTTGAAAATCATTTTAATCATATTATATTTTATATATCATTTTAATCATCTTGTCTTATATATATCATTTTTGATCACTTTATTTTGTATATATAATTTTCATCTTTGTCTTGTATATTATTTTTCATCTTATAAATATATCATACTTAATCATAATCAGTTAATCAATCTTTTAGTATGCTTGTCTATATCCTAAGGGCTATGGTTGGTGTATGCTCTCCCCATTACATCCTTACATTGATTCCTGAAGGATCAAAAACTGCCTATAAACCCTCCATCCTTATTTTATTTTCTAGGGGGCTAGTGACCATGGCTTTCAACACCACACACTAGACCAAACTCTATGTTTTTATGGAGTCTAAAAATTAGGAAAGATGTCAATAGGCACCTAAGAGTAACTCCCCATAAATGGTTTCATAGAATGAGGGTTAGGTAAGCTCCAATATATAGGGTAGTTAGATAGTATCATACTTGGGCCCCACTGTACCTTCACATATATAGGGGATGCACATAGAATCCTTGTTTATACCTAGATTAGGAACCTCTGGCTATAATCAGTATACCATTACAGGAGTTAGTATTAGTTCTAAAGTATCCATTTAGTATAAATGGGGTTAAGAGGGTTTGGTAGATTTTATAATGGGTCACTAGCCTATAACCTCACCCATAAAGTTGTTAGATGGTTTGGGAATTGCATTACACACGCTTATTAATTTATTAATCATAGGATTGTGGTTTGCTTGCTTGGGTGTGTGTTGTGCTAGACTTATGTTATTTTTGAGCCAAGTCAACCTTTCACCCAAACCTATACACCTATCTAAGTCTTTTCACATCATTTTTTACATCCTTGTCATCATTTTTCTTGTACATATTATCTTCCATCATTATCATATTCCATCTCCTATCTTAGTCTAGTCATATCCCACTCATTACATATCACCTTGTTATCCACATATTATCCTAAGTCCACCTCATCCATAGTCCTCATCATCCCATATTATCTTGTCTCATCACCTTATATATCTTTATCATAACACTCTTATACATACTTTGTACATCTTCCTATTCACATCCTATCATTAGACCCTACATGTCACTTACATATCCTAAATTGTATATTATCCACATCTTGTCCTAAGTCCTTACCCCATCACTTATCTTAACCTTGTCTTCATTCCCTCCTAGTCTAACCATCACCACTCATCATTGATCATCCCTCATAACCTACATATTCTAATCATAATCTTGTATATCCTTGTCTTACCTTATTTTACATCCTTTTATCCCCTCTTATCATTAGTCACACCCCCATCACTAATATCTCATCTTGTACATCCTAGATATCATCTTGTATATGTTGTCTTTTTATCTTACTCTTATCTTAGTCTAACTATATCCACTCATCCTTGATCATCCCCTATCACCTATATCTTATTTTGTACATAATTTTTTCTCTTTTATATCCTTCTAGTCACATCCTATACTCATCTCACTCATCATTAGTCATACCCACCCACATATCCCATTCACATATTATCTTGACATCCACATCTTATCCTAGGTCCATTCCTTCCATAATAAATAACTTGTATTGATCTTGCCTTCATCACCCATCTAGTCTAACCACACCATATTTTATCCTACTTGGCTCTTTCAATCATATATAGGTCTGATCTATCCCCATATAATTTACACTACCCTAATCAACTTCATCAACATATATCATCATATTTATCCTAGTTTCATTCACATTCACGATATAACCCCATCCCATCTTGATAAAATTAATCCAAAGTTTTGAGCTAGTCCTTTTTTTACCCATACACATCAGCTTATCATCCTAATCCACTATTTCTCATCATTTGGTTAGATATCATACCCTGGTCTATATTTTGCTAGCATCTTATCACTTTGTCAATCTCAATCTATAAAACCCATCATCATCAATCTAGTCTCTATCTTCCTTTCCTATTCATAACTAACACCCATCATATTTACATCATTCTATTTTGGATCTAGGAAACCATCACAATCCTCAATCTTTTTTTCTATCTTGACTAATAGTCATTATTAATAGCTTGTTAGCACCTATTGCACTATCGATATGAAATTTGAACCTAGTCCTACATCATCTCAATCACATTTCATTTGTCTCATCTTCATCATTACCTATCACACTCGATCGATCATTTGGACTTAATTTTTTCAAGAAACCATATCTAATCCTTAGTCCCCCTCCACATCATCCCCCCTTCATCATCCCACTTTTGTCACCCATCCCCATGGATTTGGACCTATTTCTTGTAGACCAATACATCTTGGACAATAAATATGAATTCTTTTTATGAGAACTAGAAATGGGTGCTCACTTACCTTATAACATTTATCCCATTCACCTTAATCTAAAAACCCATTCAAAACCCCTTATCCCATCAAAATTAGTCTCAGCATTCCTTGATGCAGTCACCCTCATCAACAAATACATTATAGAAATAAAGATGAGTTCTTCTTATAGATATGGAAGATGGGTGCTCATTTTCCCAATTAGTTTGACCCTATAAGCCTAAATTCACCTCCTAAACCAATCCACTATCAAACCTTATTCCATTTCCCTCCACCATCCACTATACCTATTCAAACCCCCTTAACCCCAATTCATACTTATCCATAGCCAAATCCCCTATTTACTAATCTTAATCTATCAACACTCCCTCATCCTAATAATAAGTAAAATCCCATCTTGTCAACCTCATCATCCCTCAAACACATATCCAATTCTCAAACCCAATAAGTTCCCATCCTTTATCACCCCCCACCATAAATCTAAACCCCACCCTTATAGACCAGTACATAGCTGCCAACAAGGATGAGATCCTCTTGTGATTCCTTATGATGGGTGTACCACTTCCTAAAGGTGTTGATCCCCTTTAACTCATTTCACCTCCCACCCAATCCCATTCATTTGATTCTCATTACCATCCATATTCCAATCTTCCATCCACTCATCATAGTCGATCATTCACCCCTTCCTCTACTAGCAAAGGGAATTCAATCTTGGCCACCTCATCTACTTCTAGTCCATCCACCCTACCAAGTCAAAAACCATCTGATCTAAGGTCTAATGCTTCCACCTTTAATTCACACAAATAATTGGGTCATTATAACCCCCTTCTTATGTCCTTAAAATCTCTTTTCAAACAACTAGTTATTGCTAACATAATGGTCTATTTGCCTATTTAACATCTTTATCCTACTAAGCCTAAGCCCTCTTGGTATAAAGTAAACTGATACTATCTCTATCATCAAACTTGGGGGAATTCCATTAAATGATGTCAAAAAAATTAGATTATGTCTAAGACCTCATCGACTATGGTGACATAGTAATTGAGGAAGAACTAGATGAATTTCTCTCCCTGGGTGAATAAGAAGAGGAATTCCATGATTCCATTCTTGATCATGATCAACCCCTTCCCCTTCCAATCCAAATTTAATACATCTTATATATCTTCCATGTTCCCCCATATTTAACCACCCAACCATTCAAAATAATGTTATTCCACATAATCCTAGTTCTCCCATATCCCATTATTCCTTTCATAGACCTATCTTTGCTCAACCCAGTGTCCCTCCATCATCTTCCTCTCACCCATCATACCAAAAAACCAACTTTAAGAGGATAATCATGGACAATCACTCTTTTACTCATATTATTACATCATGTACATCAAATTTAGCATTAAATTTAGAATAAGTTTTATCTACCTTAGAATCATGTGTAGCACCAGTGTCCAAATCAAATTTCTCATCTAAAATGTCATCCCTCATCAATATTGTAGTAGATGATAATAATGCCTATATTTTTTAGGATACCTCTAATCCAAGTACCTCTAATACATCACCAATCATACCTGTGGATCCCACTTAGGATGATGACATCATAATCATGTTCTTGAATGCTTTATCTAATTTTTAGAGTAGATCTAATCCTACCTCAGATACATGTATTAGTGATCCTTCATATATTCTTCAAGACACTTTCTCCAACATTGAGGTTAGGGCTCCTAGTAACCGTTATGAGGTCTATACTACCCATTATCCCCTTAATCCATCACCCAACATTACTCATATACCTCACCTCCATAATCCCTCCATCCCACTGCATGACAAGAATGAATAGGAACATACATAATTGGATTCCCCTTTGCATTCCATATTGTGTGCCACTAATACAAACATCTAAGACCATCATCTAATAATCATAAGTTAGGATCAAATCATCTTTGATATTATCAGTCAAAATTAAGAAAAATCAAATCATCAACCTAATCAAAAAAGTCTTCCCCTAGTGAAGCCCAAAATATGGAATTATGGGCATATCCAAGTCAAAATAATCATATATCAAGTCAAAAATCCATCTCCTCTAGTGAAGCCCAAAATTAAGCACTAGGGGTCAATCAAATTCAAATTCAATTAGCAATTCAAAAGAAACTTAAAAATAATAATCACAGGGCCAATCATCATCTTAATGCTTGGGCCAAAGAATTAGCAAATCAAAAGGTCTTGGCTCCCTTACTCTTATGGCACCAATCTAAGAGATCCCATCCACCATATCTAATGGTGTATGCAAATGTTAGACCCTAGTTTTTCTCCCCATCCCATCATATCATTAAAATTCACATCCCTCCTTCCCATCCTATATTCCATCATCATAATCATGATGTCATCCCATCCATACCATATCTCCAATCCTTGAGTAGCATTATCCCTTATAGGGGTTACATAGACACCTGGTTAAAATGTCTATAAGATGCTAAATCAAGAATCAATAAGGCCACCAAGACATTATCCTAGCATCACATATCTCTAGAATAGGCATAGGTTAAAGATATAAATGATGTTGACATCTTACATCTTTCCCTTCTCTAACAAATTGAGATGCCCAATAAAAGTAAAAAAAAAACTTTCATCCAATGGTGAAAACTAGTCTTTTGGCACCTTGGGCAAGTATGATGATGAAAATTAGTCTCCATCATCATGGTAAAATAATCTATTATCCATATTTTACCTCAAATTTTAGGGGTAAAATCCATAATCTCTTGTCTATCACCCATCCTTATCCATCCTATCTCTCATTCCTACTATCATATTGATTTGTTAACCTTTCATAAAGAAGTGAAAGGTTTATTGAGAAATTTTCTCTAATTATCTTGGCATATCTCCAATGGACACTTAGGTAATTAAACATCTAGTTTCTTCACAATGTGGTCATTGGCAATCCCTAGTCCATTCTTCCTTAGTCCTCATCCCTTTTTCCACACCACCCTCATCCTTTTGCCATCCCATCCATCTTCATCATGATTGCTAAGATTTGGTATTCGATTAACTATTAACCCCATTTTTATAGTGTACATGCATATTCTAAAAATACTTAAAAATTGAAATATGTCTAAAAACCTAAAAATCATAAAATTTGAAAAATCCAAAAATAGTCCATAGTGTCTTGTATTATGCCTAAACCCCTCATTACATCCATCTCCATCACCACATCCAATATCCATCCCATCCATCATGTTATCCATATCCCCATCCAAAACACCATCTAATATCCATCTCCTATGTTTAATCTTGGAACCAAATTAGAGTGATCACCCATATATCCATTTATTCCTCATTCTTTTGACTAGGCAATATCAACATACATAACCTTTTCAAAGAATTTAGTCTAACACCCATCACTTCTCTATCATTGCCTCTTCATATATATAAGCCATCCAATCACTCTTTTTCTATTATTTAAGGTACTTTATCCCATCACTTTCTTTATCATTGCCTTTTCATACCTAGCACGCATCCAATCACTCTTTTGCCAATATGAAAGGTATTTGATCCCATCATTATCTCCTCTTCTTGATAGATTGGACTCTTGTAAGGCCTTGGCTATTGGTAATACTTGGTCATCACTTTTATAAATCACATTACTTGGCCCCTTTTCAATTTGAATTTAATACCAAATCAATATTTTAAGATCTTCTCCCATCCTCCATCCTTTTATCTTAAACTAGGGGCAACATCTTACCCTAATCCTAATCATGATCACCCTATCCAAATCCAAGTCTATCTTAAGTCCACAATCACATCATGATCATCCAAACCATCACATAGTCACTCATCCCTATCATTATAAAATACATTATGGTAGTACATGTAGATACTTGTGTGTGTTACTTGTATGCTCCATGTTGATTAACTTATTTGCATCATGTCTATATCTTGTTGGTCTTATTTTTTTTGTCTCTTTTTTTCTATTGGGAAATGAATGAGGATTATATGAGGACACCAAAGCTACAATTCCATTTATAAGTACCCTTGATAATGTAGTGTTTAATATTTTTTAATGCACTTTGGCATAATGTTCCCTTGGTCATTCTTATATCATGGGGCATATTGTCAAGTGTGATATTTTTTAATTTATTACTTAGACAATGATGAGCCTTATGATATTTATGATGAAATAATCATCCACATCCTCATCACCCATCACTTATCTCATCCTCTTAACCCATCTGACTAACATCCAATATTTTATCCTTATCTCATCATCTGATTCATATCCTTTAATCACTAACATCGTCATCTAACCCTCATTTTCAACATCATCTTTGAGTCAGAACTACATTAACCTAAGGTCTTATAAGACTATATAGGTATCCCTTGGCCACTTTTCAAGCTCCAAGGATAGCTTAGCCACTATCTCCTCTATTACTCCCTTCCATGTGTCCTTGTTAAGGTCATCATCACTAATCATATCATGGTGAATTGATCTAATGCACTATCATCCAATTAACCCCTATCTTTTTGTCACTCTATTATATCATTCTCATCACCTACATCATATTGATCGATTTAGCTTTGAGTTACACCCACCATCAATCTTATCAAATCATCATCTTATCCTAGCCTATAGCTCTCCCTTTCATGCATCCTTGCTTTGGATACATCTAAATCTTGTGGCCTTTTAATCTTATCATCATCATCATGTTATGGTTGATTCCCCTTTGGGATGTATCAACAATCATGACAATATCATCTTTACTCCCTATGCATATGTCCTTGTCAGGGGCATCATCAATTTGTAGCTCATTTCTCAAGTTAAATTCTATTTCATCATATATTTCAAATCTATCATCACCTCTCCTTATCTATCCATCTCATCCCACCCATTGATTATTTTTTTGAGTGGTCATTTGTCTCATTCTTCCTTGTATGACCCCTCAATGGGGCATCATAACCCCTAACATCATACCTACTAACATTCATTTATGACATGGTTTTTCTTTGAAAAACCAATACTCCTTCCACTTTTATTCACTTTCAATGCATTTTTAAAGAGGGGAAAAATGTATGCACATAAATTTTCTCACTTCATTAATCATCACTAATATTCATATTAGTCGATACTATTTTTTCTTATCTCAGTTATTCTAATTTATACCACTAATTTATCCCACCTTATAATCATTTATATCATGTCCCCCATCAATATTTCATCATTAAATAACCTTATTTTATCCCACCCATCATTAATTTATCCTAAATCCCCATTATCCTATCTTACCTATTATTTGGAAATTTTAAAAAAATTCATGACCCACCTACCCACTTACTAAGCCTATTCCTAAGATCTCATACACCCCTAGTCCCTGATCACTCACCTAATCCCTATTTAATCCCGCATCTAATCATCATTAACCATAATAATTATTATCTAACCCTCTAAATCTATAACCTTCTCTATTTCTCACCCCTCCTCTCTAGAAGCCTCTAAATCTAGAGGCTTCCAAGGAATTTTAAATTCCTTTTTATTCTCATCCATTAATCTCCCTCATCTAACTTCAAATCTCCACCATATATCTTTCCCTCCTCTTTCTATTTAAACCATTCCTCTCCTCCATTAGATCCATCTTAGGAATTCATAGCAAATCCATGTCAAATTATGCCAATCTAATCCTTCATCAACAATCCTTTGATTAAACATATATGTCAAAAATCTTAGTCAAGGTAATCTATATCTCAATCCTTTTATTTTAATTATATTTAACCATGGTGTAGATAATTTATCTTTATAATTGTAATGTTGTTTTGAATTATGAATTCATTAGTTGGCATTAGGTTCTAATGGCTCTATCACATTACCTAGTAGTTTGATATTTGGGTTTTAATTTACATTGTTAAATCCATATAGAGCTCAAATTTCATCTACACACCTCAATCTATTATAGTTCCACCAATATAAATCATAAATATATAACAAATTCATACATATGAGGTTTGTGAATATAGTAAAAAATAATCAAAAGTTATAGTATATAAATGTTTCAAAATAAAAATATTCACCTAAAACATAGAATAATAAGAGGATGTAAAGGAATTACTATTATTATTAAATGTAAAAGATCCAAGTTTTACATATGTAAAAGATAATGATGATGATTTTGATGATGATATAAATGTAATACAAATGAACATTGATGATTATTTATTTAATTTAAGTTTTACACTAGCTGGTTCAAGTGAGTATAAAGATGATTCAAAGACAATAATTCACAAGAACACAGATAAAAAATAAACAAAGAGTTTCATATATTAATATAGGTAATTCTACTTGTTACAATATAGATTCTACATAAAATGTTAATTTATCAAGTGTATCATGGACTAACATCTTTTTCAAATTTATCATTACTAGATAGCAAGAGGCATAATACATAGACAAATTCATTACATGGATAAATAGGTTACCTTTGGTAGATTCAGTAAATAATGTTGAGTCCATGGATATATAACCTATTATTATAATACAATCTAACAATGCACAAGATATACCATGTGTTATGTTACAAATGTTACTTAAAATGGAATTAATGGTTTTACCTATAATAAATCATAGATATACTAACATATTATCTAATCAAGAGGAAAAACCCTTTTGTCATTTTCATAGAATAAAAAGGAATTCTAATGATACTTATTCAACATTATAGTAGTAAATTTAGAAATATAGTGATAAAGTCACTATTCAAATTATACAACCCACACTACCACCCACTAGGGCTTAGAATAAGGGTCAATATGTAGAAATTATAAACATTCAAGAAAGAACCCTTTGATTATTCAAGTTTTTATTGATAATGAATATAGAAAACATGTAAAAATATATGAGGATACAAATCCAAATATATGTGCACTTACATTTCTTCAACACATAGGTCATGATTAAGATGAATTTTAAAAACTATATATTGTCAAGATTCAATACAACATATTAAAATACCATTTTAATGTGATCACAAAGTTTTGGACACACTACTTTTTGTTATGTAAATATGAAATTAGATAAGTGATATATTTTCTCAACAATGGTTTCAAGAAATGGAAGTTATAGTTGATAAGCTACAACATTGACTTAAATTCAAATTTGAGGGTAGTACAATTTGTATTCTTCATGATGGTATTAATGATAACTATAGAGTCATAAATTATTAAAAAATCAAGGTTTATTTTTCCTAAAATAACACATGAGTCTTCCTACACAATTGAGTAACACATTATACGTATGCATAAGATTCAGAATAATACTTAAGGCAAAGATAAAGTTATAGAGCATGAGTGTTATGATAATCATAATAATGATGATATATGGCAATTTTATAAGATTCAATGTCTAATATTTAATAATATTCCACCATATCCATTATTTGATTATCTAGATCCCTTGGATGGGTTGTTAGATTTTTAAAGTTTCAAATTAAAAAAATAGAATATTTCAAAAAAATTAAAAAATAAGACTAATGCATGGCATATGTAGTGTATTATATAAGTTTATTTTTTCTTTAATATATGCATTACTTCTCTATATTATTTTTTATATCAAATATGTTTCACAATTATACTGAAATGAGTTTCAAAACATACAAGGTTGTCACTTTTAGATGCATTTATAGGTGGTGATACTATCATGGGCCCAAAAAAATTACACTATTTATGATAGTCATAAATTGTGCCTTTGTCCCATTCTAATGAACTTGTTCTAATGAACACAATCTCTAAATTTTTAGATTAAAAATATTCATAAGCCTTTCAAAACTTTTTTTCATCACAAATTGATTGGGCGCATCTTTTACTTAGGTTTCATCACACTATGACTATCCTTATTTGTTCCCACTACAATACAATACCTTACATTAATATTTTTTTAATTTTCTCACTTGATTTAACATTTTTATATCAATATATTCTTGAGTTTATGTGTGTGATATTATAAATTTCTTATATAGATTAATTTCACTTATTCATGTATATTTCTTGTGTTTTGATTCTTTGTTTCATGTTTTATGTGTATTTGACTTCTTTGAAATGTGTAAATTTTAACATGTCCATGACTTTAAATATAATATTTATTGTGTGTTTGTGTACATGTGAATGACATTTAAAATTTTCCATTTTATGTGGTCTCTTGGCCTTCTTGTGTGTTTTGAGTGATATTGCATATACTCTTTGTATATGTGCCATTGCCATGACTCTTGATTCTTATGTTTTTCTTATTTTTTTAATTCCATGATGGATATAATATATCTCCAAATTTTTTTAATTCTACAATGGATATCATGCATCTTCCTTGAGTATGTATATATTAGTTTAAAGTATTCAATATATGATCATTCTTTATTGCATGCATAATTGGTAACATGTATCTAGACATGACACTATGTATGCTTAGTTTTACTTGTATCATACATTGATATATTACTCAAATTTTCAATATGATACATGTTATCACCAAATAGTATACCCTATAGGAAGTTTTTCAATCCCAATCTAATATTTGGATAACATTGGAATACCTCTAGGACTGTGGATTGCCTATAGTAGAGGTGGTATGTATGAAACTAAGAGACATGACCTACAACACTAACTTTAAAGTCCTAGAATACTCAAACATTAGTATTTGAAATATGGAGGTGGTATGTATGAAACTACTCAAGGTAAGGGGAACAGAGGTCATATTGTAGATGATAAGGTCACTTTTACACTTTAAGGTAATCAAACACACTAGATACATTCAATATGACTTGTTAAAGTGAGAACTACTTGCACCAAACATGAAAGGGCAAAGAGAAGGCAAGGATAGATTTTTATCACTAGACATAACCATACATCACTTTAAACACTTAGAATAGATGTTTATGAACTTAAAACTAGATATTATATCTTATTCAAAGGTAAAGTACAACATTAAACCATCAAGGTTTCACTATAATAGGTGTGGAATTGGAATACAAGAGCCAAAATGACTTACACTTATAGAATGTGAGGAAGGAGAGAAAAGAATGAAGATCAAAGGTCATAATGCCACTTTTCAAGGAATGAGAACCAATTATGTTTCAAGACAATGGAGTATGAAATAGACCATCAAGGGTCTTTTTGGATAAATTTCCATGTGAAACATAAAAACTCCTCAAAACTAGTATAGGACCTTTCAACTACCTTCTTAGAAACTACCTTCATCATTAGGCCTCTCTTGATAAATTTAAACAAAACTAGGGATATTTGACACCAATGAACCATCAAGGATGGGTTAGAAAAAAAAATTAACAGTATTTAGATGTTTCACTAACTATTGCTCTTATTATGGAAACTTGTTCTCACCATCTATAGTCACCATCACTAGCTTTACAGTTATATCCCTACACTTGTCACCCAAATTATTTTTAGTTTCTCAATCCAATCCATGTTGTTGGGTGAATATTTTGTCAATCAGATAACTGATGAGAAAAATAGGTCTGATCAACCATAGCAAGGGAGATTGATCATCCAAAGTTACAAGTTTACCACATCCAAATGGGACAAATCTCTCCTCTCATCAAGGGGAGGTTCCCTGTTAAATATGAGGAGCTATATACTATAAATATATGCATAAAATAACACTCAGGGGTAGGGTAACACCATCCATCTCTCTTTTTTAGAGATTATGCTCATATACAAAGGAGAAATCTTGGTGAAGACACTGAAAGCACTTCTCTTCTTTCAAAAGTGGTCTTACAGGAAACAACAAGAGTTCTTTCAAGTAGTGATAAGTGAATGGTAACAGGATGTAGTAACCAGTAGAATGAAGTGTAGCACAAAGTCTCCACTTTAGCTACCCAAAGAGTAAAATATGAAAGACAATGAGGGCACAAATTCATCCCAAGGTCTTTTACATAGAAACAAAAAATAAAGAAACACACTAAAGGAAATTGTAGGCAGCACAAAGTCTTCCTACAGTTAGCTTTAATGTATCTTCTTGATTATCTCCACTAGCTTTGCTTATTTCATTAAATAAACAAGAACACATTCAAAAAATAGACATAAGAACAATATCCTAAATGATACAAGCTATGACAACACAAAGTCTAAAAGTAACTTGATTTCTAATTCAAACAAAGAAAATGATTAACAACCTGAGCTCAAAGTCTCAGTGATAACCTCTCAATTTTGGCAAAGTTTTTGCTTCTTTTATCAAAAAGATCTCCTTCAAAACAAATAAAGAGATTACAATATATATTAGCCAAGAGAGACATGGTGCTTTGTTTCATTAGATGGCCCATGCTATGCATTCAATGCCTTGAATGCATTTTTTATTCTATCAGGGGGCCATACTAGAAGAGGGCGTCGGCCTTAACTGTGGCATGTCAATTCATCTCATATGTCTTTTCCTAGGTCTAGATCATCTGGTCTATCCCCTCTAATGTTTGCATAGCTATCCATTTTATCTTTACTCTAAGGGAGATAAACAAGCTATGTCTTCAATATTTTCCAGTCAAAATATCTGCTTTGCAGACTATTCAACCTACTGAAATAACTACTATGTAGATATTTTGGCCTCTTCCTCTTTCTACTATGATTTAAGCCCTTAGGCTATCTTTTCTTCTTTCTAATTCTTTTAGTTCTTCCTCTCGGTGGTTGAATGTATTTGGGTCTGTGCTTAAGCCTGTAAAGATTAATGAGTATTTCATTGCTACAAATTTGATGTCTTTAGGTTCGTCATCATTTAAAAGCTAACAGCTAGTTAGTTATAAATTTTATAGCTATGGGCCTATCATCCTCCTTAGCAATTCCTTCATGTCTTTCCTGATTGATTTGGCTACTTTCTGTCAGGTTTCATCCTTTTTACTGTGTCTTTGTATTAGGAGTGCTCCATCTTTGACATCTGTCACAGTCCACTACTTTGAAACTTTAACAACTTATAGAAAATGGGACCCACAACACTTCTTGCCCAAGTAGATTCAAAAGGGGAATGGGAATAGGTGGTGATTTCCACTAATCTTTAAAAATGACATGTGGCATTTTATGTTGTGAAATAAGCAAGGACACTTGGCAGCTTCCACTTAACTTATAGAAGCTTTAGATACCTTTTGAGAGTCATGTGGAAGATGACACATGGTAGCTTCTACTGAGCTTTAGAAACACTATAGAAACATTCAAGACTCATTTAGATTCACATGGATGATGATACTTGGCATCCTCCACTTACTTTAGCAACTCACCTGGGGCCCACCATAGTCCTTACTCAATAATGAAACAAAAGGAAGAAACTGCAGATGTCAACACTTGGTAGCTTCTACCGAGCTTTACAAGGGACACATGGCACATTCTGTTGCATTTAGAAAAACATATTAAAACCTTTCATAGTCACCGCATGGCACCCTCCACAGAACTCTAAGAGAAGCTTATTGAAAGAAGCTTTGAAACTTATAAGAAACTTGAAATGCAGATGCAGACACTTGTCACATTCCATTAAGTTATAAAGGGACACGTGGCACATTCCACTACTTTTTAGAAACAAATTATAATGGGTCTCGGCAAATGACACTTAGTAGCTTTCACTCGACTCTGAGACTTAGACAAAACTTTAAGCAAAAAGAAAAACTTGCACAAAATGAAAAACTTGTGCCCTATGTCATAACCCTTACTGCCTCAAAACTGAAACACATAGGGACAAAAATTAGAGCACACAACTAAAACTCAAAATATAATGTAGAGTACTTTACCCTACAAAGGGAAGAGAGAATTTTGTGGCTTGTAGGACCAAAAATAGTTCATGTGTTGTCCCAAAAATGAGTGACAGACTTTGGGAACAATAGCTAGCTCTAGTTGGGGAACTTCCTTCAGTTGAAATTTTGGAATAACTGAGGGGAGTAGAGACCAGAATCTCAAGTGCCTTTAAGTGTGACATTGGGCCATGGAGTCATGCTAATCAACAAGAAAGCAAGGTGCCAAAAATGAAAATGAAAAGAAAAAGCACAAAATAGAACTAAAGACTATACAAATATACACATGTACAAATGATCTTATCTGATACTTCAAGAGTTGAATTGCTTCAGATGTTACCCATTGTGAGGTAGAGAAAAGAGTGTGCCATCGTGATACTTCAATAGGAAGCTATTTTCACCATTGAGCTGATGGATAATAAATGAGCCTCTCCAAAGGGAATCAAACTTCCCATTCATCCCCTTTGGTTCTCTTCTCTTGTCCCATAGTTGGACTTGATCTCCAATCTAAAAATCATGGTTCTTTGCTTTCTGGTCAAAGAGCTTCTTAACTAGACTTTGATGGGCAGCAATTCGGTCCACCACCATAGTTCTCTACTCATCTAGCTCAGTTAGGCACATGATCCTCTTATCAATGGAGCTTTCATATGTTTGATCTTTAATTGCCTTAGCCAATTTCAATGCTAGCAATTCTAGGGTAATTGGTATCTCAACATTGAGCCCATAAAGAAGTTGGAAAGGAGACATATCAATTACCCTTTTTGGTGTAATTTTTTCTACCCATAAAGCATCAACCAATGCTTTATGCCATGTCCTTTGGTTGTCATCTACCAGCTTCTTGATGATAGTCACTAGGTTCTTGTTGCTTGATTCAGCTTGTCCATTCCCTTATGGAAAGTAATCAAAAGAATGGGAGAGGGTAATCCTATAGTAAAAATAGAATTGAGTGATCTCTTGGGAAGTGAAACAAGCTACATTGTCAGTGACAATCTTGGTTGGGACCCCAAACTTTAAAATAATGTTCTCTTTAAGGAAATTACACACCACTTCTGAAGTAGCATGCTTGGTTGGAATTGCTTCCACCCACTTGGTGAAGTAATCTATGGTTGTAAGGACATATTCATGTCTAGCACTTGAAGATGGGTTTACAGAACCAATGAAATTGATGCCCCATTTCTAAAATAGCTCTTCTATCACCACTGGCTTGAGAGGTAGAGTAGCTAACTTGGGTCTTCCAATAAACTGTTGGCATAATTCACATTTTCTTACCCACTTATATGCATCTTGAAAAAGAGTAGGCCAGTAATACTTGGCTCAAAGAATTTTGTGGGCAGTCACAAGAATAGAAAAATGTCTTTCCATAGGCCAAATTGTGGAAGGACCTTAAATGTTGGTTTTTCTACTCTTTATCCATGTAGCGAAAGAACACTCCATCAATGCTCCTCTTGTACAAGCTATTTTCCTAGAGGAAAAAATTAGCAGCTTTCAACTTGATATTTCTCCTTTCTTTATCAAATAGATGAGTAGAACACTCCCCATAAGTAAGAAAATGAGCAATACCTGAGTACCACTCATTCATGGTAGACACAAAGAGGACTGTTGGCATGTCTTCTTCTGATTCTTCATGTTCTATTTATTCAGGTCTATTATCAGCAATCAATTGACAAAGGCCCTTTCTCTACACCAGCTTCATTGGTTTGATGACTAGATCAAAATCTTGGATTTTTGTAATCAAATTGCCTCTTTTCATCCCAAACTCTTATTGAGTTAATATGGATTTTACTATGGTATCAGGAACCAAGTTAGTAACATGTGAATTCAGGATGTAGAAGTAGAAATGCTTCACTGCCTTTACCACTGCATAGGCATGCTTCTCCATGTTTGAGTATTTCAGCTCATGAGCTTTGAGAGGATAGCTCATGAAGGATATGGGAGATTCCACACCTTCTTGATTCTACTAAACTATAATTTTTGAAAGTGTGTGTTCAACAGCATAGCTATAAATGGTGAATTCCTTATTGTAGTCTAGACAAACTAGAATTGGGGCATAGGCAATAGTTGTCTTGATATCTCAGAATGCCAATTTGCCTTCTTTAGTCCAATTGAATATGGCCTTTCCCTTCATCATGTTTACAATATGATGAGTCTTCTAAGTGAACTTAGGAATGAACCTTTGTAAGAAATTCACTTTTCTAAAGAAAGAGTGAACTACAGTCTTACTCGTGGGTAGAGTAAGCTCTTGGATGGACTTGACTCTTTTTGAGTCAATCTTTATGCCTTCTCTGGATACAATGTGTCTAAGAAGCTTCCCTTTTGTCACCCCAAAGATAGACTTCTTGGGGTTCAAAGAAATGCCATTCTGGTGGTAGCATTCCAACACTTATTGCAAATGATGCACATGATATGGGAAATGCTTAGAAAAGATGGTTAGATCATCTAGATACATTACAATGAACTTACCCATTTCATCTTTGAAATCAAGCTCCATTGATCTCTGAAAGGTGGCACCATCATTTATTAGGCCAAATGGCATTCTTCGATAGGCAAAGGTGCCCCAAGGCGTGGTGAAGGCAGTCTTGTGTTGGTCCACTTCACCAACTTCTATTTGATTGTATCCTGAGAAGTTGTCTAGCATTGATAATATCTCAGAAACGATCACTATCTGAAGTACTTGGTCCATGATGGGTAGAGGATATTTATCTATTAAGGATGATTGATTCAAATTATTGAAGTCCACATAAAGGCAAATTTTACCATTATTCTTCCTCATAGGGACTATGTTTGCAATCCATGTGGAATGATGGATTGGGAAAATTATCCTAACATTCAACATTTTTTGTATTTTAGATAGAATAGTGCCTGATATCTTCAGATTACACTGCCTGAATTTTTGCCTATAAGGTGTTGAATCATTTTTGAGAGGAATGTCATCGTGAATTTCATTAGGTTTGAGTGACTTCAGATCATCATAGGAGTATGCTAAGACATCTATGTACTGACTAAGTAGAGTAGTGAATTTGGACTTTTTTTCCTAATTGCAGCACTTTCCAATGTTCACCATCTTGGGATTTTCTTTGGTGCCCAAATTTACTTGATCAAACTCTTGGGAGGAGCTTGAATTTGTCTACTACTATTTGATGAATCTATCATGTTTGTCAAATAGTTTTTCAAGGGAAACCAGGCCTTTTGGGATTTTATTCCCTTTGAGTTGTAGGAACTCTTCACCTGCATCTGCAATTGATTCAGGGGTTGGTTCAAGCTTCTGAGGCTCACTGCCTTCGAAGTGAAATTGTTCAAAGCTATCTTTTTGCTCTAAGAAATCAATTATTTGGTTGTCATTGTTAAACACTTGCTAATGACTAGCATTATCAAGTACACTTGGTCGCAAGACTAGCTCAATAGTGTACCTATCTCCTTTGAAGTCAGGGTGAGGAACTAAAAGAGTGGCTGAAATGGCCAAAGCATCATCTCTATCATTAAATTCCCTGGGAACTATAGAGATGTTGAAAGCATCAAAGTTTTCAATTTGATCTTATACTAGATTGTGATAATGGTGCAACCTCTCATTTTTGGTTTGGTATAGGTTTCTCACCTAACAAACCACCAGTTCAACGTCCCCCTTGGCATGAAAGAGTTCGATGCCTTTGTCATCAGTAGCCTTCAATCCAAGTAAGAGAGATTCATACTCAGCTACGTTATTGGTGTTGCTGAACTGCAACTTGTATGATGAAGGAAAAATATCTCCTTGAGGAGATATTATCATAATTCTAGCACCTGAACCAGTAGAGGAGTAGCTGCCATCAAATTCAAGAATCCATACCTTGTTAGACACTACTTTTTCTTTGGATTCATCTTCATTTAGAGGTGGAGATTCTTCCACACTTGCATTGCACTCTACTAATTCTTCTGTTGTTCTAGCTAAACATATTTCCAAGTTGACACCTTCAAGAGTTTCAAAAGGTGCTTCATAGACTTCCTCTGTGGATAGAAAGTAGTTACCCATGCCTGAAGACTCAAACAAAATTTGAGCTTCAGGTGTTGATGTTTGGGTGACCACATATTTTACTTCCTTCTCAAGGAGTAATCTCTTCATAACACCTTTGACTAGGATTCTTGCTTTAGATAGGTCCATGCTCAATTCACCTCCAACATCCTTGCAGAAATTCTACCTAAGAAGGATGCCATATGATGTTGGGACATCAGCCACCAAGACAGACATCTTGATTCTTTTGTCTGGGAACGCTACAAATGCAAATTAGGCATCTTTGATTTGTCCCAGTAGTGGTACTTGTTCTCCATGGAGAAACATCTCCCAGATGTCTTAGTGAATGTGAGACCAAGGGATTCTACCACTTTGGTAGGCATGACATTGTATGAAGCTCTAGAATCAATGATGTAATTACTCAGCTTGTGACTGTTTATCAATAAGGAAACATAGAAAGGCTCTATTTTCCTAGGGGTAGTAGGAGGAGTAATGACAAGGTTATTTTGGATAGATATGTTCCTTGGGGTATCATGAGTCACCTTCTTAACATCTTGTCTTATAGGGATGGTTTGGTGCTTTACACATTGAACCAACTTATCCAATTCCTCAAGATTGGACTACAAAAATTCAAATTCAGACATTTAAATTTTAGTTTTATTTATATGATCAATAATGTCAAACAATTGAAATGGACTAGGAATAGAGGATGGGAGCTTATCCTTTTGGTTTTTAGAAAGGGGAGGACTGGCCTGTGAATTTGAAATTAGAGGTGAAGGCACAATTAAGGTACTTACCTTTTTTTCAATCACTGGGTCCTTTGGCTAAAAAGGAAGAGTGGTTCTCTACTTGGCAATGGAAATTACGGGATGAGCTCACTCCTCTATCTTCTCTTTATCAACTTGCTGAGCTGACTAGTTCTTGAACCAAGTGAAAATAGCATATGATCCCTTAGCTATTTTACCTTCACTTCTAGGTTCATCCTAATAATTCAAAAAACCAATGTTGGAGTCACTAGCTAATTCTTATTCTTCCTTAGTGAAGAGATTAGCATCATCTTCTAGATTCAGCTTAGGCTAGAAGGAGAAATTTGATTCGACTTCAAGATATCCAACTACTGAATTGGTTAGAGGTGCTTCGATGGCAAGTTTATTCCTCTGAGGGGGAGGAAGGTGATTTATTTGCCCTTGACTCTTAGTGGCATTACCTTGATATGAATGATTTGGGAATGTTCTCCTTGGCACATCTCTATATGAAGGAGTAGAGGACATCCCTTGTGCCATTTGTTATATGAGGGATAACAATTCATTTGCTAGATTTTGCACCATTGGATCAGTGGTGGTTGTAGGTGAGTATTTAGAGGATGAAGAAGATTTACCTCTATTTGGATCTCTCCTTATCTTTCCTACCAAGATAAGGTCATATTCTACCTCAGTAGCTAAGTCTTGAGCAGCCTCAAGGTCTATGTGGCTAGCACATCTCAACAAAAAACTCACTTCAGGTAGCTATGAGTTGATGAAGAAGCATTTGAGGTTTTTAGGTGTTAGCTAGGTAATTGCAGGAATTCTATTCCTTAGCTTGTCAAACTTTGCTATGATTTCCCTCATAGGTTCATGAGGTTCCTTCTTCATTTGTGTGATCTGGGCCAATAAGGCATGTGCATCTTTTGTAGGCTTGAACCTAGCTTCAAATTTAGCTTTGAGTGTGTCCTAGTCAGTCACTGCTCTAGCTGGCAGATGGTAAAACTAGTCTATAGCAACACCTTGTAGTGTTTCCATGAAAAGCTTGACAGCCACATCCTCAAATTCTATGCCTATCACACCACAAGCTATGCTAAAAGCTATAATGTGTTCATCAAGATGAACTCTCCCATCACCAAAAAATTTGGGGAAATTCTTTCTTGAACTACGTGAAAGTTCATATAGAGGTGGAGTCAAATTTAGTGGACCAAAAGAATTACCCCAAGGGCCTTGAGCCACCATGATTAGATTATGGAAAGTAGGGATAACAAATATGGGTGGAGTACGTATAGGCAAAGTTATACTAATAGTAGAAAAAGTAACTTTTCCTTGTGTTGGTGACCTGGTATGAGTAGGAGGAACACTCTTGGATCATTGAACTTGAAGTTGTGGAGGAAACAAATCAAAATTTATTTGATGCACCAACTCAAAGATAGGGTCAATAACACCTTGGGTTCTCTAGCTTCTGGTATAGCATGGATTTTCCAGATTGTGAAACAAAAATTGAAAAGGATTGGTCTTGCTTCAGCTTGAAGCTTGAGGCTTTAAAATACTTGTTTAATCCCCAACAGATCTGGTTTGTAGACCAAATTATATAATAGAAATGGATAAGGCTATAATGATAATGCATAAGATCTATATGAGAGTCACCATCTATATATAATGGATAAGGATAGGAACTGCTTCAATCTAAATTTTGAGGCTTTAGACTGCACGTAATGTCCCTAGCGGAGTCACCAAAAAGTTGTTGGGTGAATATTTTGTTAGTCAACTAATTGATGAGAAAAATAGGTCTGATCAACCATAGTAAGGGATATTGTTCATCCAAATTTGTAGGTTTACCACATCTAAAGGCAACAAATCTCTCCTCTCATCAAGGGGAGGTTCCCTATTAAATATGAAGAGCTATATACTATAAACATATGTAAAAAATAACACTCAGGGGTAGGGTAACACCATCCATCTCTATTTTTTTAGAGATGATGCTCACAAATAAAGGATAAATCTTAGTGAAGACACTGAAAGCACTTCTCTTCTTTTAGAAGTGGTCTTACAAGAAATAATAAGAGTTCTTTCAGGTAGTGATAAGTGACTAGTAACAAGATGCAATAACCAGTAGAATGAAGTGTAGCACAAAGTCTCCACTTCAGCTACCTAAAGAGTGAAATACGAAAGACAATGAGGGAAAAAATTCATCCCAAGGTCTTTTACATAGAAATAAAAAATAAAGAAACACACTAAAGGTAATTATAGGTAGCATAAAGTCTTCCTACAGTTAGCTTCAGGGTATCTTCTTGATTATCTCCACTAGCTCTGCTTATTTCATTAAATGGACAAGAACACATTCAAAAAATAGACATAAGAATAATCTCCTAAATGATACAAGCTATGACAGCACAAAGTCTGAAAGTAACTTGCTTTCTCATTCAAACAAACAAAAATATTACAATATATAACAACCAAGAAAGACTTGGTGCTTTGTTTCATCGAATGGCCCATGCTATGCATTTAATGCCTTGAATGCATTTTTAGTTCTATCAGGGGGCCATACTAGAACAAGGCATCGGCCTTAACTATGGCATGTCAATTCATCTCTTATGTCTTCTCTTGGGTTTAGATCATCTAGTCTATCCTCTCTGATGTCTACACAGCTGTCCATTTTGTCTTTACTCCAAAGGAGATAAACAGGTCATGTCTTCAATGTTTGCCAGTCAAAATATCTACTTTACAGACTGTTCCACCTAATGGAATAACTACTATGTAGATATTTTGGCCTCTCCCTCTTTTTGCTATGATTTGAGCCCTCAAGCTATCTTTTCTTCTTTCTAATTCTTTTGGTTCCTCCTCTTGGTGGTTAAATGCATTCAGGTCTGTGCTTAAGCCTGCAAAGATCAATGACTAGTTCATTACCATGAATTTGATGTCTTTGGGTCCATCATCATTTAAAAGCTAATGGCTAGTTGGTTGTCCTAAATTTGGTGACTGTGGGCCCATCATCCTCCTTAGCAATTCCTTTGTGTCTTTCCCACTTGCTTTGGTTACTTTCCATTGGGCTTCATCATTTTTACTGTGTCTTTGTATTGGGAGTGCTCCCTCTTTGACATCTATCATAGTCTGCTACTTTGAAACTTTAATAACTTATATAAAATGGGACTCACAACACTTCTTTCCTGAGCAGCTTCAAAAGGGAATGGGAATAGGTGGCACTTTTCACTGATCTTAATAAGTGACATGTGGCATTTTCCACTGTGAAATAGGTGAGGACACTTGGCTACTTCTACTTAACTTATAGAAGATTTAGATACCTTTTGAAAGTCTTGTGGAAGATGACACATGGTGGCTTTTGCTAAGCTTTAGAAACACTATAGAAATATTTGGGACTCATTTGGATTTACATAGACGATGACACTTAGCGTGCTTCGCTTACTTTAACAACTCACCTAGGGCCTACCACAGTCCTTACTCAATAACAAAACAAAAGGAAGAAACTACGGATGTTAATACTTGGTGGCTTCCACTGAGCTTTACAATGGACATGTGGCATGTTCCATCGCATTTAGAAAAACATATTTAAACCTTCCATAATCACCACTTGGTGCCCTCCACATAAATCTGAGAGAAGCTTATTGAAAGAAGCTTTGAGACTTATAAGAAACTTGAAACGCAGATGTAGACACTTGTCACATTCTACTAAGTTATAAAGGGACATGTGGTACATTGCTACTTTTTAGAAACAAATTATAATGGGTCTCGGTAGATGACACTTGGCAGCTTTCACTCAACTTTGAGACTTAGACAAAACTTTAGGCAAAAAGAAAAACCTATGTAAAATGAAAAACATGCACCTTGTGTCATAACCCTTACTGCCTTGAAATTGAAATGCACAGGGACAAAAATTAGATCGCACAACTAAACCTCAAAATAAAATGTAGAGTAATATACCCTACAAAGGAAAGAGAGAATTTTGTGGCTTGTAGGACCAAAAATAGTTCATGTGTTGTCCCAAAAATGAGTGACAGACTTTGGGAACAACACATGTAATGGATGATATGACACCTATTAAGAGTCCCATTTCCTCCCAATCCATGATTAATACCTTAAAAGGCCTCCCCATTAGACTTATCACTTTTTCACTTAGTGGTCATCCTTCATTCTAATTGTCTTCCATAGACTTCCTGAAGTGAAGGAGCTTGAAGAAGTGTTTCCATGCCAATTTTATATTTACTACAAGTCCAAATTGGCCTCACCTAATGACCATCATCCTTTAACTCTATTTTTTACCTAAAAAATGCACAAAATCTATCAAGAATGCCTATTTTGTACCCTATTTATACTAATAGGGTAAGAAAACTGGATGGGATGGAGATTGAGAGAGTATTATTCAATACCAAAATAATTTCCAATTCATAATATCATTATTATTCAATACCAAAATAATTTCCAAGGCATACTATCTCTCTTTGATGCATCTATAGAAATTTCTTTCCAATCAAGTCTCAAACAAGGGTTTGGAGGGTTTATAGTTTTCTAAACTCTTAAAGATTGTTCATACAATCTTGACACTAAAACCTCAAACCAATTCCATTAAAATAATGTTAGTGACCCTCTTCAAAATCTCATAACTCCTTTGGTCTTCATTCTAAAAATTTGTACTAGTGTGAAAATCTAAAGATGGCCTCTCAAGCTTGGGAGTGTATTCTAGATAGGTCTAAGGTGTCTTTTAGGCTAAAATAACTTGTATATGATACTCCTATAAACCAAAGGTTTAAAAAAACTTCATACATCCCCTAAATTTCATCCAATATGTTTTAAATTTCATTTGGCCATATAAGTGGTATTGAGACCCCATTAGGGCTTTAGGCCTATACTAGGCCTAATAGGCTTGACTATGTTCCTACATGTTTAGGCCATCCTATTTGATTTATTAGTACTATGAGGCCTCATTAATTTTTTTCATGCTTATAACTCCCTAAACCCTTCTATAATGTCTCAATATTTCCCAACTCATCTCCACACTAAACCTATAGTTTTACTTCTCTGGGAGTGCACTTTATCTGAGATAGTATAAAGGGCACTTCCCCTATTGTCATAGCTAATTTGAAGGTATGATAAGCTCATTAGGTAATGAGGGTATTATTAAATAATTTTAAAAGTTTGGTCACACCAATATACTTATCAAATCTTCAAAAACCTTAAGATAGGCTTCTTAAACCTACTGACTATGCATAGACTGTGAACATGGTTATAGGTTAAACTCTGGAGATTGGTCCTTGTCTTGTTCCTTTATTCTATGTATATCATGAGATGGTCATCACCATTGTGTAGGTATTCCAAAATCTCAATTCATCATCATCCATTTTAATCTCTTATATCACTCTCTCTTTATTTGACTAGGCCTAATCAATTTTACTATAGTAGACTATGTTGTGTGTATTCCCAAATAAATGAGGCTCCTGTAAGATGTTTAAAGACAATGTGTGTCATGTTTAGGTGATCCTTGAAATCCTCAACACCATATAATGTTTAGGTGATCAATAGGTCTAAATGTCCAAATTGTATACTCTTAGTATTCTATGGGTCCATGGTCTAACTATAGGTGATCATTTTGAGAGCAAGAGAGGTTCCTATAAGTGTTGCTCAGGGTAAAAACCTTGCATATTAATCCATTTTAATTTTTAATTTGATATAGTGTCATTTATATCCAAATGGATTCATTTTCCATGAATATATGCTATGCCACTATTGGACTGTGAGGTCATTTGAAACTCAAAACATTGTAGAGAATATTGACATTCTACTATGAAAGAAAGCATAAGATGGGGGCCTCATCTACATTACCTCTTAGGACCAAAAACTCATTCTCTTTGGTCAAGGCCTTGCTCCTATATTTTAAATTCATGATAAAACACTTAGGCTTATGTATACCTTAGGACATTCTATTGTGAGAATACCAAAGACAAAGCAGAGTCCCTATTTTGGAAAAATTAAGGTAACATGTCCCTAAAGTAACTTCATCAACTTGTGGACATAGGGTTCAAGTCTTCTTATCACCTTATGGCTCCACCATGGCTAACATGACATAATTCATGTTCTGAAAACTTAAAGAGTTTCAAACACCTACATTTCAATGTTCACAGACCTCTGTATGAGCTTCTTGTAGGTGTCATTATAGTATACATGTAGGTGAAGGCAAGGTGTGTGACTATGTATTATATTAGTTATCAAAACCAACCTTAAAACCATTGAATGGTTCAAACTTAGTTGCTAATAATTTAGGATATTTTTCATTGCTTTTAAACCTTCATGTTTGATCCTCATGACTATGCAAGGCTCCTCTTTTACCTGCTTATAGGTGGATGTCTATAGGAATATGATTGTGCATGAATATGACTATGTTTTCCCTCTAGAGATGAATTTGAGGCAACATAACCTTGGAGGATAATGATCACTTTGTAATGAAATACAAACATAATATTTTATCTTTTATTTAACATTACTATGAAGGTGAAAATAGGGATATGAACTTTTGCAAATGATGAAACTATCTATGGACTATGATATAGTCTCCCACTAGAAAAATGGGGTACTTTTGATTTTTTCATTCACTCGACATGTGAAAAATAAGCTAATAACCATGTGAGGAGGATGTCTGCACTATCTAGAAACATGTGAAGCACCTAGTTTTTATAAACTAACCCAAACAAAAGAGAAACCTTGAGGTGATGGGGATGAGTAGGTATAAATTAGAAATAGACTTCTTAGAATTGGTTCATAAAGCATAAGTAACCAATATTATAACTACTACCATGTATTTAAATTGTATCAATGGTATTATCATCCCTCAAGATCATTCAACTTGATTCTTCTCTTACTAGTTGTACCATGAGAAAACCATTTGACCATCTTTGCATGTAAAGAAGAGAGATGAAGGAGAAGAATGGTTTAAGCCATTTTTAGGTGTTTCAAATCTGACCAAGTGTAGAAGTAAGTTCAATGGATCTTAAGGGATACTATTAATCTTGCCACATGTGCCACACTCCTACATAAATCATATAACTTCCCAAACTTCCTTCTTTTCCAACTATTTTCTTGATTTCAATGTAGTGCCTATAATTTAACATATTTGACAATAATATGACATGAAAGATGTTAAAATACACATTAAAACACTTGTATTTAATTCTAAACCATATAAGCTTCATAAATAACTCAAATATGACCCCTAGAATGACATAAAACTATCTAGGACAAAAGTGACCATGACCAAGGTTGGATACACATCAAATGACATTTCTAGGACCATGATACACCTATAAGACCCTAATAAGCCCCTATATAGGTTTTCAACTATAGGGAGTTGACCTGTTTTGACTTGTGTTCAAAATAGTCAACAATACCATGATTCCTAATGTTATCATTCTAAATCTAGAATTAAATATATGTATAACATCATTTTCATAACTTTTATTTTAACCTAAGTTATTTTTAAGTCTTCACAACTCACCTTAAAATATGAAGAACACATAGTGGCTTATCTTAGATACTATGATATAACAATCCACTTCACATATATAAAATAATAGTATTTACTCAGTTGGTCAAAGTTCATACTAGGTTTTTACCCCAAAAGTATATTAATACAATACAACACCCTAGGGACATTGGCCCAGGACCTAATTGTCCAAATCAATGTGCTTCCATCATAAAAATTAGAAATAGTATTTTCTAAAATTCTCAGATCATACTTATTCTAAAAAATAGTTTTTGATGGTTATCCATAAATAGTTTCATATTTATACACAATAATATTACATATTTTTCTCATATTTGGGGAATTATGATTGAAATGTGTTCCATAATTTACATATGTTTACTCAAAGATTTAGTTGGTATCATTGAATTTATCAGAATAAATATACTTAGATATCACATTAGGGGTATGTGTGTAGCACATGATCACTTTTTTGTTCATTTTTTCACCAATTTCCAAATAAGGAATACAATTCATGTCATTATCTATTTTCTATACACCAAACTCAATTCATATTGTATTTCAATAGTTTTTCACCATAATGAGTATTATTCTATTTATAATGTTTGATTCATCTTTTTACACTAATTTTACAGCAGAATGTTCTATTGGGATTCATACAAGTATTCTAAGCTATTTTGCTACCTTGAGTTGTGTGATGATGAAGTCAAGTGCATTTAGAGATTTTAAGCATATTCTCCTACCAATGAGGATTGAGGCATGCATATTCCAAACCAAGTATTTCAATGAAAAAATCTCCAAGGATTGTACCCTCTCTAGCCACCTATTTTTCACCATAAACATAATGGTTTGCATGGATAATATTTTAGCATGTGATCTATATTCAAGTTTATGGATCAAGTCTATTCTTCATAAGTAAGCTCAGGTATAACACTATTCCTTTTACTCTAGTGATTTCACTTTACTGCATTACTAGAATAAAAAGGGGGAATATGTAGACAATAAAATTAAAATTTAATGCTAAAATAATGACATTTCACCACCCCTTATTCACATTTAGCCTATGCTCAATGCCACATTTTCATGTCACTATTCCTTTACTTATATACAAATGACCCTTTATCTTAAGGAAAATTTGATGCTAAATATTCATATTCATCATTTCATGTAGCTTAGACTCAATTTTTTTTTATTCACACTTCCAATTTAATTTTCTCTATTCTTCATATGAAGGCACTCCTTCCATAAAATCTTGGAGGCCGATTTTATTTGAAACTTCTTGATTTATCCTCCCACTAATTAACAGCTAATTACAAATTAAAATTCATTCCAACTAGTCATTCAACACATTTTACAATATCAGTTTGAGAAAATCCTAAAGGTCCACTATATAATCACATTTTCTACCCATTTTTTCATAACAAGCTTATATCATTACAATCACTAGAACATCTACCTACACATTGAGAGGAAAGTAATCATTTTTCCCAATTCTAAGTTCTTATAGCCCAAAAACCTTTGAGTTAGGTTTTGATACAATAGTAATGTCACAATTCATTTTTTTAATCACATAATCACACCAAAATTGCACCAACATATATCATTTCACCAATATTATACACACATCATCATAACATGGGATAACTACATGGAGTTTGATCCCTCTTTAGATTATTGGTATGTAGGTAGCACCCAACACATGGGGTGTTGAGTTCAATCACAATCTCATCCCCTTGATAATTACCCTAATTTTATAGTATTTATTCCCTCTTATTATTAAACTAAGATTATAATGAAGAAGAAGGCATGCAATATCTACCATAGCAAATAGAAGGCATATGAATTGACAAACGAGACCTATAGGTGAAGGCACATCTATCAAAATTTACATAGAGGTTAAAATAATTAAGATAAGAAACCATTCCCTAGAAACATTCATATAGACTAATGAATACCAAATAACATAGTCTTATCCTAGGATACTACAAAGCCCTATTCTTGATTCATAACAACCTACATAGTCTAATAGTCAATTTACAACCATTGATTTAGTCATGAATACCCAAGTTTTAGCTAAGTTATTTACCTCTTCATACTTTCCCCTTTTAACACATTTATAAAAATATTAATTTTCAATCAAATTGTGTGATTATGGTACATATTTTGTATTATGATTTACTCAACAATTATTCTTAATTAGATTAACCCTTAATCCAAATTTAGATTAAAATTTTATTTTATGATTTATAATGCTCACTATCTATGTCGCAGTCACTAAGGATAATCTATTTTTACTTTATAACTACTTAGATCAAGAAATAAACCATCAAAACCTACTAAGACATTGTCAGTAAACTACATACCTATGAAATGAGTGGTATTGTCTTTTGTCTACTAATACTATCCTTGTAAAAGTTTCCAGTCCGTGATACCTTATATCACTATGCCTACCTTTGTAAATTATTTTCATGTATTGAATTCCCCTTGGTCATATGCATATATCCTTATTTTTATTCTATTTGTCTTGAAATGACTTGTAAAATGGGGTTATAAAGATAGTTTGGACAACCCCAGCCACTCTTTACTGAGTGCTTGAGTGTTTCATACATTCTAATACTTTGAATAGGGTTCAAACTACACATAGTTCTCCCATATAGGTTTGTGTGTGCTCATTCATGATCCATTAGAATTTAATGAAATGCTTTAGCTTTAAACACTTGACAACATGCAAAATTTTATTTGCATTTATATTCATACTTGGCCTTAGGGATATTTCTTTAAAGGGTTTTGGATATGTATGTTCTTTTGTAAAGTCTCAAAATATTGCTAATGGGTTTTTAGAGCTTGAGAGGAATTTCCAAGATGAGTGTTAGATAGATATGGCCTTATGCTTGATTTACATTTATAAATGTCTCTTTGATATTCCCCCCATAGTTATAATAGGAAACACATTCATGTAAACCCAAGGGATACATTCATGTTTAAAAAATAATAGCTCAATATCATGGAACACTATTAGCAAAGGCATACACCTACAATAATCACAAATATTTGACTATTGTTGACACTATCTAAATAAATAAAATTAGTGATCTTGAATATGGTGATAATTTTTTTTATATTTTAGAGTGTTCTCACACAAAATATGGAGAACATGAATTTTTGTGATATAAAATTGGGACGGCTAACAGACTAGATAGGTAAATAAATAGGGGCAAGTGTGCATAAAATTCAAATGTGTATGCACAAGTCAAAGTATGTAGATATATGTCAAAATTTATGTTTCCAAGTATCTAATACCCAATTTATGTGTATAAAATACTACATAAGGACTTTATATCTATAATCCATCTACAATAGTTGATCTAAAGTTCTATTTTGACATAAAAACGTGTTTTTATTTTATATGAATTGGAGCAGTGGATTTTTAAAAAGTGATCAATAATCTATGGAGAGTAGTTGAGGACATTTAAAACCATATTTCATCACATATTACAAGAAAATCTATATCATTTAAACTATAATTGGGGTTTTGGGTGAAGGAAATGGTTTTGTGGATATTGCATAGATAATTAGAGCTGAGGATCACACACATAGTTGAAGGATAAATAGGTGCTCATGATTGTGTTTAAAAAAGAATAAAAATTTATAGGGAAAAACTATCCAATTTGGATTTTAGTAACCCAAGACTGGTGATATCCTTTGGACACACATAAAACTGTAATTCTTACACCAAGCAACTTACAATCTTTTTTTACATTTCTTTTTTTTGCAATTTATCCTAATTCATATAAATGGAATATAGCAAAGGATAACATAAATATAGTCCTAAACAACAAAACTAAATATATATGAATAAAATGGACAAATAAAAACATAAATGAACAAGGGTAAACAATGAAAAAGATATATATACTTAGTTTTTTAATTCACCAAGTGACTGCATATGAAAACAAAATGTAGGAAAAAAAATAATGCAAAAAACCTAGAATCCCTCTAAAAGTTGAGCTTGAGTACCCTCTAGAATAAGAACACTCATTAGGATAGGATTGGCAGTCATTGGTGTCCTTGTTCGTTAAACAAGTATTTTTTTAGAATATTAGAACCTATATAATAGTCAAGTGTGACAAATAAAATTAGGTCTTTTTGTGTTGATTTTATCTCCAGAAACTATGTCGATACTTATATATGCCTTCTAGAAGTTGAAAATCCTAGATTTGTGCTACATGCATATAAACAAATTTGAAGGAGAATAAAGGGGTTAATGGTTGGATTTGTGCTAGACCTCAACACCCACTATGGTAAGTGATACTTACATACAAGTCCTTCAAAGAGGGATCAAACATCAATGTAGTTCTCCCACCTAAGTGCCTTATACAATTATACTCTTTTGACTATATAAATGCATCTATAATTAGCTTGAACACTTGATCATGCTTAGACTAGGGTTATTTAAACCTGAATTTACACTTGGATCATGACTTTTTGAAGCGATTAGAAGCTTATTTGTAAATAATAGGGAAATTTTATCTTTTTTTCACTTATGTAAGTAAGCTCTTATGATAAGATTGATAAGCTTGCTACGAACTTCTTAATGAATGAATTGATTATATTTTTATAGTGGTTAAATAAATAAAAATGACCATTGGATAGTTTATAAATATTAATACTAATTTTAAGGATAATTTATTAATTTAAACTTTGACTATTTGTACATAAGGGCATGATTGACAAACATGACAGGAACACCATGCATTCTTGTCATGTTGGGCATTCTTGTCCCTTTATGAAAGCATTTGATTTTTGGGTCTGAGTCAAAGCATACAAATACATAAAGGTGTTTTTAATAGTAATACCATTTCTATATATTCCATTTTATGTAATTTTAGTGAAATAATCCCTTTTCTTATGCTTAGGATATACCAAATTGGCTAAATAAGTGTCAATTAAGTGCATATGTCAATTAATGGTAAAAAGGGATTAAAAAAGACATGATCAAGTACTCATGACCAAATTTTGGTTACTAAATTTATCACCCCTTAATTTTATAAATTAAATTACAAGATTAAATTAAATTCACACATTAATGTGTAAGACACACTTTGTCTATGAGTTGCATACTTCAAACGTGTAAGTCACTATATAATTTGGCAAACCCTACAAAACACATGAATCAGTTATTTTATTCTTTTGAAAACTAAAATTTGAAAACCTTAATTTATAAAATTTTAAAATTTACTTTAACTTGACAATTTTTAATTTAAAATTAAATTTTCTCAATTGAAAATTTCTTGTATTTGAGTAATTTGAAAATTGAAGTGTGTATGGAATGAGAACTCATGTATGTGTGACATCAATGTTACTCTCTATGAATTTTATTGGTAATGATGATGTATTGAATCATTGGATAATTTATGCCTCCCATTAATCACTTAGATGATATGGTTCCTTAGCCAAGCCATTATATAAAATTGGGGGTGATGGAACCCTAACTTGTATTTCCCCTTTTGAAGTAGAATTATTGATCAGTGAATAATGTTAAAACTTTATTATTTGTGTCCATCTTGGTAACCCCAATATGTAAATAGGTTGTAATCCTAATATATTTTCACATATAATGTTTAAGTGCTCAATGTATCCAAGTCATGCATTATGCAACTAAATTTAATTAACCACTACATATGGGTTGTAGATTCAATTGTAAAATCTTGGTATATCCTAGTATAGAGAAACATGATCACAAGAGAATGGAATACACCCATCTTCCTATCATGTATTTTAAAATAGAAACTATGGCATATATTTAGTATCATGCCACCACTATAATTATATAATTTAAATTGTATTTGAATGCTTCTTGAAACTATAAATAGGAGTGCATATGCAATGGAATATACCCCCATAATATATGTAAATAACTGAATTTACAACTTGAAACTTTGAAACTATAATATCTCTCTAAAACTGGATTATCTCATGCATTATAATCCCATTGAAATTCCCTAATTTCAAGGTGAGGGAATTTATTCCTAAAAATTTAATCATCTCAAAAGAAAAGCTAACTTGAAACATGCATAGTAAGATGTTATCATTTAAAATTATAGCATATGAAAAAGTGTTAACATAGTAATATTTGAATTTATGCATAGAATTTAAGAGTAAAGGCCTATATAATGTACCATTTAAGTTCATGGAACTATTATGTTAGTATATTAGTATTTTTTTATGTTAAGAATGCATGATATGGATCACGACACTTATCAAACTCATCATTCTCAACAAGCACACGACAAAAAACACAAATGCTAGATAATTGACATCTATTGGCCAAGGTCCAAAATTAAAGACATGTTCAAATGTTCTAAATAACACACATGGACATAAGGAATGTTAAAAACAAGGGACATGTTCAAAACTTGCACACACATAGGGCCAAGGTATAAATTAAAGACATGTTAAAATGTCACACACCACATAGAGGGACAAGGGACAAAGCAAGTACATATTCAAATCTTTCACACCACACAAAATATCATAGAGATTCATCAAGCAAATAAATCCACACAAGGGTCAAGGGCCAACACAATATAAAATCAAAGTTGTTATATACTATGTATAATTAAGTAACATTAATGGAACATAGAATTATAAAAAGGTAATATAAATTATTTATTTCATGTGATCATATCCTAGAAAATAACATGTTCATGTACACTATCTAAGCTACAAATGTTAGCAAGTCATTTGTATAAAATTGAAAATTCAATAATATAGGGGTTATAGAATGATAATAGCTGCATACTACCACATGTGAGTAATATGCCTCTAACTTGGCAATGTCAATGGGTAGAGAAGAGCCCAACATCTTAATATTTGAAAAATTTTGTAAGTCCTACACAACACTTCATAGTTACCCATGAAAGGCATGTGTGATATAGAAATACTATGCTATCTAATAATCATGAGATAAATAAAATATTGTAAAGATGTGACTCAAATGTTAACAATGTTCATGTATTTATTTTGGTTTTTTGACAAGTATTTGAATGTTTTTGCATATTTTTTGAGAATATATGATTTTTTTTGTATTTTGACATTTTTAGGAAATATTAAGGATGAAACTAAAATAAATCAAGGTGTCCACATAGAATAAAGGAAACTTATCTAGACAGTTTTATATAAGTTTCAATAAAATATGTCCACTAGCAAGGAGTTGAATGGCTCAATACAAGGAATATACCTCCTATGGAATGTGAATTAAGACTATTATAAATTTATAAGAGACAAAAAATTATATGCAATTAATTAATTATATATTCTCATTTTATCAAATGTACATGTGTCAAAATATGTGGCATGTATGAACATTAGAGCTTGAAAACAATATATTTTTGTATAAAAAAATAGAAGTCTCATATTGAGACTGCATGAATAATCTTAAAATATATAGAAATAGAGATATTTATTCTATAAATTTAGTGTCTGAGTAGACAAAAGAAAATGAAAATATTGAATAATAGAATTCAATGTTCCTATCTTATTTTGGTCAATTTTGTCCTACGAGAAAATGATTAAATTATGGAAAAATTTATGCATGAGAGTAGATAATTTTTATTGTTTATCAAGATTAAACACTGTTCTGAGACTGTCTAGACATAGAAGTAAAAATAGGATGGCCAAGAGGCCAATAATTTAACAAATTCCAAGGACATAGAAGAATGGATCAAATGATCACAAAAGGATGCAAATGGAAGAATAAGATGTAATAGTAAGAAACTATGTATAGTTAAAGTTTTATGTGTTTTGAATTATATTTAAACAATTTTATATTTTAGCAATGGATAAGTTATGAAATAATACCATATAAATTAGAATCAGCCCAATCAGTAGTGAGTGGTAAATGCCTTACCTTATATGAGGGAAAATTATTTAATGTGCCAATATTAGAGTCAAAACATGTATCATTTTTAGTGATAAAGCCATCCAAATGACTATTCATATGATCTTGAGTAGGAACTATGGATATAAGAGATGATAGATTGCATTAATTCTCACGTGTATAAATTTGTGTTGATTCTTAGACCTCTTGAGATAAATGCTTAGGAGATGTTGTAAATGTGTGAATTTTTCAAATGAGATGCCTTTTTCCCTATAAACTTGATTTTGCTTAATTTCTACTGATTTATTAGGACCCTTTTGCTTAGATTTAAAAATCATGTTTACTTATGACAATATGATCATTATAATGTGGTGGTGAATGGGGAGGAGGAGATATAATATAATGTATAGGATTTTCATACTTATCCCTAATATAGTAACAACTTTATTAAAACAGATATACTTCAAGCATCTATGAACTATAAAAGGTACAGTGTGATTTTTTGGTAACCATGGGCTCCCAATATCATATCAAAAATTCCATTTTATTTTACAACAACAAAGGGAGTGGATAGTGTAATAGGACCTACTTGAAGAGGTAACATAATATAGCCTAAAGTGATTTTTTGTTTACCATTAAAAGACTTAAAAAGTTTAGTAGTTGTTTGTATATAACTTTGTGTGTCACCTAATGAATGGAATAAAGTAATGTTGTGTGCATTTTCACTTGATCCATTATTAATTAGCTCACTATGAATAGGTTTTTAATCAATATGATCTCCTATACACAAATCATGAAAATCAAAATCATCATCATCATCTATTTCACTATGATCAAAATTAATCATAGGACATGATGCAAAATTTGGAGTAATTGTACAAATAATACCATCCAAAGGGTGTTCATATGATGCAAGAGGTGTATAATCATTATAACTATGATGCAAATTTGAAGTGTCCTTATTAGTATCATGCTTATGAAATGGATCACTAAAAAATTTGAGCTTAACATTATCAATTTTTTTAGAATTTTTTTCCTTAGTAAGGTCATCCATCTCAATGACATTATCATCAATAAAATCCTAAATGATATGCCCAAGTTTATAACACTTATTTTTAGAATGATCATTGAAATGACTATAATCACAATATGCATTTTCATCAAAAGATTTGATTTGTGGCTTCTTCATTTCCACTTCATATGGAGGATGCAAATTTATTAATTGATATTCAATCAACTTTTGTAGAGATTTTTAAGGTGGTTGTGGTAGTCTATAAAATTACCTCTATAGTTGATTTGAAAAAATAAATTCATTAGTGGGTTGAGAAATAAAATTAAATTTAATCTTTTATTTTGATTTAGTATCTTATACCTTGGCTTTGTAAGATGGTTCACTTTGAAATTTTTTTCTATCCATAATAGGTGCATATGTGTATTTAAGATTTTTTAAAGTAATAAGTTTAATTCTCTATTTCTTATATTATGATAAATCTCTTCAAATCTTAAATAGTATTGACTCATGTAGCATTGAAAGCAAACTTTGTTTGAATGTATATTTTAATTCATTTCCTGCTAGTACATTAGTCATTTTATCCAACATAGTCTTGTAACGAATCAATACTCATTGATAGGTTCATTAGTTCCTTGTTTGAACTTAGTAATTTGTGCATATGAAAGTTTCTCATAAATGTTGATAGAAAATTATTTGATAAAGAAATATGCTAAAGGATTGAATGCTTTCATATATTGAGCAATTAAATCATAGAACCAACTCAAATTATATTATTTTAAGCTCCTTGAAAAGAGTTTAATTATCAATTTATCATGAAATGCATAATCTAAACATGTTACATGAAAAGATATGAGAGATTATTTAGGATATCCTTCACCCTCATATTAAAGAAGCTTAGGAGCTAAGAATCTAGTGGGTAAAATATATGATGTAATATAATGTGCTAAAGTATTATGAAGTATATCATGGGAATTTAATCATTGGCTAGATTTTGGAATGCCTTTCTCTAATTTCAACACCTTAACTTTAAAAAATATAATTGTTTGATCAAGGGACTATGTAGTATATAAAGTATGTTGTGTAGTATATGTAGCTATAAAAGGATTGGAATGGATAACTTGATTAAGCATAGGGATAGAAATCTAATTTAAACCATAGGTTTCCCCCAAACCTAAAGATGTGTATGGAATAATAGGTTCAACCATGGTAGTGACCACACTTGTTGTAGGGTTTATAAAGGGTTTATCAACATAATCATTTAGTTCTTGAGATGCAGTTGCATTTTTATTTTTCTATTTTTCTTCTCATGCTATAAATAATAAGTACTCAATATCCTCTAATTGAGCATTGAGGTAGTTACTAAAATCTTTGGCATATGTATCATCAAAACCAATTTCTTGAGTATTTTTATATTTGTTGGTTTTATCACTTTATATGAACATAATGGTGAAGCAATAAAGATGAAATAAACTAAATTAAAATATGAAACTATAAAAGGTGGAACTGGGAGTCTTTTATAGGAGGCCAACTAGCTAGATAGGGGGGAAGGGGAAGAAATTAAAATCCTTATCCACTCCCCTCAATCTGAGAAAGAATCCTAGTGTGAGGTTCCTACCTATTTCCAACATCTCCAATCACAAAAAACCCATTGGAAAAATGGGTGAGCTAGGGCTCAGTAGTAAAAAGCTAATATTCTCGAGACCTAGGGACCCTAAAGAATACTTATATTTAGATAATGTTCAAAATAATAAATGTGTTTAAATGTTTTATCTAAATTGGATTTTATTTTTCCAATTTATCCTAATTCATATAAATGTAATAAATCAAATTATGGTGTTATAAATATATTCCTAAATAGCAAAATTGAATATAAATGAACTATAATGTACAAAATAAAACATAAATTAACAAGGGTAAACTATGAAAAAGATAAATATACTTAAATTTTTTAGTCTTTAGGTGACTAGACTAGAAAAAATAATGTAGGAATAGAAAAAGGTAGAAAACCCATCATCCCTCTAGAAGATGAGCCTAAGAACCACCATGGATAGGAACATCTAGTAGGACATGAGAAATAATTATTGGTGCCACTATCGATCAATCTTATCATTTTGAAAAATATTGGATCTTCTAGAATAGTCAAGTGTGATAGTGAATATGAGGTCTTTTAGTATTGATTTTATCTTTGGAAACTATGTGGAGACATGGTTATACCTTAGTGAATTTGTAAACCCTAGTTTTGTACCACAAGCAGATAAAAATATGTGAATGATTAAAAAGGGTTTAGTAGTTATATTTTTTATAGACCTTAGTATCTAATTGTGGTAAGTGTTGCCTATATACCAATACTACAAAGAGGGATAAAACTTCCATGTAAGTATCCCACCTAAGTGCTTTATACAATTGTGTTCATTTGAATATATGCATTCATCTAGAATTGGATTGAATACTTAATCATGCCTTAAATAGGGATACATATATATAAATTCATACTTGGATCATGACTACTTGAAGTTATTAGAAGTTAATTTGGAAAGAATAGTGAACTTTTGTCTTTTATGCACTTGTGTAAATAATCTCTTGGGATAAGATTGATAAGCTTGCCAAGATCTTATTAATGAATGAATTGATTTTTATTTTATAGTAGTTCAATCAGGAAAAATACCCATTAGATAGTTTATAAATCTTAAGGCTAAAACTAAGGATAATTTTCTTTTTGAAACTTTGACTATTTGTATAGAAACAGAGAGGACATGAATACCAAACATTCATGTCTTGTTGGGTATTCTTGTCCCTTCAAGAAATATGTTTTTTGGGTGGGATGATTTAGTGCATACATATGTGTAAATGTGTTTTTAATATTAATATCATTTAAGTAGATGATAGTGTATTTCCTTGTAGCGAAATAAGGTATTCTCTTATGCCTAGGATAGGCCAAATTGGTGAAATAAGTGTCAATTAAGTGAATATGTCAATTAATAGTAAAAATGGATTTAAAAAAGCATGATCAAGTATTTATAACCAAATTTAGGTTACTAAAATTTTAAGGATCCATTTTAACATACAATCATGTTTTGAGTTTCTATTCTGACATACAGACCTATGTCAGGGTTCCACTTTTACATACAACCCTAGTTTAAGGGTTCCCAAAATAAATATGATGATATTTAGAGTAGTCTAATTGAGGTTTCTAGGCACTCAAATTCTATAAATTCTCTTTATCCAATGGTGGTTGATGTATTTATATTCCTTGACCTATAGTTTTAGTAGTTTCATCTCTTTGGGGCATAATCACCCCATGGCATTTTCTAAATTAGTTCAAAAAGTGGTGTAGACATCCAATTCCTAACACCATTTGTGTTAAAATTGTCAATCTTACTCGAATTGCACTCAAATGCACATTTTAGGTCAAAATCCATAAAATTCCCTAAATGGTTCAAACTTGTCACTTACAAGTGTCAATTTAGGTCAAAGTATCCCTAAATAGGGCAATGAATTTTATAGTCCAGCTAACTTTGATCAGATCATTTCAAGTCAAAATGACAAATTCACCATTTAGTGATCTGGATCACTCTTTTATTCAAATTCATTGGTACACATCATGTACCTTTGTTATTTGGTGTTGGAAACATCCTAAATGGGAATACATCTCTAATGTATCTAACATCACCTTCTAATTCCTCTCCAGTCAAATTATGATCTAGTAATATGAATTTCTGACCATTTTGATTAATTGTGCACCAATTTCCAAAGAATTTTACTAAACTTTATTAAACTTACTTAAGCTAATTAATCCAATTTAAGAGCTTAAGTAATAATTCCATAGATCTTTTTGAGTATCTCATTATTGGAAATTGATTTTGAATATCAGCATCACCTAGTGACATTATATATGGGGTGGCATCCATCAAGCCATAAGTGCATAAAATATTAGTATTATGGGTTACCCATTCCTATTTAATGCCTCCCATGCCTCTTTAATGCTTATTTATCTTGAGGATATTTATGAGTTTAATTCCAAATATTAGGATTATCCATGGCCACACATCTCAATCTTGAGATAGATGGTCATGGTTGATCCTAACCAATCTAAAAAATCTATAAATAGAGAGGCCATGGACATGAATTTTTAAGCTTGATTTATGAAAATTGATTATGCAAATTTGTCTCTACAATACTTTGTAATAGACCATTAAATTAGTTACAAGCTTCATTGATAGGATGGTTTAGTGATTTGGAATTATGAGCCTAGGTTTTATGGAGTGTTCTTGAGACATTGGAGGAGTTTTCCACCTTTTTTGACAAAGACAAGGATTCTTGATCAAGGGAGAACATGCTTTTGAGCCACATGGGTATGGTTAATCCATTTGGAAAGGTAATATGATGTTGCTTTCTTTCATGTTTCTTTTTATCCTTTGTAATTCCCATAAGAATAGATAGGCTTAATTAGTTAATTCTTTATGTATTTTTCATGGTTTATGGACTACTATTTGATTAACTTGCTTTTTAATCCTCTCTACAAGTGGCATCTTGGTTAATGTACCTTTAGGTGTATTTGTTCCTTAAATTTTCAAGTTCAAATTATTCAAAGATATAGATTATTTCAAATTTTATATCATGAGTGGACATTGATCTACACATATTTCCTTATAGATTTTTCATGGATAAATTGGGAATTTTGGGGTATACTTGTCAACACTAAGTGTGTTTAGTGACATGTAACAAATTTATTATTTTATCCTTTTGATCTATTGTTTTAAATAATAGACTAAAATGGGGGAATTTTTAGACACATAAATGTGTTATTAGATACTCTAGTAATATTAATTTTGGCACACTTTCATATACTTTGACTCTATATACACATTTACCTCTTATGTATATTTTCCTCTATCCATATACACACATGTTGTCTTGGCCAACCCAATTTACTAGATACATATATTTAAGATCATTATATATATAAGGGAAAGTGAAGTTGATCTACAATTTAATCCTAGTTGAAAGAAGATAAATCAAACTAGCCATTTTTCTTGTTGGTGCATTTAGACAATAGGGGGTCATGACCAATATAGATCCACTAGAACTAACTAATGGGTCTCTTACCATAAAATATCACTATAGAGGTTTCCAAATCCTCTAGTCAATAATTACCACAAAATAACCCTAGTTGGGTCCTATTTTTTCTTATCAAAGTAAATTGCAAAGTAAAGTAAATCTAATCTAGTGCTCACCAAAGCTTGTGGCACAAATGGGGATAATAAACATAAAAGTAAATGTGCAAAGAGGAACTCTACTTAAGCTAATGTAGAGTTAATCCTAATACATAGAGAGAGAAACATATTCATAAGCTAACACATGCAAATCTATCTACTAATAAAGAGGAGCCAGAGTTAGGAATACTTACCTTGAAGATGAAACTATAGAGACTCAATATATCCCTTGGCCAATGGTGCTTTGAAATATGTTATTTTTGTTTATAAGGATAACAAAGATAGTTCATATCTAGGCTACATGACTTCTAATATGCATCCAAAATATGTTTCCCATAAGACAATATTCTTCTCTCCAAATGAAGTATGAAACCCTATGCAATGGCCCCTTATGTAGAATAGTGGATAAGTGGATGCACAAACAAATGATTATCTATATCTCTCTCTAATGAAAATGGTGAAAAGGATGTGTTTATATAGTTAGATTTAACCCTAAACCCTTTTGAAGGTTTAGTCAATAGAGTTATCTTGATCGATCATGTTATAAATAAAATAGATTAGGTCTGGACTAAGTCATCATAAGATGACTTAGTCATATAACATGCTCAACTCTCAAAATAGATCCAACCTAATTGATTGTGTTTTTGGATGGTAAAATAAGGTTTTAACTTAGGCAGGGCCTGAAAAGAGGTAGTATAAAACAAAATAAACATTGAAGTATAAGTTGATATTTATACATGGACATATAGTTTATTATACTTTTAAATTATATTTTATATTTATACTTTCAGTATGTTTATGAGTGGATTTGGACCTCTAGGAGCTATATTTCAAATTCTTTATTTTGGAGGGTCCTATTGGATTTTAGATTTAGCCATATTTTAGGACTCTAGATTTTAGACTTAGCCATATTTCAATATTCTAGGATTTCATGGAGGCATCATAAGAGGTAAATGGATATAAATTCTAAATAAGTTGGACTAATGGTAGGAATGATAAAAATCCACAACAATATTATGAAGCACTAGTGGTCTACCCATCCCTTTCTCGATGCACCATTTAAGGCATGCACTCAGAGAGATTGAAACTCAACAGGTTCCTACAAAATAAATTGTTAGTAAGTGGTAAAGTTAATTAAAAATATTGTGTGTATACACACTCTAGTCTATGTAAGTGTAGAAAATAAAATTTGGTATTAAACACTTTTAAATGTCATTCTTGACCTATATTAACCTTACATGACTTGGGTTTACACACACACACACACACACAGATATATATATATACATATATATATATCACAACCTTCTCTCACATCCACATACTCTATATGGGTTTGACCTTCCCAATTTACTATCAATTACCTACAATAATTCCCTAGTACATGCCTAATATATTCAATATCATACTTAGACTATAACTAGATCATCATATCAGTATTCATGTCTTTCAAACAAGCCCAATAGATTTATATGCTTGTATAATTTTTTATAATCCAATTTTTACGGACTCGTCCCCCTAGTAAGCAATGATCATTTTTTTATTTCAAGTCATCTTTATGGGTCAACATGCATGTTTCACATGCTAGTGGCATGGTAACCTATCCAAAGAGTCCCATATATATATATATATATATATATATGATAGGTCTAAGACTAATGGATAATCTCACTCCTAAAGGAATAATATATACACTTCTACACATTCAAATGGATTTCCATATACTTTCCAATTCAATAATTGATCACAAGGAGCAGGCCCTAGCCAAGTCTAAAGCACCTAAGCCAAGCCAATTTTATTTATTTTTCAAGTGTTAAAAGCTATATTATAGGTTATATTCATTCAAGGATCACCATTACACACACACACACACACACACACACACACACACACACACACACACACACACACACACACACACACACACCTAATGGGATAAACTAAAATTAATTTGAATTCCCTCTTTATAATATTGGATATATGGGCAATATGCTCAACTACTCATTGGTTATTTTTTAGGCCTAAACCTAGTGTTGAAATTGGGCCTAGGGTTTCAAATAAAATGAGACATGTTTTTTGAAAATGTGTAAATCATGAGCCTTGATATTTCACATAGATATGAATTACAAGCATGCACAATAATGTGTGCTAAAACAAAGAGGCATTATACATAAATGAATCCAACAAAAAATAGATGTTATTATTTGGCATAGGCATCTATAGGCTAACTGATTCATCTTAGTGGTTCCAAAATCCTAGTCCTTGATCTAAGTGACTCATAATATACTTTCAACATTTTTTCACCTACATTAATTCTTAGACCTATACAAAATAGTAAATATTTAAATTATCTTAATCCTTTGGCACTTTCTAGAATTAGTAAGTGTGATTGCTCAAATCATGTTATACCTTTTACCTTTATCTTTGTGTATTATTGCCATTTTTTATATAATTTAAATAGTTCAAATTATTCACACTTTTTTAGGTTCACATAATAAAAATAAGTTAAATCATATTGGTGAACCTATATTTTGTCTAGAACATATAAAAAAACCCTCAGTTTCCCTTAGGGATCCAACATTCTTTCTAGGGTTTATGATTTCAACATTAAAATTTGATTTTTAAACCTAATTTTTTTATTCTCCCTCATTCACAAATTACACATGGATATAATGGACATAAATAGTTTTTATTTTATAAATAAATTTATGATTGTAATCATTACATGTATTTTTTCTTTAATATGCAAAATTTGTAATAACTATGTAATTACTTGAGTCAAATCTTTGTGTAATAATAAGGCTGAAATAAATAATCAACAATCTTTAGGATTATATATTCATATTATTTCAATATTCAATCTTAGTTACTTCCTATTACCATTAGGTGGCAAAGGGAATGGATGACTCATTTTTATCCTCCTCCCCCTAGACCTCAACATTTTACCAGCTATCATCCCACCCCCATTATTTTTCCAAGGCTTATATTAAATTATGTGGTCCATGCTGATATTACTATAAAAGTTAGGGTGCCCCACCATGTGTGATAGAATGGAGGTTTTCAACATTCTTCTCCTCATTCCCCTCCACCTCTCATGAAGCCATCCACTCAAACCAAAGGGTATGATATGATTGATAAACTAAAAATTATCCATGTTAGTATTTCTATAATTGAATTGAAAATGTGATCAACTATTTATAAAGATATCTTATGTGAGACATTATGTGGTACAACTCTCCAAAATGATAAAAAAACCTACATGTTTTTTCTATATTATGAATGCATTAAATGATATGTAATAAGTGATTTATTTTAAAAGGAAGACTTTCTCATAAAAAATGTAATAGATAAAAACCTCTCATTATTCATTATAGATCATATTAAAATTAAAGTAGTTAAACATGTATTAATAGATATTGGATCATGAATGAATGTTTGAAACATAACTTTCTTATAAAAATTGGGTGTCAATATGGATATTATTCAAAAATCAAACCAAAACCTAAGAGGATTTCATATCAATCCACATCAATTACTTAGATCAATATGATTATATATGATATTATGACCCAATATATTCTCTCTATTTTGGGTCATGCCTAATCATCTACATTACAATTTTATTTTGCGTCAACCTTGGATAAATGCCATGGAAATTACATAGGTGTTTGATTTTCATGCATGATGGTTATTTGTATACATGCCTTATAGATAATAATCCCTTCAAATATTTTAAAATGATGCAACCTAGTAATGAGCATAATTTACACTCAGATTATATGTTTTATTAAATAGTGCCCCCATCATAGCCTATCCCAATAGACTAAATTCATACACATGTGTTTGGAGAATCAATTACAATAATGATAAGGATATGAACATTAATGAAGAAACAAATAAATAACCAAAATCTAATTTAGAGAAAAAGGAAATAATTCTATATCTTCCCTTGTTGGTCAATTTATAAAATCCAAATTGCATAGTCACTAATTATTATGATAGTGGTGATGATAATAATGATATGTAATTAAATATAGATGATCATTTATGAAAGATAAATTTTAATTCTATTGATCTAGATGTACTTATCTCATATTATGTTTTCACCTATCAATCTATCAGAGTATCAAGATAATTCATATGCAAAGAACATTGATAATTCAAAGGTTCCTACTCAAGAACAATCTATAAGAGGAAAATTAAAGACAATAATTACATATAACTAACATAATAATAATGTAAATAGTTTTTTATATGTTATTTCACACTATGAATCTCATTTTCTTAGTGAATAATCATGTCAAATCTTCCTTAAATTGATTATAATGCATGCGCAAGAACTATTTTACATTTCAAACTAAAAAGGCTTAGAGAAAAATTCAATGAACAATGTGGAGTTTATGGATATGAAACCTTTCACAACTTACAAGTAACAAGTATTTAGGATAAACCAAGAATTATATACAAATGTTAATTAATAAAAATTTGATTCCATTACTAACCACTACACATAAAGATATGAGACATTTATCACATCAATAAGGCAAATCATATTGTGGTTACCATAAAATAATTGGGCATGTAATAGATAATTGAATAACATTGTAATACAAAATTTAAAAATAAAAGAATGAAAGGATCATTAAGGTTATATAACTATTGAAAAAATGATCATTAGTAAGTTCTAATTGATATCAATACACAAATACAACATTCACAAGTCATAAGCATCCACAATAAAAAAATCTTAACTATTACAACATACATTAAGGCTGCCTATCAGTTACAAATTCATTTTGATCAATAAGAATGTTCAAGCATGTGTAGTATTTAATTCCTATGATAGTATGGACATGACATTGATTAATTACAACATGTCCTATAAATAATCACTTTGAAATTTTACTCTACCAATTTGTTTTAGGCCAAATTTATTGATGCATTCATATGGGTGATGCCCTTTTCCAACTAGTTGACATTTAAATTCAATAAAAAATGATTACTATAGATGCAGGCTATAGTGGATAAACTAAATCATTGCATCACCTTCATATATGAAGTAAATTAAACCAAGATTCAACTTGATGGTAAATGTAGTCATATAAAATTTCACTTGCATACAATCAGTGTCACTTGAGACCACCTTATCCCTAGCTTAACCACAGGCATACATTAGGTCATATTTTAATCCTTATCTAACTCTTACGTATGTATAACCCATCCTAAATTATACCAAAATTAGTCTTAGACCATATCTTAGGCATCCAGGTCCCTGGGGCACCAGATTCTACCACCTAGATTCTAGCATGGCCCTTTGGACACTAGCATACTACATTATGACCTAGGGACCATGCTACTATCCCTTACCTCTTTTCTCATCCAAGAAACATATTTCCATTTTTTAATACACTTTAGGGTTGGCCTAGACCTTTCCACATCTTGAAATGTACTAGATCAATATATTTACACCACATTTATCCCTTCACCCACTAGATGGAAATCAAATGTAAATATACACAAAAAAACTCAAAAACAAGTTATACAAATCAAGGTCATTGATCCCTATTCTACCCTAATTTTGTATAAAACCATCTAAAACAATCTTAGGCTCATATTAATCAGATTTTTAGTATTAAATCACTCAAGCCAGTACTCATACTAGCATTCACTTATACTTACACCAATAAGTAAATTGGGAGAACTACATCAGGATTGATCCCCTCTAGAGGTATTGGTATGGAGGCAACTCTCAACATAATAGGGTGTTAAGGTCACATCCAGCCTATCTAGATAATTGTTACCATCAAATTTTGTACCTTTGAGGAGGTATTTAAAGCCTCCTCACTTAAGTGATAGCATGGGAACTATTTAAAGGTTTTGGGTGACCTTATAGTTAAGAGAACCTATAAATAGGGCTAACTCCCTTGATGCATCACTTAAGAACTATCACTAAATGTACTAACTTGCAAGGGAAAAGGGAGAGAAATAAAACTAAACTAGGAAGGTGATGCACCAGATTTGTTAACCACTACCACACATTTGTAGATGCACAATGTATGCAATCATAAATGCATCATGTCTATAAATCAATCCTAACTTAGAAAATATATATCATACCATACACTTTCGATTGGGGACACATTAGATAATTGGGAACATGACCAATATGGGGATTTTCTAGACCCAATTAGGGGATCTCTTACCATAATACACTATGTTAATGATGGTTCCAAAGCCTCTAGTCAAGCTCAATCACGTAATAACCCTAAGGGAGTTTTAAGTTCTGATCTCACTAAATGAATAAGTAAATTAAATATAATTTGGTGCTTACCAAATATTATGGCATAAAGTGGGGTTCAGAAACAACAAAAATAAATGTGCATAGAAGACATATACTCACATTAATGTATACATAATCCTAATGTATATATATATATATATATATATATATATATATATATATCCTTACAAAGGAGGAATAAAGTTAGGAATACTTACCTTTGAAGATGAACCCTCTGAGCATCAATCTCTCCCTTGGCCAAGGTGTTTCACAAAAGGTTGTTTTTGTATGTAAGGATGAAAAATACAAATCAGCTCTAGGCTACATGACCTATCAATGCATCTAAAAGACTTCTCCATAAGACAAGATCTATATCTCCAAAGAAAGTATGAAACCTTAAGCTTGTTCCTCATATATAATTATGGATAAACAAATTTATAATACATCTTACTTATTCTTCTCTTCTTTTAAATAATGGATAAATGAACTTGTATATATAGGTGGATTTAACCTTAATCCCTTCTAAAAGTTTTGGCCAACAGGGTCGACACAGTTGACCTAGCATAATTTTAGACAAGCATTCACTAAGTCATGGGCTAGGTAAGCCAAGATCCAACCTATACCCTAAGTGAATTTTACCCAAAACTATACAGGGTTGACCCAGTCAACCTAGTATAGGAAACTTAGGTTGAAAACTATACAAAGTCAACAAGGTTGACCTAGTATAGTGAACAGTCTAAAAGGGTTCAAGGTTAGGAAAATGGGGCAAAAAGGTGGAAATTTACTAGAGAGTGTGAAATAGAGAATAAAAAGCTTAGGGAATGGTTTTTAGGAGACAAGTGTGTAGATAACAAGTGGTAAAAGGGATGACAATCCTATGAACCACCAATGGTCTGCCCATCCCTTTCCCAGTGTACCCCTTAGGGTGTGCACTCAAAGAGATTGAGACTCAATAGGTTCTTACAAGATACAAAGTGTTAGTAAGTGATAAAAGTTTGAAAATCTTATGTGGATACATATGCCCCACTTAAATATTATCACGTGTCATGTGAATACAACATGGGATGATGATTCAAGAATAAAACATGATAACACAAAATGTTGATGCTAAGTAAAATGCAGTAAGTAGACAATAAAATAAATGAAAGGATAGAATTAAAAGAACATACCTTTACTTACCTTAGTGATGTAGATAAAGAAGTAGACTGCAAGAGAAGTGAAGGCATTCAAATATGAAGAACATTAGGTAAGCATATAGAAATTAGTGTAAAAAAATATCCAAAAATTAAATTTTTAAAAAATAAGCATATGGTAGTGGAAACATTTCTATGTGTCATCACAATTATAAAACATTTTATAGTTAAAAAAATGGATAAGTATAAACAAAGATTTAAAGAAAATAAGGAAACTGATAGAAAATATTTGAAGGGTTGTGAATTTTGAAAAGTAAGTTTAAATAGGGTAAAAGGGAAGTCATTTGTTATTTTTAACTTGTGGGTGAGAGAAAAAAAGCTCTAAGAGACCAAATGAGCTAGGATGGTGAAGAAATGATAGGAAAGATGAGAGGAACTCCCAATGATGGTAGCAAGTGCAACACAGGTAGGCAACTAAGAATCTTAAACTAGTTTTTGAATATTTTATTAAAATTAAATGTTTTTTTATAGATTAATGTTTTAAATCAATTCTATAAATTAGAATGAACCCAAAATAGTTGTTACGGGTAAGAAAAACCATGTAGGGAAATGGGTTTGAAGGGTTTAGAGTAATAACTATTGAAAGACATTTATTACTAAAAATGTAAGGGATCAGTAGGTAAAAATGATTAGGTCATCCTAGTTGACCTAGTAGGCTAAAATTTTACTAAATCCACACTGTTGACATAGTAGGTATGTGTTGATGTAGTTTTTTTCTAGACTGTTGACTTAGTATATAATTGTTAACCTAGTAGAAAAATCCACTCTATCAACTTAGTACTAAGACGGGAAAGAGTAAAGGGTCAACGTAGTCTGTTAAGTCAACTTGGTCAAAATAAGGAAATTTTGGTTAACCTAGTGTTTGACTAAGTGACTAAAATAGTACAAAAATGCATGAAATAGGGAAAAAGAGGCTAGAAAGGCCTAGAATGGTTGATTGAGGGATAAAAGGGCCAAGTAGGCTAAAAATGGGTTAAATTGATTAAATAATGAATAAATTAAATCACATTAGACTTATATTATTTAAAATTTAAAAAGAATGTATTTTGATTATAAATGGCATGGAGGTTCTAATACATCTTTTGTTGTTTTATGGTTGTAGGGGCATCCCAAATTTTGGCACTTAACGGGCACGATATGGATCTCAAATATTTTAGAGTGATTATTTATTTAGGATCATGCGAGATTGATTATAGTAATTTTAAGATGCATCATATATATGCGTAGGATTCCACTAAGATTAGATTAACTAGTCATGTTCCTGGGATCTTGAGAATGATTGACTAATATGTTTAGGTGGGAGGTGGAGGGGGATGCCATTGAGGTGGGTATCACCTTAGAGTATGTCCATACTATCTTTGGATTACCTATATTAGGTATGCTTATGGTCATCAGAGGACCATATGGTGAGGATGATAGGAGAGCCTTATTCATATGGGTGATGAGATTAGAGAGGATATACACTAGATTGAGAGTTAGTTTTTTTTATGTTTATACCTTATATATTCTAGATATCTATAAGGTGGTGATAGAACTTGTGATAGCATGGGTGTTGTGTCACAAGTGGGATGGAAAGGTATCACTATTTTTGATAGACTTATACTAGATGATATTGGAGCACAAGGTGTTATATGACTTAGGAGCTATCATGTAGGTATAGCTTTTACATGACATGTATGGGGTGTTGTCAAAAGGGTAGAATTTAAAAGGGCCTATTAAATTAATACCTACATGAATATATGAGAATTTCCCTATGTATTGACCAACTAAGTTTTCCCATGTGATTGATGATAGGTTACCTCAGGTATAGAGGTGGTGGTAGGATCAGGTAATATGGGTCACACCCTATATTCTAGTGTTATAGATGGTGAGGTGAGCAAACATTATATGTCAAACTTATGGGAAAATTATTATGGTGTGGATGATTTGGGAGATAGTTGTTGGAAATATTTTCATTGATGTCAAAGGTCTAGCATTGGTGATAAAGGCCCCATAGTATTTATTTTCTAAAGGTGTTTTTAATGTTCATATTTTGGCTAAAGTGTGTTGATATGTATTTGATATTAATGAATATTTTTTGGTTGCATAAAGTCAAAAGAAGGGCCCATGAAAAATTCAAGGAGTCATGGGGTAAAGACAAAAAAGGAATGGGATGCATTTTCTCATGAAGAGTCATCTTGAGTAATTCCAAAAGTCACCAAGTGAAGACAAAAGAGGAAGGGCACAATTTCTCATGAAGGGACACTTTAAAGAATACAAAAATTCACCAAGATAAAGACAAAAGGGGAAAAGACACATTTTCTCTTAAAGGGTCACCATGTGACTTTTTAAATGCAAGGATTTGAAGGGTCATGAAAATGTGGTGCCATTTTCCATGAGGATTTAAGGGTCACAAAGTGTGAATGCCAAAGGTCATTTGGTAAGCTATAAATAAATTCTTGGGAAGCCATTTGTAATATGTGAGAAAGAGCATAGTTTGTAATTGGCATATCTAGCTTAGAAGAGAAAAGGAGAGAAAATAAAGAGATATTGTAATGTGCTATCATTTATTGAGAAAGCAAGATTGAGAGATAGTTGTGTGGTATATATAATAGGTGTTGGTGCTCTTGTGGGTTGTTGCTCATGAATAGTTATTGTGTTGGTGTTTAGCAAAGGGGTTGGTGCTCCTGTGGGTTGGTGCTCATGAATAGTTGTGTTGGTTCTCAATAAAGGGCTTGGTGTTATTTCAAGTTCATGCTCATTCATATACTTGATGTTTTTTTCTATGGTTTTTCCCACATTAGGTTTCCACATTAAAATCTAGTGTCTCTCTTTATCTTCTATGGTGTTTATTATTTCATTTTTATTGTATATATTTAATGTATGTTTAAGTGGAATTTGATTAAGTGAAAATTTATAAGATATATGATATATTAATTCACCCCCCCTCTCAATATATCCCATGTTAAATAATTGGTATTAGATTAGGTTCCTTTGGAAAGATTTTTATAGCTTGAAGGTAGATCACGGAAAGAATGATGGTTGGATCACATAGAGGTTTTTATACAACTAAGGCACCTTTTTTTGATGTCATAAATTATGCCTTTTAGAGCATAATGATGAGGACTTACTTGATGGCCCTTGGATTCAATATTTTTCAAGTAGTGTTGGAGGAATACGAAGATCCACTGACACTTGTAACTACTCTGGTGGAAAAGAAGGCAAGTGAAAATAATGCTAAAGCTTTAAATGTTATTTTATGTGGTTTATGTGAATCAAAATTTGTTAAAGTTATGCAATGCAAATTTGCTCATGAGACTTGGGTAAAGCTTGAGAATATTTACAAAGGTGATGGAAAGGTTTATCAGGTTAAGCTTCAGACTTTTAGAAGATAGTTTGAGAGTTTGAAGATGGAAGAGGAAAAGGAAGAAAATATAGCAAGTTATCTTTTATGGGTTGATCAAATAGTAAATTAGATTCAAGGTTTTGGTGAAAAGTTAGAAGAGTCAATGGTGGTACAAAAGGTTTTGAGATCTCTACCAATGAGATATGATGCAAAGGTTTTGGCAATCGAGGAGATGAAATATCTTTCCAAGATAAAGATGGATGAACTACATGGTATTCTTATGGCATATGACATGCAAACCAAATAAGAGAAAATATCAAAGAGGGAAGTTGATTTCAAGATATTAAAGAAAGAGAAATCCAAGATTCAAGAATCAAGTGACAGCTCTAACAGTGAGGAAGATGACAATGGAGCTCTATTCATTTGTAAGCCTAAAAAGGTCATAGGTAAATATAAAGGAAATTTACCATTTAAATGTTTTAAATGTGGTAAGATTGGACATTTTATAGATATATGCCTAGATAATAATAATGGTGAAATTAAGAGGGAAAGTCTACATAAAATAAAAACTTCAAAGGCAAATACAAGAAGATATTCAAGAAGAAGAATTTAAATTCTAAATATCTTAGTTCAGTCAAAGATAGTGGAGTTAGTGACTCAGATGAAGAAGAGGATATATTCATGACCATACATGAAGATGTCTCCACAAGTAAAAGTATAGATAATCAAGAAGAATAACATGATGAAAGTGAGGATGAAGCTTAGGTGAATCTAAAAGGAGAAATCATTTGTGCCTTAGAATAATTAGAAGATCTTGAGAAGAAGAATCAAAGATTGAAGCACCAGATCGAGAAAAATGAAAAAGAGTCAAAGGAAATTATTGAAGATCTATAAGCACACTTTGAATAATCTGAAAAGAAAAAAAAATATCTAACAGCATAGTTGAAAAAATTAAGTGAAGAATGTGAAAGGTATGTTATTTCCTCTTTAAAACAAGATATTGAGAAATCAGTCAATGATAAAGTAGTCAGCGATTCAAAATTTAAGGATAGCATTAACATGTTAAATAAGATATTATAAAGTTAAAAGTCAATATCAAATAAGATAGGTATTGGATTTGAAAATAAAAAGAGCTATGATAAATCTCTTACAAAAGAGGAAACAAAAAGGGAAAAAGTGAAGAATACAGAGGATATCTCAAACAAAGAAGGCTAGAAGGAACAGAGCTACAAAATACAATCAGGACAAAGATACACAAATAGGTTTTATTTTCATGGTTACTATTTTTTTTGTAATGGATATGTTCATAATAAAATATAATGTTGGAAAAGAGCTAATAATTTTAGAAACAAGAAGGGAACTCATGCAAATTCAAGCAAAAGCCACAACTCTTTTGTTCCTCTATCAGGATTTGATAAAGAGGTCATAGTTTGTTACAAGTGCAATAATTTAAAACACATAGCCAGACATTGCAAAAGTGTTCTTGAGTTAGTCAAAAAGGACCAAATTTTCAAGGTTCCATTCATCAAGAAGAAGGTTCAGATAGGTTCATGGCATAAGAAACAACCTAAAGATTCTATGTTAGTTTAGATAGCTTTGCATGCAAGAGATGAAGAACAACCATGTTTCATTGACAGTGGATGTTCGAGGCACATGACACAAGACAAGAGCAAGTTCATAACTCTAAAGAATATTAATGGTGGCATAGTGAAACTTGGAGACAAAACTACTGCCAAAATAGCTAGAAAAGGTACTTACAGTTTGGATAATGGTAGAACCAAGACTAAGAATGTATTATATATAGAAGGTCTTAAGCATAATATATATAGAAGGTCTTAAGCATAATACATTGGGTTTTCACATTAAAATCTGGTGTCTCTCTCTATCTTGTGTGGTGTTTATTATTTTAGTTTTATTGCATATATTGAATGTATGGTTAAGTGGAATTTGATTAAGTGAAATTTTATAAGATATAAGATATAATAATTCACCTCCCCTCTTAGTATATCCTATGCTTAACAATAGTAACACTAGTAGTGGCATGGATAGAGATTACCAGACACTATATCTAGTGGATGGAGTTGTATCTGGTGGCTCATATACCAGGATAGATGGGACATCCTCACCTATTGGTACTAATAATAGTTCCCATTTTTTGGTCCTAGAATGTGAGAGAGTTGAGGGGGAGAAGAGGATTAGGGCCACCAGTTGTTAGGCCAATGATCAGACCACATCATGAGAGACCATAGACAGATCAAGCATGACAGGTGGTAGAGAGAGGAGTTAGATATGGAGGTAAGAATGATAAAGGTATCACCACCAACATGATATTAAGAGGAGTAGAAACCACCTCAGACACATCATCAATGGAGGCAATAGCAACAAGAGAGTAGAGATAGTAGTTATCCTAGATGACCCATCAAGTTGGCTAGGATAGAGTTAGGTGTTAGAGATACCACTCAGGCATATCCTGAGATAGGCATAAGTGGTAACTCTATGGTTTTATTTTGGGTGACAACCTATAGATGAGGTTCTTAGAGAACACACTATTCGGGAGATCATGTTTGGTAGTTGTGTAGATGATGAGATGGTGGTAGGTGACACATAAATTAATAAAAGAGGGTTAAATTATGAGTAATTTATTTGAGATAGAGTATAGATAGATAGATTTTGAGATATATCAGTGATATAATATCTATTTGGTTGGAATTTTTGTAGGTGTTTCAAAGGAGGAGGAGACCATATGGGGTTCCTTAGTGAGGGTAGTAATCCATGACTTTCTAGATGAGTTATTGATGCCATATGAACCTGTCACACTAGACGATCTAATGGTACCATATGCCCCAACTTAGGTGAACTAGTTCAGACTAAAAGACGAGGCCATGAGGTAGTTATAGGTACATAAGGAGGGGATGTATCCATTAGTAGGGGTAGGTGCAAGAGAGTCACATACATTATAGGCCCTATCTCAGAAGAGAGTTGTGCATCTATTTACTATGACATAGATGGGACATGTACAAGCCTAGGAGAGAGTGGCACATCTAGTAACCCTAACCTATTTCAGATAGGTATAGGCCGAGGTGGCTCATCTATAGGGTCAAATATCAGGACTAAGATCTCAGATAGCCTATTTATAGAATTTTGTTTAGAGGAGTCAGACTGAGGCATCGATGGCCAGTGTGGATAGACCACAAGATAGGCATAATGGGGCCCAACCATATAGCTAAAGTTATGTGCATGGTTATATTTTGTATTAAAACTCATGATATATATATATATATATCTTATTTTGGTAGTTGGATGTTGATTTTATGTGTGTGTATTATGTTTATGGTTGTGAATGTTTGGATATGTTTCTTTCTAGGACAAGTATTTAGTTATTATTGTATATTCTATAGGAAATATATGAGTTGTGGTTTCTTTTCTATAATTATGTAGGACACATGCATTGTTAAAAAGAAACAAGCAAAAAAGATTTGGTAAAGTATAATCAATCAAAAAAATACTACACACTATTTCATGTTGGGAAATGTGTAATAACAAAAAAATGACTAAGTATAAATAACCAAAGGGGTGTAATCAAGATGCTAAAAAATTTGTGTTTAAACCAAGTGAAATATTGGTACCAAATTAAAACAAGTAAAATCACACTAAATCACTTTGGGAAGTATAAAAATAAGGTAATAAACTAGATAATTTGTAAAAGAAAAAATGGTATAAAAAAAATTAATTAAGTTATTCAATCATAATAAATCATGTTAGGAAGTAAAAGAGAAGAAAAAAATTTAGAAAATTTGGTCTTAAAATTTTCACAATAATTCAAGTTGTGAAGTATGAAAAATTCAATAAATGGTTGGATTCTTACATGCAAATGTAAAATAATAATATAAAAACGAAAGAGTAAAGAAGTAAGCATAAAATATACTAACTCAATTTGGGAATCATGTCAATGACATGTAACTTCATAATCAATCACATATTATTTCATATTTGACAGATAATTTTTTATTGTGACTTAGATTATTAGAAAATTTGGTGAGGAAGGCCAAGTCCTATCCATGGTCTTACATTTTAACTCACAAAGAAAACACCAATGAGGTGGAATAAATATGAAAATATGGTAATAAATGATGTTGGTAATAGGAATGTGAAATTATGGTAATTTTTGAGGAAGGTCAGGTCATATCCATGGTCTTACAATACAACTCACAAATGAAATCCCTAGGGGAGTGATCAGTGAACAAAACAATATTTCTCAAGAAGAAACATGAGGAATGTAGGGAGTGAAAAATAAAATGTAAAAATCATAACCAATGCATCTTATTAGAAGACCTTAGGAGATAAAAGTCATACTAAAGACATGAGAAGACACTAAGTGACTAGTGACTATCAATGTACAAAGGAAAATTGTTCGCTATAGACACAAAGTTATGTAGGCAAATAAACATATTACTAAGATCAACTCATGAAGATAGATTATTAAAAGAAAATTAAAATGGACCTACCTTCCCATGATGTGTTCCCCATATCTCAAGACCCCTTACATATTCATTGGTCTACTATGAAGATTAGGTGCTTGCATGAGAAAGTAGCTAGCACTAAAAAAAATTATTCTACTTTTCTAATCTAATAGCCTACCGCACCCAATGGACCTCAGCTCTATCATGAGAAAAATTGTGGAGTTTGAGATTTGAATAGAATAAGGATATGTGCTTTTAATAATGTATTTTATTATGATTTGACTTTTTAAGAATTTTGAAATGTTTTTTCCTTTTGGATCATTGTCTTTTATTAAATGATTTGGCTTTTGAATGAATTTAGGGATTTTTAAGATTCTTCCTCTATATGGACTTGGAATGACCAATCATGAAAGATATTTTAATACACATGAATGAGTTTTAGGCTTAGGCTAAAATAAGCTAAGTGACTCAAGATAAGATTGACTAGAATACTTAGGCTTAACAAAAAACTAGCATGTTATCTCAAGTCTCAACCATGTATATGCTTAGTTTGTGAAAAGTAAATAAAGGGAATAAAGGAGATCCAAAGTGGAATGGTAAAAGGAGATTATAATGAGATTTAATTTTTTTCTAACTTATCACATGGTGAATAAATAATTATTAAAGGGAACCAAGTTTGTATAACCAAGTCATAATGATAATTATCCATGTATATAGAGATAAGAAAGAAAACAATCATGATAAAAGAATAAGGGAGTTTTTTTTTAGAAATAAACTCAAAGAATAAAAATAAATCAATGATAAATAAGATAGCCATAGGCAAACATAAATGACATTATAAGAAATATAAAGTGCAAAACAAAAGTCATCATGTAAGATACATAAGAATTTGACACAATGTTAAATGATATAATAAATAGATAAATATAAGATTGGATAACACATCCAATCCAAAATGAAAATGTAAGAACATTATGAAATGCTCATAATTACTAATAGATTTGCCCACACACATTATCCAGAACATTGGATAAGTCTCTATGAAGTTGGATTTGAACAAAAGCTAATGTCTCATCTATCTTTAGTGAAAATTGGGAAATTACTTTGTGCCTAATCTCCTCAACATAAAAGTTAGGAATACTTGATGGATCATGTTGAGGATGGATATAAAGCAAAGGATGCTCAAAATAATTCATTAGAGTGGACTCTATGAATGGATCAATGATGGAGAAGGATTTATAGGTGATGGAAGGTCCACGGGTTGAAGAATAGGAGGTGAATAAGGGACCATAGTAGGGGATGGAACCATTTCATGTGGTACCATGGGAGAATAATTCTTGTAAGAATGACTTGTGGGAGGAATAGTAGAAGGTGCAGGATTAGTTAAGATATGATCTCTAAGGTGATGCATAAGGATGTGGTAATGATCGATGTGATGGGTGCCATATTGGTGCCAAAGACAATACACCTCTCCATACTTAGGAATATACTTAGTGTAGACATCTAATTCATAACACCATTTGTGTTAAAATTATCAATATTACTTGAATTGCACTTAAATGCACATTTTAGGTCAAAATCCATAAAATGTACTAAATGGTTTGAACTTGTTATTTACAAGTGTCGAATTAGGCTAATGTATCCTTAAATGGGACAATAAATTTTATGTGATTCCTAACTTTTATTAATTTATTTTGAGTTAAAATGATGATTTTGCCTTTTATGCTCTAGATCACTCTTTTCTCCTAATTTATCAGCATACATCACATACCTTTATTATTTTATGTCGATAACATCATAAATAGTAATATGGTTCCAACGGATCTAACATCACCTTTTAATTCTTATAAAATCAAATTATTACCCAATAATATGACATTCTGATCATTTTGATTAATTGAGGGCCAATTTTCAAATATTTGGACCAAAATTGATTAATCTTGTTTAAGCTAATTAATCTAAATTAAGATCTTAAGTAAGAATTCCATGGAACTTATTGAATATCTCATTATTGGAAATATCTGCATCACCTAGTGACATCATCATATGGGGTGGCATCCATTAAGCTATAAATACATAAAATATTAGGATTATGGATCTCCCATGCCTCTTTAATGCCTCTTTATCCTAATAATTATGAGAATATTTATGGATTTAATTCCAAATATTAAATTAATCCATGGCCACAAATCTCAATCTTGAGATGGATGGTCATGGTTGATCCTAAACCATTTTGAAAATCTATAAATAAAAGAGCCATGAACATCATTTTTAAGCTTGATTTGTGCAAAGTTATAATGCTAAATTGTCTCCACAACCCTTTGTATTGGTCATTATGTTTCATTAGCAAGCTTCATTTGATAGGATAGATTATATAGTTCATCTACTTTGAGCCTAGGTTATGCAAATAATTCTTGAGACATTGGAAGAGTTACCACCATTGTTGACAAAGATAAAGCCTCTTGATCAAGGGAGAACATGCTTTTGAGCCACACTTGTATGGTGAATCCACTTGGGAAGATAATCGATATTGCTTTATTTCAATTGTTTCTTGCTATATTTTGTAATTCCTACATGAATAGATAGGCTAATTTTTGTTATGTCTTTAATGTATTTTTCATGATTTCTTGACTAATACTTGACTAAATTTCTTTGTACTCCTCTCTACATTTTAGCATGCTCGATGGGATAAGGTGCGTCCCACATATGAAGGAGAGAAGGAGGCAACTTTAAAATTTCAATTTGGATTCTTAAAACTCTTTCTAAGTGATTTTCTAGTTTAATTTGGCTAGAGTTTTATCTTCACAAGTTTACACAGGTAGCCACCAATGGTCAGGGGAATCATTGATGATTGAGTAAACCACCGACGATCATTTTTAACCATTGATGGTTAAGTTAAACCATCACCAATCACGTATAATCATTTTTGGTCATTGTGTTTTTCTTAAAAACATAGACTTAAGGCTAATAAGCCATTTTCAAATGCTTGGTTTGGGGTCATACAAACTTCCTTTTTGATTTTTTTTAAAAAACACATGTTTTCTCCTAAATTTTCATAATCTAATATTATTTTAGCTTCAATTTTCATATATTTTTCACAAAGTTTTGAAAATATTTTTAAAAGTTTCTAATCTAACATGTTTACTTTCTTTAGGTTTTGCTTTTGGGTCGATAGATTTTTTACCCTTCAAGGTGGCTTGTTTCTTTTAATAAATTAGCTTCAAATCTAAAGGACATACTGACTTTTTATTTGTAGGACCAAGCTAAATATTTTTTTAAACATGTTTTTTAATTCTCTTTTAGATGTTTAAAATGAGCTAAAAATCTTTATTTTGGTGCTTATGAAAAAAAATTAGGGTGTTTTGCTTGATCAAGTTTTGTGATTTTCATTCAAAGTTCATAATTTAAGGCCAAGGGCCAAAAAGAACATCACCAAATATTTTTTTTAGTGCTTAAAATTGGACTCATTTTTCAATTTTGTATGCAATAGATGATTAATTAATTGAATGGAAAAAAAATGTTCATGTGTGTAGGCTCTTCCATCCATCCCCTTTAGGGAACTTTTGGAATCAAAAACACCATCCTTATTGCTAACATGCCTAGTCCAAGGCATAGAAAGAATCTCATTTAAAGCACTCCCCAAAAACTTGAAATAGTATTGGGTGATCTTGAGGCAACCATAAAGTCTTTCTATCTTATGTCATCTAGTTTGTCCAAACTTAGCTTACGAAGGGGACTTCATTACCTCCCGCAAGTTCTATAGGGAAGCTTTGACCCAAGGTTTCATCTCCTGACATCGACTTCATCACCCCCACTAGGATTGAATGTTTGAGTGGTTAAACAACCTTTTAGTGTTGGGGTTAAGCACTGAGATGTGTCTGTACTTCATACATCACACTATATTGAGAAAGTGATGGATGTAGTGGTTTCAAAAAGGGAAAGACCTTTTTACAACAAGCCAAGTACCATGAACACCTAATTAAAGTGTGATTATCTTGCATCATTTGGTGTGAAAGTTATTATGAAATTGATCCATCTAGAAACATTTAAAAACTTGTAGTTTTTAGATCAATCCCTACTTATCATGGAATTATTGTTGGTGCAAGGTGCACCTCAAGTTCTATGACATTGTATTATCATTTGAGAGAAGGGGGTGTAAAAACCCTACTATATAATGCACACTTACTTTTGGATGAACACTTAAAAATAATATCAAATGATATATATATACAAACTCCAATAATATCATGTAACCTTATCAATTTAGACTTAAGATGATTATTTTTGTCATTAGCTTACGTGTTCTTGATTTGTGTCTAAAATTGCTTGTTAAACTCAACAAACATAACTAGAACACATTGTCCTCAAATTTCTTAAGCAAGGGAGGCGTTATGATGTCCAATTGAAAAATTTATCTTTTCCTTATTCAAAATTATTATCAAAAACTTTGTGTCATGTCATCCACTTTGGAATAGTCATGCTACCCAATTGAATCTAGACCTTTTATTTGATTTGTTTAAATTCCCTCATTTATAAATCACATTTTAAATTGAACCTATCTAAGTTCTAAGGGTTGGTGTGTTAAATTGGGTTTGCTATTTACACACTAAACTTGTTTTAAATTGGGTTCAATTTTCAATTTAGATTGAAGGTTGTTTATAGACTCATCATCACATTATCATCTTGGTGGACTCAAGTCATCTTCCATATCACTCATACTTTGAGTCCTATAACATATTTTATCCTACTAGAATAATGTAGTGATTTTTTTCTACCCATTTGGTCTTATATTTGTACTTATGGATTCATGCATGTTTTTACACATTGAGTTTCTTAGTTTATATTATCTTCTTCATAATCCCAAGAACTTTCCTCTAATTTTCTAGGATCAACTCATCGAAGTTGAAACTAGATTTTATGATATAGGTGTATCACAAAGATCTAGGCTTTGGTGTACTAGTTTTTACCTTGGATCTTTAAGTTACCTTACCCTCTTCCAATCTATATGATTTCAACTTTACCAAAAGTTGAGTAAATTCATGAACCAAATCTTCTAATTGTGAGTGGTTCCAAGCCACCCTCCTTTTTTATAGTCGCTTTGGTACCTTAGTCATTTATTTAGAAAAGTATCAAAATTCATATTTTAAAAAAAAATTGCAAAATATTATCCAAATCTTATCAAATGTTAAGAACACTCTTTTTAAATGATGACACTAAGGTACACTTGAAAGAGGGTTTCTTATGGCCCTAGTTGTAAGGTGGAGAATTTTTATATTGGACATGAGCACTCCATATTGTTTGAGGATGTTGCCCACTTTGGGCCTATCTATTTAAAATCAATCACATCTATGTCAGTTATCATATGCCATCCTTATCCTTCCCCTTTTATTTATGTTCCATGCTTGAAGGTTACTATTTTGGGGTATCCTTCTTCTCCTTCAACTTATATGACTAAGCAATTTCCATAATGCATAAAGGTTACCATTTTAGGACCTCCTCTTTTGGTTTGCACAAGAAACCAAACTAAGAAGCATCTAATTGTTACCATTTTATGACATTTTCCTTTGGTTTACACAAGTAACCAAATTATGATGCACCCAATCATTACCATTTTAGGACCTCATCTTTTGGTTTGCATAAGAAACCAAACTAAGAAGCATCTAGTCATTACCATTTTAGGACCTCCTCCTTTGGTTTACACAAGTCACCAAATTAAGAAGCATCTAGTCATTACCATTTTAGGATATCCTCCTTTGGTTTGCACAAGCAACCAAACAAATAAACATCCTGTCATTACCATTCTTGGCCCATCACCAATTTTTGATGAACCTATTGTTTAAGAACCTCCATTTGATGAACTAATTATGTTTGATCCCTTCTTAAATAGTTTATTTTTTGGAGAGTCCATTATTTAGCCCTAAAATATTATTCTCACTAAACCAAATGTTCCCCACTTTAGAAATATTGTGATAATCTTCAAGAAAAAATAAAGAATATTACCTCTACAAGATCCATCTTATGAGGATCAAAATGTGTTTAAATTTGATATTTTGAAACCAATTATGAAACAAAACCATGTTGTTATTATTGAAACACCCATTTATGACAAGTCAACCTATGATAAGTTACCTATTCATATTTTACCTATTTTTAAAGAGCCTCATCTCCTTGACAAGCCAGTCTTTGTAGAGTTATCTCTTGACCTTTTTCCACTCATTAAGGAGTCTCACTATGATAGACATGATTTTGTTGAGACATCCCTTGAGAAGTACCCTCTCTTTGAGGGGCTTCATTTAGATGAGTCAGTGTATGTTGAACCCTTCCAAGATGAATTAGTTTTTATTGAACCCATTATGCCATCATAGGCCATTACTTATCAAACATTTTGCATTCAACCAAACATTATAAAAACAATCACATCAAATGAAGAATTAGAATTAGAGTCAGGTTCTATTTTTAAATTGATATTAGATTTAGCATCAGAACTAGAATCAACATTAGTTGTGACATTGGATTCAGAGTCCTTTGCTTCAGAATTAGATTTATAAATATATTATAGTCATGGTTGTTACAACATTGGTTACAATTTCCTTGTAGATAAATTTGAATATATTTGTGATCCTTCTATGATTTTTGAGGATGATTACTTCATCATCAACATAAGTTATCCTAGTATATTCTACAAGGATTGTGCTACCTTTCATCATCCTACCATTACCACCAACCAACATAGCCATTATATTGACATTCTACCTCCCACAAGCATCGATTGGGAATTAAATCACACTTTATTGAATTGCATACATGGAAACATAATAGGTGTAGAATATCAAGGGGACCAAGACAACATTCATTTAAAAGAAGAAAAATCTCTTAATGAAAGCTTTTTTAAGGTGCTAGGGGATAAGCAAAGATCAAACTCAACATCTTTTAGTGAAACCTTTTTGAAGGTGCTAAAAGATAATCAAAGTCAAATGTTAACATCTCTTCACGAAACCTTCTCAAATTCACCATGGGATGATCATAACAAATTCATTGGTGAAAACCTCAGTGAGGTGCCAATAGCTAAGCACAAAATTTCTTAACTATTTATTGAAGATATTATTCAAGATAAAATCAAAATATCTTCCAATCTACAACATAATCAGATGGTAGCTACTCTCAATATCAAGCAATAGAACAATCTGGCGATCATATTAAGAGCATCCTCAAAGGTATTTAGCCTCACCACAACCAAATCTATGTTGAATCTAGCATAAAAAATATTACATGTGATTGAAAGTCTTGATCTTCATTTATTACCCATTCATTATACATTCCAATATCATCCACTTATTCATTACCCACTTATATCATTTATCACTGGTAGCACTTTCCTTTGTCGAGGCTATAAGGATATCTTGTCTCAACATTTGAAGGAAACAAAATCAATGACTAATAAAGACCATGAACACATTATTGAGATCTAGATCAGAAATAAGTTCTTAATAAAGCATATGTTTTGAAAGAGAATTGGGTAGTAGCTTTATAATTGATCATTTATGTTGTCTCACATATTGACTAGGATGTGCATCTCCCTATCATTAAGATCAATAGAACCATTTTTCACTTTTTCAATTACCATTTGCCATTACCATGCCTTGTCTCTTAGGGGAAACCCTATAGACCCCTTTTAGGCATTATTATACCATTATGTTCCATTTACCATGTTGTTTGAAATATAATGACTTGAGGTCCTTGAGGACTATGTAGGCAGTGCTCAATTTCTATTGAGGTTAGCTTGGCTACCCTTTTTTCATGCTCTCACCATTTTATGAGCAATTGTTAAGTTTGAGTGGTCTCACCATTTTTTGAGTAACCTAAGCAATGCTCTCACCATTTTGTGAGAATATAATCATCACTTGGGGGAAACATTTTTGCCACTATAAACAATTTTATTTTGATCATTTCATTATACCATTTCTTTATTTTTGACCAAGGCTTGTTTTTAGCCATCTTTTTTATCACATTTTTCTCTTGGTTCCTTTGGTTCATCTTATAATTTTTATGGGGGGATTTTGATCCAATTTCAAGAAATTTTTGAATTCAATGTTAAATGAAACTTTATGAACATAGTGTGACATTTGATTTGGCAAGTTATCTTTCTTTTATTATCTTATATGGTATCATTGATTATAACCACCTATGGGCAAATTAGTATTGTTTTAGTATCCCTGATTATAACCACCTTTGGAAAAATTAGTATTATGATTTTGTTTCATAATTATAACCACCTATGGGAAAATTAGGTACAATGCCTTTTTGTCATGCATTATCGAATCATCTAGTCATTACTATTATCATTTGTCTTATCGTTTGCCTTTATTTGTGAGCTTGTTATGACCTAGTCAATTTTTCATCACCTTTTATGTGGGTAAAATTACTATGACTTGGGATTATTTTTGGGTTATGTAGGCTATGCTCGATTCATGTAAGGGTCAACTCAATCCCTCTTATCATATGCTCTTATCGTATTATGATCATTTTAAGTTGGTACACTCTGAAAATTTCATGAGCTAGACTATTATGTATCTCTTAATCCTCAATCAAGTTGAGATACTTATAAAATTCCAAAAACATTCTTAAAAGATTCAAAAACTCAAAAACATTTTGTGTGTGTTTATTTGATTATTGTTTGGCATGTTGGTCTTTCGTTTTCATATTTGGTCTTATTTCTTTATTTTATTCTCCAAGTACATCTTGATGGTCTACATAGATCTTGATTATTCATATCTTGATCTTATGTTATCAACTTGTTCTTGCCTTGATTTTCTACATTTTTGTTCTTAATTAAGTCTTGATTGATCATATCTTGATTTCAAGTTAGGTTCATTTATTTTTTTTCTTTTTCTTTATCTTTTATTTTTTATTTAAATGTAAATAGTTGTAACTCTAGTTTTGGTCATTTTTTAACCATTAACCTTAGTTATAGGCATTCACATTTGAACTAGCTTAGCAAAATTAGAATTTTATGTCATTATAATTTATTCATACTTATGATACCTAATTTATTTTTCTATAGCAAGAACTTTGTGCTTAAGTTGTAAAGTCTTAACATCAACATCACTCTAATGAACAATCCTCAAGAACACTTTGGATAATCTAGGCTCATGATATAAAATTAGGCATCTGGGTATCATGAATTTTAGCACTTTGTCTCTATAATTGGACATCCATCTCTTTACATTAATAATGAGTCTAATCAAACTTTTGTCAATTTTCTTCATCATTCAGTCTATTCTATCCCATTTCTAGGTGAACTACATTGGCTTGAGGTCTTATTAGACTATGTAAGTAGTGCTCAATTTCTATTGAGGTCATTTCGACTATCTTTCATTCTTTTTTTCATCTCTGTCATCACTTTATGCATTCTCATATGCTAAGTTTTATGTGGCTTTCTAAGCCATTACACCATCACATATACATTTTTACCCACTCATATTAACCTATCTTTTAGGTTATATCCTTGAGTTATTTTGGTTGCCAATTACCCATCCTAGGGCACAACATCTAAACAATGTTAGAGTCAAATCATATCTACAGGGGAAAACCATTATTTATTCTTTATCAATTATCAAAATTCACACTAATAGGGTAAAAATATTTTATCACAATCACATTTACTCTACTAGGGCACTTCTTATTATCTTCTCTTTAGAGACCACATTCTTTATTCCTCTGATTCCAATCTCTCCACACTAAATCCCATGATGGTAATATTTTAGTGTGCAAATTTTCTTGATATTGATTAATGGAGTAAGCGTGCAATTTATACTCCTAAATTGGGTACATTTAAAGTGTGTCCCTTAAATTTATTGATAGTATGTTTCTCACTCCCCCCATCTTTGGGGCATATTATACCTCTAATTATATTTTGATCATTGATGGTAACCATGTGCGCAAGCATTAGCTCATTTGGATTTGATCTATTCCATGGGTTAATCTCTCATTATCCCTCTCTTTTTAAGAGTCCATCCTTCTCTTTCATCCTAATATGTCCTCTTGAGGGGGCATCATGGTTCATTTCTAATCTCTTCTTGATAACTCTTTTCTTTGAAAAGATGTTACTTTACCTTAATGTCTCGCTACACCTTCTCAAACAAGGGCAAGATGTATACATCCAATTCCTAACATCATTTAATTTAAAATTATAAATCTTGCTCGAATTTCACTCAAATGCACTTTTTAGGTCAAAATCCATAAAACGTGTTAAATGGTTTGAGCTTGTCATTTATAAGTGTCAATTTAGGATAATGTATTCCTAAATGGGGCAATGTATTTTATGTGATTCCTAACTTTGATCAATTCATTTAGAGTTAAAATGATGATTTTTCCTTTTGTGTTGTGGATCATTCTTTTCTCCTAATTCATCACTACACGTCATGTACCTTTATTATTTTGCGTCAGTAACATCCTAAATAGAATACAATTATAATGCATCTAACATCACCTTCTAATTCTTCTCCTATCAAATTATGACCTAATAATATGACATTATGATCATTTTTTATTAATTGAGGGCCAATTTCCAAAGATTTTCACTAGAATTGATTAATATTACTTAAGTTAATTAATCCAAATTAAGAGATTAAGTAATATTTCCATGGAAATTATTGAATATCTCATTATTGGAAATTGATTTTTGATATCTACATCACCTAGTGACATCATCATATGGGGTGGCATCTATTAAGCCATAAATGCATAAAATATCAGGATTATGGGTCTCCCATGCCTCTTTAATGCCTCCCATGCTTCTTTAATGCCTATTTATCCTAAATAATTATGATGATATTTATGTATTTAAGTCTAAATATTAGATTAATTCATGGCCACACATCTCAATCTTGAGATGGATGGTCATGGTTGATCCTGAACCATTTTGGAAATATATAAATAGAAGAGCCATGAACATCATTTTTAAACTTGATTTATGAAAAATTATAATGCTAAATTATCTCCACAACCCTTTGTGTTGATCATTATTTTTCATTAGCAAGCTTCATTTGATAGGCTAGATTAGAGATTTCATTTACTTTGAGCCTAGGTTATGTAAAGAATTCTTGAAACATTAGAGGAGTTACCACCATTGTTGATAAAGACAAGAACTCTTGATCAAAGGAGAACATGATTTTGAGTTGCACTTGTATGGTGAATCCACTTGGGAAGGTAATTGGTATTTGTTTCTTTCAATTATTTATTTCTATCTTTTGTAATTCCCATATGAATAGATAGGCTAAATTTTGTTATGTCTTTAATGTATTTCTCAAGATTTCTTGACTAATGCTTGACTAAATTTCTTTGTAATCCTCTCTACACTTATGTGATACCTTTATGGGAGGTATGGCCTTATTTGAGGACTAAGGGATAGAAGGATACAAATTATTAATATATTATCATAGCTATCGATAATATGTAGATGAATGAGTATTTGTGTCATGGAAGCAATAGATATGCATGTGAGTAAGATTAGTATAAGTAATCATAGAAGGAGGTGTAACATAACTAGAAGGAGTTTGGGAAGGCTCATCAGCCTATTTAATGGGTAATGGATCCATCTATGATAAAGGAAGCAAACCATCACTAAGGGAAGGTGGTGTTGGAGAAGGAACTAAACTAGGCTTGATGAAAGGAGTGATGGTATTAGAAGCAAGAATAGACTCAACTAAATCTAGAGTAGTATTGGGATCCAAAGTGGGCTCTACTAAGGGAGGGATAAGGTCCATAGAAGGTTGAAGGAGGGTTGCATGCATCTCAAGGATAAGTAGGCTAGAGGGGCAAGGGTACCTAGTAAAGTGATAGTGCCCAATCATATCACGATCCATAAGCATATTCCTATATGTTTATTCATAAACTAGAGGTGTTTGCACCATCTCTACCCTATGATAAAGAGGTAAAATACTAAAATTAGGAATGATATATGATGTAATATGGGAATATGAACTAAAATATTGAAGCAAAGAGGAGTGATAATAGATAATCTTAGCATCATGGGCCTAAATAAGACTACCTAAGAATGGATAATCTAAGGTATAACCATCATTATAATTAGATGTATGTATATCAATAACATAGGTGGGGATGACATTATCATCAGATCAGGTTTGATGAATGGAATGTCAAGTCTTAGTCAAGATAATAGGAATTTAATCATAAAGTGGTTTATGAGAATGAGGTTGTAAAGAAGAAGGAAGCTGAGAGATGAGATGATGTGAGAGATCAAAAGTTTTAATCTTGAGATTGATCTCATCAAGCTCATCATCATTGGAATCTAAGAAGTTAGGGTAATATTTTGAATGAGTTTAGGATGACCATTGTAACTTTGAGTGGAATTGATGAGAAATTTGAATAATTGAGAATCATGAAATGGAACAATGGGTAAAGGTTCAAGAGTAGGAATATTGAAGACACCATGGTCTTGGAATTATTCAAAATTCTAAAGGTTAGTGTCACCCTGAATCCTATAGATGGATCCATTATGAGTAAATTAAATGAATTGGTAGGTAGAAAAAGTTACTACTTTTATATGGTGAGTCCATGGCCTACCAAGAAAAATGTTATAAGATAGATGAAAGTTAAATATCATCACCTTCACATGAACAGTGATAGGTGGGATGGTAATGGAAAACCACACACAACCTAAAGGAGGCATTTACATTTTATCATATCCTTGACATGTTTTGTGTGTGTATTTTAGATTGCATTCATAATATTTAAGGGTTTTGATAAAATTGAGAGAGGAAAAATATGTGCCAGAATCCTCATCAATCAAGGCATGCTTAACTTAGATATCACCAATTTGGACACTAATGAATAGAGGATGGTCATTTGCATGAAGTAAAATCTCATCAAGAATCATAAAAGTGATGGGATATTTTAAGAAAATATAAGTTTCCATTGTTTTTTGAACATGTATGGACATCTCTTCACATTATTACAATATGTTATCTTCAAATCTAGATAAGGTTATTTCATGTCCTACTAGGTGAGAATGAAGCATGTTCATTTTTGATGATGCAGAGAGGTACTCATAAGCTCAAGAAATCAAATTTGGTATGGGAAATTATTAAATTCTATGATGGAGTCCCACTCATCATAACCCATAAGAAGACTATGAAAATAGGTGCATAGTGTTGAAGGAGGTCCTCAAAAGGAGGAGCTAAACTACATTAGAATTTATGTTGATAAGAGGGAGAAGGATTAGAACAAGGTTATAAATTATGATTATAAGATGAAGCATTTAGTGTAGGTGTAGTTTGAGAGTAATTAGAATAAGTGTTAATAGAGTTTGAGTATCATTAGTGTTAGGTAAAGAAGATGGAGGGATGGTATAAATAAAATGGTAAATGTTATCCATGGGAGGAGCGTGAATTGGATCATCAAAATTTATAAGGTCATCTTGCCCCAACTCATTTAAATGATTTGGAAAATAATATTAGATGACATAAAATATGTGAGATAATGGAGGGGTATGGATAGGTTGAGGTTCAATGAAAGTAACCACCCTTCACATAGTAGTCATATTAACCACATTCTCTTCAAGAGTTGGGTAAACAATACTTTTGACATTTTTATTAGAAGGTGTTGGCTTGTCTTGGTTATCTTGGTGGTTTAGAAGAGGTTCTTTACAGATGGCCAAATGAGCACTAGCTTGATTCAAAGTTTGAGATTTAATGTGTTTCATGAGATTTAAAATTAATGTCATAGGGTTATTAGTGTTTTTAAATGATAGAATCATGATCAAAATTAGAACCAAGAAGAAAATCCATAGCTAAATTATGAAGATACTATAGGACTCATGAGAATGACCCCAACTAGTGTGAAACTAACAAAATTTATTGGGATCATAGCAAAGATTTCATAGGCTGAGTGGGATAAAGTTCTTGTGGTAGAGGCCTAGGCAGATGCTTGAGTAATTTAGTTGAGGATAAATGTTTATAAACATTGATGTTATTAGGTGAAGATAAGTGAGGATTGGTGTATTTTTGAGAAGGGGGATTTGGTTCTAAAGATTGGTTTGTAACAATAGCTTGAATAGTTTGAATGGTGTCACAAGACTTCATGACACCATCATTAGTAGCATGGATATTATTGTTCTTAAGATGCAAGTACCCATAGAAGGTCGGGGTGGCTCAAATTCATGCATAAGAAAATCTTGACATTTTTCTTGGTCAATGGCCTCCTCCAAGGTACATGGAGAGAGAGTGCAGACATGATATTGCAACTTGAGAAAAAGAGCATTGGTAAAGAGATGGAAAAGGTTATCATTAGCCATGTTATGTTAACATTTATTGGACAATGTTTTCCACTTTTTAACAAAAGCCTAGGTAGTTTTTTTTTCAATTTGCTTACAATTTATAAAATGGGCCAATGTATTCTTAGGAAGATCACTAATTTGAAACTCTTAGACTAGAACATTTATTAAATCTTCCAAACTAGTAATAGAATGAGTTTTAAGTTGGTTGTACCAATCTAAAGCATCACCCATGATAGTTTTGGATAATATTTTGGTAGTGGCAAAAGTATTTAATTTGACCCATTCTTTATAAATATTTCTAAATGTTTTTAGATGAAGAGTAGGATCAGTTGACCTATTGGACAAATTTGGCTCACTTACAAAGCTTCTCCGTAAATGGATGAGATGAGTAGAGTTCATATTTAAGTAAGTGATCAAATGGCTTAGAATCAAGTCTAAAATTTCAAGAGAGAATATATCAGTATGTTATCATAGTGATCATGACCTTCATGGACCTAAATCAGGTTTCACAGGTCTCAAAAACTCATTTTAAGCCTTGAAAGTTTTTTTATAAGCATAGAAGATCTAGACCATCATCAGAATGTCATACAAAAATAGACAAGTTAGTCTAGTTGTACATTTCATTAATTAACTTGGGAAGCCTCTCCAAATAAAATATTTCACAAACATGATTTTATTCATGCCTTGGTCATTCTTTTTAAATTTCATGACTTGATGAGCTTGTTATCTCAAGTTACAAGTGTTTAAAGTTGAAAAAGCAGAATGAGACATTTGTATAGATATCTAATTTAAGCTACCATAAATGTATATCTAAATTCAAATGTTCCTTAGTTGAATTTATATCTAATAGGTGTCAAGATATCAGGAGCTTATGTAGAATATCTATGGTATACAGTGACTGACAAAGCTAGTGGGACCAAAAGATCCAACAACACACATTTGATTGTGTATCTAAGATCTAATGGTACGAGATGGGTCAATAAGTTAGAGGATCCTAAGATCAAGTAAGGGACTAACTGGCATGATCTTGGTGAACAAGTAGATCAATGATTCACATGTGATCAAGTTGAAGCATATCAATGGCATACATTGAATCGAACCAAAAAGATCAATAGTGTGCATGAGGTCAAAATTCAATAAACTCAGATCAAATGTGAGGCCACCACATAGCATAAGTATATTAAATTATAGAGCTGACATTAGGTTCTAAAAGATAAATGAAGATATACTAGGTGGCACATTTTAAGGAGCCCAAATTAAGATTAGTGCCTAAAATTAAAATTCAAAAGCTAAGGGTATTCAAAGGTTGAACATGTGACCTAGGTCAAATCATAGTAGTATTTAAAAGGGTATATATTACCATTGGAGCTCAATCAGTAATAGTTAAGCATAACACATAGTCATATAGTCAAGATCATTAATAATAAATATTTGATTCCATTAAAACTTAGTATGATTTCAAACATTCAAGGTCCATCTTATGGGGTTACAGTATTATTCCCTAATTGTGTTCATTTTTATTTAAATAAGATATATGCATACAATGAGTTCTTAGTTCCTACAAGGTTAAAATCTAGAATAGGTCTATTTAGACCTATTGGAGATCAAGAATGAGGATATGCAACCTGTAAGGTTTTATTTATATATAGTTACTATACAAAAACCAATAATTGGATTAGTTTTCAATCTATAGTAAGGACTTATGTTCAGGTTAGGGTAGGGGTAGGTTTGAATTATCACATCTTTAGACATGGCTAGATCCTTGACAAATAGGTACCTATAGCCACTAAAATTAGACATGAGCATGGCTTTGTCAGGTCTATGAATATCAGGACTTTGTCCTCATAATGAAAGTAAGTGGGAGGTGGTGTAGAAGTTCAAGGAGAATTTTTGGGGATTGGATAAAGTAGTTAGAACATTCATTTCTATTTTAGAGCCTTTAAATATTTTATCTAATAGTAATCCCATGACTCATCATTCAAAATCTATTCTCATGTTATATTGGATCTCTTATCTAATGAGAAATATTGAAGATTATTGGAGCCAAATACATGTTAACTTGTTGGTGAGGGCTAGTCTTGATTGGATTAAAATGTGGTCAAGATTTCAAGAAAGGTAGTGATAGCTCATTTATTGATTTCTGGATGCATGCTCTTCCTATCTCTCTTCTCCATTTCTCTATATTACCCATTATTTCTCATTCATAAGGATGCTCATTTTTGGGAGTATCAGGGGACTCTTTGAACTATTGCAAGATATTCTCCTCTTAATTAGGCTAAACCCTATAAAGCATTTGAAATAACTACCTCTTAATATAATAAAAGACTTTCTTTACCTATCTCTTTCCTTGGATCAGTGTTTAGTGAGTTTTGCATAATGGAATTATGTGAAGAAGAATCTTCCTCATCCATTATCCTCATTTTTGACCTCTTTTAGGGTATTTTCAAGCTTTTTACATGTCTAAATTAGTGTTCTTTCTACCATTGATGTAAGATTTAAATGAGTCTTATAACTCCTCTTTGTTTGCATTCATTGCTTCTTGAACCCAATCTATGAAATACTTATGCAATTAGTTTGAGTTTGAGGTTGTGTGAGATAGCATTTTCTTGTGTTGATTTAGTTTAAGTTTAAGGTTATGGGAGTTTCCCATTTTTATTTGGTACATCACATTTTAGCCTTCTTAGGATCCCTTTCCCCCTTTCTAACCCTTTTTCTAGTGTAAACATTAGTACAAGTGATCCAACAAGATGAAGTCGGCCTTCTCTAGAGGTCCAACCCCACTATAGGTGACCCATAGCTTGGGCTTGTTTCTATAGTGTATCTCAATTGGAGAGAGCCTAAAGAACCCTCTCCAAGGGTGAAAATTAATGCTAAAATAATTTTTGGCATGCCCAGTGGGACTTACTACATTGTTCTCTAGTAAAGAGTTTTGATGTTATCTTCATCCAATTAGCCTTTGGAGGCAAGTTTTCAAACATCAATGGTGACTCTAAGCATTTATCAGCTAGTTTAAGTAGCCTAACTAAGTGCCTAATCATCATAATATGGTATGTACAATCAACCATCTTTTGATCAATATGTTTAATCTCTACCTCAGCATCACACTTATCATGCAAATAATATTTATGTGTTCCCCCCAAGTGGACCTCAAATATCCCATCAGCCCTATCATGGCCTTTGTCCTCCTTTCAGCCCTACATATGACCAATGTCATCTTCCTCTACATTTAAATCAATCTTCTAATTCCCTTTTTCAAGACCAAGATTATCATATTACATCCTTGTCAATATTCAAGCAAGCATTATCAATTTATGTTAAGTTAATAAAGCATATTGGTAGGGGTTTGTATTTTTATCCAAACATCTCTATCCATGTTCTATAAGAGGCAAGGAGTGTTCTTCAATTGGTTAATAATAGATGGTGAGTTTTTGAGGGTGAATAATGGTCATCTTGTGGAAATAAGGAGATAGCAATGATGAGAAGCATGATCCATAATGTAGGAAGTGTGTTGATATCTTATGAATAACAACAAGCTCATTTGGATCAGTCTTATGTGTCTTCTCCTTTCTAAGAGCCTTAAGATTAACCTTCAAAATTTCTTAATTAGCCACCTATTCCATCCTTATCAAAAATTAGAGAGGCAATATTGGAACAAGGTAGAACAATCATGAAAATCAATGAGGGGGTTAAGCTTGGAAAATAATTCCCCATTCATGCCAGGGAGGGGATAAAGATCTTCTTGCAAGAGTTTTGGAACATATGGGCACTAATTGAGGATGTTGATTATCCACAAGTTGAGAAGAAAGAATTGAAAAAGTGGGTATTATCTAATGAAAAAGTGTTTGAGTAGTGGGATAAAGAGTATGTAAAACTTGAGTCAATCAATTTTCCCTCTCCTACCCCTACACCCATCCCCACTCAAGAGAATGAAGCCATTCCATCATGGTTCTTCTCTAACACATTCAACCTTTGTTATGTCATGCCCTCACTTTTGAGACAACCCTCTCCTATAACCTTTTATAAGGAAGAAAAAGTGTATGTTTCCTACTCATTTCCACCATGGAAATCAATTCAGAAGGGCATAAAGAAGAAGGAGGAGGTAGTTGTTGTGGAGGTCCAAGTACAAGTTCAAGATCCATCAAAGAAGTCATTCAAAGTCCCTAGTTAGAAGGACACTCTCCTAAGTTTCAAGCAAGGATAACTTCTTTACCCTCCCACTATTTCCCTCTTGGAGAAAGACCTATTTTATAAAGGATAGAGGAGGAGCTTGTAGTCATAAGTGAGCCATAGTAGGATAATTCAAGTGTTTATGATGAGGAGATCATAATAGGCATCCCATTTCATATGGAAGAACACATTTCAACTTTCAAGTTATAAGATCTTGATGAAAAGCAAGAGGACAACCTTCATGAACCTATTATGGAATTCAATGTCAGCTCAAGAACTTAGAAGATTAATGGAAGCATTTGTGCTTGGTGTTATTGAGTGAAATGGAATAGCTTAATGTTTTAAACTTGCATGAACAAGACAATCCTCAATCTAAACATAGATTATACCTTGAATGGACTATTGAATGTTTGTTCTACATATATGAAGAAGAGGATCAGAACTAGGTGCCTTAGGTTGGTCCACTTCAAGATGAGGCATCAGTTGAGGATAGCCTTTATATGTTGGGGTAAGAGGAAAGCATATCAAATCTTGAGCAAGATAGGTGTGATATTTTAGACCTTGGATGGTCAAATCAACCCTCATTTACAATTGAAAAACAAAATGAAATCTTGAGGGAGGTTGATGAAGGAAACATCTCAAGTGTTCAAGTGAAATAATTTGATGAACATACCAGTGAAGAGTTTGGAGAGTTATGGTATTAGTTCAATGCCATAACCAAAGAGTTTAAAGAGGCTAAGAGACATGTCCTTCTTATAGGAACATATAAGAATGTTTCTCTAAGCATGATCAATCCTAATTTACATAATGACAAGGTGGAATAACAAAGTATTTTTGAACCACCAATTGAACCAAGTCTAATTTCTCCCAAGGGCTTGAATGAAGTCTTCATGCAAGGCTTTCTCAAGGGTGATGAGAAACATCAAGAAAGTTATCCTATAGTCCAACATGAACCAATATTGGAAGACTTGGACTAGTATTTCCACATTAGAGACATGGTTGTTCCATTTCATCCATTAGAGAGTGCATCAAAAGGATTAGCCATCAAGCTACTTGATTCACCATTTCTGGTACCTCCAAAGCAAGGTATTTTTCATCTTGGTTTTTTACAAGTAAATGATGCTCAAAGTTTTCCATTTGACCCAAGAGGGAGGTGATTTTAAATTATAACCTTGTATATATTAGATTAACTTTCATGCTTTTATCTAAGTGTTTGTGTGCATATTTATTTAGTAGGTTAGTTTCCCTTGATTTGTTTAGGTTAGTTTCCTTTCCTATTGTGTGTTTCCTTTTCCAAAGTGCCTTAGGCACTTTGTTGTTGTATTTTTTTGGTCCTTGTCATTTCAATAAGAAGTCTTCTAGAAAAGGTATAACCTTGTATCCTTTTCATGTCAACTAAGATCAAAGACTTGTGACTCCATGCCTAATGGATTAGATAAGGTAACTAGTATAAGTTCTCAAGTATAGCAGGCATGCTTCCCTATGAGTCACAAAAGATGTTGGCCAAATTTGGTCCACATATAAAGTTTTTAACTGAATGGATGAGCTAAGAAGAGTTCTTATTTGAGTAAGTGATCAAATGGATTAGAAGAAGGTCTAGAATTGTAAGAGAGAAAATATTAGTAGGTTCTCATGGAGATCATGACCTTCATGGACATAAATCAAGTTTCACAAGTCTTAGAAACTCATTTTGAGCCTTGAAAGTTCTTGCACAAGCATAGAAGAGCAAGACCATCATCAAAATGTCATGTAGAAATGGATAGGTCAATCTAGTTCCACATTTCATAAATGCACTTGGGAAGCCTCTCAGGTCAAAAAATTAAACAAACATAATGTTCTTCATACCTTAATCATTCTCTATAAATTGTGTGATTTGATGAGCTTGTTATTTCAAGTTACAAGTGTTTAAAGTTGAATAAGTAGAATGAGACATTTGCATAGACATCAAATATGAGCTATGGAAAATAGATATTTAAATTTAAATTTTCCCAATTTAAACATAGATCTAATAGGTTTCAATATATTGGGAGCTTGATTAGAAGATCTATAGTGTATGGTAACTAACAAAGCTAGTGGGACCTGAAGATCCAACGGGGCATGTTTGATCATGTATCTAAGATATAATGATATAAATTAGATAAAAAACTCAAAGGATCCAAAGATCAAGTGAGGGATTGATAAGTGGCATGATTTTGGTGAACAAGTACATCAGTGGTGTGTGTTTGATCAAGCAAAAAGAGATTTATAACATGCATTCAATTGGACCAAGGAGATCAATGGTGCACATGAGGTCAAAAGTCAATAAGATCATATTGAATGTGAGGCCACCACATGGAATAAGTGTATTAAATCATAGAGATAATAATAGGATCTTGAAGACAAATGAAGATTACTAGGTGGCACATTCGAAGGAGGCCAAATAAAGATTAGTAGCTAAAATTGAAATTTGAAAGCTAAGGGACTTTAGAGGCTGAACATGTGACCTAGGTCAAATCAGAGCAATATTTCAAAGGGCATATGTCTCCATTGGAGCTTAGTTAAGCACTCTTAATCATGAGACCTAGTCATACAATTAGGATTATTAAAAATAAAGATCTGATGCCATTGAAGCTTAGTATGAACCTCTGGTTCAAATATTTGGAACGTGCAGGGTCCATCTTCTGGGGTTGCAATATTATTCCTTAATTGTTTTCATTTTTTCTTTAAATAATATCTATGTATACAATTTTTTATCAGTTCTTATAAGGTTCAAAGGTAGAATGGGTCTATCTAGACCTAATGGAGATCAAGAATGAGGATATATAGCCTTCAAGATGTTATCGATATATAGCAGCTATATAAAAACCAATGATTGGATTGTTTTTTAATCTATAGTAAAGACCTATGTTCAGGTTGGGTTAGGGGCAAGTTTTAATTGTCTCATCTTTAGACATGGTTAGATCCTTGAAAAATAGGTACCTATAGCCTCTAAAAGTAGACATGAGCATGGCTCTATCAAGTCCATGGATATGAGGACTTTATCCTCATAATGAAATCAAGAGGAAGGTGGCATAAACATTCAAGGAGCAGTTTTAGGGATTGGAGAAAGTAGGCAGAGCATTCATTTCTATTTTAGAGCCTTTAAAGATTTTCTCCAACAATAAGCCCATGACTCATCATTTAAAATAGATTCTTATCTTCTAGTGGATTTCTCAGCCAATGAGAAAGCTTGAAGATTACTTGAGCCAAATATAATTTAACTTTTCTATTAGGGCTAGTCCTAATTAGATTAAAATATGGAAAATATTTTAAGAAAGGTTGTGACATCTCATTGATTGATTTCTTGATGCATGCTCTTCCTCTCTCTCTTATCCTTTCTCTATATTACTCATTCTTTCTCATTTGTAAGGATGATCATTTTTGGGAGTATCAAGGGACTCTTTGAGATATTGTAAGATATTCTCCTCTTGATTAAGCTAAACCCTATCAAGAATTTGTAAGAACTACCTCTTGATGAAAAAAATGACTTTATTTACATATCTCTTGCCTTGGATTAGTGTTTAGTGAGTTGTACATGATGGCATTATGTGCAGGAGAATATTCCTCATCCATTATCCTCCTTTTTGACCTTTTTTAGGGTATTTTCAAGTTGTTTATAGGTCTATATTAGTGTTCTTTCTACCATTGATGTAAGCTTTAATTGAGTCTTATAACTCCTCTTTGTTTGCATTCATTGCTTCCTAAACCTAATCTATGAAATACTTATGTAATTAGCTTGATTTTGAGGTTGTGTGAGCTAGCATTATATTGTGTTGATCTAGTGTGGGTTCAAGCTTATGGAAGTTTCCCATTTTTATTTCGTGCATCACCTTTTAGACTTCTTAGGAGCCTTTCCCCCCTTTCTAACCCTTTTATCAATGCAATCATCAGTATAGGTGATCCATCAAGAGGAATCTAGCCTTCTCTAGATGTCCAACCCCACCATAGGTGACCCATAGCCTAGGGTTCTTCTCATAGTGTAGCTAAATTGGAGACAGCCTAAAGAACCCTCTCTAATGGTGAAAATTGATGCTACAACATGACCCATTGTAATAAATGGTAGGGGTGATACTTCTTACATCAATATTATAAATTTGAATTATAAGAGGCTCATTTTGAAGATGTTTAATTACATTATTGACAAGAGGAGGTTCAGGGATGATATTTCCATGGTAATCTCAAAGAGGAGGTGGGGGAAAATTTTGATTATGCATGATTGAAGGCTTTATTTGAGGGTGGGTTTGAAGATGGAGAAGGTGATTTTACATTCTCATTATTTGATTTGTATTATGAGCTTGAAAAGTATTCATTTGATTAAGTATTTTTAATAAAATTTGATGGGTTTGATTAGCATTTTTGGAATTATTTGCAACATTAGAGTTGGTATCAGTGGCTTGGGTACCACTATTATTATTGATAGGAGCTTGAGAGGAACTATGCAAATGTGAGGCATTAGTGGTAAAATTTGCTTGTGTGACAAAAGATGAACTAATGAAGGGATGAGAAGAGGAAGCACTAGAAGAATGATTACCTTGGGTATAAAATGATGCACTAGTGTAAGGATTAAGGAGAGTGGGTCTTAAAATAGGCCCACTAGATTTAGAACCTACCATGTTAGTGGAGATACTAGGCATGGAGGTAGAAGTTAAATAAGAAGAGGTCATGGTATGAGAAGGGGTCATAATAGAAGGAAGAGGTTGAGAATAAAAGAAACTAGTACCCCTAAATCCATGTGAGAATGTGGGAGAAAATGAATGAGGATCTTCAACTTGACCGCAAATCATGATATGGTAAATGGTATAAGCATCCTTTCCTTGATGTTGAGTAAATTCAGATATAAAGAAGAGAATTTCAAGGGGATACTCTAATTCATGTTGATCTTCAAGTGAGAAGATAGGATTGCTAAGTGAAGAGGAATAAAGAGGGGTCCCATAATTTAATGTGTAAGTGGATATATGAACATTACTCTCATCCAAGAGATGATCCCTACTCTACTTATGGCAGACCCTATGAGGGTTGGTAAAACTCATCATATATGTTGAATTCAAATAAGTGTTATCTTTAAATAGGAATTTTATGATCAAGGAGAAGAACTAAACAAGGCAAGAGAGATGCAAAAATAATGAAATACGAAGTGATATAAAATTGTATAGATTCAACTGGGTTAACCTAGTTTAGAAAATAGGGTTTGAAAACTATAAAGAGTCAACCTAGTATTAGAAAGAGAGGTTGAAAAAGTGTATAGATTCGATAAGGTCAATCTCCTACTAGAAATAGAGGCTAAAAATGTATACAGATTCAACAAGGTTGACCTAGTATAGTAGGTAGGGGAAAAATAAATAGTCTATAAGAGATTATATCGAGTAGAATGACTGTGTACTAAAATTTAAAAAATGAAAGTACTTTTGAAAGTAATAATTGAAGGGAAAAATAATCAATTGGATTAATTAGGTTGATCTAATTAAGGCACATAGCATAAAACCTTGCACCAATGTTATCTAATGCAATTTTTACAATACAACATACAATTGATCAAAGAGTTAATAATCAATTTGGAAAGTAAAAGCTAACTAAGTGGTCATCTTGAATATTGTTAGATTATTAAAATATGATTTTAGATATGACAGGGAGTTGTATATAAACAAGGAACTAGAAATCAATCTAAGGATGGTTTCAGGACATTTGGGCTAAAATGGATCTATACTGGCAATGGTACTAGCTTTGTATAAGGGCCTACCCCCTCACTTCACACACTATAATGATAAGGGTGTTGGGTGCTTAGCCAAAATATATCATTAAACATGTGTTTATACTTAGCCAAAAAAACCAAGTTGAATTCCCCCTTGGTGATGAAATCCATGTAGATAGGCTTTGGAAAGACAATTATTAAAATGTGTTTTAAGATTTTATGTTTTGGTAGTGTGTGCATAAAAGAGAAAATAGTTCAACTAAATGGTATATTGAAAAACCACCTAATTAGACATGATCTATTCAAATCATGAACAAGAAATAAAAGTGGTGTAAGCTAATTACTATCATATAAGTGTTAATTCCAACCTTGAAACATAGTATAGTGTTGATTCTGATGATAGTGTATACAAAGATTATAGAATAGAGTTGATAGTGTCACTTCTATATTGTAGAATCAAGGGTCTAAAAAAGAACTATGGCAATAGTGTCGACCTAGTTTTCTAGATAGAATACAAAATATAGAACTACATTAATAGGGTCAACCTAGTTAACTGTATAGGGGTAGTTTTAAAGACTAAAAACTATGAAAAATAGAACTTTAATGAATTAAAAAAATGATAGAGAAGGATAGAAAGGAACATTGGTGGGTTGGAAGATGTAGAGGAAAATAATATTGTTGTTTAAGTACCCTAATTTATACTTACAAATCTTGATAACTATTTTGATTGGGTCAACCTAGATTTGTAGTTTCTTATTTGTTGAACACCTATAAAATGTATTGTTTCCATAGGGTCAACCTAGTATGTTTTCTTAGAAGTCTGAAAATGTATAGATTCAACAAGGTTGAACCTAGTAGCCTATTCTAGATGTCTAAAAATGTAAAAAGTCAATAGGTTCAACCTAGTAGCCTGTTCTGGATGTCTAAAATTTTATAGAGTTCATAGGGTTGACCTAGTATCTTGTACTTGATAAAAAAACCTACATAGATAGAACAAAGTTGTATTGATATGACTGTGTTAAACTTGTGCACAAAAGTTAGAGTTGAATTGACACTATCAACCCAATATCACAAATATACCAAAAATAAAATAATAGAATAATTAAAGATGTGAAATAAAACCTACAAGGATTAGATTCATGTCGGTTTCACCAGAATGTATGCAATCATAAATACATCATGTCTATAGATTTATCCTAACTTGGAGAAGATAGATCATACCATACACTTCTGATTGAGGGCACATTAGATAATTAGGAACATGACCAATATGGGAATCTGCTAGACCCAACTAGGGGAATTTTTACCATAATACATTATTATAGGGAGGGTTTCAAAGCCTCCAATCAAGCATTATCATGAAATAACCCTAAGGGATTCCTATATTTTGATATCTCATTAAACTAATAACATGTAAAGTAAATCTAATATAGTGTTCACTAAAGCTTGTGGTATAAAGTGGGCATTATAAATAATAAAATTAAACATGAATATAATACATATACTCACATCAATATATATAGAATCCTAATGCATGGAAGAGAAGTAAAAATGCATATATATCTACTCTTACAAAGGAGGAACAAAGTTAGGAATACTTACCTTTGAAGATGAACCCATCGAGCTTTAATCTCTCCCTTGGACTAGGTGCTTCACAAGAGGTTGTTGTGGTATGTAAGGATGACAAAGAAAAATTATCTCTAGGCTCCACAACCTATCAATGCATCTAAAAGAATTCTCCACAAGACAAGATCCATATCTCCAAAGAAAGTATGAAACCCTAATCTTGTTCTTAAAGTAGAATGTTAGATAACTAAATGTTTAATAGCTCTTACTTATTCTTTTATTCTTTTAAATAATTTTAAAATGAACTTGTATATATAGGTGGATTTAAACCTAATCCCTTCTAAAAAATTTGGCTAATAGGGTCAACCTAGCATAGTTTTAGACAAGAATCCACTACGTCACATGCTAGTTTGGTCAAGAGCCAACCTAGACCCTAAGTGAATTTTACCCAAAACTATACAAGGTCGACCTAGTCTACCTAGTATAGGAAATTGAGGCTGAAAACTATACAGAGATGATAGGGTTGACCTAGTATAATGAATAATCAAAATGGGTTCAAGGTCAGGCAAAGGGGGACAAAAGGTGGCAAATTACTAGAGAGTATGCAATAGAGAAAAAAAGCTTAGGGGAATGGTTTTTAGGAGAAAAGTGTGTAGATAAAAAGTGGAAAAAGGAAAAACAATATTGTGAAGCACCAATGGTCTTCCCACCCCTTTCCCGATGCAACCCTTAAGGCATGCACTCAGAGAGATTAAGACTTGATAGGTTCCTACAAGATATAAAGTGTCAATAAGAGATAAAAGTTTGAAAATATTATTTGTATACACATAATGATAATTGAGATAACCTATTCATACACTAATCCTAATCTATTCCTCTTACATCAATATTTCAATATAAAGGTGGTAGATGATGATTAGGTAAGGAAGACTAATTTTCAAGAGGTATAAAAGAAACTAATGGAAGATTTCCTCACTTAACTGTTGACCATTTTTACACCTGATCAAAATAATTCAACCCCATAGGTACAAAAATTTAATGAAGTGTTTCATAGACCATTTCATGGCAATAAATGTTATATTAGCCTTGGTCACTCTTTGCATTAGTGTTTCATGTTACTTTAGGTCTTTTTAAGGGTCAAAAATGAGAATTTAATACTTTTTATGGGTTTCTTGGGAATTGTGAAAGTATAAAATGGTGATTTCACATCCCATGTGTCTTAAAGGGTCTTAAATAGCTATTTTTAAAACACCAAGTCTACATGTGCAAGATAAAATCAAGAAAGCACTTGAAAAAGGGAGTTTTTAGCCACTTGTACAGACTTGTACCTATTTTTTTAGGTGAAGGAACTTCATGGATGTCTCTTGATCTTCCCCATACTCAATTCCATTATCATATTGCTTTGGTATCTTTAAAAACTAAAAATTTCACCTTTTCTTCCCCATTGCTCCTTGGAAGGGTCAAAACTAGTCAAAGACTTTCATTCACCACAGGCCATACAAGCTAAGTTGGGAGGAATGGATTTAGGGAATGTTATTATACTAATTAAGCTTCAATTTAGTGAAAAAAAATTATATATTTATGTCTCTTCCTTTATAAACCATTGTTAAGAAGGTTAAATCCACAAAGCTGCCTATGTAACCAAGTAGGGTCCAAATTTGTCCAAATTGCTTGAACTCAGAAGTAGATAGAGATGTGTGGTTTTGGAATGTGTTTTGAAGCTCATATTAATCCCCCTCCATGTTAGAATCATTATTCATAGCATCTTCATATTTTCATATCAAGAGAAAGCTAGTTTCTTGCTTGAAAGCCAATTTGTAGGCTATAGGAATAGAAGAAGTGGTTTGTGGATTTATTAAGAATTATTTGGTGTTTTCAAATATAAATATCCATGGTGTGATCCTCAAACAACTTATGAAACTCTCATCCAATTAAAAGAGCACCAAATTGTACCAAAACACCACTTACAGCACTTATACAGCCTGCACTTCTTAGGCTCATGGAAAAGTGTGTTTTTTAAGTGTTTCAGGGTGGTTTCATTATTTGATCAAGTTTGATTTACAATTATAATCATGTTTAAGTTTTTTTTATTCATTGGAAGCATCAAAAAGACTCATTTTCAAAGTTGAACAAATTGGGGTTGTGTTCTCAAATTAGCCAAAATAATGTACCAAGCACTTTTGTGAAGTCTTTTTGAAAGGTTTCCATGAAGTTATAATGTCCCAAAAATGTTTCATCTTTAATCGATCATATTATTCTAAAATCTTGAAATGTGTCATGAGAAATGGAGATGGAGAAGGTATTTTTTTAGATCCCTCAAGTAGCTCTCTGAGCCACTGCAATCCTTTAGTAGCCTCTATAGCAAAATGAGCAAAATGATGCCCTCTTAAGCCAATTGGTAAATTTAAAGTTATGGTTTTAGTTAGGGAGATATTGTATTAATTATAATAAACAATTGGCCACAATAAATCTCAATTTAAATCCATTAAAGAGGTTTAACTTCCCCAAGCATACACTCTTTGTCTATAAAGTGTCAGAATATGTACCTACAGCCATGGAAGGATTTATCAAACTTTCAAAAGTAATGGAAGGTCTTGATGAGACATTGGAGGCCTTGAATCCAAACTTAGATCTTTAATTATTTATTTCTAGTTTTAAGGAAAGTAATAAGGTCCATAATGAAGCCACACCACCTCCAAATCTGCCAAGGAGAAGAAAGCTATACTTAGTCACTAGACCTAGACCTTGGATATGTTGAAGAAAATTGCTAGGATGATAGTAGGCCATATTGAATATTTTTAAGGTGATCCATATATTTATAGGGTGTGAGGTACATTACATCACCTTGCCTCAGCCAAGGCACTCAAATAGAGTTGTACAAACTGGTTCACAAGCATGCTACAGCCAACTAGATGGTTGAAAGATATAATGAGGTTTGGAGAATAATGAATCAATTAAGAAGGATTTTTTATAATATACAAAGGTTTTCACATTTTATTAAAGGGAGATATACCTGAAAGTGGTTCTAAATCACTCCAAGTTATATGCCCAGTTGTAGGTGTGTGTTAGTGTTTCAATAGACCATGTGTGTTTTAGAAGAAAGGAGTGATATGTGATACAATGAATAACTCTAAAGCCTAATTTTGGGTCAAATATAAAATTTAGATACTCTAAGATCCAACTACACACTCATTCACCTTAGGATACTCACCAACAAGTAGAATCAAGGAGATATACACCTATAAAAATCTCATAAGAGCATTGGAGGATAATGGAGATTAGCTTAGTGAGGCATGAACTAGTGTATAGAGGTAATATAATAGGAATGAAAGACACTTTGGAGTGTCTTAAAGTTAAATTCATACTTTATATATTGTAACAAATCCTACAGCTAGGGTGAATATGCTCATAGAGAAGAAAGACACACTCAGTTATAGATGTACCTTTCTCTTTTACGTAGTGGATTGGATGGCATGGCTCTAAGGTGAGCTAAGGAGGTAAATAGGTCATTTGAAAACTATAATGAATATTTAAAGATATTATTATAACTCACACATGTTCATGAAGTTTTACACTATCCCTTACAATGTTAAAACTCAAATTTCTTCACTTTAGGCCTCTAAGCCTAGTGTTCTTCTTAAGAACCATTCACTTGGTTGGTGTAGCCACTTGGAGAAGTAAGGTAAATAGATACTTAATAAAAATTTGAGAGGCATATTAAGCATGGGTTATATGTTTTTGAATCGTTATGATGTATATAATCACTCAAAACTAACCTAGGAGGGGTAATTTAACTTTTAGGCCTCCTAAAATACAACTTTGAGCCTAAGAAGCCATCTTCTAATACCCAAAACTTTTTTAAGGTCATGCATGGGTATTAGAGGTATTTGGATAAGTTTTTTAGGGTATCATACAATCAATTTGTGAGATTATTTTTCAAGTTAAATGTCACAACTTCATGAACCATCCTTAAGAGGGTTAGAAACCTTCAAACCCTCCTAAGAAGCCCATAGTGACATATTTGGAGAAATTGAGCTAGTAAGGCACCAAGATTAAAAAATCAAGCCAATGGTATAAAATTAAAGTTTTATAAGACATTCTCAAGTTTTTGATAATGTGCTTTTATTATATGGATTCCATATGGACAGAGTACAAAGGTAGTTTTTAGAACAAAATTGATGTTTCCTATAGGTTATTGAAGGAGTTAAGTGATGAAAATCACTTTGATATAAATTTTGAGACTTGAATCAACTCCTCAATTCATTTTAAAAACTCAAAAATTGTCCTAATTATCTCTATTAGGCTTCTCATTTTAGCCAGTCCAGAATGAGAAGAGTGATCACATAGTGGAAAGAGTGGCAACTCAAATTTGAAGGTCTTTTAAGGTGTTTTGGATGGATTTGAGCATATGAGGTGCCTATAAAAGTGTCATAAAACCTATTTTATGGATCAATTGAGAAATATGAAGATATTTCTAGTGCCAATTGTCAAAACAATCCTAATAGAGGGTGATCAAGGTAGCAAATAATGATTATGCTTGTGTAGGAAAATTTTAATGATCAAAGAAACTTCCAATAAATACAAAGGACTACTTATAACCCCCTATTCTCAAAAGCACATGTTACACTTGTCCCTAATCTTCCTTGGAGTGCTCAAGAAGGGCCAATGATGAAGGTAGTTTTCAACAAAAAGTGGAAGAGTTCTTATGCCACATGTGAGGGAGTTGCTTGGTTTGAGATGGACACATGTCCACATTAGTTTCTTGAACTCTCTTACACCTTATTCTCATTATTTTTAATTTATGGGAGAAATTTGACACTTGTCCTTGTATCCTTTGGACTTCTCTTTTCTCTCTCTCTTCTCACATTCTATAAATTCAAGCAGTTTTGGCTTTGTAAAGGATTCTAACTCTTGGCATGGTAAATCCCTACAAAAATTGTACTTTGATTTTTACCTAAGCTAATGAGAATTAATTTGGTTATACTCTAAGTCCATTTTCACTACTTTTTGAAGTCATCCATCTTAAATGTCAAGTATATATTGAGTTCATCTTGTTTTCATGCAATCCTTGAATGTGTTGCTGCAAATAACTTCTCTCCTAATGGGTTTCATGAAGTGTATGTTATTCTAATAGACTCTTGAATAATGTATGAGTTTGGTAGTGTCATATCTGACCTTCCCTTCACTTGACTTCATTTTTTTTCTTGTTATTTGCCTTCATGAGAAACACTAATTCTAGGAGCTCCATTAATGGTGTTGAGGCTAGTTTGGTTGTCTTAGCTCATTATGCAAATTCCAAGTGTATGAATGGAAGAAACTCTTGGTGTATCACCTCCTAGTTTAGGTTTTATTTATGTATTTTTCTTTCCCTTTTCACCCATAATAGGTAGTTTTAGTAGCATAAGCACATCAAGTCATATATAGTGAGCTAGCCATTATAATATAGAGATTCATCTCTCCTTCAATTCCCATAACTTGAGAGATGATTCAATGTTGCATCAAATTGTAGGAGATTTAATAGAGTGTCCTAGGGTGCACAATTTGATGACAATAGTTATAGCACACTTGATGTGGCAAGTTCCAAATAGTGTGAATATTGTTGGTGTGTCTTCTCTCTTATCATCTTTTAAAAGCATCCAAGTAAGCACCAATGGTGACTCCAAATGAATTTCTAGTCATAAGCAGCCCAAGTATCTATTGCTAAAGATTTTTATCAATTATTATCTTTTCATGTGACTTATGAAGTTGATATGGATGGCTATGAGGAAAATCCTTACCATACACCTCCCTATCAACCTTTTTATGACCCTTTCTATCCTATACTATCAAGAATACCATTCTCTCTATGAGTCATGGTAGTCCTATGGTAAACCTAGTCCCTTTCCAAATGAGTATGCTATTTTTGACCAGCCATATGACCCATATTCACGTCAACCTTGTCAAGAGGATTCAAGTAACACCATTAGTTGGGAGGAAAAATATGAAGCTTTAAAAACCTTGCTTGAAGAAATTAAACATCCCAATCACTTTTTCCAAGCTTATTACACCTATCATTCTTAAAATTTATGGGCAATTATGCCAAAGTTTCTAGAATTAGAAAATCATATGAGTGTGATATATTAGTGTTGTGATGAAACTCTTGGTGGTCTTGTGGATTGGTTAAGAGTTTTAGTTGGATTGTTATTGTACATATGGGGGTATGTTGAGGAAGAGAATCAATATATCATTAGTGAAGGATTTTCCATGCCAATAGAGGTTTTTCAATGGTGGATTGATAGGTTAGAGAAATGGGAAACTCAAGAGGATATGGAAAAAGTTGCAGCTGTAAAATAATATCAAAAAAGCTATGAAGAGCCTCAAGAAGATGAGGAGGATGCTGAAAGCTTGTATGAAGAAGATATCCTTCCTATTACTCATCCTATCTTACCTCTCATTCAATATCCCATTCAAGAATTTTCACCCATCTCCATTCCCATCCATGAACATCACTTTCCATCCCCAACCCATAGTCCTATATATCTTTCTTCTACCATTCCTCTCCTTGAAGAAGAACCTATTCAATCCTCAAAAGAGCCTACTAGTTCCAAGATTCAAACTTGGGACCAAATGGTGAAGTCTTGGGGAAAGAAAGAGGTTAAAAGAGAAGTCCAAGAATATGATGAAAGTCATGAGGTGGTTATGGAATAAAGTCATGTTCCCTCAACCCAAAAAAGCCTTGATGTTATCCAAGAGTCATTTTAAGATATTTCTCTTTCTTCCATATCCATTCATGAGCTTCTCACTACACCTTACATTCTTTCTTCAGCTCATTCATCCATTTTCCACCCTCACACCCCATATCTTATTGAATAATAAACTCTTTTAAGGGAAGCATCAAAGGAGGAACAAATTCAGTTTGTAGTAGAGCAAGAGGATGACACAAGTAATGATGATGAAGAATTTATCATTGGAACTCCACATGGACTTGTCAAGCATAACTCACCCTTATTAAACTAGGATAAAGAAGACTAAAATGAAGTTATAGCTTCTCATAAGAAGGATGGGGATAGACTTGGAGTGGACCATCTGACCAAGGATCAAGATGAGGTGTTTGAATAACAAGTTCATGAGGAAGAGGTGATCCTTGATGTGAGAGATGACAAAGAAGAATGGCTATAGCAGATTGAGTTTCTACAAGAGCTTGAAAAAAATTTCAAGGCTGAAGGCAAAGTATATGAGAAGATAAATCAAGGAGTCTCCATGAGATACAATGATCAAGATTGGGAAGATTACAATAAGCTCCTTGATGAGCTTAAAGAACTTGTAGCTAACAAACCACTTGTCCATTCTCAAGACATCATGGGGAGCCAAGAAACATGATTTGCTGAGGCATCATTGGATCATGTAGAAACTAAGGAGTATTATGAATAATCTAAGGTATTTTAAGCGTAATAATAATTCATATTTATAGGTGATTTGTTTGAAGTTGTCTTAGCTGCATTGAAATCCATGCCAAGAAGATTGGCCAACACCATGAGAAAGATGACGGCTTCCATGCCAATGTTCAAATGACAACATGTCTCATGTATCCCTTCATTCTATGAGGAAATACAAGTTTCAAAATTTCCATATGATCTAGGATAGATATATTCTTTTAGGATAGTGTGTGTTTAGTTTGGTCTTGTTTTAGTTTGTTGTTATGTTCCCTAAGTGTTATTAAAGCACAAGTTGTGTGTTTCCTTCCCTTTATTGGTGTGTGTCTTTGATATTATGTGTGTGGGTCAACTATCTTGTTTCCCTTGAGTTAAAGGTATGTTCAAGTAAATTTGAGTGCCCATATGTATGAATCCATGCCCAATGGAAGGATTAGGCAATTGGTCTTATGCATAACAAGCATGCCACCCCTATGAATCACTAGGAATGTTGACCATTTTTATCCTCAATCAAAATGAGTCCACCCTATAGGTAAAAAAATAATAATGAATTCTTTCATAGGCCATTTAATTCCAATAAATATTATATTAGCCTTGGTCACTCTTTACATTAGTGTTTCATGTTTCTTTGGGTCTTTTCAAGGGTCAAAAATGGGTATTTAATGCTTTTTATGGGTTTTTTTGGAATTTTGAAAGTCTAAAAGGGTTATTTAACATCCCATGTGTCATAGTGGGTCTTAAATAATTGTTTTTAACTAACCAAGTCTGTAAGTGCAAGTTAAAATCAAGAAAGCACTTGAAAAAGGAAGTTTCTAGACACTTCTATAGATTTTTACAGGTGAAGGCACTTCAAGGATGTATCTTGATATTACCCATACTAAATTCCATGATAAAATTGCTTTGGTAGATTTAGAAAATAAAAATTTCACCTTTTCTTCCCCATTGCTCCTTGGAAGGGAAAAAACTAGTCAAAGACTTTCACTTACGACAGGCCATACAAGCTGAGTTGGGAGGAATGGATCTGTGGAATGTTAGTATACTAAGTAATCTTCCATTTAGAGAAATTATTTTATATATTTATTCATCCTCCTTTATGAACCATCATTAAGAAGGTTCAGTCCTCAAAGGTACCTATACAACCAAGAAGGGTCTATACTTGTTCAAATTTATTGAACTTAAAATTGGATAGAGATGTGTGGCATGTATTTTTAAGCTTGTATTAGGCCCTCTCCATGTTGCAAGCATCAGTAATAGCATCTTCATATTATCATATCAAGAGAAAGCTAGTTTCTTGCTTGAAAGCCAATTTGTAGGCTATAAGAGTAGAGGAAGTGGTTTGTGGATTTATTAAGAATTATTTAGTGTTTTAAAAGATAAATATTAATGGTTTAATCCTCAAAAAACTCATAAAACTCTCATCCAAATAATATATCACCAAATTGCACTAAAACGCCACTTATAGCACTTGTACGGCCTGCACTTATTGGGGTCATGGAAAAGTGTGTGTTTTAGTGTTTCAAGGTGATTTCATGATTTTATCAAGTTTAATTTTCAATTATAATCATGTTTAAGTGTTTTTTAGTCATTTTAATCATCAATAAGACTCATTTGCAACGTTGAGAAAATTGAGGTTGTGTTCTCAAATTGGCCAAAATAGTGCTCCAGTCACTATTGTGAAGTCTTTTTGAAAGGGTTCCATGAAGTTCTAATGTCTCTAAATTGGTTCATCTTGAATCCCTCATATGAGTCTAAAAAATTTCAAGGTTTCATGAGAAATGGAGATGGATAAGGTAGTTTTTGAAAGCCCTCAAGTAACTCTCTGAGCCACTGCAGTCCTTCAGTAGCCTCTATAGGAAAATGAGCAAAATGACTCCCTCTCAAGCCAAATGGTCAAGTTAAAGGTATGGTTGTGGTTTAGGAAGACCTTATGGTAATGAGAATAAACAATTGGCCATAATAAATATCAAGTTGAATCCATTGAGGAGGTTTAACTCCCCCAAGCATACACTTTGCATGTACTATTAGAATATGTACCTACAACCATTTAAGGATTTCTCAAACTTTGAAAAGTAATGGAAGGTCTTGATGAGACATTGGATGCCTTAAATCCAAACTCAAATTTTCAAATATGTCTTATTCATTTTAAGGAAAGCAATAAGGTCCATAATGAAGCCATATCACCTCCAAATATGCCAAGGAGAACCTACAGCCAGCCTATTGAAATCTATACTTAGTTACTAGACCTAGACCTTGGATATGTTGAAGAAAATTGATAGGATGATAGTAGGCCCTCTTTAATATTTTCAAGCAAATACATATATTTATAATGTTTGAGGTATATTACATCACCTTGCCTTAGCCAAGGCACTAAAATAGAGTTGTACAGATTGGTTCATAAGCATGCTAGAACTAACTAGATGGTTGAAAGATCTAGTGAGGTTTAGAGCATGATGAATGAATTGAGAAGGATATTTGAGATTATCCAAACTTTTTCACATGTTATCATGGAGATATATACCCTCAAGTGGTTCTAAATCACTCCAATTCATATGCCCAGCTACAGGTGTGTTATTGTGTTTCATTAGACCATGTGTGTTTTAGAAGAAAGGAGTGATATATGCTACCATGCATAACCTTAGGAGCCTAATGTTAGGTAAATTATGAAATTTAGATGATATGTGATAAAATTACACACTTATTCACCTAAATATACTCACCAATAGGTAGAATCAAGGAGATATACACCTACAAGAATCTTACAAGAGCATTAGAGGATAATGGAGATTAGCTTAGTGAGGCATAAACTGGTGTATATAGGTAATCTGGGAGTAAGGAAAGACACTTTGGAGTGTCTTAAAGGTCAATTCATACTTTATATAATACAATGAATCCTATCGTATGGGTGAATATGCTCATAGAGAATAAAGACACACTCAGCTATAGATATACTTTTCTCTTTTAGTCAGTGGATTAGATGGCATGGCTCTAAGGTGAGATAAGGAGGTAAATAGTTCATTTTAAAACTATAATGAAGATTTAAAGAGATTATTATAACCTCACACATGTTAATGAAGGTGTAAATTATCCTTTACAAGGTAAAAACTCAGATTTCTTCACTTTAGGCCTCTCACCCTAATGTTCTTCTTAAGAGCCAATTGCTTGGTTGGTGTAGCCACTTGGATAAGTAAGGTAAGTGGAGACTTAATAAAACTTTTATAGGCATATTTATCATGTTTTAGAGGTGTTTTTAATATTTAGTATGTAGAGTATCACTCAAAACTGGCCTAGGAGGGGTAATTTGACTTCTAGGCCTCCTAAAATGCAACTTTGAGCCTAGGAAGCCATCTTCTAATACTCATAACTTTGTTGAGGTCATGAATGGGTATTTTAGGTGTTTTTATAAGTTAGTCAGGGTCTCATACAATCAATTTTTGATATTATTTTGTATTTTTAATGTCACAACTTCATGAACCATCTTTAAGAGGGTCAGAAACCTTTAAACCCTCCTAGGAAGCCTATAGTGACCTATTTGGAGAAATTGAGCTGGTAAGGCACCAAGATGAAATAATGAAGCTAGGGGTATAAAAGAAAATTTGTATAATGCATTCTAATGTTTCTAAAAATGTGCTTAGATTGTATATATTCCATATGGATAGGCTACAAAGGTGGTTTTTATCATAGAATTGTTGTTTCCTATGGGTTATTGAAATATTTAAGAGATACAAATCACTTTGATATAAATTTTCATACCTAAATAAATACCTCAAGTCATTTTAAAAACTTATAAATTTTCCTAGATATCTCTATTAGGCTTCTCGTTTTAGCTAGTCCAGAATGAGAAAAGTGATCACAAAGTGGAAAGAGTGGCAACTCAAATTTGAAGGTATTTTAAGGTGTTTTGGATGGATCTGAGCATATGAAGTGCCTATATAAGTGTTGTAACACCTCTTGTATGTATAAATTGAGAAATATGAAGATATTTCTAGTGCTAATTGTAAAAACAAGCCTAATGGAGGGTGATCATGATAGTAGATAATGATTGTGCTTGTGTAAGAGCTTGTGTAAGAGAATATCAATGATTAAATAAACTTCCAATGTATGTAAAGGCCTAATTATAACCCCCTCTTCTTAGTTCACATGTTACACTTATCACTAATCTTCCTTGGAGTGCTCAAGAGGGTCCAATGATGAAGATAGTTTCCAAGGGAAAGTGTAAGATTTCCTACACCACATGTGAGGGAGTTGTTTGGTTTGAGATGGACACATGTCCACATTAGTTTTTTGACCTATCTTACACCTCATTCTCATGCTTTGTAACTAATGGGAGAACTTTGACACTTTTCATTATGTCCTTTGGACTTCTCTTTTCTCTCTCTCTTCTCACATTCTATAAATGCAATCCATTTTGGCTTTGTAAAGGATTCCAACTCTTATCATGGTGAAGCCTTGCCAAAAGTGTACCTTGATTTATATTTAAGCTAATGAGAAGCAAGTTGGTTATACTCTAAGTCCATTTTCACTACGTGTTAAAGTGATCTATATTGAATGTTAAATATAGATTGAGTTCATCTTGTTTCATGTAATCATTGAATGTGTTACTACAAATGACTTCTCTCCTAATGGGTTTCATGAAGTGTATGCTACTTCAATAGACTCTTGAAGTGTGTATGAGTTTGGTAGTGTCATATCTAACCTTCCCCTCACTTACCTTCATTTTTTGAGTTGTTATTTTCCTTCATGATAAACACTAATGCTAGGGAACTCCATTAATGGTGTTGAGGCTAGTTTCGTTGTCTTAGTTCATTATGAAAATTCCAAGTGTATGAATGGAAGTAACTCTTGGTGTATCACCTCCTAGTTTAGGTTTGATTTATGTATTTTTATTTCCCTTTTCACTCATAATAGGTAGTTTTATTAGTATAAAAACATCAAGTTATATCTACGTAGCTAGCCCTTATAATCTAGAGATTCATCTCTCCTTCAAGATCCCATAACTTTAGAGATGATTCAATATTACATCAAATTATAAGAGCTTGAATAAACTGTCCTAGGGTGAAAAAATTGATGATAATAGTTATGGCACGCTCGGTGGGACAAGGTCCAAATAGTGGGAAGATTGTTGGTGTGTCTTCTCTCTTATCAGCTTTTAGAATCATCCAAGTAAGCACCAATGGTGACTCAAATTGAATTTTTGGTTGTAATTAGCCTAGATATCTATTGCTAAAGATTTTGATCAATTATTGTCTTTTCATATGACTTACGAAGTTGATATGGATGGATATGAGGAAAATACTTACCATACACATCCCTATCAACCATTTTATGACCCTTTCTATCCTTCTCAATAGTCCTATCAAGAATACCATCCTCTCTATGAGTCATGGTAGTCTTAGGGTCAACCTAGTCCCTTTCCAAATGAGTATGTTGTTATTGACCAGCCATATGACCCATATTCACCTCAGCCTTATCAGGAGGAGTCAAGCAACACCATAAGTTGTGAGGCAAAATATGAATCTTTGAAAACCTTTCTTGAAGAAATTAAATGTCCCTATCACTTTGTCAAAGCTTACTACACCTCTCACTCTCAAAAAATTTGGGCATTTATGCCAAATTTTATAGAATTAGAAAATCATATGAGTGTGTTAGATAAGTGTTGTGAGGAAAATTTTGGTGGTCTTGTGGATTGGTTAAGAGTTTTAGTTGGATTGTTAATGGATATGTAGGGGTATGTTGAGGAAGAGAATAAATATGTCATTAGTGTAGACACCAATATCGTGTCAACCCCCCTTGGTCCCCTTCTAAATGTCAACACTCCTAACCCACACTTACACACCTTATTAATTTAAAATAAACTACTTATTTTAAATTAATGACCTCACCTTGGACACCTCACCTAGAAACCTCACCCTAAGACCATTTCTTAACCTATGAGTCATCTTGAGACTAGGTCCTCTAAATCCTAACTACCCATGACCTATTCTCACTCCCTATTAACTCCCTAACCAAATCTCGTGCCTCATAAACCTGTGTTTGGACCGTTCTCCAATGGAAAAAGCACTTGGCAAGTGGAGAAATGGGCAAAGAGCTAAAAATATCCCTTTTACCCATTCTTTCTCCATCAACATTGGTTAATGGTCCACTGACATTGGTGGGATTGCCAACATCAGTTACATAACCTGAGCTCTAACATTGAGCTACCCCCCACCTTCTTGCTGATTGACGTGCACACTCTGAGACCAATCATCAAAATTTGACTATCGCTCTCCTAGCTACCAAAGCTCTACACAAGTCACTCCAGACATTGGATTGAAACACTATATAAGGACCTCAACATCAGCCAAGATAGGAATAAGCATTCTGACACCTCTGGTTCTTCATCTAATAAAGCTAAGTATTTTGTCTCATTTCAGTATTTTAGAATACATTGGTAATTAGTTTGCATTTGATATTTCTAAGAACTGTTAAGAAACTCAACTTCTTCCATGGAGAGGATGAAAAGCCTTCCTCTTATTCTTACCCTCTTTTCATACCTCTCCCTACCTTTGCCCTTCCTTAGAGCTTATTCACTTTCCCGTAACCCTGCACAAACCTTTAAATTTCCACAGACTCTTCTGTCGACCACAGACATATTCCAAAATTTGTCCAAGGTGCACTGGCCCTACCGACATCGATAACAAAATCGACGTCGGCATCATTGACCCAACCGACCTAAGCAGGACTACCGACATCAATGACTATGATAGACTAACTGCAGAGAATAGGTACGCATTATCTATTTTTCTCTTTTTAGTCTTTCATCATTTCTTTTTATACAACACTCTTTTCCTTAAATAGTGGATGGTCATCCCTTACGGAGCTTTACGCTTCTGGGACTGAGCACATAGCTTGACAGTCCACCATATCCTCCTCTAACATTCTCCTTGTTTGAGTTTCTTCCTTATTGTAGGTGTTTCCTCCACAGCCAAAGAGGATCTCCCACAACACTTGGATACGGTGTGCACTTAATCCGAGTAACATCAAACCCCTAACCTTTAACCTTAGTTTCTTCCTTCTTCTGAATGCAATTATAGAAAAACTTAGAGAAACATTTTGGCATGCTCGGTGGGACCCTTAGAGTTTTCCTTGGGTTCATTCTTCCTTTTAAAAAAAAAAACAAACTTTCATATAGATGCATTAGAAAAATATTCTCTTCTTGCATCCCCTCTTCTATCTTTTTGTTTCAAAAAGAAATCATTAGCAAAGGTTAAAAAGAACATCTCTTTTTCATCTTATTACCTCTTGCATGCATCATAGAGTAGTGAAAAACTCATACTCTTAAACTCTTCTCCAATTGTTTACATTTGAACAACATATTTTGATTTGGGTTAGAAACTACTGCATTTCATTCTTGCTTGAATGCATACTTAGTAATTAAAGCATTATGAATAAATCGTAGTGCACAAATGTTACACAACCAAACCACAATCACATCAAATCAAACATTTAAACTTACTTGAGACAAGGCCCGTCTAGGATTTCATCACCTAGCAGATACCTTACCCCACCTAGTGATCCTACTTGGATTTCACCACCAAGAGGAGGACCCACTCTATTCTCTGGCAGAGTCTAAACTATAGGCAAAGTATATTTTGGCTAAGCAGCCTAGCTCGGCTCTAGGTTCGTGAAGTGAAGGGAGCATGCCCCAGCACCAGGCCACATACTGAACCTAACATAGATATTTTGAGCACCATAACATAACCTAAAACTAGCCATAGACTTCGTCTCTAGGACCCATTTTTCAAGCCCAATTCCCAACACATTCTCTTAAGGCATAAGCCACCATGACTCTAAAATTTATTTTTAGGAATCTAACATTTTACAGGTTGCTTGCCTAATCATCTATTCATCTATTTTTATTTGATTGTTTGAGATGGTAAGGTTGCATCATTTTGAAGTCCAAAAACAACTCAGAATAGCTTCTTCTTCTAAAAACTATCAATTTTCTGTGTTTCTAGAATTACACAAAAATTGACATCAGTTTCTCCATCGACATTGGCAACTAGACATCATTTCTCCATCGACGTCAGCAACCAGACATCATTTCTCCATCAACGTCAACAACCAGATATTCACTAACATCAGTTATCTGACTGACATCGGCAACATTTTATAGCCATTATCATATAGACAACTGACATCGGTCACTGTCAAAAAAATAAATAAATAAAAAATTAGACAGCAAGCATAAAACCCAAATTTATTATTGTTTAACACAAACTCTAGTTTTTTAAATTGAAACACATAGTTTTTGAAACCTGAACCCCTTTCGCCTTAGATGGTCCTGACACGTTGTCAAGCCAAACTCCTTATTGACCATGTGAGTCAACAGCCACTCCCACCTTCGCCCTTCGCACCAAGCCATCCATTGGAGTATACTTCAAACACCAAGCATACTCCTATCCAACCTACCCCTAATCATCCTCCTATTGTTCCTGAAGGGGATCAAGAGTTTGAGAGATTCCTTGACCACAACCTCAAGGCTCTTTAACATTATCTCGCTAGAAGCCAAATGCAAGATCCTTCTAGTAACCCTATTTATGGGATGCCAACTTCTTTGATTGAAGCGGCAATGATATCAACAGCATCCGCTACCCAACCTATGGTCATTCAAGCCATTGCCTTGACCAATAACCCAACCATGGCCAATGTTCAAGATTTAGCCTCCCCTTCTATCCTTTCTGGCCTACCTCCATCAAGGTTTTTGTACCCCCTCAATCACAAACAATTCAACCAAGTTTGACACCTTTCCAAAACTTGATTATCTCTATCCCATCCACTCTTGTGCCTATAAACACAAGAGTGACCACCTATCCTTTAACTAGTGTTGCTACCATTAAACCACCCTTGGCGGCATCTAGTCAATTTGTGCCCTCTAACTTTGTGGCACATGCCCCTTTGGCCTCAACATCAGCCCCTATGATGAGTTATCAGTATGTTGCATCTACACAAATGCAGCCAAGTATGTCATACACCCCTCCCAATGCCTTCTAGGTACCCTATAACTTAGGGGGTGCCCCTCATGCCAATCCATCTACCGATCTAATTAAGATGCTGATGGATAAGATGTCCAACCTTGAGACATCTATTTCAGGTTCAATGAGTGTTCTTTCATACAAACAAATCTGAAATGAACCTATCCACCCTTTAGTTCCTATTCAACCATACCCTAGCCAGTGAGAACTCCCAAAATGTACTCACTTTCAGAGTAAAGAGGACCCACAACAATATTTATGAGCATTTAGACATGCTTACTACCTCATAGCACACGATGATGTGTTATTACTTTGCACATTCCCTATGTCACTTTTTGGCACTGCCCTTGACTGGTATAGCTCCATTACCAGTCATTCTCTCTTCACCTTCACTCAACTCGCTCAGCTATTCCTCAACCATTTCTCAATCAACATTATCAAGAAGGTCTCCATCACAGACCTTTATTCTATTAGACAATTTGAGGATGAGTCAATAGCGGACTTCTTCACCCATTGCAAAGATTTGATCAACCAACTCTCCTTCTCACTACCTCAACCTAAGCTCATTGAGCTCTTTTCAAGAGCATGTGCCAAACATATCTCATCCACTCTATGGATTCAAACTTTTTGCAAATTTGATGAAGCTTTCACCATGGCCTGAAAGCTTGAACTCTGCGTAGTCGAAGAAGATAAGGTCAAATTGCATAGCAAAAATACCAATGCAAAATCTAATGACCCTTCTTCTTCTAAACCTTCTTCTTCCCGCTCTAAGTCTAAGGGATTAGCAAACACTATGAACCTTAGGTCACCATCTTCTACCACAACCAACCAATCTAAGCCCTCCACTTCGCAAAGCATCACTAGACAATTCCAACAACAATATGAACAGCGACAATACACTCTAATAGGAGAATCATATGCTTTTGTATTGGATAAATTAGTGAAGCAGGGGGTCCTCAACCTCCCTCAAATCTGACCAATCCAATTTGACCCCTCACGAGCCATCCTTGCATGGTATAGGGAAAATGACTTTTGTAACTATCATCGTGTCAAGGGTCATGACACATAAAATTGTAAAACCCTCAAAAACATTGTTCAAGACATGTTAGACAAAGGGGACCTTGTTTTGGATAACCCTAATGCGTCAGCCAACCAAAACATAGATGTCTTTAGGCAACCATTTCCTAACCATCCCCCAAGTCAGAACAATGTTTAGACCATGGCTGATGACCCTCAAGAATGCAACATACGCATGGTCGACATGGTCTTTCCTTTCATTCCTAGCCAACCTCTCCCACAATTTGAAGAGGTTGGTCAACCCATTTCTCCACCATGGGTATAAGAGCCTATTGTACCCATATCACTCCCATGACATCAAACACCTCCTCTACCCATTTTTCTACCTCGTGAGGATCCTATATTACATGTTTCTCTTGCCCCCACCTTCCCTCTTCTTCTACCATTAGAAGAAGTTACTATTAATACCCCATGCCCTCATGTAGAAGGGGCCATAATCCCTCTGCTTCACCCTTTAGAGGAGCCTTCCTCTCCTATTCTTCCTCCATCAATGGAGGATAGTCCTCCATCCACCCCCTTTCACACGTAGGAGAGTCTACTTTGACCTCTCCCATATTGGAGGATGCTTTGACAATACCAACGCCGGTGGCCCTACCCTCATCCTTATTATCACCACTAGAGGATCATACTTTTAATGCTCCTATACCACACATGGAAGGCATGATCATTCTTGCACTCTATCCACTTGAAGAGCCAAATTCTCCAATCCCTTCTCCACCGAGAGAAGAACTCACTACCTCACCCATTTTAGCCGAGGAAAATCCGATGATGGTTCTCTCTCACCTTTGGCCCAAGATCATTGCATCCAACATGTTTTTGCTCTTGCAACCACCCAAATCCTCCAAAAAAATGATTGTATGACCTCGTGTGACGTCATCTAAACCCTTCTCTCAATTGGCAGAAAACTTAGGATTTCTCCATTTTATGAACCTAGAACATGAGGCATTATGGGAGCGACTTAAGGCTCCTTATCTTACACATCCCACTTTGCCTTATACTACTAACCCTTCCATGACAATTTACCCCAAAATATTTGACAAGAATCAGTCTTCCACTTCTAAATTATTAGAAGCTCAGCCTTCCACATCTGAACCCAAACCCTCACAGGCATCCACCATGTCGAAACAAATTACATCTCTCAGTGTTCACCTGGTGTCAAACCTCACTCACCCACAAGTGAAGGTAGATTTGAACCTTGCCCCACACAGTAGTGGTCCTCACACCATGCTAAAGAAGGGTGCTAAACCACGTCGGTCTACTCCTCCCCCACCTTCACCATTGCCCTCTATCTTGGGTCCACATCCTTCTACTTTAATAGGAGTGTCCCCTACTCCAACACCTCACAAAAACAAACTACCTCCATTACTCCTTATACCCATCAAACATATATTTCCTCTAAAAAATTCGACACCTCTCACCAAAAAAGTGGCATCTACATGTGTGGCCACACCACCAACCAAAAAGGTGGTATGAAAAACTCCCCCTAAAACTCCTAAATAGAAGTTGTCAACCCCTACTGCAACAACAAGCGCAGACCCATTAGTTGGTTCCTATGCTTCACTATTACACCGATTTTTGTAGTCTTATAACATCATTATCCCACCCATTAAGCCATACCAACCTCTTGAATCAAAACCATCTTGGTTTGATGACACTAAAATCTATGCATATCATCACACACCTGGGCATGATACTGAGAATTATTATGCTCTTAAGGTTGTCATTCGTCAACACCTAGAAAAGGATACCCTTCTCATTAAATATCCTCTTGACCACCCTTTTGAAAAACCACCGACACCATCCCATGCCTCCCAAACCTCCTCACTTGAATCGAGATCCCAACGCGAGACTATGGTCCCTCTACCCCCTTCTCTCCCTTTATTCAAAATCAACACTCTTAATGTGGCCACCAGGTCACAAACCCTAAAGGATAAAGGAAAAGAGCAGGTTTTTATCCCTTGGACATATCCATTTTCCAAGCCTTCTCAACCACCAAAACCCAAGATTTTTATTTTGGGCACATCTCAACCAACATCTTTGGAGGTAATTCGTGACTCCATGGTGAAACAACTTCACCAAACCCCTATGAAGATGTCTTTGTATGACCTAATTCAAAGCTCTATGCAACATCACCAAGCTTTAATCAAAGCTTTATAGGTAGTAGAGGTCCAACTTGAATACCCCCAACCACTAGCTACTTTAGTTAAATCATTGCCAACCATTACCTCCATCACCTTCAGTGATTCTGAGATTCCTGCCTCTAACCTAGATGATCAGGATGCTGCCCTCTTTATTACAGCTTACATTGATCAAACTCATGTTAAACAGGTTATGATTGATGGAGATGCTAGCATCAACATCATTTCTACCCATGCATATGATCAACTAGCCCTTCTGAAGAATTGCATGTCAAAAACTGACATAATTCTTCGTTCTTTCAATGATGCCACCACCACTACCATTGTCACTGTGGTCTCGCATGTTCATGTTAGCCCATGTACAATTTTGGAACTCTTCTATATCATCGAGGGGGAGTTCCAATATAACATGTTGTCGAGACAACCTTGGATACATGCCATGACCTATGTCCCTTCCACATTGCATCATTGTTTCAAGTTTGAACACGAGGGGCAAGTTCATGTCATTCTTGTTGACCCTTCCCCCTTTAAAACATGCAACATGACTTACCAACCTAATGATGTTCTCATCCCTTTGAAAAAATCCACCCAAACACCACCTCCACCTGTGGAAGCCTCGACAAGCTCACAGACACCGGTCGCACCTATGCCTACTCCTCAAGTGACCATGAAAGATCTTATGGAAGATACCTTCCAATGTCTTTCACTTGGGGAGTATCATTTGCTTACCCTTGACATGTTCCAAACTCCATAGGAATATGGACAACTTCATCACCACCCTAACTATGACCATCACATCAGAATGGTCATCCCATATGGTCCTCCCAATCTCCAAACTAATCTCACCTATGGAGGGCTAGATTGGGCTCCTACTATTGGAAATCCTCTCTCATCACCCCAACTATTCACTTATGATTTCTCCTTCCTCATCAACCCTATCTTTTCTCACACCTATCTTCATAGGTGTGCATGGAAGGGTTTTGGCTTTGGGCATTATGAACAAGGTCCCCACAAGCCCATTGAGCCTCCAAATGATGAGGCAATTAAAAATGCCAAGAGATGACATGGTGTGGGTTTCAAAGAACCTACAGAACCCTCTAAGATCCCTTGCCACAAAACTATCATAGAGCATTCTCCTCCAACCTCGCCTAGCCCCCCACCCTCACCTACGAAGTTGGTGGTCTCCATCCCTCCTAGTGTTTTTTCATAAACGCCATTCACTTGGAACCCCTGACCTATCAACTAGGTGGGGCATTAAGGTCTCTTCCTCTCATTTATCTAGACATGATAGATGATGAATCTTCTGGCATCAACACTGTCCAATTCCTAGATGATGATGCCATACACACTTACATGGGTGCAGATGACTCCTTCATACAATGATCTCTTTCATCAAAAACATAGGTTATGTTTAATGAATCAACTGTTGACATTAATCTCCCATCTTTTGATGTTCCTCACATTTTAAAGATTGGTCAATCTTTAGATGCCCAAGAACAAATCAACTATAGCACATTCCTTACAGATCATATCAAAGCCTTTGCTTGATCTTATAGCGATATGCCTGGTATTAACCCTAACATTGTCATCCACAACATCGTCATGAACTGTGAAGCTAAGCCTGTTAGGTAAAAGCTTCATAGGATGCATCCTTGAGTCGCACTCCTTGTCAAAGAGGAGCTTCAATGTCTTCTCTCCATCTCATTTATCCAACCCATTATTTATTTGCAATGGGTGTTAAACATTGTCCCTATCACAAAAGCAACTAGAGAAATTCAAATTTATCACAACCTCAACCTAGCTTGCCCAAAGGATGGCTTTCTTTTGCCAAGCATCGACCAACTTGTTAATCTCCTTACATGACATGCTCTCTAACGATGACTTTCATCAATATTGATTAGCACAACTCCAGTTACTCAACGAATGTCTTCTTGCCACTCTTAATCATCTTCATATCTACCAAGATCGCATCAAGTGTGCCTACAACAAAAATTTGAAAGAACGAGATTTCAAAATTGGAGATCTCATCCTTAAATAAAACCAACACGTGACCAATATGGAAAAAAGCAAATGAGACAAGTTTACTCCTAATTGGCTCGAACCTTACATAATAACACACAAGTATGGATCAGGGACTTATCATCTGTCTTCCCTCAAAGGCCAGCCAGAACCTAAGCCCCTTAATGCCTTGCATCTGTGACCATTCTATTGTTAACCAAGTAATCATTCACTTTATGTTTAACTTGAGCTCATCCCTTGAGCAACCCTCATCATCCTCATTCCTATTCCTTTCAACCCTTTTTCCATACAACAATTAGTTAACCCTTTTTTAAGCAATAATGCTTTGTCCTAATAAAAGGGAAATCCTTAAACCTCTATAGTCTAGTCCATGACTAAAAATTTAGTCAACAAAAAAAAAAAAAACATAAAACTGGGATGCCTAACACAATATTAAAAGGCCATAAACTATAAATGTAGACTGCTCCCTCGAAGGACAACTACATTATTGTTGTAATTAGTAGACTACTCCCTTGAAGGGTAGCTATTCAAAGAAATCAAAACATACCAAGCAAAATATAGACCACTCCCTCAAAGGATGGCTATGACCAACTTTTGCTACAAAAATATCACCATCTCAGAAGCTTCCCGCATCGATCAACTTCATATGACCACAAAATAAAACATCCCCAAGTAGACTTCCCACATTGATCAGTCTACCAAAAAAAAATTGATTGACAAACTATTAAGTCATGGACTTACCTATAGTCATTCTCAGGGTCACCTATAAAAGGGGCAAAGTTATCCCTGCTAAAAAGGGTTACGCTATCCTCACATATCACATAATCATACCTATTACCCCAAAATACCCAAGGGATTTTGAGCTCACTTAATGTCAAGTGATTAGGGTACTTCTCTAACACAAACTAATAGTCAATGACGTAATGCATGAATGGGGATTTTGTTTGCAAAAACCTTATCTATGCTATCATTATGGTCCTTGTCAATGAAAGAGCAATGCGCCTTTCACTTCTTACACACTTTCATCACATGCCAGTTTATCTTTTAGGATGTAGTGTCTTAGAATTATATGCTCGCATATTGTCATCTCATCATGAACCTAACATTCTACTCAATACAACCAAAATATTTTCTACCCACTAACATAACATCATGATTTATTTAATACAAATACCAATTTGTGTTATATAAATTATCATAGCCCATTCACATTAGTTTCTATGGAAAACAATACACATGGAAACTATCAACCAAACACAATTTATGTCAAGCATATACCATCACCAATATGGAAACCTACTGAAGCATAAATAAACTCATTTCATTTTTAGCATACACCATCACCAATATGGAAAATTGCTAAAGATGAAAAACCACATAACCTATGTTACAGCATACACCATCACACAATATGGAAAAGGCTATAACATCATCATATACTCATCATTTCAAACATAACCAAAATAACTATCAACCTCTTTGACTCTTTTTTCCTTTTTGGGAGAAAACTCGTTTCATTTTTAGCATACACCATCACCAATATGGAAAATTGCTAAGGATGAAAAACCACATAACTTATGTTACAGCATACACCATCACACAATATGGAAAAGGCTATAACATCATTATACACTCATCATTTCAAACATAGCCAAAATAAATATCAACCTCTTTGACTCTTTATTCTTTTTTGGGAGAAAACTCATTTCATTTTTAGCATACACCATCACCAATATGGAAAATTGCTAAGGATGAAAAACCACATAACCTATGTTACAGCATACACCATCACACAATATGGAAAAGGCTATAACATCATCATACACTCATCATTTCAAACATTAACAAACTAACTATCAACCTCTTTGACTCTTTTTTCCTTTTTAGGAGAAAACTCATTTCATTTTTAGCATACACCATCACCAATATGGAAAATTGCTAAGGATGAAAAACCACATAACCTATGTTACAGCATACACCATCACACAATATGGAAAAGGCTATAACATCATCATACACTCATCATTTTAAACATAACCAAACCAACCAACAACCTCTTTGACTCTTCTTCCCTTTTGGGGAGAACTACATTGGCCTGAGGGCCTTAAAAAAGGGGCTATGTAGGTAGCACTCAGTTGACATGGGCTCTTCTAAGGTTAGCTCAGCCATTCATTCATCTATCTACCTGATGGACCAACCATATAACCTTTAACCATGACTTAACCTAGTCAAACCCAATCCATAACCTACCCTCTTCTTCCCTTTGAGGGAGAACTACATTGGCCTGAGGCCCTTAAAATATGGGCTATGTAGGCAGCACTTAGTTGACATGGGGTCTTCTAAGGTTAGCTCAGCCATTCATTCATTCATCTACCTAATGGACCAACTATCCAAACCCTAGGCTCATTGCCTACCCTAAACATTAGGCTCACCGCCTATCCTAAACTACCTCATTTTTAGTATTTTTAACCATCTAACCTTTAACCATAACCTAACCTAGTCAAAACCAATTCATAACCTACCCTCCATTTTCCCTTTTTGGGAGAACTACATTGGCCTAAGTCCCTTAAAATAGAGGCTATATAGGCAGCACTCACTTGACATGGGGTCTTCTGAGGTTAGCTCGGCCATTCATTCATTCATCTACCTGATGGACCAACCATATAACCTTTAACCATGACTTAACCTAGTCAAACCCAATCCATAACCTACCCTCTTCTTCCCTTTTGGGGAGAACTACATTGGCATGAGACCCTTAAAATAGGGGCTATGTACGCAGCACTCAGTTGACATGGGGTCTTCTAAGGTTAGCTCAGCCATACATTCATCCATCTACCTAATGGACCAATTATCTATACCAACCCAAAATCATGACTAAGCAACCATCCCTGACACTGTGGAAGTCACCTTGGACTTCTCATGGGGCACATTGGAGATCACGTACATCTCCCTAACTACAACAAAAACACTTGAGGTCATTTATGTCTCATCCCAACTTGACAAATGACCTTGGAGATCATGATTATCTCTTCAGACCATGACCACTTTTGAGACAACTTTTCGTTAGTTGTTTTGATTGCATATGCTACCTCACAAATAGTTAGCAAATTATACACGCCCCTCACACGTATTGTCAGATCGCAACCAAGTTGATCCCCAATATTTGTGACATTTTTGTGTCTTCCAAGAGCACTTCCCAGCCTGGATACTTGGAACATGACGCCCATTGGAGCTACAACTTTGATTGATCTAACCCAATTAGCTACCACTAATAAGTTGGGGACCAGTTACTTCAATTTTAGTCCTCCTCAACCATTGGAGCTACAACTTTGATTGTTTAACCCAATCAGCTACCACTAATAAGCTAGGGACCAATTACTTCAATTTTAGTCCTCCTCGACCTTGCTTGTGATAATTTGACTTGCCTATCAAGTGAAGTGGTATACGTGCAATCTCAACTATTGCAGTATTCACACTCCAACCTCATCCTACCCATCCACTGCCTATCAAATCGGCACTCAATTTTAGCTTACCTTCTATCGATTCTTGCTTTGAGGGGGAATACCTCATCCCATACCTAGGGCAACCTACACATACCTCATCCCATACCTGGGGTAACCTACACCTACCTCATCCTATTTGGGCAAACTACACCTATTTTTGTCTTGCAATTTGTCAGGACAAACCACAAGATAAAAAGGGGCAAATATAGACACCAATATCGTTTCAACCCCCCTTGGTCCCGTTCTAAATGTCAACACTCCTAACCCACACTTACCTTATTAATTTAAAATAAACTACTTATTTTAAATTAATGACCTCACCTTAGACACCTCACCCTAAGACCATTTCTTAATCTATGAGTCATCTTGAGACTAGGTCCTCCAAATCCTAACTACCCATGACCTATTCTCACTCTCTATTAACTCCCTAACCAACTCTCATGCCTCATAAACCCATGTTTTGACCATTTTCCAATGGAAAAAGAACTTGGTGGGTGGAGAAATAGGAAAAGAGCTAAAAATAGCCCTCTTACCCATTCTTTCTCCACCAACGTCGATCAATGGTCAACCGATGCCAGAGAGATTGCCGATGTCAGTTACATAACCTGAGCTCTAACATTGAGCTACCCCCCACCTTCTTGCTGATTGACACGCACACTCTGAGACCAATCATCAAAATTTGACTATCACTCTCTTAGCTATCGAAGCTCTACACAAGTCACTCTAGACATTAGATTAAAACACTGTACAAGGACCTCAACATTAGCCACAATAGGAATAAGCATTTTGACACTCTGGTTCTTCATCTAGTAGAGCTAAGTATTCTGTCTCATTTCAATATTTTAGAATACATTGGTAATTAGTTGGCATTTGATATTTCTAAAAACTGTTAAGAAACTCGACTTCTTCTATGGAGAGGCTGAAAAGCCTTCTTCTTATTCTTACCCTCTTTTCATACCTATCCCTACCTTTGCCCTTCTTCAGAGCTTATTCACTTTCCCACAACCTTGCACAAACCTTTAAATTTCCATAGACTCTTTTGTCGACCACAAACATATTCCAAAATCTGTCCAAGGCCCACTGCCCCTACCAACATCGGTAAGAAAATCGACATTGGCATCATTGACCCAACCGACCTCAGTAGGACTACCAACATTGGTGACTATGATAGACTGAATACAGAGAATAGGTATGCATTATCTATTTTTCTCTTTTTAGTCTTTCATCATTTCTTTTTATACAACACTCTTTTTGTTAAATAGTGGACTGTCATCCCTTACAGAGCTTTACACTTTTGGGACCAAGCACATAGCTTGGCAGTCCACCATATCCTCCTCTAACATTCTCCTTGTTTGAGTTTCTTCCTTATTGTAGGTGTTTCATCCATAGCCAAAGAGGAACTCCCACAACGCTTGGATACAGTGCACACTTAATTTGGGTAACATCAAAACCCTAACCTTTAACCTTAGTTTCTTCCTTCTTCTAAATGTAATTGTATAAAAACTTAGAGAAACAATTAGTAAAGGATTGTCCATGGAAATAGAGGCTTTTCAATGGTGGATTGATAGGTTTAGAGAGATGGGAAACTTAAGCGGCTATAAAACAAGTTGTAGCTGTAAAAGAATATCAAAAAAGCTATGAAGATCCTCAATAAGATGAGGAGGATGATGAAAGATCATATGAAGATCTCCTTCCTATTGCTCATCCTATCTTACCTCTCCCTTAAGAGCCCATTCAAGAAGTTTCACCCATCTCCATGCCCATCCATGAACATCACACTCCATCCCCAACCCATAGACCTATATATCTTTCTTTCATCATTCCTTTCCTTGAATAAGAACCTATTTAATACTCAAAATAGCCTACTAGGTCCAAGATTCCAACTTGAGACCAAATGGTGAAGTCTTAGGGAAAGAAAGAGATTAAAAGAGAAGTCCAAGATGATGATGGAATTCATGAGGTGGTTGTGGAGGAAAGTGATGTGCCCTCAACCCAAAAAAGCCTTGATGTTATCCAAGACTCATTTAAAGAGCTTTCTCTTTCTTCCATATCCATTCATGAGCCTCTCACTGCACCTTACATTCTTTATTCAGCTCATTCATCCATTTTCCACCCTCCCACTCCATCTCTTATTGAAGAAGAAACTCTTTTAAGGAAAGCATCAAAGGAGGAATAAATTTAGTTTGAAGCAAAGCAAGAGGATGACATAAGTAATGATGAAGAAGAATTTATCATTGGAACTCCACTTGGGGCTATCAAACATAACTCACCCTTATTGAACCAAGAGAAAGAATACTCAAATGAAGTTATATCTACTCATAATAAGGATAGGGATAGACTTGGAGTGGACCATATGACCAAGGATCAAGATGAGGTGTTTGAAGAAGAAGTTCATGAGGAAGAGGTGATCCTTGATGTGAGAGATGACAAAGAAGAATGGTTATATCAGATTAAGTTTTTACAAGAGCTTGAAGAACTTTACAAGGTTGAAGGTAAAGTATATGAGAAGATAGAGCAAGGAGTCTCCATGAGAGATAATGATCAATATTGGGAAGATTAGACTAAGCTCCTTGATGAGCTTGAAGAACTTGTAGCTGACAAACCACTTGTCCGTTCTCAAGACATCATGGGGAGCCAAGAAACATGCTTTGGTTAGGAATCATTGGATCATGTAGCAACTAAGGAGCCTTATAAATAAGCTAAGGTAGTTGAATTCCAATAATAATTCATCTTTATAGGTGATTTATTTGAAGTTATCTTAGCTACATTGAAATCCATGCCAAGAAGATTGGCCAACACCATGAGAAAGATGAAGGCTTCCTTGCCAATGTTCAAATGGTAACATGTCTCATGTATCCCCTAATTCTATGAGGCAAGAAGAGTTTCAGACTTTCCCTTTGATCTAGGAGGGAGAGATTATTTCAAGATAGTGTGTGTTTAGTTTGGTTTTGTTTTAGTTTATTATTGTGTTCCCTAAGTGATCTTGAAGCACAAGTTGTGTGTTTCCTCCCCTTTATTGGTGTGCATCTTTAATTTTGTGTGTGTGGGTCAACTATCTTGTTTCCATTGATTAAAATTTTTATTCAAGTCAATTTTAGTGCCCATATGTGTGATTCCATGCCCAATGGAAAGATTAGGCAACTGGTCTTAGGCATAGAAAACATGTCACCTGTGTGAATCGTTAAGAATGTTTACCATTTTTACCCCTGATCAAAATGAGTTAACCCCATAGGTAAAACACTTTGTCATGAAGTGTCTCATATGCCATTTAATTACAATAAATGTTATATTATCCTTGGTCACTCTTTGCATTAGTGTTTCATGTCACTTTCAGTCTTTTTAAGGGTAAAAAATGGGCATTTAATGCTTTATATGGGTTTTTTGGGAAATTTTCAAGTATAAAAGGGTGATTTCACGTCCCATGTGTCCTAAGGGGTCTTAAATAACTATTTTTAATTGACCATGTCTGTAGGTGCTTGTTAAAATCAAGAAAACACTTGAAAAAGGGAGTTTTTGGCCACTTGTATGGATTTTTTTAGGTGAAGGCACTTCATTGATGTCTCTTGATCTTCCCCATACTCACTTCCATGATCATATTGATTTTTTAGCTTCAAAAGCTAAAAATTTCACCTTTTCTTCCCCATTGCTCCTTGGAATGGTCAAAACTAATCAAAGACTCACTCACCACAGGCCATACAAGATGACTTGGGAGGAATGGATCTGGTGAATGTTATTATACTAAGTACACTTAAATTTATTTAAATTGTTTTATATATTTATTCCTCCTCCTTTATGAACCATCGATAAGAAGGTTTAGTCCTCAAATTTGTTTATGCAACCAAGTAGGGTCTAGATTTGTCCAAATTGATTGAACTCAAAAATGGATAGAGATGTGTGATTTTCTCATGTGGTTTGAAGATAATATTATGACCTCTTAATGGTGCAAGCATCAGTCATATCATATTCATATTATCACATCAAGAGAAAGCTAGTTTCTTGCTTGAAAGCCAATTTATAGGCTATAGGAGTAGAGGAAGTGGTTAATGGATTTTTCAAGCATTGTTTGGTGTTTTAAAAGATAAATATCCATGGTTTCATCCTAAAACAACTTTTATAACTCTCATCCAAGTAAGAGAGCACCAAATTACACCAAAACACCACTTACAGCACTTCTACGGCCTACACTTCTTGAGGTCATGGAAAAGTGTGTGTTTTTAGTGTTTCAAGGTGATTTCATGATTTAAAAAAGTTTAATTTGAAATTATAAACATGTTTAAGTGTTTTGGAGTCATAGGAAGCATCAAGAAGACTCATTTTCAAAGTTGATTAAATTGGGGTTGTGTTCTCAAATTGGCCAAAATAGTGCACCAGGCACTTTTGTGAAGTTTTTTTGAAAGGGGTCCATGAAGTTATAAGGTATCTAAATTGGTTAATATTGAATTCCTCATATGATTATACAACCTTTAAAGGTTTCATAAGAAATGGAGATGGAAAGGTAATTTTTGAAATCCCTCAAGTAGCTCTCTGAACCACTGTAGTCCTTCAGTAGCCTCTATAGTAAAATGATCAAGATGACTCCCTCTCAAGCCAAATAGTAAAGTTAAAGGTATGGTTGTGATTTAGGGATACCTTTTAGTTATTATAATAAAAAATTGGCCACAATAAATCTCAAGTTGAATCCATTGAAGAGGTTTAACTGCCCCAAGTATACTCTCTATCTATACACTGTCAGAATATATACCAACAGCCATGAAAGGATTTCTCAAACTTTCAAAAGAAATAGAAGGTCTTGATGAGACATTTGAGGCCTTGAATCCAAATTTAAATGTTAAATTAGGTCTTTCTAGTTTCAAGGAAAGTAATAAGGTCCATAATGAAGCCACACCACCTCTAAATCTGCCAAGAAGAACCTACAACAAGCCTATTAAAAGTTATACTTAGTCACTAGACCTAGACCTTGGATATGTTGAAGACAATTTCTAGGATTATAGTAGGCCCTCTTGAAAATTTTCAAGGTGATCCATATATTTATATGTTTTGAGGTACATCACATTACCTTGCCTCAGCCAAGGCACTAAAATAGAGTTGTACAGACTGGTTCACAAGCATATTACAACCAACTAGATGGTTAAAATATCTATTGAGGTTTAGATCATAATGAATGAATTGATAATGATGTTTGAGAGTATCCAAAGGTTTTCACATGTTATCATAGAGAAAAATACCCTCAATTGGTTCTAAATCACTCCAAGTGATATGCCCAATTTCAAGTGTGTGTTAGTGTTTCAATAGACCATGTGTGTTTTGATAGAAAGGAGTGACATGTACTACCATAAATAACCCTAGGAGCCTAATTTTTGGTCAAGTATTAACTTTAGATGATCTATTATCAAATTACATACTTATTCACCTCATGATACTAACCAACAGGCAGAATTAAGGAGATATACACCTACAAGAATCTCACAAGAGCATTAGAGGATAATGGAGATTAGCTTAGTGAGGAATGAACTAGTGTATAGATGTTATCTAAGAGGAAATAAAGACACTTTGGAGTGTATTAAAGGTTTCATACCTTATATAATGCAAAACATCCTATATTAGGGGTGAATATGCTCATAGAGAAGAAAGACACACTCGGATGTAGATATACCTTTCTCTTTTAGCTAGTGAATTGGATGACATGGCCCTAAGGTAAGACAAGGAGGTAAATATGTCATTTTAAAACTCTAATGAAGATTTAAATAGATTATCATAACCTCACACATGTTCATGAAGGTTTACATTGTCCCTTACAAGGTCAAAACTTAGATTTCTTCACTTTAGGCGTCTAAGCCTAGTGTTTTTCTTAAGAGCTAGTTGATTAGTTGGTGTAGCCACTTGGAGAAGTAACGTAAGTGGAGACTTAATAACACTTTAATAGGTATATTTATAATGGTGAAGATGTTTTTTAGGAGTTATGATGTAGAGGAGCACTCAGAACTGACCTAGGAGGGGAAATTTGACTTTTAGGCCTCCTAAAACGCAACTTTGAACCTAGGAAGTCATCTTCTAATACTCAAAACTTTATTGAGGTCATGCATGGGTGTTGGAGGTGTTTTCATAAGTTGGTTATGGTCTCATACAATAAATTTTTGATATTATTTTTTAGGTTCAATGTCACAACTTCATGAACCATCCTTAAGAGGGTTAGAAACCTTTCAACCCTCCTAAGAAGCCTATAGTGACCTATTTGGAGAAATTGAGCTAGTAAGGCACCAAGATGAAAGAATGAGGCCACAGGCATAAAATGAAAGTTGTATAATACATTCTCTAGTTTTTGAAAATGTGCTTTTATTGTACATATTCTGTATGAATATGGTACAAAATTATTTTTTAGCTTAAAATTGGTGTTTCCTATAGGTTATTGAAGGAGTTAAGTGATGAAAATCAATTTGATAGAAATTTTGAGACCTGAATCAACTCCTCAAGTAATTTAAAAAATTATAAATTATCTTAAGTGTCTCTATTAGGCTTCTCATTTTAGCAAATCCAGAATGAGAAGAGTAATCACATAGTGGAAAGACTGGCAACTCAAATTTAAAGGTATTTTAAGGTAGTTTGGATGGATTTGAGCATATGAGGTGCCTATAAAAGAGTCATAACACCTATTTTATGGATTATTTGATAAATATGAACTATTTCTAGTGCCAATTGTCAAAACAAGCCTAATGGAGGGTGATCATGGCAGTAGATAATGATTGTGCTTGTGTAAGAGAATATAAATTATCAAAGAAACTAATAATGCATGTAAAGGCCTACTTATAACCCCCTCTTATCAATGCACATGTTACACTTGTCCCTAATCTTCCTTGGATTTATCAAGAGGGGCCAATGATGAAGGTAGTTTTCAAGTGGAAGTGGAAGAGTTCTTATGCCACATGTGAGGGAGTTTCTTGGTTTGAGATGGACACATGTCCACATCAATTTCTTGACCTCCCATACACCTTATTCTCATGATTTGTAATTGATGGGAGAACTTTGAAACTTTTCTTTATGTCCTTTGGACTTCTCTTTTCTCTCTCTCTTCTCACATTCTATAAATGCAAGCCATTTTGGCTTTACAAAGGATCCAACTCTTGGCATGGCAAAACCCTATCAAAAGTATACCTTGATTTGTAATTAATCTAATGAGAATAATATTGGTTATACTCTATGTCTATTTTAACTACGTGTTTAAGTGATCCATCTTGAATTTCCAGTATAGATTGAGTTCATCTTATTTTCATGCAATCCTTGAGTGTGTTGTTATAAATGACTTCTTTCCTAATGGGTTTCATGAAGTGTATACTAATAAAATAAACTCTTGAAGTGTGTATGAGTTTTTTAATGTCATATTTGACCGTCCCTTCACTTGCCTTCATTTTTTGAGTTGTTCTTTGCCTTCATGAGAAACACTAATGCTAGGGAGCTCCATTAATGGTGTTGAGGCTAGTTTGGTTATCTTAGTTCATTATGCAAATTCTAAGTGTATGAATGAATATGACTCTTGGTATATCACATCCCAATTGAGGTTTTATTTATTTATTTTTCTTTCTCTTTTCACCCATAATAGTCAATTTTAGTACCATAAGCATACCAATTCATATATAGGGAGCTAGCCCTTATAATCTAGAGATTCATCTCTCTTTCAAATTTCCATAACTTGAGAGATGATTCAATGTTGCATCAAATTGTATGAGCTTGAATAAATTGTCCTAGAGTGAAAAGTTTGATGAAAAAATTAACCTTCAAAAGACTACTCAAACACTCCAAATGACCTGCATGTGTGATTTTCAAAGTGAATACAGGTGAGAGAATGAGACATCATGTCAAGGAGTTACAATTTTACGTCTTGACATGTGGCACTCTTGATCATGCTTATTGTAATCTTCACATTCCCTTTTATGACACTTCAATGTCTCTCTCATCTTGGTGAGGTTGAGTATCAATACTCAAGTCTCTTTAAACTGATAAGAACTTATATTTCATTGAAAAACTTGCTTGGTTCAAATGGAGACCACAATGACAAGTCTATCTTTCTATCTTAGGCATATTCCTTTGCTTGAGGACTGTTATCATAACTTTAATAACTCTAAAACACATTTTATTTAATCATTCCACTCTTATTCAATCTTAAAACCATCACCAAGACTGATACCAAGGTGTATTAGGTCTATTAAGAGCTCTTGATGGCATATTTATTCAACACTAGGTGTCTTGAAACCTCAAAATGGTGTTGTAGTCATTATAGACCTTATTATGAGTATTTATAATCATCTTAAACTTCATCATCTAGGTAATTGATGATTTTAAGGTACTCCATTAGGTCTCACTTAGTCAAATTTCCTAAAATCCACCAAAACTTACATTTTTAGACATGTAGCAGTCAATTCTAGGCTAATTCCATATAATTCTAGCTCACACATGCCATCACTTCTCTCATTCATAGGCCTAGGAGAGGTGTAGAGGTCATAAAAAAAATATATTAGTCATTTCAATCCATATTGAATGTGTGGATGACCTATCTCCTCCATCAAGTCATATTCAGGGTTTAACAAGGGTTTTAGGGTCATATGGATTCTTAAGGATAGTTCATAAAGCTATGTGATTTTATGAATGAAATAATACCAATAATTTTTTTTTTAAATCACCCCTCCTTCCATAATAGTTTTAGGATCCCATGTATCTCCTCATGTGAGTTCTCACATGCTAAAATTGACCTCTCAGGTAGGATAGGGTTGTTTGAGAGCTCGAAAAGGGTGATTTGCCATAATATGACATGACCTTGCTTGGTTTTAACCTCAGAAACCTCCTTGAGGTCTTTGAAACCTTATATGAGGTATTAAATTTCTATTCTACCTTATTCCACTTCTCAAACTCACTACAACCTATGTTAGCCCATGATTAGGGTTTGAGAGCAATTTTTGTGCTAGTGACCCTAATAGTCCTTTTATGCCACTTTATTAATCTTAAAAAGAGTTCCACATTCATATGATATTTAATTATTGTCTACTTCACTTAATTTAAGTCTTCATTCTTTAAATTCATCCAAAATAAGTAAACTTTTCACTTTTTTCATACAGGTATGTAAGTAATGATTTAGACCTCTTGAGCCTAGTTCTTGATAAGCTACCCATATTGGATAATATGGTATTTATGACACCTTTGTCCTTATTCTCAAGACTTATCTCATGATAATTATGGTATATTTCCACCCCTTTTGTCTCTCCACTTGACATCACAAGTATGCCTTTCCTCAAATATGCCCATGATAGGCCTGTAGGTGATGGTCTAAGTCTCTTAAGTGTTAGGCCTTGAATTTGGGGTTTCTTTATTTGGTCCTGATCCTATTATTGATACCAACAATTTTATACACCTTATTCATATTAATTATACCTTTGAAACCCCTTATAAATCCATTCAACACCACATAATTATTGTTCTCCCATTTAAGCATATGACGGACCTGTAGATGGTTATTTAGCCTAAGCTCTTTCTCTTTCTTATGGTTCTACCTTCTTAGATCCTATTTGACCCATGGTAACTATTAACCATTTAGACCAAAATTCAAAATGGCTTAATCCCCATATAGTCAAAAAAATTATATATGGGTCCAACATAGTATCATAGGGTGTTTTATTGCTCATTAGATGTAATTTTATGCCATTTCTGCCTTAATCATGGTTTATCTAAGTATTATGTCAACTTGAGTCACTTAGGGGCCATTCTAGGGTGGTATGTGAAAGTATCAAGTTTTCATTGTGTTTGATTAGTTAGGATCATGGAAAAAGATTGTATAATCTTCAAGAAGTTCATTTAAGCTTTCAAAGATCAAGCAATAGTTCAAGCACAAGCCTAAGTGAACTAAACCATCATCAGGATGTCACATAGAAATGAATAGGTTGGTTACTTCTCACTTTATAAGTTTACTTATATATCATCCTAAAAACAAAGGACCACATGGAAATGTTACTCTTAGGTTCAAGATCATCCCCTACAAATTTGGTGCCTTCATATTTTTTTGCTTCTAGATATAAGCCTTCAAAGTTGAACAAGCAGATGAAGATGATTGTGTGGATGTCAAAATAAAGCCAAGGAAAAAAAACATTAGATTTAAAATTGTGATGATCTCATGGACATCAATTATGGTCTTAAGGATGTCAATGATAGGTGCATGGATGTTAAAATAAAGTTCATCAAATAAACCACTAGGGTTTAAATTCTGACGGGATCACTGGCATTAAATACATTCATGTAAATGTTAAAAACCTACATGTGAACATTAATTTTGGGCCTCATGAATTATACATTTGAATTCAAATTGAGGTATATCTATTGTTTGGCATTTGAACATATATCTAGATCTGATGGTATGAGAATAACTGTATAGAGCTAGTGGGTCCAGATAAAATCAATGATATGTGTTCAATTATATCAAGCAAATCAATCGTACAAGTGATATTTGAAGGTCAAGGAGCTCAGATTGAGCATAATTCTACCAAATTTCATAATCTTAGGACCCTAGGTCAATGATCAATAGCCAGTGTTGAAGGTTAAAATAAAGAGACTCCAAATGAGATTGATAGAGCAAATTTAATTGGATTCAAAATAGACAAGATGAAGTTATGTGTCCAAATGACATAAAGCATATTTTAAAATGGATGAATGACATGGAAAGCGAATGCTACATGGTAAAATATGTAGGATCGATGGTTTTATATCAAATCAAGTCCTTTAGACTCATATGCTACTATGAAAGCTTAGTCAAAGACTCAAGATGAATAGTGACTACCAAATGTGAAGAATGAAGTCTAGGAAAGCAATGAATGACTATAAATGGTGAATACATGTGTCTATAAGATATCTATAAACTAGGAAAATGCCTATGACTATCATATCATATGTTTCAACTCTCCTAATTTAGTTTCAAATGCTCAAGATATGATTCATGATGAAGGCAATTTCATAAAGGTTAGTTAAAGAGTCTACACCATTTTGGAGAGTTTATCATGGTTTATATGGACATTTGTCTTCTAAATCATTCATGGTATATTTCATACTCTAGTCCCTTGTAATGTAATTGGTTATCGATTGGACATGTGTTCTAGTGACCTTTAAACTTCATTTTTCTCCTCTCTCTAAAATTCTATTAGTAACTACCATTTTGGCCTTTGTAAAAAAGACCACACCTGATATGGTGAAGCCCTAATAGTTTGATGTCACATTTCGCCTTAGAATAATTAAATAAATCTAGTTTTGAGTTTAATAATATCGTTTTTGAGTGTGCAAATTAATGAATGGTTAATTTCAGTGATTATACCCTTTGCTTTCCCTTATCCTTTCATGTTTTCTAAAAGAAACTCTCATTTTAATAGGTCATATAGAATGTAGTCAAGTGTGTTAGGCTCCTTTAAAGTGTATTATTGTCCTTGGAGTGTGTAACTTTCCCTATGTTTCATTTGACTTGTTTTGATTTATATATCTCACCTCTATATTGAAACACTCATGTTAGAATCCTTTAAGACTTTGAGACTAGTCTGTATGCTTTATTTCTTAGAGAATAAAATGTAATGGTCATGTGAAAAATATCTTGGTGTATCACCCCATTATATTAGGTTAAATTAATGAAAATTCTAACTCTTTTCCCCACAATCAAGCATTAGCATAGGTGAAATCACTTCAAGATACATTCAGGGAGCTAGCCCTTAAATTTAGAGGCTCACTTCCACTATAGGTATACCCACATACATATAAGTGTTCCCATGTTTCCCAAATATGGAAGAGGATTGAACACCCTTTTATAGGGTGTTATATTTTGTGACAATAGTTCTTGCATACCTAGTGGGAGCATTGTCTTAAAGACAACTTGTCAAGGTGAATGTTGGTCTTGACAACATCACTTGTAAATTGGTGTGGTACTCATCATTTGGTGACTCCATCAAGGTAAGATATGTTTTAAGACCATTTTCCTATTATAAAATTGCTCTTATAATTCATGGTCTCACTAGGTCATCCTTTAGTAGAGTGCTCAACCCCATTAATCCACCTATTCATCTTAAAATTTCCCCTTTAAGTTCAATATCCTCGACCTAATCTACCATTTAGAGAACCAATAGACTATGCTACAGAGGTTGAAAAAATTTAATATTTCAAGGAGTTAAAATAAGATATAGATATACCTCATGCTTTCCCTACCGTTAACACTAAAAATCCAATTCACCTTCAAGCATGTGATGGTATTCCTCCTAATGCCATAAAAGGTGTGCCCTTATTCAATGGTGAGAGTCATGTTACACTAAGTGAGCACATTAGGGTTGTCTCCAATTTTTTTAGCTTCCATAATATCACTCAAGAGAACATTTCTATTATACTCCTTGCCATATCCCTTAGGAGGAAAGCTCTTGATTGGTATAAGACTCTAAAAGGTGGATGCATTACATCATGGGATGATTTTGGAGTATTTTTGACCTTAAGATTTGGAAATGAAAGTGATCATGCCTTTCTCATACATCAAATAAATATAATTAGAAGACCAACTAAATGATGCATGATTTCAATGAGAGGTTTCAAAAGACCTGGTTTAGATTACTTCCTCACATGAGGCCACCTCCTAGTTTTGTGTTTCCTTCTTATTTGAGAGACATTGGTATTGAAATTGTTGTCATGATTTGATCTTTCAGGGGTTCCACTCTCCTTGAATTATAATAAATTGCTATTAAATCTAAGAATTATCTCATCTAAGTTGTAATATTGCCTTTTAAAGTGTATATGCCTCCTTTATCTTAGACTTCTGCAAGTATTCCAAATACATCCTCAGTTTCCAATGCTAATACTAAGCCTAAATCTACTCCTAATAAGTTATAAAATGTCATGGATCCATATGAAAAAAATTAAATGTTAAAATCTTAGCATAAGGGAGTAAATATGCAACTAGTTGCTCATCAAAATCCACACCTTACCATCAATAATTTGGCTAATAGTATATAAGGGGAAGAGGTCAATGGAAGCCCAATCCTAACTCTACCACCAATACAAGAGAGATGGTACCATTTCATAGCAATTTGGTATAAGGATAATAATGGCAACAAGACCAATTCATGGATGCTATTGGAAGTGGAAAGAAAGCTCTTTTTTCTCAAGAAGGAGTTACTCCTCTCTTATTAGTTGAAGATGAAGTCATGATGTAGACAAGTGAAGGTGTGCATCCTCAACGAGAGATATTCACAAAACTAGAGCCAAGAGGAAATATTTAGGTGGTGACAATAATGTGCCTATAATCTCATTCAATCCTCATACAAAGTAATAAGTTATGGTTGTAGGTGTGTCAACCTCAAATAACTTTGCACATCTTCTAAATTAGAATGTTGGAAGGATGATTCAAGGCACTCAGACTCCTCAAGTTCCAATTACTTCTTTGGCTCCAAGAATCCAAGATAAAGTAGGTATGAATTATTTAAATACTATAGATTCATTGAAGATTATTAAAACATCCATTTCTTTTTGGGATGTTCTTCATATGCCTGGTCAAAAGGAGCTCCAAGAAAAATAGTTATCTATCATCCCTACTAGTGTCCCTCCTTCAAATCAAATTCATGGGCATGTTTCCTTTAAAAATGATCCTAAAAATATTATTTAACCATCCACTAGGGCTGAGAAACCTCCACCATTCTATCTCACTCTTATAGTGGGTGACAAGCTGGTCCATAACTACATAGTTGATAGTGGATCTTCTACTTCAATCATGCCTAAAGTGGTAGCTGATAAATTAGGCCTAAAGTATGAGCCTCATATGAAATAAGTTATCCATCTATATGGTACACCTACTAAGACAATAGGACTAATCAAAAAATTGAAAGTTTTCTTGCATAATTGTCTTAGTTTCCTTATCCTCCAAGATATAGTTATTGTTGACCTCCCAGCTCACTTTGCAATCTACCTATCAAGGGGATTTACAACCAAGATAGGTGGTTATCTCTCATTTGATTGGTATTTCTTGGATTTTAAAACAAGATATGGAACCAAGGTGACCATAAGGACTCAAGCTTTTTCAAGGTTTCATATTGAGCCCTGTGTTGAGACAAGTTCTAATTTGAACTATTTGGTTCATAAAGAAAAAGATTTTATTGTATATGATGGTGATTCTTCCAAGATTGAAGGCATTTCTAACTTTTTTCTTGATAAATATGGTACCAATACTTATGAGCATTATCCTTATGAATTTATGGAGGAAACTGATCTAGGAGTATATTGTATATATGAAGAAGGAATACCAACACCTCTACTTGCCAAAGAAGAAGGTGAAGATGATGAGATTTGGAAAATATTTTTTGATGGTTCAAGAAGTAGAGTTTGGTGTAGGATCTGATGTTATGTTAGTATCCCCATATAAATATCAATATTATGATTCATATAGATTTCATTTCAATTGTATTTGTAATGTGGCTGAGTATAAAGGTTTGATTCATGACCTTCAATGGGCAAGGAGAAAAGGAATCAAGAACTTACAAGTATATGGAGATAGTAAATTGGTTATTCATCAGGTTAGGAATTTGGTTTCTACTAAAAACCATTTTCTTAAGTCATAGAATCATAGGTTATGGTATTTTCTTAAAGACTTCAATGCATTCAACATACAATCAGTCCTAAGGGAGTAGAATAATCATGTTGATAGACTAGTTGTAGTAGGAGCTCAATTTGATACTCTAACTACCATAAAAGAATAGGGGAAGCAATATTACATTAAGATCATTATCATACCTTTTTTAAATAATAATTAAATGTATTATCAAGTGTTTGATAGTGACAAACACATTGCATTCTTCTTGTAATATGAGGTTGATTTTTCTTCAAGGAATCAAAGGAGACTCTAAGAATAGTTTGGTGATCAGATTATGTAGCTAAGGATAAATAATATACTTAAGGGTATGGTGACCTTAAAATGTATATTCAATAAATATTATCAAAATAAGAAATAAAAATTGAGTATGTCTACAAAAGAGGAAAATTATGAAAGAGTCTTGATCTTCAAAGATAGACTCCTCAAACTAGGCAAGGTATGTTCTACATTAGAAAAACAAGCATTCATTAAGTTGTGTAAAGATTTTCATGATATATTTGCTTGGGAATATAAAAATATAAAAGGATTTTATCTTGTCCTAGTACACTATACCATTGAATTAGAATCTAAAGTTAAACCAGTTAGATAGAAATAAAGTCCCATAAATCCCAAGGTTGAGCAACTCATGAGGTTAGAGCTCACTAAACTTATTGAATCTAAAATAATATTTCATATCAAGCATTCAACATAGGTAGCTAACCTTGTGCTTGTTATATATAATAATGGGGAGATAAGACTTTGTGTGGACATTAGAGATCTTAATAGAGTGTCACTCAAAGATCACTATCCTCTACTTTCAATGGAATATATTTTGCAAGTGGTTTCAGGTTCTCAACATGTATCTCTCTTAGATGGATATTTAGGTTATAATTAGATTCTAGTGAATGAGGATTATTAGTTCAAGGTAGCATTCACTACTAAATGGGGAACTTTTTCTTATAGAAATATGCCATTTGGCTTTTCAAATGTTGGTACTACCTTTCAAAGGGCAATGGGCATGGCCTTCAAAGGTTTGATTAATGAGATGTCATTGGTTTATCTAGATGATATAACAATGTTTTATAAAGATGATAATGAACATATGTAACACTTGAGACAAGTATTTTCAAGATGTAGGTAGTATGGAGTATCTCTTAATCCAAAAAAAATGCATCTTTGTTGTCCATGAAGGTAAGATCTTAGGTCAAATTATTTCCAAGGATGGTTTGGTTATTGATCCTGAAAGGATAGAGGTTATTTTAGGCCTATCATTTACCTTACATAAGAAAACTATCCAAAGTTTCTTAGGTAAGATAAAAAAAAATAAAGGAGATTCATACCTAGTTTTGCATCTTTAGTGAAATCTATTACAACCATGCTCAGAAAGAATTGAGTCTTTTCTTGAACTAAGGAAGGAAAGAAAAAAAGTTATGCCATTAAGAAGATAATTTCACAAGCTCCTACTCTTTTGAATCCTTATTTTACCAAATGCTTCATGTTTTATTCATTTTCTAACCTTGATACTATCTTAGCCATGTTAATCCAAAAGAATGATGAGGGTGTGGAGTAGGCAATTGAATTCTTTAGTCAAGGTTTATAAGATTATTAAGTTAAGTACACATTCATGGAGAAAAAATTCCTTGATGTTGTAAGGGGACTAAATAATTTTATTCATATAGTTTCAAATAGTAAAATTCATGTTATGGTCTATCATCTTAGTGCCAAGGAATTTCTTTTGAGCAAAGATCTTAGTGAAAAGAGGGCAGGGTGGATCACTAAAGTAATGGAATATGATGTTGATATCAAGGTGAAAACTCTAATAAGGGGTAAAGGCCTTTATGAACACCTAGATCCAGATCTTCATGAGTCAAAAGAATAGTCTCTAATCAATCATGATTGCTCCTAACCAGTTGGTTCCTTGCATATACAAAGTTGGACACAAGATGTGATTAGACTCCTTCAAATTGGTGAGTATCCTAATGATATGAATAGATATCAAAGGAGATATTTTGGACTACAATATATTCCCTTTTGCCTTGAAGATGGTGTGATTTTTAGAAGGGATACTAATGGTGTATTATTAAGGTGTATTGGCAATGACCAATTTGGAGTGTTACTTAATAAATTCCATGATGGAATAGTAGGAGGTCATTTCTTCCCAAGAACCACAGCTACCAAGATCATGAGGGTAGGATATTATTGGCCTAACCTCTTCAAGGATTTTTTTTCTTGGGTAAGAATGTGTGTATAGTGTGCCTTCTTTTTGGTAAAATAGAAGCTTGTAGCTTTCCCTTTTAGGGTCCATTTTAGGGTCTTATGTGAAATTAGCACGTTTTAATGGTGTCTAAGTAGTTAGGATCAAGGAAAGAGTTCACACAAGCCTCAAGAAATTCATTCAAGATTTTAAAGATCAAGCAAGAGTACAAGCACAAGCCTAAGTGAACCAGACCATCATCAGGACATCATGAAAAAATGAATAGGTTGGTTACTTATGCACCTTATAAGTTTACTTAGAAAGCATCTTAGAAATAAAATACCGCATGGAAATATTTCTCTTAGGGTCAATATCATCCCCTATAAATTTAGTGCCTTCATGTTTTGTTCACTTCCAAATACAAGCCTTCAAAGTTAAACAAATAGATGAAGACAATCACACAAACGTCAAAATCAAGCCATGACAAAAAAACTATTAGAGTTAAAATTGTGATGGTATCATAGATGTCAATGATGGTCTTACATACATCAATTACGGGCACGTGGATGTCAAAATAAATTTTGACAAATAAACCACTAAGGTTTAAATTCTGATAGGCTCACAGGCATCAAATATGTTCACACGAATGTCAAATATGGGCATGTAGATGTCAATTTTGGGCCTTGTGAATTAACCATTTGAATTCAAATGCAGGAAAATCCAATAGTTAGAATTTGAACATACATCTAAATCTAATGGTGCAAGAATAACTTGATAGAGTTAGTGGGTCTAGACAATATTAATGGTATGCATTCAATCATACCAAGCATATCAATGGTGTGAGTGAGATTCAAAGGTCAAGGATATGAGATTGAGGATAATACTATAAAATTTCATAATCTCAAGACCTAGGATCAATGATAAATGGCCAGCATTGAAGGTCAAAGCAAAGAGATTCTAGATGAGAGTGACAAAGCAAATTCGATCAGATTCTAGATAGATAACATGAAGTTATATATCTAAATAACAATAGGCATAGTTTAGAATGGAATTAATGACATTACAAGGGAATGCCACATGGTAAACTATGTAGTATCAATGGTTCGATAGTAAATCAAGTCCTTCAAACTCATATGCTACCATGAAAGATCAATCAAATACCTAAAATGAACAATGATTGCTAAATATGAAGAACAAGTTCTAGGAAAGCAATGAATGACTAGAGATGGTGAATATAGGTGTTTAGAAGATAAAAAAAAATTGTGAAAATGATTTTGAATATCATATTATATGTTTTGACTCTCTTAATTTAGTTTTAAATGCTCAAGAGATGATCCATGATGAAGGCAGTTTCACAAAGGTTAGCTTAAGAGTCTCTTCACCATTTTAGAGAGTTTATCATGGTTTATATGGACATTTATCTTGGGAATCATTCATGGTATATTTCATACTATAGTCCCATATAATGTAATTGGTTATTTATTTAACATGTGTTCTATTTACCTTTAAACTTCATTCTTTCTCTTCTCTCTAAAATTCTATAAGTAGTTGCCATTTTGGCCTTTATAAAAAAGACCACACCTGGTATAGCAAAGCCCTGCTAGTTTGATGTCACATTTTTCCTTTGAATAATTTAATCAATATAGTTTTTATTTCATCAATATCTTTTTAAAGTGTGCAAAGTGATGAATGGTTAAGTTCAATGATTTTTTCCTTTGCTTTTCCTTGTCCTTTCATGTCTTCTACAAGAAAATCTCATTCTAATAGGTCAGGTAGAGTGTAGTCAAGTGTGTTAGGCTCCTTTCAAGTGTATGATCATCCTTGGAGTGTGAAATTCTCCATTTGGTTCATTTTCCTTGTATTTTTTATACATCTCACCTCTATATTGAAACACTCATGTTAGAATCCTTTAGGACTTTGAGACTAGTCTGTATGCTTTATTTTTTAGTGAATAAAATGTGATGGTCATGTGGAAAAAATATTGGTGTATCACCCCATTAGAGTAGGTTCCATTTATAAAAATTATAACTCTTTTCCCCACAATAAATCATTATCATAGGTTAAATCACTTAAATATACATTCAAGTAGTTAGCCCTTAAATCTGGAGGCTCGCTTCTACTATAGGTACACCCACATACCTAGAAGTGTTCCCATGTTGCCCAAACCTAGAAGAGGCTTGAACACCCTCTTCTATGGTACAATATTTGGTGATAATAGTAACCTTATAGATAGTGTAGTCAAATATTTTGAGATATTTATATGTCTTTAATGTATTCAAATTACCTTGGGTGTTCACTTGAAGCCTTCACATTTTTCTTCTTATTTGTCACATAGTATATTGGTAGGATATCCTCTTTTCCTATGACTGACCACATATGAATTTAATTATTATATTATTAAACTAAAAACTTAATTTCTACATGATCTCAATTGAATTCAATTGAAATTTATAGACCATTATGGGAATGAGAAACCTATCGCATATTGGTTTCTCCAAGATAGAAAATAAGATCAACACTACCTTCCTAATCTTCAATAGGCCTAAAGTACCCTTAAATTAAAGAAGTTTTTAGGACATGATTTCCTATCATAAAAATACTCTTATAAAAATATTTTATTATATTCATGCCCTTTGCATCTCTTTGAACCTTCATAATCATGTTTCTTGTACAGATATTCCCCTTCAAGCTCACTTTCTTGGCACTAGCATGTAGGTGTTATTTGATACTTTTACTGACCATTATAGTTTATTTCATGATTATTATGGAATTAAAGCATTATCATACCTTAATATGAGGTCTCACACTACATATCAGACTCTTAAAACCCATATTCAATTTAAAATTTGAGATTGAATCCTATTAACCTACAAGCAGACCTGTAGGTGACTGTACCCTCTCATTACAATCATGCCAAAATAATTTTGGTCAAGAAGACAAATTTTTATGATAAATTTAAGTTTATGAAGGATATAAAATAATTTTTGAGCTTGGGGAAGACCATAATATATCTTTATAGTGCATTCAAAAACTTGTTTTATCTCTTCATGGCCTCGAGAAGGAATGCCTTGGACTGTAACCTTTAACAACTCTTTTAAATGCATGATCTTCTCTCTCCCCTAACTATTTTCGCTCATTTGATTCTTTGATATGGTCTAATTATGATTCTATGAGGATTTATAGGTTGATATAATTTTCTTGTATATCACTTAAAGATATTATTGACAAAATTTGACTTTTAGTCAAATTGGTTCAACCCTTACATATTGAAACTTTTATAATGTTTCCATATGTATTATATGGTCTCATTTTAGTCTAAATATCTTACCTATCCTTCCTCTAGCCTTGGTCTAAGCCCATCTCCCTTGTACTAATCTAGTCAACCAAAGTCAACCCTAGTCAACTCAAGTCAAACTTGGTCAAAGGTTCAAATTTTATTAGATATGTCTTAATATGGTATTTTATATGTTTTAAGGTGTATTAAAGTCATTAATTTATCCTTTACCATGTTTCATATGTCAAATATGCCTTTTGGCCACACTTTTAGCATAATAAATGACTTATACAGATTTTTTAAAGAGAAAATTTAACATGAAGAGATATTTCAATGTGGAAGAGGTCAAGATATGTCAATGATCAGTCAGAAGTCAGTCCAAGAAGTAGTTATGTGTATAATAAGGTAGTTTTCCCTTGAAAATAGGCCATTAATGGCACTTTTACAGACTTGGGAAGTCTTCCTTCAGCAAAAAATGTGGAAATGTGCCTCTTCACCTCCCCAAAGTCAACTCTCCACCTTAGTATGGCGAAGCCCTACCAAATTTTTTCCTTGAGCTAATAAATATATATATTTTTACCTCATTAAATACTTCACTAAGTTCATACAATGGTTGTTGGTCTTGTGCAAGTGTAGTTTTGCTTACCTTCACATGTTACTCTTCCTAGTGCTTTGTGTGGTTTTGAGTTCTCTCTTTTGCAAGTGAGCAAGAAGTGTCTAATGTTGATTATAGGTATAGTGAGTATTCTATTAAATATTTTTTATATAATGCCTATTTTCTAAGTCCTCCTAGCATAGGCTCTCTTTAAGACCCCATGCTTGAAACATTGATGTGAGAGAGAAGATTGTCATTGGATGAACTGTATGTGCAGAGTTCTTAGTTTTAAGTGAATGTTAAATGGTGTGAGTAGAAAACTTATTTTATGTATCACCTCCCATAGATTATATTTAATTTCATATATTCTTATCTCTTTTCATCCCCCCTAGAGTTAGTATTAGAATTAATTAAAGTGGTACATCAAGGGAAATTAGCCCCGAATCTATAGATCCACCTCAAACTTGGACCACCCACAGCCTTGATGTGGTTCCATTATGCCACTTGAATGAGGAGAGACTTTTCATCTCCTCAAGGGGTTCAAGTTTAAGTGATAATAATTTTTGGCATGCCCAATGGGACTCATATTCTAATAATTTGAGGAGTTTTGGTGTTTTCTTTAAGATATCAGCCTTTAGAGGTAATTTCACTAAGCACCAATGGTGACTCCAAGCATAAATATATTGGTTAAGTAGTATAGGTACTATAATTAAGGTTTTTTTATTGTTACATGGTCTTCTCATGAGTGATTCATGTATATTTTTTATGTTGAGTTTGTCTTAACACTAGTTGGGGAGACATATCCATCTTTGCCTTTTCCCTCTCAATATGAATAAGTCCTTGTCCAAGCTTGTCATGATCCCTAACAATCCTATGTTGCCTATAATTATCCCTATCAAGATTGTGCTTTACCTATCCTACCTAGTTCCTCTCTAATCCATTTCATTATAGGTTTCAAGAAGATTCTCATTGGCTAAGAAGACTACATGTTAGACCTTGATACTAGAAATGGTTGTGATCAAGTCATCCCTAATGATTGTATCAAAAGTGTAAGAAATGCTTTGGATAAAGTCAAGGAATAATGGATACCTATAGAGATAAATAATTTGCAAGGTATTTTTAATGACGTGATTAATGTTTATGGCCTAATTTTCCAACTAGAAGAGATATTGAGAGCTCATGAAGCAACTCAATCTTGGCAGTCCCAATATGTTCCACATCAACCTTAAAATGTGTCAGCTTTTCCCATTCAAAATTTTAATCCAAGCATATTTCAAAATTCCCCAAGTACTTCATGCATTCCCCAAAGTTTCCCTGCTTGAAAGTCCATCCAAGAGAGTAGCTAAAGGAAGGAGAATATCACTGTTGAGCAAGTTGACTTATTTGGAGAATATTTTGAGGCCCATCTTGACAAGGAGATTGAATTGGCCAATCAAATTTTAAGGCAATCCATCATGGTATTATAAAATTAACTCTCTAAGCCTACTTTCCCAAGTGGGAGACAAGATACCAAGCCCAAGGAAACCCCAAGTTTCCTAAGCCTGTCATTCACCCCTCCATTTGTATCTCAGCCTCATGAAGAATCCTCTAAGCATAGATTCCCAAGATGGAAAGAGGTAGTGGTAGCTTGTGAAAAGAATAATAAGATATGTTTAAGTGGAGAAGTTGAAAGTGGAGAGAAACTTAAAACTACTCAACTCCCTCCCACCCCTCCTTAAGAAGCTATTGAACCCATTTTTCAACCTCCTCTAGCTAATCCATTTTTCCCTTCTAATGTTGAGGATTGCATGCTCCTTGGGAACCTTCTTTGGCTAAACTTCCCATTTTTGAGATGCCTAGTATTTACATCACTAAGAGGGAGGAGGAGATAGATATTTTAGATTGGATTAATGATGAGGAAGCGTTGATTCCTTATGAAGATGGCATTCGTTGTGTTAAAGAATATGCCTTGGAAGGAGTTCTTTTGGATTGCAAAAAACAAGAAGAAGAGGTTTATCTTGTTCCACTTCATAATTGTGACCAAAAAGAGGATGATGACTTGGGGCAGAGATTTGAGGGCATTTTCAATGAATTTGAAGGTCTCAACGGGCCTACAAGTCCTTTGGAGTTGACTACAAACCATGATAAGTAAGATGATGTGTTTCAAAAAGAAGACATGTGGCACACATATATGCAAATGTTAAAAGAATATGAAGATAATAATAGGAAAAAAATCCTAAGAACACAAACCAAAGCTATTGATGAGCAAATATGTATTTAAAGGCATCACCATCAAGAGATTCTAAACCATGATAGAGCAATCTATGATGGTTATTAAGATTTTGAAGATGACTTGAAGATTGATCCTACAACCACATGTGAAGCTAATCCTACAAAAATCAAAAAGGAGTTTGAAAAAGAAACATTTCTAGAGACCTATGACACAACACTTCTTTAATGCTTTGAAGATATTGTAGCAAAAGAGAAGGACAATGAGGTCTTTCAAGAAGGTATAGACTTGCAAGAGGTTGTCCCCTTCATAGATATGCAAATATACCATAATGAGAAAAAAGGAAAACATTATGAGGCATGTTTCCAAGGTAAATAAGACTTCATATACCTTGGAGGCTTGTGGGAGATGACTCCATCAAATGACATGCCAAGCCAAGGAGCAAAATATAAACATGAGTCATCTAGCACTACATCCAAAAGGAAACATGCTTGGCATCCTCATTCATCTCATGAGGAGGGAGATTCAAGGTACTTCCCTTTTGATCCAGGAAGTGAGATATGTTTAAGTTTAATTTACATAATTTTTTTTTTTTTTGTGTCTTGTGTTCTCTAAGTGCTTAGTAGCACAAGTGTCTCTTTTTTTTGTGTGTTTACTTTGGTCTTATTATGTGTTGTTCTTTCCATTGTGTGTTTTGAGGTAAGTCAATTGTCTCATTAGTCAAGTCAAGGTATCATCCTATTTTTTTCATAGTGAATTTTACTCCCTCTACCAAATGGATAGGATAAGGCTACTAGTCCCTAACATAAGCAAGCATGTTACCCCTAAGAATTATCAAAAGTGTTGACCAAATTTGAATTTTAGTCAAATTGGATCAAACCCTACATATTTAAAGTTTTACATTGTTTCCATATGTCTAATATGGTCTCATTTAAGTCTAAATAGCTTACCTATACTTCCTCTAGCCTTGGTTTAATCCCATCTCCCTTGTACTAGTCTAGTCAACCAAAGTCAAACCTAGTCAACTCTAGTCAAAGGTTCAAATTATGTTGGATATGTCCTAATATGGTATTTGATATGTTTTAAGGTGTCTTAAAGTCATTAATTTATCCTTTAATATGTTTCATATGTCAAAATGCCTTTTGGCCACATTTTTAGCATAATAAATGACTCATACAGACTTTTCAAAGAACAAATTTGTCACCAAGAGATATTTCAACATGGAGGAAGTCAAGATATGTTAGTGATTAGTAAAATGTCAGTCCAATAAGAAAATATATGCATAATAAGGTAGTTTTCCCTTGAAAATAGGCCATTAATGGCACTTTTACATACTTGGGAAGTCTACCTTCAACAAAAAACATGGGAATGTGCCTCTTCACGTCCCCAAAGTCATCTCTCTACCTTGGTATGGTGAATCCATACCAAATTTTTTCCTTGAGATAATAAATATAGTTATTTTTATCTCATTAAATATTTCAATAAGTTCATATAATGGTTTTTGGTCTTGTGCAAGTGTATTTCTACTTACCTTCACATGTTACTCTTCTTAGTGCTTTATGTGGTTTTGAGATCTCTCTTTTGCAAGTTAGCAAGAAGTGTCTAATGTTGATTGTAGGTATAGTGAGTATTCTATTCAATAGTGTTTCTATAAGCCCTATTTTCTATTTCCTCCTAGCCTAGTTTCTCTTCAAGACCCCATGCTCAAAACATTGATGTGAGAGAGAAGATTGTCATTAGATGAAGTGTATGTGCAGACTTCTTATTCATTCCAAGTGCATGTTAAATGGTGTGAGTAGAAAAATTATTTGGTGTATCACCTCCCATATATTATATTTAATTTCATCTATTCTTATCCCTTTTCATCCCCTCAAGAGTTAGTAATAGAATTGATCAAAGTGGTACATCCAGGGGAACTAGCCCCAAATCTAGAGATCCACCTCAAAATTGGGTCACCCACAGCCCTAAGGTGGTTCCATTGTGCCACTTGAAATTTTAAGTGACAATAGATATCAAACACTCAAACTAACAAGAATCCTACCTATAACTTCTCTTTCAAGTCTGCAACTCACTCAAATGGAGGTTTTGTTCTTATTGATACTAGCACGTGCCAAGTAAGTACTATAAAATAGTGTGATGTGACTATATTAGTCCTAAATTGTCTCATTAAATCATTTATTTCCATCAATGAGTTTACTAATGCCCTTAAAACATCTAAAACTGAGCCTATGGGATTTGAAGTCTCTTTTATACACCTTAACTTATTAACAATTATTCATAAAGTTAAGAAGCTTAACTAGAAAACCAATGACACAAAGTGGAAATTAATTAGGGTCACCTTCTCTATCCAATATCTTGGAATCCATCTTTTTCTCTCCTTAGAGTACTATCCACAAACTAGTTGGCCTTTTTGAGGCTACCAAGAAGCTCTATGGAGAGATAAATAAGTTATTTGCCTTGCTTAGCTCTATAACTCCACTTTTTACATAGATTTGGATATGAGAAGACTAGGGGGAACCTTTTATGAGTTATTAGATTTCCCATCTATGGAAACCCTCTACAAGATACCTCAAAAATCTTTCTTCAAGAATGTATCTATTCTACCCTTTAGAACTGTTGGAGATGGTGAACCAAGTGACTATTCAGCTTCCCATGACTTGTAAGGAGGTGGAAGAGTATGAAAAAATGTTTCACACATTTATTTACTTGAAACTCTTTCTAAAACCTCTCATTTGTATGTTATAAAATGATGAATGGGTAGTTACAAATATATTCCAACATTAAAAAATAGTTACTTAAGACATTTGGAGGATATTTACAGATAAGTGTAGCATGATATCATTATAAAGGTGTTGAATGAATTAAAAATACCCCTATTCCATGATATTACTTTCACATGTTTTCTTTCCTATCAAGTATCATCTCAACATTGGAACATATAATAAGACTAAAGTAGGTGAAATACCTTAATATTATCAAAACTACCTTAATCTCTCTAAATTGCTATAAAATCCAATGCAATCAACTTATTAGTTCTAAAAATACAATGGAATAGAGAATTGAAAGCAAAATAAACTAGGAAGGTGATGCACCAAATTTTTTGACCACTACCACACATTTGTAGATGCACAATGAGCATGAAGCTAATGTATTCATACACTACTCCTAATCTAGTCTTCTTGCATCAATATTTTAATATGAAGGTCATAGATGATGATTAGGAAAGGAGGGTTAATTTTCAAGAGGTATAAAAGAAACAAATGGAATATTTCCTTGCCCACTCAAACACTCCATATGACTTGCAAGAGTGAGTTTCAAACTACATACAGGTGAGAAAATGAGACAGTATGTCAAGGAGAACTAAATCAACACTAGACAAGATCAATCATTCATGACTAAATACTAAATTATAATCATAAGAGAAGGTAAAACCAATTTTTTTATTTCTTAAATGGTTTATAAAAGGAGTAGGGATTCACCATACTCAAGTTGAGGATGCATTACAATGTCAAAGTCAGGCATATATATGAATATAATGAGAAAGAGAGAGAAGGTTGATGCATTACCATGGTTATTCTTATAAGGGTCACCACCTTTCCTCCTTGATCATTATTCCTCATTGAATTGAATTTACACTTAACCTTAACTTTATCAAACTTACCTTAAATAATGATAGACACATAAAAAAGACTATAATGAATTACCATTTGATGATAAGACAAAGTGACTTAACCCTGTTACCAACTAGACCATCATAAAAGGACCTTGTAAGCTAATAAGGAAGACATACTACCTATCATCTTAGACCTTTAATGACCAATATAATACCTTTATAATTTATATCAACAAATTTAATATCAATTTCACCAAAGTTTTGAATGATACTCATTCATGGTGGCCATTTTTGGCTAACACTAGCATCACACTTTTTCTACTTATTCTCTTAACATAACCTAACAACATGTAGGTATAGGGTTTCAATTCTAACTCAATCAAAAATGGGTCATATATAGTGAATCAATGTTTATCCACACAAGAACAAGCATATTATACTCAAGCAAATGCATATCTAGAATTTCATACTATTTTCTGCAAGAGGACACTATCGCACCCTTGAGAACACTAACATGGTACACTACTTTTTATACAATCACAATTCTATCTGAGAGAGATTATAAGACTTGATTCTAGTTAACAACACTCTAATTAGCTTATCTACCAGTTTATAGCCCTTCATTCATCTATCTCAATCAGTTTCTATATAAGTACATCTTTGTGTAGTTCATTATTATTTTTAGAATAATCAATTAGGTTAATTACTGCAAAAGTTAGTATTTATATTTATTACCTAATTTATTAATTCATAAATTTAACAACCTAGGGTTTTACACACCATAAATACATTAAAATTTAAATCATTTGGTGAACCTAACTTACTTTTAGTACTACCCAAATACTAACCCTAGATGATACTAGGGTTTGTATCCTTCTTTTTTCTATTTCCCTTGGTTGTGTTAGGATTTTTCAGATTTCATATATTCTATCTCAGCATCACTATTTCATTTTATTTGTTATATTTCATCTCAAAAATTTATATCTCTTCCTTCAATAAGAAGTGTTAGGCTTAGTGTCAATATTATTAAGCATACTTAGATTCCTTCTAATTTGATCTTATACCATGGACAAAGGACTAGTTTTAACCCCTCTAGTGGATCCTTCAAACCCTGATTATGTGGACTTCAATGATAATACATCCGAATATGAGAAATATAATCAAGATCATAATTATACACAATATGGGACTCTAGATACACTCCCCCCACTTGATGATGATCATCTTATAATCAATAAGGATGAAATCATACAAAGTTTCAGAGATAGACTTTAGGAATAGCCCCATGATCATGCACAAATTTTGAAAGCTATATTAGAAGTTAAGAAAACATAACTTGGTCAATATTTTAACCCCATAGATGCTACTATAGTTACACCTACTATGGGGCAATTTGGATTCTATAACAACCAAGTATAACCTGACAGCTTTCACTAGTGGTAACACCTATGACTAGTATGCATTCCTCCTATATAGATGTATAATCCCTAATGTATGAGATCCATTCTCTATAGGCTAAGGTGTTACATATTGAATAGGGTGACACTAGGCCATTTCATGCCTTGGATTCTCATGTTCTTATATATACACCTTTGGCATAGCATATAGTGGCAACTCCTTTGCCATTTGGATTTGTGGCACCCAACCTTACTTTGTATGATGGTAAGGGTGGATTAAAGCATCATCTATGTTATTTTTATGCATCATATTTAGACTATGTGTCTAATTATTTTTTCCTCACTAATTTTTTCCCTTTCATTTTTAAAGACTATGCATTACAATAGTTTTATCATCTTCTCAATCAATTCATCACAACATTCAATCCACTAACAGATATATTTTTGGTACACTTTTTTATCAACATTGATAGTAAGGATTATTATGCTCAATTTTCTCAACTAAATCAAAAATATAATGATCCAATAGCTAAATATGTCTTGTGATATAAAACTATATTAGCAAAGATGACAAGCCCCATGACATATAGAGAACTCTGGGACATAGTCAGGCAGATCTTGTTATTAACATTACATCAAGATATCTTATTCAATAAGTTTCCATCATTCATAGATATATTTCATATAGTAAAATAAAGATAATTCAATCTTCTCTGTATGGTCAAATTAAAGTGCACAACTGGATTAGATTCAACTAATAAGAGTTACAATAAGCCCACATATAAGGTGAGACTGATGTAGAGCATCACCCAAGTAATTTAGAATATGAATGTAATTAAGAGTTATAATTGACCATTATTGTCCTATGTAAGTGTCAAATGACTTTATAGGGTCCTCTAGTTTGATTTAGAGTCATTTAAAGTTTTAATATTGTGTGTTTGTTGGTCTTTTTGTTTTCCCACTAAAAGCCTTAGTTTGAAAATTTGAATTTTTATTCTAATTATGAGGGGTGTTTTAGAGTCCTAAGAAAAATATAAAAGTTTTTAAATGTCATAAAGGGTCCCAAGAGATATTATATTGTGTATGAGTGGTATCTCATCATACAATACATAGGCAAGAATAAATTAAGCATGAAACTTGAAGTTGTAACTGTCACCTACATGGTAATAGTCTTGTAGAGGAGTTATTTTAAAGGTTAAATTGCATGTTAATAGATTAGTATGTGTGTGTGTTTCATAAGGTATAATAATGTAAAATTATGAGGATCAAGGGTGGAGAGTGCAAAAAAGAACCATTTTTTTTTGAATTCTGCCAACCCTACATAATTCTGCATATAACTTGTGTATGTATTTAAGAGAATGAAATAAAGACTAGTGTTTAAAGATAAATTATGGAATATAAAGTGTGTTATAGTAATATAAGTGTTATTTTTTTGTTATTCATGATTGATATTGAGTTTTGTGATCATATTTTTAGTTTACAATTGGATAACTTACAATACAATCTTATAGAAAGAAAATTATATGTTACAGTCTTTCAAGACAAGTTAGATTTCATAGTAAGAATTATTTGAGGATTATTGGTTTATTAAAAGTATATCCATATTAATGGAGTTGTAACCTTAGGGTATTTAACTATATGACATCTTACATACTCTTGGAAGAGTTCAATAAGCCACTAGAAACTTTCATTGATAGTTATTTTCAAAATGCATGTTCTGTGTAGTCAAGAAAAGTAACGAGTAATTTGAAGTGTGCATGGTTATTGAGTGGTTTTTAAATAATTTAAAATCCAACCATGAGTGTATAATTTATTATTTTTAAGTGATAACATTTTATGGATCAGAAAACCTTTGAGGAGTGTAAGAGGTAATTGAAAATCTTCATGTATAGTCAATTTATAAGAACCCATGTTTGCTCAGTCAAGACAGGAAGGTAAGAAAGAATTATTATGAGTCTTATTAATGATTTGAGGTGTTAAATAGGATTATATAAATTTTTTTATGTTTTTTCCCATTTTAATGCTATTAATTCCATGTGTAATCTTAATTTTTTACATAATTTGTATCTTGATAAGGCGCAGTCCATTGTATAGTCAGAATTCTATATTTTGGTATATTAAAGACTTGTTATGATTGATCATCTAAATATAAATATCTTAGGAAGTGATAATAGTTGATTCAACCTTTTACAAGTTTTATAAGTGAATTACATTTCTTAAAACTCAAGTTATCCCATTTTCTTATGTCTCAGCTTGTCACAAGCTTGTCATGAAAAGACCTAAGGTTTGAGTATTGTTTTAGTCATAACTTGAGTTTCTACTATGGGATACTAATGAAAATTATTATTTTGATATATTTTAATATTATTTATAGGAATATCAAGGTTTTATCTTGTCTTAGAACCATATAGTATGGGTTTCTAATATAAGCACCTTAATTAGGCCTAAAAACCTAATTATTAGAGAAAGGTGAGTAATTAAGTGGTCTATATTAAGATTTAAATCAATAAAAGTTGATTGAATTTGTATGGGGTTAATGGGTACTTAAAAAAAAAAAAAAAAATCTTTAACTGTTATATATTATTCTAACCAAGGATGTTTACCTAAAAATAGGGCTACAAGAAAGATGGTCTAAAGAAAGAAGTAATAGTCTGATTGAGGGTTCTTGATTGAATATTATGGGAGTTGGTTACATGGTAGCATGAAGATATAAAAGATAAAATTGATGGACATGAGAGCCTTATGGATGGAAAATAACCTAAAAAATATATTTTATACTATTAGGTCTATGAATCCATAAAAAAGATTGAATACTTGAACTGAGCTAAAAGTTAAAGATATGAAAGTAGTGGTTGAGAGAATGGTATAGAAGATGGTGAGAATATCAAGGAGTGAGAGAATTAATGGAGTGAATAAGGGTGATATAATTCAATATAGATAGAATATTAACTATGATAGAAGAGTGTAGTGAATTTTATGATCCTAGTTAAGACATTTGAGCAAGAGAATGGTAAAAAGAGCATAGGGTCTCTAGAGATAGTCATCAAAGATCAAAGAAGGGTCTATTGAAACAAGAAATTAGATTCAAGAAAGGTTTTTCATGTAAATTTTTTCTTTAAGTTCTAGGAAAAAGAGAAAAGAAACTTAGTACATGTATGGATGAAAAACCTATTTGGTTATGCGCACGTTGAATCAAAAGATTGTGAAGGATCCTATTTGGCTTAAGAGGAAGACCTATAGATAATAAAACACTAAAGAAAACATGTTCATTAGATATATAGTTGGGTGGATTACCTAGCAATATCTAGATGTCAAAAGTGAGAGATTCCTTAGGGGTTATCAATCCACATGTTTTAAACAGTTAAGTTGATAAAACTAGAAAGAAGGTACTTGCATCAATTAAAGAAGATTATTAAAACTGAACACAAGAATTCTCACTAAGAAAATAGACTATAAATGATCAAATTAGTGATATAGTAATTAATACTAGTGCTAATGGGTCAGGGTATGCTTTAGAAAATCTAAAAGGGGTCTGTAAACAGTCAAAAACATAGAAAATCAGATTTTTTGGGGGTTAAGTAGGTCAAATTAGCTTGCTAGTTTTTATACCACAAGTAACCATTAATGGTTGGGGTGACCATCAGTGGTTATGCCTAACTGTCAGTAGTTGGGGTCTGACCATCAACAATTGACTATGTATTTATGGGTTTTATCAATAACTGAATGATGAAATTCCACAGATGAATTTTGGGAGTTGGGTAAGGGCTAGGATGATTACAAAATAGAATAAAAGTATGTAAATAGTAATAAATAAGCACTTGTCTAACAAGAAGTTGAGTGGATGAGTGGTTGGTGTAGTTATCATATGGGTGAAATCTGGCTTGATTCCAGTAGAGTAATGGTCTTAAAAGCTTGGTTGAGAGGTGATGGCAAGTTGGCTCTCAATAAGATGGTTTGATAACATAGATGATGTTGATTGACTTGATTGACCTAATTGACCTGTAAAATAAAACTTTGAGTACCTAAGCTCTTGATAATTATTGTAGATGTAATTGATTTCCCAGGCCTCTCTCTTATAAGCATAAGCAAGAGGTGGAAGTGAAGGTGTAACTGGGCCATTGTGAAGGTATAATTAGGCCATCTAAATATTATTCACTCATGTGAAGGCTCACAACATGAATTAGATAAGTTTATATTTAGAAGATGGTTGGTGAAGCTTACATGATTTTGGTGAAAATGTGGATCCTAACCATTGATGGTCAGGGGTTCCTAAGGTTGACCATTGATGGTCACCTTGATCGTCGATGGTCAGGGTCCACAGGGAAAGGGTCTTGAAGGTCAAGGTTATTTAGTTTGGTGAAACTAAGTGAAGATAGGTTTGGTGAGGTCAGATGGGTGTAGATTGGTCCTAAGGGGGTCCTAGGTAGGTCCAGGGGTATCGTTGACATTTAGAAGTGTAGGTGTATGGATTTTTGGTGTCTACATTTTGCCTCTTTTTATTGTGTAACTTACATAAATGAGTTTCAAAATAAAAAAGGAGTATAGGTCAAGGGTATGGTTTCCCCAAGAGTGGAAGGAGGTGTTCTCTTTCAAACCAAGATTTGGTGAGGTGAAACTAAAGTGGGTATAGGTTTGATAAGTGGTATATGGTGAGTCACAATGTGGTGACATGAGGTTGAGCATTTGAGACTCAAACTTGTGTATAAAATGTGATAAAAGGTGTGATAGCCAAGATTGTGCAAAGACTAGAATTACCAAGGTGGGTAAAAATAAGGGTTGGTGCTAAATAGGACAAGTGACAAGTGAATTGCATGACCACCATAGGCATGGTGGTTGGTAACACTCGTAAATGCAAGTCTCCTAAGCAATTTTTATGTTTTTAGTGGGTATCCAAGGTAAGAATTACTTCCAAGGAAAACACAAATGGGTCAAGTGTCATAAGTATCCAAGGTAGGAAGTGCTCCCAATGAGACACAAGTGGGTCAATATGCACAAGGTGGTAAAAAATTCAAAAGGGGTTAACATGGTAATATTTTCATTGTAATCAAAAGACTAGGCAATAAGTGTCACTAAACTACATACTAGATGGGCCAAAACAGACCAATGATGAGGTGATGAGGTGGTCAGACTAGTGGGAGAAAGGCATCTCAAAAAGTAGGAAAAAGCCTATGATAATGTGCTAGGAATGGTAGGTCTCAATTAAAAAGTGAAAATAGGGTTTATAGGGTTTCCTAACCATCGATGATCAAAGTCCTCAGAAGGTGATCATCGATGGTCACCCTACCTGTCAACAGTCAAGGGAAACCCTAATAACTTGGATAGGTTAAAAATAAAAACAAGACTCATTTTTACTATTATTACTATTTTGCTTATTGATTTTGGCATGGGTGATTTTTATGCTTTACAAAGAAGGTATTTGTTGAGGTGGGTATTGCTCATTGGCCAGAGGCCTGTGGGTGATTACATGGGTCCAAGATGCAAGGAGCATGAGGATGAGTCTAGGCACCTACTTATGGGCTCACACCATGGATGAGTTCATAGAATGAGTTAGGGGGTGCATTAAAATTACTAGAGTAGGCTTGTTTTTGCATTGTTGGATTTGCTTGGGTGGGTAGGTCTGGAAATGTGTAATTTTGCCTATATACCCTAGGTAGGGTTTTTGAGGTTTTTAGGAAAATTGATGGGTTAAATGGTAGATTGATAGGGTGGGTGGGTGAATTAGGTAATGTGATAGGTGGTTAGGGTGCTTATGCTAGGGAAGTTTTATTAATTGGTTACACTACTGGAAGGTATGGGCATTCCAACAATGGAACACCCATAAGTGACCATCTATGGTCAGGTCTGATCATCAATGGTTGATACCCTAAGAAGTAGGGGTCTACAACCATTAACGATCAACATGACCATTGGTAGTTGGGTAGTATAGGGTAGGGATTTTGGCTAAGTTTTTAGGATAGGTTTTTGATGGTTAGGTTTTGGTAAGTTACTTAGGGTGTGGTTATGGTTAAATAGATTGAGTAAGGGTAATGGTTGGGTGTTTGTTTAGGTTTTTAGGGTTAGGTTTTTTTTAAAGTGTGTTAAGGGTCAAGGTTAGGTCAAGTAGGTTGGGGTTAGATCAAGGGTAAGGTTAGGTTTTTGGTTAATAGTTAGGTAAGGGTAATGGGTTGATAAGCTAATCTAGGTTATTGGGGGTAACATTACTAGGGTGAGATAGGTGGGTATCAGTGATAGAAAAATAGGTCAAGTATCAAAAAGGTAGGGTAGATAGGCCTATTAATAATAATTGAGCCCAGTGTTTGGTTTGGTTTAGGCTCAGGAGTAGATATATATGCATGATCATGTGCCACATAACTTCCTTACACTTCAAGAGGGGATGACCACAGATGACTGGGCACACATGGAGGAGGTAGGTCTAGGAGGGATGAGGCACTACCAGCATGTGCCTAGAGATGCATCGATGATAGTAACACTCATCAAGAGATGGGATCCTACTACTAATACCTTTTTGCTACTAAGGAGATGACTATTCTCCTAGAGGATGTATATAGGATCACTTGACTCCCATTATGTGGCAAGGTGATATACCAGATAGAGTAGGAGGAGCAACATGAATATGTTGAGTATTTATATGAAGATGATAGTGACCAAGTCTATTGAAATTCTAGAGGGTTTAGCTACATAGGGTTATATGATATATCTCTAGAGGAGAGTAGATTGATGATGATGTTGATGGTTGTAGTTACATGCTTTGGGCTCTTAGATTTGAGTAGTAGGAGGTTTCCTTATGTATTATTGGTTGTATTGGTGGAGTTATTGCTCAGGAGGATAGTATTTGGTTGGGTCTCAATTTTACTAGTTCATATTTATAGGGAGTTATGGGGATTCAGACACCACCATAGATATGGTATCAGTGTGGGTCTAGTTCTTCATTATTTAGCTTACAAGCACATCTAAGTTCTAAGGCTAATGGGATTATTGTGGGCAGGGTACACATAGTTGGATTTCTTTGTTGGTTTTATGAGATGGAGATATGACTATGTTACATCAGGGGCAAGAGGTGGATTACATGATGTCTATTGGTTTAGAGGTGTCATAGGTGCATTGGTAGCTAGGGACATCATTTGGAGACCATACCTATAGTTCTTAATCTGGCCAGGCTACATGAGGTAGACCCTCACTATCTAGAGTTATAAGATTTGAAGGTTTAGTTAATGGTGCCCCAGCCTACTCAGATAGTTCATGGTGGTTTTGAGGAGCTTCTTATTAGGGATCTTATGGATGATGTAGGGTATATAGATGGTTATATGGCTTGGTACCAGTTGATTTATGTAGTGGTAGACATTGGTGGAGATGATAGAGGTGTGAGGTTGATGGATGTAGATCTAGTCAACCAAGATGGATAGGTAGGGGCAACATTAGCTATGGCTTAAGCTCAAATATAGGTGTTGTAGGGAAAAGTATATGCACTATAGGGATAGATCACCATATTATAAGGTTATCTAGCCATTGTTATAGGTGAGAGAGACTAGGCATAGGCATCCATAGGTATAGTTATATAAGAAAATGACCTATTGAGATAGAGGGTTAAAGAAGGTGCAACAGTAGGAGGGCCACTAGGGACAATGCCATGATCATGGTACCTAGCCATTGTAGAGGAGCTTAGATACTATGAGGTGATGATTCTAGACTAGTTTCCATAGGCCATGAGATATGTAGAGTATAGAGATAATTTAGCTCATGGGCCCTCGATAGCTTCTCCAGGTTAGTGGGATCTATAGTAGGTAAGGTAGGGGTCCCAAGGGGACCACCAATAGGTACAAGTGTAGGCATAGATGGGGATAGTGGTAATGGTACAATCCCATTATTATGTTTAGATGCATTATTATGATGTACTATTTTGATTCCAACATGTGTGCTAATGTAGCGAGATATATATATTTTTGAGAGAGCTGACATATTGTTACATGTATTTTTTTTGATGATTTGATGTATATGATGTATGGTTTTTGATGTTATATATGATGGATTCTTATGGTTCATATGGTTCTCATGTTTATGATTATGGTTATGGATTATTGTTCTTGACTTGTGGTTTATGATGTTAGTGTTCTAGTTAGTATCTTAGGTATGTGATGTTAGAATGATAGTTATGAGGTTGTGATTTTTTTCATGGATATGATAGGATGTGTTATTGATGGATGTATGCTATATGATAATGTAATGTCTTTGTTTATGGTCATATGGATGGAATGGTAAATGGTATATGTTATGATGTCTTGCTCATTGATTTGGTTTATGATTATATTGGTGTAATGATATGCTTATAGGCTCATATTATGCGATAACTATAAATGGATAGGCTGATGTTTATGGTATGTTATGATATGCTTACATTGTGTTTGGCACATAGATAGACAGATGGCATTGCTTATTGATGCAATTGATAATGTTCATGCTTTTGATGTGATGTTTGTTGTTCATGATTATAGGGGTATATCCACATGAACTAATAAAAGATAAGAAAAAGGAACATGATGCCTTTTCATTGGTTAAAGATGAAAATACATGAATTAAGTAGGTAACAAACTAGATGTGTAGGAAAGTGATAAGAATCATGAAAGGTATATCCACATGAACTAATAAAAGATAATAAAAAGGAACACAATGCCTTTTAATTGGTAAGGACAAACATGAAACCTAAAGTTGGATTGGCCTAGTGAATATAATCCTTTTAGATGCTTCACATTAGCATGTTTAGGTTGATAAATAGGTATCTTAATCATAGCGTATCAAGTAAGCTCATAATCTTGTGCATATGATATGGGGAGGGAGAATGGATAAAACTGGAACTATTAGTGAGAGTAGTATGCCTTTTATGTAGGCTTCCAAATAGGTAGTATAAACAAGTCTATGCTCATATATAAAGTGTAGACTGATTGGTGTGGGAAGTATACCGAGGAGAGTTGATTGTTGCTTTCCAAGATTATTGCTATTATGAGAGCCGATTATAGCTTTCAAAATTCTTTTTTTTGATTTGGTCTCTTTGCTATTCTGATTTTTCTTTAAGGTTGGGGAATTTGATCGATGCGAGAAGCTTTTAATAAATTTATAGCTTTGACAAATGCTTTACTCAGCCATCCTTCAAGGGATTGGTCTAAGTTTATGTGCTCAGCTCAAATGCTTTTGATAGTTATCCTTCAAGGGAGTAGTCCACCTTACATTTTGTAATTTCATATGAGGTTTTAATAGTTATCCTTCAAAGGAGTAGTCTATGAATGCTACGGTTGACCCATTATTTGTTTTTGACTTTTTATATTGCTTTTTCTTTTGTTTTATTTTTTTAACATAGACTTGATTATACATGCTCAAGGGATTACCTTTATGAAGGTAAGACTAAACTAACACAAAATTCTAGTAGGTGAAAAAGGGGTATAGGTGATAATGACCATAAGAACTGCTCTCAAAGAGATGGGAAGTACTATGAGAATCATGTCATGGATAGAGCCATAGTACCCATAGTTTAAGATTAGGTTGACTCTGATAGATAAGCACATGATTTGGTTATAGTCAGTTTTCCCTAAAATGAGGGAAATGAATATGGTTGTAAGGGATGAGCTTAAGTTATACAAGTGACGATTGTGATTCTTTTTTAACAATAGAAGGGATGTAGATGTGAAGCATTAAGAGGCTCAAGTTCTAGTTTTCATTTGAGGGAGGACAAATGATAAGATCTTGATCCATACTTATGGGTTATGATGTAGGGTCCAAGCCAATTGAAAGTAAATTTACCCCTTTTTCTTTTCTCCATATTAGTTATAGGTTGATTTTTCTTGAGAACAAGATCTCCAATATTAAATTCTCAAACTTTTAGGTGTTTATTATAGGTGCATTTGATTCACCCTTGATAGATGCAAAGATGGAAAAGAGTGGCTAAATGACGTTCATCGAGTAGCTCAAGTTAGGTTAAATGTTTTTGACAATAATCATCTTCCAAAATAAGGTTGCATAAAGCTATGCAAAAAGAAGGTATTTAGATTTAAAGAGGCAGTACAGCCTTGGCTCCAAACATGAGATAAAAAGGTGTAGAACTTGTAGGGGTTCAGGTTCTAGTACAATATTCCCTTAAGGCAAAAGGGATGTGCACGTGTTAATCCCAACCTAAGGCATTAACTATTTTGGCAAGCATATTGTTAAGGGTTTTGTTAAAGGCTTCTACTTGTCCATTTGCTTGTGGGTGATAAGGTGATGAAACACTAATTTTAATGTTAAGTACATCACAAAGGCCTTGAAATTTTTTGTTTTTGAAGTATTTTTCATTATCGGTGATGATCTTATGGGGAACACAAAAATGGTGATGATGTGATGGGTGATAAATTTGACAATATTTTCAGCTTTTATCGAGACAATGGGAATAGCTTCTACCCATTTGGTAAAATATTCAATCACAATAATGATAGAATGATGTCATTGTGAAGAGTGGGGGTCGATTTCACCAATAAGGTCAAGACCCCATTGTGAAAAGGGCCAAAAATCTATATAAATGTGAAGGCTATTCCTAGGTTTATGATGTAAATTAGTGTGTTATTGAAACTTGACATAATTTGTCACATAATCATAGCAATTTTGGTTAAGGGTAGGATAATAATAGCCTAGGAAAAGGATACTCTTGGCCATAGTGAGATCACTAAAGTTACCCCCATAGATACCCTCATGTATCTCCTAAATAGCATGAGAAACTTTTGGACCATGGAGGCAACGGAATAGGAGACCATCAAAGCCTCATTTATAGAGGATTCCTCCCATAATGTTATAATCAGAGATGCTTTGAATAAACACTCAATGGGAATTCTTAGAGAGGCCTGAGGGAACTATGCCAAGGTGAAGGTAAGTCAAAGGTTTGTTGATACCAAAGGTCAGGTAGAACTTCTTCCACACTAAAGATGGTTGGAATGTCTAATTTGGTGTAAGAAGGTTTAGTGAGGTGGTGGATAATGAATTAAATTTTGGAGCCCAAGGATGCTGATGGGATCTATAAGGCAAGAGAATCTATGGTGTTAGAAAACTTGTTGGTAGATCATGGGGTGGTTTGAATATGGTAGTGTTCAAATGATGTTAGGAGTTATGTAACTAGTTGTCTATATAGTTGCATCATTTCATTATTACACTGGTAAATGTTGTTGACTTGGTTGACCACAAGTTGGGAGTCACCAAAGATATTGATTGTTCTAACTCTCAAGGCTAAGGAATTTTGGAGACCTATTACTAGGGCTTCATATTCAACCACATTATTGGTACATTCAAATTTGAGTTTGAAAGACAAAGGAAGTGATTCATCGATGAGGGGGATAAGGATGATACCAGCTCCCCCACCATGCTAACATTTGGAACCATCAAAAAACATGGTTACTTGGTTGGTGAAATCTATTTGAGATAGGATTAATATAGACTCATCTAGGAATTTGAGAGGAAGAGGTTGGTTGTCTGTTAGAGGTGCATCAGCCAATTAGTCAGCAATGACTTGCCCTTTAATCAACTTTTACTAGAGGAACTCAATGTTAAACTTAGCTAAAAGCATGTGCCACTTGGCCATATGCTAATTTTGGTATGGTCTAGAATGTATGTATTTGAGTGGGTCAGTATTGGTTATGACAACAATTTTGTGGTTAAGGAGGTAGTGGCAAAGTTTGGTGGCTACAAAGACTAGAGCCAAGCACAGTTTCTCAATATGTGTGTACCAAGTTTCATACTCAATAGGTATACAACCAATGTAATAGATAACTTTATCTTTGTGTTGTTCATCTTGATGGGTAAGCATTTCCCCTAGGGAATGGTTTGTGGTAGAGATATAGAGGTAGAAAGGTTGGTCATCCTTAGGAGGTGTAAGGACAGGCGGAGATAGAAGGTACTCTTTGAGTGCATCAAAGGCCTTTTGACAATAAACATTCCACTTGAAAGAGATGTCCCTTTTCAAGAGGTGATGGAAGGGTTGACACCAATATGAGAGTTAGGAGATGAAGTGGTGAATGGATTAGAGCTTCCCTTACAAACTATGGAGTTGCTTAAGATTGGCTAGAGGTAGCATCCTGAGGATGCCTTTGATTTTGGTCAAATCAACTTTGATTCCCCTTAGGGAAATGATGAAGCCAATAAGTTTGCTTGAGAAGACCCTAAAGATACATTTCTTGGGATTGAGGTGGACATGGTAATGGATAAGTATTTCAAAGATGATTTTGAGAATGGCTAAGAAGTCTTTGTGAAGTTTGGATTTCTCGAGGTCATCCATGTAGTCCCTAATGATTGTATGGATAAGGTCATGGAAAATATAGGTCATAGCACATTGGTAGGTTACATCAGCATTCTTAAGACTAAAAGGCATGACTCTTTAATATAAAGTCCCCCATGGGGTGATAAAGGTAGTTTTGTGTTGATCTTTAGGAGCAATCAAAATATGTTTATAATCTATCCATGAGAAACATCTCATGGCCTATTGTAAGATCAACAAGTTGGTCAATGTTAGGTAGAGGAAAGTCATCCTTGGGTAGGCAACGTTGAGGTCATGAAAGTCCACATAGATACGTAGTCCCCCTATGGCTTTAGTAATAGACACAATGTTTGAAACCCATTGGGGATAATCAATGGATTGAATAAAGTTGATAGAAAGAAGGCATTGAAGCTCTTTTTTGACAAGGAGGGCTATGTGAGGATGCATTTGGTAAAGTTTCTATCTAATAGGTTTGGTGTCATGGTTGTTTATGATGTTGTGGGTGGTAATGGCTAGGTCAATACTAAGCATATCATCATATGACCAAGCAAATGCAATGCTACGGTCTTGGAGGAAGGTAGAAAAGTCCTAAAGTTCCTCAACGGTATGAGATTGACCAAGTTTGATAATATAGGGATTGTTTGGAGTGCCTATGTCAATATCCATAGTGGGTTCATTCAACATGGTTTAGGTCTATAGAGGTAAGGATTTATGGATAGAATAATCAAGTGCACCAAGGTAGGTGAGAATAGAATCATCATTTTGACACTAAATAGTGTAAATGGTAGGAGAATCTTCTCCTACTAGTTTAGGATGGATTAAAGGGATAGAAATGGGTGTTGCTTCCTTTTTATAAGTCAATGGGTTAAAGGTAATCATGTTGGAAAAAAAAATTATGTGGGATGATTTCATCATCCTTACACTCAGGTTAAGGGGGTGTTGGTGAGGAAGGGGTCTCTTCTTCAACAATGGTAGTGGTATTTTACATGGATTTATTCTTATTGGGTAGAATGAATCCAAGGCCATGTTTCTCATGAGTCTTATATGTCTCAATTGAGGACAATGTGTGTGGGCCATGCTCATATCATCCTAAACCAAATCCCTTCCAGGCACACCTATGAAGGTATAGTTTGGCAAAGTCAAAGTAGTCTAAGTAAGAGAAGTTAGAGGTGAATGGTTGAAGTGAAGGGTGGGTGGTGGTAGTGTTAAGTGTTTTGTCAATTCCCCCATAGATAAGTTGGGTTTGATATCTAGGAGCTCCTAAAGGAATAATGGATCTAATGTTAGGATCATAACCTAGTTGATGGTTGAGCTTTCTATATTCTTGAGGAGTTTGGAAGGCATCAAGGGTAAGGAGATAGTATTCTCTAAGGGTAAGGAAATAGAAATTAGGCTCCAAGAGATCAATGATGGGTGTTTGGTCTATATGAATAGATGAATTGGTGGATGTTTATGTAGAAGGGGAATAAATGGCTTTAGCTTCTATAGGTGAGGGCTTGGTGATGGATGTTTATGGTGCATTAGATGGAGGTAGGAGAATGTTATTAGGTCAGTTTCTCATATTACATTTTGTAAAAGGGTTAGGGTCAGCTTGTATGGTAACAAATTGACCTTTGTGTTCAAATTTGACATAATTATGGAGGGTGGAAGGTACACAACCCATGCCATGGATCCAAGGTCTCCCTAGTAAAACATTGTACTATAATTCACCTTTGACCACATAAAAGAGTTCAAGGAGCGTACGAGGTCTTAGATGAATGTGGATGACAATAGTTTCCAAAGTGGTGGTCATAGCGTTGTTAAAGGATCTATGGATGGCTAAAGTTTTAGACATGACATTATCTAGTAACTTGAGTTGGTTATAGGCATGGGAAGAGATGGTGTTGATATTGGCTCCCCCATCGATCATAACCTATTTGATGTAGATTTGGTTGATATGGGAAGTAATAAAGAGAGGTTGATCTGGGTATTTGAGGTGGATAGAAAGTATCTCTGAGTCCTTGAAGGTAATAAGGGGGGAGAGCTAGAGAGCACCTACAAAGACCTTTATAGGTTGGGAGTCTCCTAGTCTAACCTTAATGGCTTATATAGCTTCTATCATGTCTTGATGATGGTGGGGTGAGGTGGAAATGAGCTCATAGAGGCTCATCTTAGCTGGGGTCTAGTGAAGTTATTTAAGGATGACCCTCTTGATGGATTCAGAGGGTTTAGCCTCTGAGGTGCCTAAGATGGTAACTTTGGGCTTAGTTACAGATGTAGAGGTTTGGATCTAGTTTGGTTTAGGATGAGTTGGTGGGTATGTCCATGAAATGGATACTTTTTCCTTCCCTTTATCCTTTTTTTATTGTATGACCACATTAATTATATGGATAGAAGGTAAATGTGGAATATAAGGTTGGGTAAGCTCTTGGTTACTCTGAGATGAGAGTGGGGGGATTAAGAATGTGTTGGGGATCAATTATTGGATGTATTGATAGAGGAATAGATGGAAGTTCATCTACTAAAAGTCCATCCTCATCATAGAGTCAATGGATAATGGCCTGGAGAGATTTGTAATTCTCTATGTCATGCCTAGGAGTCTTGTGATAGGAGCAGATTTGATGGTCATTGTATCAGGTTGGCTTTAAATTAAAAGGATTGAAAGGTCTGATAAAAGGTAATGTGAGGTAGGAGGTCTACAATAATCTTTGAATAATGGTCATAGAGTATTCTTATAGAGGTAATAAAGGTTTAGATAATGTGGTTTGGGTTGGTAAGATGGGAATGTTGGTGGTAATAGGTTTAGTGAGAGATGGTTTGGGTTAGGCGGTGTTTTTGGTTTATGGATTTAGTCTGGGTATATTGGTATTTGGGGTGGACAAGTTTGATGGTCTATTATTGGTAATCCAAGAAAGACTGGTGTATCAGACAATAAGTGGGTTGGTGTAACCAACAATGGTGGATAGCATATGTTAAAATGAGCCTAATTTTTTAGCAAGGTTGATGGATGGGGCCCTAAGATAGAAGCAAAAGTGGATGGAGGTAAGACCCTGGGCATGTGGCTATTTAATAGTTTCACCTTTTTGGTTGGTGTGAGTTAAGGTTTGGATAGAGGTTTAGATAGGGCTAATTCCACTTTCAAATATGGGTGAGCCAAACTTCACACAAAGAAGGCACCAAGGTTTGCAAAGGGTTTGGTTGGTGATTTGATTTCTTGAGGTGTGATTGCTTCAGTTGGTTGAGAAGGAGAGGGGTTGATAAAAGTTCTTATTAGTTTCAGAGGTGGTGGAAAGATGATAGATTAGTTAGTTAAAGGTGTGCTAAAAGGTTTAGGTTTGTTGATGTAAGGGAGCCCTAACTATTGCTAGAAAGTGGTGTGATCCATGTCTAATTTTGAGGCAAATTATAATTTCTACACTAATGTACAAAAAGGTTTGTGTACTAGCTTTAGTTCTTGGGGAGTGGATACAAAGGATAGATTCATGGGTTGGGAAGGATGGTTAGTAGTTTGGTCAATTTCATAAGGTGAGGAAGGTAAGGTTGGTATAAATAGCTCATACATGGGAGGTGTTGGTGGAAATGCTTCTCCTTTAGGAAAAATATCCATAGAAGTAGTGGTTTATTCAATAGTTACAAGAGGTGGTAAATTAAAAATGTTTATTTTATTAGGTATGCTAGTTGAGGTTGTATGTGATGATTCCAAAGCTTTGATGAATGAAGTTAGGGAGAAAGGAACTTCTTTGTTTTGGCTATCCAAAGGAGGGGAAGGTGACTCCATCATCTTGGTAGATGAGGTGGGGGAAGAATGGGTAGATTAGATGATTGGGTCCTCATAGATAGGTGTGTCATGAATCATATTGATCATGTGGGCATCATGAGAGCATTCAGCTTGAATGTCCTTATTTTTGATAGGGGCATGGTTGGGAAAAGGCTACCTAAAGATTTGAAGAGCTTGATTTTTAGGGGCATTGGGATTATCCAATGCAATTTCCCCTTGTCAATGAGGCTTTAGACAACATTATTAAAGGTATTACATTAGTTGATGTCATGTCCAATTACCTGATAAAAGGCACAAAGGTCATTTTCATTCTATTATGTAGGTACAGGACAAGAAGATTCAAACTATTAGGGACTTTTGATGGGTGGAATCTGTATAAGGTTAGCCTTTAGTAGCTTTTCCAAAATCAAGGCATGAGATTCCCCAAGTGGAGTAAATTGTTTATGGTTGTTTCAATTTGAGTGCGTAATATTTGGTTAGAGGGATTGGGAGAGTTTTGCTGATTGACCTTAGGTGGTGGGGTAGCTTTAAGGATAACTGCATTAATAGTTCCCTTGTTCTTGGTCTCGATATTGGCTCAGTTATCTAGTTTAGAGGAAGAGGTTTCATTGGTTTTTAAGGTAGAGTTCTTATTTCATAACTTCAATTTACCCTCATCTATGGCTTGGTTTTCTAACTTATGTGTCATGGTAAAATCTTCATCAAAAGTTATGAAGCTTTGGATGCATAGAATAGAAGAGATGTTTGGCACAGACTCGAGCAAAAAAATCTATAAGTTTAGGTTGAGGCAGGGAAAATGAAGTTTGATTAATCAAGCTTCTCCAATGGGTGATGAAATCAGAAATGGACTCATCATTGAATTATCTACTAGAATAGAGGTTAGTGATAGAGACCTTCTTGGAAATGTTGGGTGAAAGAAAAGATAGAATTCTTGGTAAGGGAACTATACCAGTCGAGTGTTGGGGTGGATAAAAAAATGGGGAAAGTTTGAAGGATAAGGGCATCATCATAAGTAATGATGTAACATGCATGCTTGAAAGCCCTAAGGTGTTGTTGGGGGTCTTCCTTGATCTAAAATTTGGTAAATTTTGGAAGCTCCTATTGAGGACGGTAAGGTCTGATGGGGATAGAAGGATGAATAGGTTGATTACAGATCTAATCATAGGATAGGATGTTATAAACCCCTAAAATGGATGACTTAAGGTTGGTCATCTTTTCCATGAGCATTTTCATTAGGTTAGTTTGAGGTGGTGCACCAAAAGGATTGTAAGGTTGATATCATCGTTGAGGTTGGGAAACATATTGGTAATTGTTTGGTGGTTGAGAGGCTACCACATATTAGAATGTGGATGCTAGAGGTTGGGTAGGGTAGGTGCATGATGGTGGTTGGGTATTGGGTACACACCCTTATGGGTTAGGGATGCATCCTAGATTGGGTGCAATGGGTAACTACTGAGGGGTTCCTATGGATTGGGTGTGGATGGTTGTTGGGTTGGTAATAAGAGGGGAGGTAGTGAGCTTTATGCTAGTATGTGGTAAATTAGAAGGGATAGATACCCCTAAGCTTAGTAAAGGGGTATTTACCGATGGGTTAGGTTTGATAGAGGGAACGTTGGTAGTGCTAGTGGTGGGTGCTACAGCAACAAGTGGAGTATGATGGGTTAATGGATGGGTTATCCCCAAGGTAGAGGAGTCACTGGTAGGGGTGGAAGGTGTAAGGTTATCAATTGGTTGGAAAGGTTGATTTTCAGTTTTGGCATCAAATGGGTTAGTAGATGAAGATGCTTGGGTGGTTGAAGGTTGGGTGGTGATCATGGAAAAAGGGATACCCTTCATAAGGTGGGATGGCATGCCATAAGGAGGATCTTGAGGTGGAGTTGAAACTAGGATATGGTGAGGGGAGGTGTTAAGATAGTAATGAAGGGCAATTGGATTATTGTCTTAAAAAGTGGTAAAATCCATGTCTTTTTGGGGAAATACTTAAGGAAAAGTAGGGATTTCCAATGGATGAGGTGAATCTTCTACCTCAAAGACGTACTCCATAGATGAGGAGGTAGAAGAGGTTGATTTAAGTGATGAGTTCTGCTCTACTAGGTCTCTTCATTGTTGGTGAGTGAGAAACATACAAGAAAAAGGGGGGAGAAAACAAGAACAAACTCACCACTCAAACAAGAAGAAGATAAGAAAATGATCAAGGCAATCAAGATACACATTATGAAGTATGTTAAGCTTAGAGGTTAGTTTTAATCTCACTTTTGGCTTATGCCTTAGTTTATGTGATAGAAGTTAGCTTGTAGATAGTTACTATAGAAATAGTCTATGGTTAGTTTTGGGTTGTTTAGGTGTTCAAAAGAATATATATTAGAATTAATATGTGGCTTGGTATTGGGGCCTATCCCCTCACTTCACTTTCCCACAATGATAAGGGTGGCAGGTGCTTAGCCAATATATATTGATATCCAGAGTTTATACTCAACCAGAGAGATGAGTTGGTTCTCCCCTTGGTAATGACTTCCAAGTGGGATTGTCAGGAATGGGTAAGGTGACCACTAGGTGATGAAATTCTAGTTGGGCCTTGTCTCAAATTATTTTGACATTTGATTGATGAAAGTGATCTAGCTAGTGTGTGCAACAAAAGTGATGCTACGATAAGATTACTGTGCTTTAATTCAAAGTGAACTAATGTTAAAATCAAGCAATGGATGTAGTTGATTTTAAACCCAAAAGAAATTTTAGTTTTAATTATGAGCATAGATAGAGAGAAGAGAATACAAATGCAAATAAAATGTAAGTAAAGACTCTAGGTCCCACCAGTCATGCCAAAATGTTTCATGTAAATTTTCACTTTAAGTTCTAAGAAAGAGAGAAAAGAAACTCAATATGGATATGGTTGAAAAACCTATTTGGTTGTGTGTGTGTTGAATTATAATATTGTGAAGATATCCTCTTTATATTGGGAAGAAGACCTATAGATAAGAAAGCACTAAAGCAAACTTGTTCATTAGATAGATAGTTGGGTGAATTACCTAGTGGTAGCTAGATCCTAGAAGCAAAAGCTTCCTTAGGGGTTGTCAATCCACATGTTTTAAATAGTTAAGTTAATAAAACTAGAAATAAGTTACTTGCATCAATTAAAGAAGATTATTAAAACTAAACACAATAATGCTTGCTAAGAAAATAGACTAGAAATGATCAAATTAATTATATACTAATTAATACTAGTGCTAACAGATTAGGGTATGCTTCAAAAAATCTGAAAGGCGTCTGTGAACAATCAAAAACATAGAAAAATAGATTTTATTGGGGTTAAGTAGGTCAAATTAGCTTACTATTTTCTTTGCCATAGGTAACCATCGATGGTTGGGCTGACCATCAGTGGTTATGCTTGACCATCGATGGTTGGGGTCTGATAGTCGGTGATTGACTATGCATTTTTAGGTTTAATCAATAGTTGAATGATAGGATTCCACAAATTAATTTTTAGAGTTGGGCAAGGGCTAGTCTAATTATGAAATGGAATAAAAGTACATGAATGGTAATAAATAAACACTTATCTTACCAAAAGTTGATTGAGTGAGTGGTTGGTGTAGTTAGCTTATGGGTAGAATCTAGATTGATTCTAGCAGAGTAATGGTACCTAAAAGTTTGGTTAATAAGTGATAACAAGTTGGACTCAATAAGATGGCTTGATAATGTAGATGATGTTGATTGACTTGATTGACCTACAAAAGAAAACTCTAAGTACCTAAGCTCCTGATAATTATTGTAAATTGAATTGACCTCTTAGACCTCTCTCTCTTATAGGCACAAATAAGAGGTGGAAGTGAAGGTGTAACTGGGCCATCTAAATATAATTCATTCATGCAAAGGCTTGCAACATGAATTAGACAAGTTTATATTTAGAAGAGGGTCAATGAAGCTTGCATTCTTTTGGTGAAAAGGTGGATCCTAATCATCGATGGTCAAGGGTTCCTAAGGCTAACAGTTGATGGTCACCCCAACTATCAATGGGCAAGGTTCATAGGAAAAGGGTCCTAAAGGTCAGGGTTATTCAATTTGGTGAAACTAAGTATAGATAGGTTTGGTGAGGCTAAATGGGTGTAGATTGGTCACAAGGGTGTCCTAAGTGGGTCCAGGGGTATCTTAAACATTCAGAAGCATAGGTGTGCAAATTTATGGTGTCTACAAAAGGTATGAGACATTTATATATTTTCATCTACATAGAGTTCTTAATTTCCTCTACATCATTTGGTATTAGAGTAGGTAAGCTCTTAGTGGTTTGTGATTTTGTCTAATGAAGATTGTTATTTGAAATTGGTGAAGATTGCTAATTAATATTGTAGGTATATAATAGAGAAGAATAAAAATTTTGAAACCAAGAAGATAATGGATTAAGTGGAAAATAAAGTATAGCCATAGAGGCTTGAAAGCAAAAGAGATCTAGTAAAGCTGAAGAATAAGCTCAATGAGAGCTTAGAGAAGAAGAGAGAAGCCCTAGGAAAAGGATTAGAAGGAGAAGAGACCCAAGTGAGGTCAAGAAGGAAATTAGGATTAACTTGTCAAAAATAAATATGTCCAAGTGAAACCTAAGGCAAGAGAAGATGGAGTGAAGAGAAAAGTGAAAAAGAGAGAGATGAAAAGCTTCATGCAGGAAAGTTTCCACAAGAAAGTGAGGAAAGAAATGAAGACCTAAGATATGAATAAACAAAGAGATAGCTAAGATGAGAATAATATTATCATGAATTGGAAGTTTGATGGAGCTATTGAAATGATCTAGGCCAAGATTCTTTGTGAGAATTAGGAAAATAGTGAAGTGGCCTCTCAGATAAACAATGAAAAAGAGGATAAGGTAGAAAGAAGCTAGCCATTGGAAAGTACATATAAAGGTGTTACTCAAACAACATAAGGAGAATAAGGAAGAGGCAATCAAGCCTCATGATTTTAAATCAAACTATGTCTTTTCATGTATGTTGTTACTCAAACAACATAAGGAGAAGGAAGAGGAAATCAAGCCTCATGATTTTAAATCCAACTATGTCTTTTCATGTATGCATGTAGGTATAGATAAGAATGAAGAAGAGGTCTATTTGAAAGACATAAAACTTGTAAATATGCAAATTAATAAGCATGGAAAATAAGCTAAAGTTGAAGAATAAGCTGATTAGACAAATGAATATAAAGATATAGTGATATGTTATCCTAAAGAAGGTGAAAATCTTTGTGAATAATAAGAATCAAGTGAGAGTGAAAGAGCATAATGCCTCATTGTAGGCATACAAGAAACATATTTGAACCAAGGAGGATTTGAAGAAATCAAAGGATCTCAAGATCCTAAATTCAATATTATTTTTAATTTTGATATGATAGTTGAATAAAATGATTTGTATAAGAAAATAATAGAGCTGTTGGACATGTTAATGGAATAAAAAAGTGAGATTGAAGCACCCTATGAAGTGCTTACTATGTAGGAAAGGATATATGAATAGATAGAAGTAGAAGATGAAGATGAAGCACATGTTGAAGTACTTATAGAATTTGAATTATAGCAGGAGGATGTGTCTCAATTGGCACCAATTGAAGACAAACTAGTTGTTGATCAAGATGTAAGTGAGTACACTATGAAATAGGAACTGATATGGCAATAGATCATGCAAGGAATAAAATATTTGAACCTCATAGGAGATGAGGAATCCATCATGGCAATTGAGTTGTAACTAAGGAATATTTTGAGTCAAGAAGATCCTATGGAATTAAAGAACAAGAATTGAGAGAGATGACAATAGATAAAGAGGCAATGCTACCTCATATTTTCATGATTAGCTATAATTTTGGTTTTTAAATTATACGTATGAATAAGCATGAAGACAAAGAGGAGGATTCCTTATTTATGGACTTCAATGAAGGGAAAAAAGAATATATTGAGAGACAAAGGCTCATAAATAATGAAGAGTTGAGCAAGGAGGAAGAAATAAATACATTACCAGATCAAGATCAAGAAGAAAATAATAAATTGGAATAGTAAAAAGAAGAATAAAACATGTCATTTGAGTAGGAGCTCAAATCTTTTCCTACATGGGGAGTTTGATGTAGAGCATCACACAAAAAAATTAGCATATGAATGTAATTAAGATTTGAAATTGAGAATTTTTTATCTATTTAAGTGTCAAGGGAATTTATAGGGTCCTTTGGTTTGATTTAGAGTCATTATAAGTCTTAATGTTGTGTTTTTGTAGGTCTTTTGGTTTTCCTACCAAAAGCCTTAGTTTGAAATTTTAAATTTCTATTCTAATTGTGATGGGTGTTTTGGAGTATTAAGATAAATCTAAAAGTTTTTAAATGTTATATGTTGGGTGAATATTTTGTCAGCCAACTAACTGGTGACCAAAATAGTTCCTATCACCATAGCATAGGGAGATTGGTCATCCAATGTTGCAGGTTTACCACATCTAAAGGGGACAAATCTCTCCTCTCATCAAGGGGAGGTTCCCTATTAAATATAATGAGGCTATATACTATATAAATAAGCAAAAAATAACACATGGGGGTAGAATAAACCATCCATCTCTCTTCTTTTAGAGATGATGCTCAAAAACAAAGGAGAAAATATTGGTGGAAACACTTAAGGCACTTCTCTTTTTTCAAAAGTGTTCTTGTAGGAAACATCAGGAGTTTCTTTCAGGTAGTAAAAGTAACTAATGGCAAAAGGGCACAATAACTAGTAGGATGAAATAGAACACAAATTTTCTACCTCAACTGCCCAAAGAGTATATCACAAAGGATAATGGGGGCACAAAGTCATCCCAGAATCCTCAACACAGAAAGAAAAGAAAAACATAGACTGAAAGCAAATGTGAAAGCGCAAAGTCTTCCTCACAGTTGATTTCAGGACACTTTACTAATTACTTTCACGGGTTTTGCTTGTCAAATTAAATAAATAAGAATGCTTTTAGGAAATAAACATAAGAACAATTTCCTAAAGTATCACAAGCCAAAACAACACAAAGTTTGCAAACAACTTGCTTTCTCATTCAAATAAAATGAAATGAAATTACAATCTGAGCTTAAAGTCTCAGTATTCTTCTTTCAAAATGGGTATAGTTTGGCTCTTGTAAAAATGGCAAGTCTCCTTCAATGATACAAAAGATTACATTATATAGAGGTAGAGAGAGGCCTGGTGCCTTTTCCCATGGGGTGATCCATTGGGTGCATTAATGCCTTGGATGCATTCTTAATTTTGTCATGCTAAAACAGGGCAGCTGCTTTAACTGTGGTGTGTTGGTTTATCTCCTTTGTCTACTCCTTAGCCTAAATCACTCATTCCATCACCTGCTAGCCATGCAATTGTCTATTCTACCTTTATCTCAAAGGGGACAAACAGATGGTGCTTTTAATGTTTGGAGGCCCCAAATATTTACCCAACAAACTGCTTCACCTACTGGAAATAACTCTTGCTGAGTTTCCTTCTTTGTCTCTTCCTTCTCAATGTCCTGGCCATTTGCTCTTTAGATGCATTTGGGTTCACCTTTTGAGTCCACAAAAATCAACAGACAATTGTATCCAATTTGGCATTTGCGGGTCTTTCCTCAATTGAAGATTAACAGCTAGCTAGTCACTCTAAATTTGATGTTTGCGGGCCTGTCATCCTGTTGTGATGTGGGTGAGGACACATGGCAGCATCTATGTCTTTGAAATAAGCTTATCAAAATAATCTTTGAAACTATTAAAGGTTGGGGGTGTGGATACAGACATGTTGCAGCTTCTACTGCACTTTGACGGGACACGTGGTGAGTTATGTGCTTTGAAGCTTCATTTGAAACTGTGTCTCGGTACACGACACTTGGCAGCTTCTATTATGCTTTGATGCTTTGACCTTTTCCAAAGGGAACATGCCTTTTAGGGTCTTGAAAAGGGTTCATTTCATGTGTGTTGAGTGTTCCCCCCTGCAAGGGTATTTACTCTTCGAGAGCTTCCAGGTGGCCTTCGAGCTTCAATTTCTTTAAAGGGTTGTTGGTCCCTTTATTTCCTTCAGACAAAATGTCTGAAGGAAGTCACCTCCCTTTGATTCTATGTCTTTTCATTTGAGGGGGGCTCATCTTTTAACATGTGGCATCTTCTACCTCTTCTTACTAAAACATTTTGCCATTGACACTACTCTCAAGCTTTTGCAACACCATAAAAATGTTTGGGGCTTAGTTAGGCTCTCACAAATGATGACACTTGTTAGCCTCCATATATCTCTTTAAGGGACAGGTGGTAGCTTCTGCCACTTCCTAAAATAAAGTATAATGGGCTCAGCTGATGACACTTGGCATCATCCACCTGACTCTTGCTTTTGCATGCGCTTCTTTCCTTAACTGGGGCAGCCTTTGAACCTATGAACCATTGAACTTTGAATCGGTTCAAGGTTCAACAGTTCATTCGATTTATTTGGCTAAGCCCCTTTGATATCCTTTTGAACTAAATGTGTTGAACCGATGAACCAAAATGGTTCAAGGTTCAACGGTTCAATGATTCGAGCCTTTGAAACTCGTTAAGTGTTCGAAGCCATAGAACCTTTGAAATGGTTGAACTTTGAACCTCTGACAAATGCGCCTCTTATTGATGACGTTGAACCTTTGAACTCGCTAATCCCTTTACTAGAAAAGCTTGAAAAATGAGGAATTTGAAAGCTCAAAACAAATTTTTGTAAAGGGAAGGGACAATTTTGGTCTTACATGGCCAAAATAGTTCATATGTTGTCCCAAAAATGAGAAGTCATTTTTTGGGGACAAAAGCTAGCTCCTGTTGGGGAACTACCTTCAGTTGGAAACTTGAAACACAATTGAGGGGAGTAGAAACCAGAATCTCCAATGCCTTGAAGTGTGTTATTGGGCTATGGAGTTGCGCTACCCAAGAAGAAAGGCTCCAAAAATAAAAACAAAAGAACAAAATAGAAATAAAAGACCACAAATATACATATGTACAGGGAAACTCATCTGAAACTTCAAGAGTTGAAGTGCTTTAGATGTTGCCAATTGTGAGGTAGAGAAAAGAGAGTGCCATCTTGATAATTCAATAGGAAACTATTTTTACCGTTGATCTGATGAATAGTAAAAGGGCCCCTCTACAGGGAATCAAATGTTCCATGCATCCCCTTTGGTTCTCTTCTCTTGTCCCACAGTAGGACTTGATCTCCAACCTGGAAATCATGATTCTTTGCTTTCCAGTCAAAGAGCTTCTTCACTAGACTTTGATGGGCAGCAATTTGGTCCACCACTGCAGTTCTTTACTCATTCAACTTAGCAAGGCACATGATCCTCTTCTCAAGTGAGCTCTCGTACGTTTGATCCTCAATCGCCTTAGCCAATTTCAATGCTAGCAATTCTAAGGTGATTTGTATCTCAGCATTGACACCATAAAGAAGTTGGAAGGGAGACATACCAATTGCCCTCTTGGGTGTAATTATATCTACCCATAGAACATCAACCAATGCCTTATGCCAAGTCCTTTGGTTATCATCCACCAGCTTCTTGATGATAGTCACCAAGTTCTTATTGTTTGATTCAGCCTGTCCATTCCCTTGTGTAAAGTGATCAGAAGAGTGGGAAAGTGTGATTCTATAGTGGAAATAAAATTGAGTAATCTCCTGGGAAGTGAAATAGGCAGCATTGTCAGTGACAATTTTGATTGGGACCCCAAACCTGGACATGATGTTTTTTTTGAGGAAATTGCATACTACTTCTGAAGTAGCATGTTTGGTTGGAACTGCTTCTACCCATTTGGTGAAGTAGTCTATTACTGTGAGGACATAGTCATGTCCAACACTTGATGATGGGTTTATAGCTCCAATAAAATCAATCCCCCATTGTTGGAATGGCTCCTCTATGATTACTAGTTCGAGGGGTAGGGCAGTTAACTTGAGCCTTCCAACAAACTACTATCACAGTTCACATCCCCTAACCCACTTGTATGCATCTTGAAAGAGAGTTGGCCAATAATACCTAGCTCATAGGATCTTATGGGTAGTCATAGGGGCAAAAAAAGGTCCTCCATAAGCTGAATTGTGGAAAAACTTTAGAAGTCAGCTTTGTTGCTCCTTGTCAACACAACGAAGGAATGTTCCATCAAGGCTCCTCTTGTATAAGCCATTGTCCCAGAGGACAAAATTAGTAGCTTTCAGCTTGATGGTTCTCCTTTCTTTATAAGATAGGTGAGTAGAACATTCACCATAAGTAAGGAAAAGAGCAATACATGAATACCACTCATTTGTGGTGGAAACAAAGAAGACTGTTGGTGTGTCATCCACCTCTAGTTCTTCATGCTCTGTTCCTCTTGGGTTGTTATCAAAAATTAGTTGGCATAGCCCCTTTCCACATACCAACTTTGTTGGCTTGATGATCAGATTGAACTCTGAGATGTTTGCAACTCAATTGCCTCTTTTCATCCCAAACTCATGCTGAGTTAGTATAGATTTCACTGCGGTGCCAGGGACTAAGGCAGTAACCTGAGAATTAAGGATGTAGAAACAAAAATGTTTTACGGCCTTCACCACTACATAAGTGTGCTTCTCCATACTTGAGTACTTCAGCTCATGATCTTTGAGAGGATATCTCATAAAGGAAATGGGAGATTCCATACCTTCTTTATTCTGTTGAATCAAAATTGTTGAAAGCGTATGTTCTGAAGCATAGCTATAAATGGTAAACTCTTTGCTATAGTCTGGACAAGCCAAAATTAGAGCATGGGCAATGGCAGTCTTGATATCCTCAAATGCCAACTTACCTTCTTTAGTCTAGTTAAAGGTGGCATTTCCCTTCATCATGTTTACAATGTGCCTAGTCTTCTCAGCAAACTCAGGGATGAACCTCCGTAAGAAATTCACCTTTCCAAAGAAAGAGTGAACAACAGCCTTGCTTGTGGGCAAAGATAGTTCTTAAATAGACTTGACTCTATCTGAGTCAATATTTATGCCTCCTTTAGACACAATGTGTCTAAGAAGTTTCCCCCCTATTACTCCAAAGACTAACTTATTGGAGTTTAAGGAAATGCCATTCTGGCAGTAGTGCTCCAATACTTGTTACAAATGGCTCACATGATATGGGTGATGCTTAGAGAAGATGGCCAAGTCATCAAGATAAACTACAATGAACTTACCCATCTCATCCTTGAAGGCAAGGTCCATTGCTCTTTAGAAGGTAGCACCATCATTTATCAAGCCAAAAGGCATTCTTCTATATGCAAACGTGCCCCAAGGTGTGGTGAAAGCGGTCTTATGTTGGTCTGCTTCACCAACTTCAACCTGATTATATCCTGAGAAGCCATCTAGCATTAATAACATCTCTAAGCCCATCACTAGCTGTAGCACTTGATCCATGATTGGCAAAGGATAATTATACTTCAAGAATGCCTGATTCAAATTTATAAAATCCACACAAAGGCAAATTTCACCATTCTTCTTTCTCACAGGCACTATATTAGCAACCCATGTGGAATGATGGATTGGAAATATTATACTGGCATTTAGCATTTTTTGTTTCTCAAATAAAATAGTAGTTGATATTTTCAGATTATAATGCCTAGACTTTTACTTGTAAGGTGTTGAATCAACCTTGAGAGGGATGTCGTGTCAAATTTCATCAGGCTGGAGTGATTTTAGGTCAGCATAGGAGTACGCTAGGGCATCCATGTATTCATTGAGAAAAGAGGTGAACTTGAAATGCTCTTCAAGAGTACAACATTTCCCAATGTTCACCATCTTGAGGTCTTCCTTGCTTCCCAGATTTACTTGATCAAACTCCTGAGATGAGCTTGAATCCATTGGTTGTTGTCTGATGAATTTATCATGCTTATCAAATAGCTTCTCAAGGGAAACTAGGCCTTTGGAAATATTAGTCCCTTTGAGTTGCAAGAACTCCTCACCCATGTTTGCATTTGATTTAGGAGTTGTTTCACACTTCTGAGGTTCACTGCCTTCAAAATGCAGCCGTTCAAAGCCATCTTTTTTCTCTAAAAAGGCAATGATTTGGTTGTCATTGTTAAATACCTGCCAATAATTGGCATTATCAGGTACACTTGGCCAAAATACCAGCTCAATTATATACCTATCTCCTTTGAAATTTGGGTGGGGGACCAAAAGAGTAGCTGAAATAGCCAGTGCATCCACCTAGTCATTAAATTCTCTGGGAACTATAGAGATGTTGAAAGCGTCAAAGTCTTCAAGCTAGTCCCAGACTAGATTGTGGTAATGACACAATCTTTCATTCTTGTTTTGATACAGGTTCTTCACCTGACAAACCACTAGTTTGGCATCTCCTTTAGCATGAAGGAGCTTGATGCCTTTGTCTCGAGCGGCTCTCAATCCAAGCAATAGAGACTCATATTCAACTGTGTTATTCGTGTTGTTGAATTACAATTTATAAGATGAGGGAAAAATATCTCTTTGAGAAGATATTAACACAACCCTAGCTCCTAAACTAGTGGAAGAGCAGCTGCCATCAAATTCAAGAATCCATACCTCATTTGATACTGATTTTCTTTTGGATTCTTCTTCATCTAGGGGTGGAGATACTTCCATACTTGCCTTGTGCTCAGCTAATTCCTTTGTTGTTCTAGTTGAATGCATTTCTAGGCTGTCATCTATAGGAGCTTCATCAAATGTCTCATGAACTCCATCTGTGTACAAAAATTAGTTACCCATGCCTGAAGTCTCAAATAGAATTTGAGCTTCAAGTGTTGAGGTCTGGGTAACCACATATTTTGCTTCCTTCTCAGGGAGCAGCCTCTTCATAACACCTTAGACCAAAATCCTCACCTTTGATAAATCCATGCTCAATTCACCTCCAACATCCCTATAGAAATTCTACCCAAGAAGGATGTCATATGATGCTAGGACATCTGCTACCAAGACAGTCATCTTGATTCTTTTATTTGGAAAGGTAGCAAATGCAAATTAGGCATCTTTAATTTGTCTTAGCAAAGGCACTTGCTTGTTCTCCATGGAGAAGCATCTACCAAAAGTCTTAGTCAATGTGAGGTCAAAGGATTTGACCACTTTAGCAAGCATGACATTGTCTGAAGCTCTAGAATCAATGATGCAATTATTCAGTTGATGTCCATTTATCAGCAATGAGACATAAAAAGGTTCAGTTCTGCCAGGAGCAGCAGGGGGAGCAATGACAAGGTTGTTCCTGGTGGGTACATTCTTAGCAGGATCATGTGTCACTTTGGGAATTATTTGTTCAATAGGGATGTTCTAGTTTTTAACACATTGAACCAATCTTTCTAATTACTCAGGATGGGACTGCATAAATTCAAATTCAGACATTTGAATTTTGGTTTTCTTTATATGGTCAATGATATCAAATGTCTAGAATGAGCTAGGAGTAGAGGATGGGAGTTCATCCTTTTGATTTTTGAAAGGGGGAGGACTGGACTACAGATTTGAAGTAGAAGGCATAGGGGCATTTGGGGTGCTTACCTTTCTTGAAATCACTGGGTCCTTTGGCTAGAAAGGAAGAGGGGATCCCCGCTTAGCAATTAAAACTACTAGTTGAGGTCGCTCCTCTACTTTCTCCTTATCAGCTTGTTGAGTTGATAGATTATTGGACCATGTAAAAATAGTGTATGACCCCTCAACTGCATTGCCTTCACTTCTGGGTTCATCCTAATAGTTTAGGAAACCAATATGAGAGTCACCAACTAATTTTTCTTCTTCCTCAGTGAAGAGATTAGTGTCATCTTCAAGATTCAACTCAGGCTAGAATGAGAAGTCTGATTCAGCTTTAAGATATGCAACTGTTGAGTTAGTTGGAGGTGCTTTGAGGGCAAGGTTCCTCTATGGAGGAGGAAGGCAATTTTGTTGTCCTAGATTCTTGGCAGCAATGCCTTGGTACACCTGATTCTAAAATGTCCTCCTAGGCATATCTCTGTATGCAAGAGCAGATGACATCCCTTGCGCCGCTTTCTTTCTAAGAGCTAGCATTTTTTTTGCCAGCTTTTGCACCATTGGGTCAGTGGTGGCTATAGGTGAGTATTCAGAAGATGAAGAGGATTTACCTTTATTAGAGTCTCTCCTTATCTTTCCTGCCAAGATAAGGTCATATTCTACCTTAGTAGCCAAGTCCTGAGTAGCAATAAGGTCTATGTGTCTGGCCCATCTTAGCAAGAAACTCACTTCAGGCAATTATGAGTTGATGAAGAAGCATTTGAGGTTCTGAGGTGTCAACTGGGTGACCATGGGAATCTTGTGCCTCAACTTATCAAACTTGGCAATAAAATCCCTCATAGGCTCATGAGGCTCTTTCTTCATCTGAGTGAGCTAGGCTAGCAAGGCATGTGCATCTTCTGCATGCTTAAATCTGGCTTCAAACTTGTCTTTTAGAGTGTCCCAATCAGTCACTGATCTAACCTATAGGTGGTAAAACTAGTCTGTAGCAGCACCTTGTAGTGTCTCCATGAATAGCCTAACTGTTATGTCTTTAATTTCCATCCATATTATGCCACAGGCTATGCTGAAAGCTATAATGTGTTCATCAGGATGAACTTTCCCATCACCAAAGAATTTGGGGAAATTTTTCCTTGAACTCCGTGGAAGCTCATGTAGAGGTGGAGTCAAATTCAGTGGACTGAAAGAGTTACCCCAGGGGCCTTGAGCCATGATTTGATAATGTAAAATTCAGATCACTAATCTAGGTGGAGTGTGGATAGGCAAAGCTCAGCTAGCAGTAGAAAAAGAAGCTCTGCCTTGTGGTGGTGACCTGGTAGGGCTAGGAGGGAGACTCCTAATTCGTCTAAGGTGAGGTTGTGGAGAAAATAACTCAAAATTACTCTACTGCACCAACTCAAAAGTAGGGTCAACAACACCTTGGGATTTTTGGCCTCTGGTATAGCGTGGAGTTGCTAGATTATGAAACAAAAATGGAAAAGGACTGGTCTTGCTTTAATTTGAAGCTTGATGCTTCAAACTACTTGTCCCTCCCCAGTGGAGTCGCCAAAAACTGTTGGGTGAATATTTTGTTGGCCAACTAACTGGTGACCAAAATACTTCCTATCACCATAGCATAGGGAGATTGGTCATCCAATGTTATAGGTTTACCACATCTAAAGGGGATAAATCTCTCCTCTCATCAAGGGGAGGTTCCCTATTATATATACGGAGGCTATATACTATATAAATAAGTAGAAAATAACACATGGGAGCAAAATAAACCATCCATCTCTCTTATTTTAGAGATGATGCTCATAGACAAAGGAGAAAATCCTAGTGGAAAAACTGAAGGCACTTCTCTTCTTTCAGAAGTGTTCTTATAGGAAATAGCAGGAGTTTCTTTTAGGTAGTAAAAGTAACTGATGGCGAAAGGGTGCAGTAACTAGTAGGATGAAATAGAACACAAATTTTCCACCTCGACTACCTAAAGTTTATATCACAAAGGATAATGGGGGCACACAGTCATCCTAGAATCCTCAACACAAAAAGAAAAAAAACATAGACTGAAAGCAAATGTGAAAGCGTAAAGTCTTCCTCACAATTGATTTAAGGACACTTTGCTAATTACTTTTGTTGGTTCTACTTTTCAAATTAAATAAATAAGAATGCTTTTAGGAAATAGACATAAAAACAATTTCCTAAAGTAGCACAAGCCAAAACAACACAAAGTCTGTAAACAACTTGCTTTCTCATTCAGATAAAATGAAATGAAATTACAATATGAGCTCAAAGTCTCAGTCTTCTACTTTCAAAAAGGGCAGAGTTTCACTCCTATAAAAATGAAAATTCTCCTTCAATGATACAAAATATTACATTATATAGAGGCAGAGAGAGGCTTGGTGCCTTTTCCCATGGGGTGATCCATTTGGCGCATTAATGCCTTAGATGCATTCTTAATTTTGTCATGCTGGAACAAGGTGGCTACTTTAACTTGGTGTGTTGGTTTTTCTCTTTTGTCTACTCCTTAGCCTAAATCACTCATTCCATCACCTGCTAGCTGTGTAATTGTCTATTTTGACTTTATCTCAAAGGGGAAAAATAGACAGTGCTTTCAATGTTTAGAGGCCCCAAATATTTACCCGATGAACTGCTTCACCTACTGGAAATAACTCCTACTGAGTTTCCCTCTTTCTCTCTTCCTTCTCTATGTCCTAGCCTTAGGCTCTTTAGATGCATCTGGGTTCATCTTTTGAGTCTACAAAAATCAATAGACAATTGCAGCCAATTTGGTGTTTGCGGGTCTTTCCTCGATTGAAGGTTAATGTCTAGCTAGTCGCTCTGAATTTGATGTTCATGGACCTGTCATCCTACTGTGATGTGGGTGAGGACATGTGGTTGCATCTATGTCTTTGAAATAAGCTTATCAGAATAAGCTTTAAAATTTTTAAAGGCTAGGGGCACAGATGCAAACACATGGTAGCTTCTACTACACTGGGATGGGACACGTGGTGAGTTCCATGCTTTGAAGCTTTATTCAAAACTATGTCTCAGTACGCGACACTTGGCAGCTTCCACTATGCTTTGATGCTTCAACCTTTTTTGAAGGTAACATGCCTTTTGGGGTCTTGAAAAAGGTTTATTTCATGTGTGTCGAGTGTTCCCCCCCACAAGGGTATCTGCCCTTCAAGATCTTCTAGGTGGCCTTCAGGCTTAAATTTCTTTAGAGGGCTGTTGGTCCCTTTATTTCCTTTAGACAAAATGTCTGAAGGAATTCCTTCAGATAATTTGTCTGAAGGAAGTCACCTCCATTTGATTCTATGTCTTTATATTTGAGGGGGGGCCATCCTTTGACATTTGGCATCTTCTACCTCTTCTTACTAAAACATTCCACTGTTGACACTTGGCACTTTCCACTCTTGAGCTTTTGCAACACCATAAAAATGTTTGGGGCTCAGTTAGGCTCTCATGGACGATGACACTTGTTGGCCTCCATTGATCTCTTTAAGGGACAAGTGGCAACTTCTACCACTTCCCGAAACAAAGTATAATGGGCTCAGCTGACGACACTTGGTAGCATCCGCTTGACTCTTGATTTTACATGTGCTTCTTTCCTTAACTGCAGTAGCCTTTGAACCTTTGAACCCATGAACCATTAAACTTTGAAGTGGTTCAAGGTTCAATGGTTCATTCCATGGCTAAGCCCCTTTGATATCCTTTTGAACCAAACGCATTGAACTGATGAACCAAAATGGTTCAAGGTTCAACGGTTTAATGGTTCGAGCCTTTGAAACTCTTTAAGTGCTCAGAGCCATGGAACCTTTGAAATGGTTGAACTTTAAACCTCTAAAAAATGTGCCTAGCTCTTGCTAATGACATTGAACCTTTGAACCTACTAATCCCTTTACTGGAAAAGCTTGAAAAATGAGGAATTTGAAAGCTCAGAACAAATTTTTGTAAAGGGAAGGGACAATTTTGGTCTTGCAGGGGCAAAATAGTTCATATGTTGTCCCAAAAATGAGAAGTCATTTTTCAGGCACAACATTATAAAGGGTCCCAACATATCTTATATTGTGTATGATGGGTATCTCATCGTACAAGACATAGTAAAGAATGGATTAAGCATGAATTTCATAGTTATAACTAGCACCTACATGGCAATGATCTTGTAGAGGAGTTATTTTGAAGGTTGAATTGAATGCTAAGAGAGTAGTAGGTGTGTGTTTTTCATAAGAAATAATAAGACATAATTATTAATATCAAGGGTGGATATTGGAAAAAGGAATCAAAATTTGTTTGAACTATGCCAACCCTACATAATTCTGCATATAGCTTGTGTATGTATTCAAGAGAATGAAATAAAGAATAGTATTTGAGGATCAATTATGAAATCTCAAGTTTGTTCTAGGAATATAAGTGTTCTTTTTTGTGTTATTAATGATTCATCTTGAGTTTTTTAATCATCTTTTCAATTGACAAGTGGATAACTTATAGTACAATCTTATAGAAAGAAAATTATGTGTTATAATCTTTTAAGACAAGTTAGATTTCATAGTAAGAATTGTTTGAGTATTATTGATTTAATTAAATAATATCCATAGTGAGGGAGTTTTAACCTAAGGATATTTAATTATATGAAGTCTAAGACACTCGTGGATGAGTGCAAGAAGCCACTGGAAACTTTCATTGATAGTCATTTTAAAAAACCATGTTCTGTGTAGTCAAGAAAAGTAACAAGTGTTAAGGTGTGGAGCTAAAAGCTTCAACTATTTGTAGACACAAGAGAGGATGCTGAAGAACCAGAGGAACCGGCATCGGCAGCATGACTGACGTCGGTCACAGACAGTGGAGAAGGAAACCGGTGACGGCAGGGAGTCGGCTGACGTCGGCAGCACCAGACAAGCAGGGACCGGCGTCGGTCGCCTGTGCAGTCCAGAACTGTTCGTTGCACGAACAATTAGTTGAACTGAGTGTTTGCATGCTAAGGGGATAATTTAAGTTGCGGGCTGTGTGTCTAATTTTAGTAGTTAGAGTTCTATTTTTGTAAGCATGGGATCCTATTTAAAGACCCATAAGTCATGTATTGTAATTATTCTAAGGCAAGTAAAAGCATTGAAGAAAGCAAGGTCAAGGAGATCTATAGGTGTAAGGTCAAGGAGATCAGCTGAAGCATTCAAGGAGGGATAGTAACTCAGGCTTTAGAGTTGTTGTGTTGAGCAAGAGAGAGAGGGAAGAAGGTCTTGAGGTGTGGCAAGCCTTTGAGGTGGAGGAAGAAGTGGCATCTTCCTTATTGTATTTTCTTCTAGTAGTATTTAATACAAGAGTGTGTATTGTCTCTCAAATTCTTTGTTGTCTCAAGTTTCTAGCTACTTTATCATTCTAGTATAATTCTGTGTTTAATTGCTAATACGAGAAGTAATCAATTATGCTCTAATTGGTAGAGCTAGAGATCCCCTGACAAGTGGTATCAGAGCTACGGTTTGCAGGAAGCAGGGTATTGTTTTTTTATTACAGATCATTCATAGGGTTTTCTGATTGAGTGGGAGTTTAGCAATGGCAGAAGAAAGCAGGTTACAAATGGAGAAGTTTAACTGCAAGAATTATCGACATTGGAGGATGCAGATTGAGGACTATCTGTATCAGAAGGATTTGTACTTACCATTGGGTGGGGTTGCATGCAAGCCCACAGATATGAAGGATGAAGAATGGAACATTCTTGATCGGAAGGCTCTCAGTTCCATAAGGTTGAGCCTTGCATCATCTGTGATTTCCAACTTATCACAGTGCAAGACAACGAAAGAGTTGATAAAGTCCTTGGCAAATTTATACGAAAAGCCCTCGGCTTCTAATAAGGTATATCTTATGAAGCAGCTATTTGCTTTGCAAATGCAGGAAGGTGGATCGATACATACTCATCTCAGTGATTTCCATGGTTTGGTAAACCAACTAGCTTCAGTCAATATTGTTTTTGATGATGAGGTAAAGGCTCTCTTGATTTTATGTTCTTTGCCTGAAAGTTGGGACGGTATGGTTATGGCAGTAAGTAATTCTGCATCTGCTTCTAAAATCTTAAAAGTTGATGATGTTGTGAGTGTGATCTTGAATGAAGAAATACGCAGGAGAAGCACAGGCGAATCATCAGGGAATGCTCTAAGTGCAAAAAGCAGGGAAAGGCAAAGGGAGAAGGTTGAGCAAGGGAAATCAAGGTCGGGAAGGAGATCCGAGTCCAAAGGTATTACCTGTTGGTTTTGTGGAAAGAACAGACATACAAAGAGGGAGTGTTGGTTGAGAGATAAAGAGAATCAACATGCAGGTATTGAAGAAGCAAAGGATGCAAATATTGTGATGCAGGATGCTCTCATACTTTCTTCAGATAGTCAGGTAGAATCATGGATTTTAGATTTTGGTTCATCTTTTCATGCATCCCCAAACAGAGATTTGTTTTATGAGTATGAACAGGGACACTTTGAAGTTCTTTATTTAGGGGATGGTACGCCTTGTCAGATAGTTGGCAAAGGGAAAGTGCAGCTGAGATTGCAGATTGACAACACGTGGGTGTTGAAAGAGGTCATGCATGTTCCAATTCTGAAGCAGAGTCTAATTTCTGTAGGAAGGTTGGGAGATGAGGGATGCACAATAACCCTCACAGTGGATTCTTGGAAGGTTACCAAGGGAGCACTTGTTTTAGCAAGAGGTAAGAAAGTAGATACTCTTTATCTGTCTACTTGTATTACTGATTCTACTTCTGGTGTAGATTCGAAGATGTGGCCTAATAGGCTAGGTCACAAGAATAGGAAGGGAATGGAAGTTCTTGATTTAAAAGGTATGTGTTCAAATTTGGAAAGCACAGATACAGTTCATTGTAGAAAGAGGAAATTTGATGCTTTTGACAGGAACAAAGAAGCCTTGGTGTTTATGGAGGAGATGAAGGACAGAGATCAGTCACAGGGGCTGAATAAATCTGAGCAGGGCAGCATGGACAGAAATATGATCCAAGAAGAGCTCACGGATGAAAATTTCATCACTTACAGGAACACACAGACACTGATGTCGGTAGCTTGGCACTGACGTCAGTCATCCAGGTACCGACATCAGTCATGTGCAGACCAACAGGGTCGGTAGGTTGGACTAGAGAAGTCTGACGTTGGTCATAAGGACCGACATCAGCAGGAGGGATGCCGGTGTCAGCCAGGGAAATGACATCGGCAGTCAGGGTCAGTGCAGGGAACCGACATCGGTCAGAAGCAGACTGGGAGATGGCCTAGATTGGTCACTGGAACAGATGTTGGGTGAATTAATAAGTCTCAAACACCCATGTGGAGGTCAGGAAAGGTATGTGAACCTCATATTCTTTGTTCACCTTCTTTATATTGCTTACTGATAGTCATGAACTAGGAAGATGGAAGAAGCAATGCAGGTAGAATCCAGAAATAGTGGGAGCTTGGCATGGATGAGGAGTGTGAGTCCTTGGAGAACCAAACAGGTATTTGTTGGTAGTGTTGTCAGCTGGAAGGAAGCACTGGATAGAGGGATGGATTCCCATTTTAGAGAAGAGAGTGGATGGACACATGAGACAGAAGGCTATGGTATATGGTCTTGATTATGCTGCAGAACAATGGAGGTTTGACCATTGTATTTTATCTTTACCAGGTTGGATAATATTAGCTACATTATCCTGTTCCTATATTGTGTTACTTGTTGCAGGGTTTCATATATAGGGAGTTTTCTGAGCTAAGGGTAGAGTTGGTTCAAAAGTATGTCATGGAGAATTTGGAAGCAGCAAAATTCTTGTGGGATAAGATACAGGTATTGCATCACAGGTTTACGTGGTGGTTGGTCTTCAAGAGTGACATTGAAGAGGGATACAGAGCCTAAGGAACAAAATAGATGGTGTACAGGTACAGGTACAAGTTGCAGCTATTTATCTCCAAGTGGGAGATTGTTAAGGTGTGGAGCTAAAAGCTTCAACTATTTACAGACACAAGGAAGGATGCTGAAGAACCAGAGCCACCGGCGTCGGTAGTATGACCAACGTCGGTCAGATGCAGTGGAGAAGGAGACCGGTGATGGTAGGGAGTCAGTCGATGTCGGTAGCACCAGACAAGCAGGGACTGGCGTTGGTCGCCTATGCAGTCCAGAACTGTTCATTGCACGAATAGTTAGTTAGTTGAACCGAGTGTTTGCATGCTAAGGGGCTAATTTAAGTCGCGGGCTGTGTGTCTAATTTTAGTAGTTAGAGTTATATTTTTGTAAGCATGGGATCCTATTTAAGGACCCATAAGGCATGTATTGTAATTATTCTAAGGCAAGTAAAAGCATTAAAGCAAGCAAGGTCAAGCAGATCTACAGGTGTAAGGTCAAGGAGATCAGCTAAAGCATTCAAGGAGGGATAACAACTCAGGCTTTAGAGTTGTTGTGTTGAGCAAGAGAGAGAGGGAGGAAGGTCTTGAGGTGTGGCAAGCCTTTGAGGTGGAGGAAGAAGTGGCATCTTCCTTATTGTATTTTCTTTTAGTAATATTTAATACAAGAGTGTGTATTGTCTCTCAAATTCTTTGATGTCTCAAGTTTCTAGCTACTTTATCATTCTGGTATAATTCCGTGTTTAATTGCTAATACGAGAAGTAATCAATTGTGCTCTAATTGGTAGAGCTAGAGATCCCCTGACAGTAAGTTGAAGTGTGCATGGTTATTGAGTGATTTTTAAATCATTTGAAATCCAAACGTGAGTGGAGAATTTATTCTTCTTAAGTTAGAACATTTTAAGGCTTAGACAACCTTGGAGGAGTGTAAGAGGTAATTGAAAATTTCCATGTATAGTCAGTTTACAAGAACCCTTGTCTGCTCAATTAAGAGAGGATGGTAAGAAAACATTATTATAAGTTATATTCATGATTTTAGGTGTTTAAGAGTATGATATAATATTTTTTATTATTTTTTCCCATTTTAAGGCTAATAAGTCCATGTAGAATCTTAAGGTTTTACATAATTTACATTTTGATAAGAGATAGTACACTGTATAGTTAGAATTCTATATTTTGGTATATTAAAGACTTCTTATGATTCATCATCCAAATATAACTATTAGAGGAGGTGAGAATATTTGTGTAAGACCCTGTACAAGTTGTATAAGTGAATTAAATTTCTTAAAATTCAATTTATCTCATTTTGTTAGGTCTCAGCTCGTCATAGGCTCGTCATGAAAAGACCTAGGGTTTGAATATTATTTTAGTCATAACTCAAGTTTATAATGTGGGATACTGATGAAAATTTTTAGTTTTATATATTTTAACATGCTTTAGAGGAATATCAAGGTTTTATCTTGTTCCATAATTGTACAATATGGTTTTCTAATTTGAGCACCTAAACTAGGCCTAAAAACCTAATTATTAGAGAAGGGTGAGTAGTTAAGTACTCTCCATTAAGATTTAAATCAATAAAGCTTTCTTAAATTTGTATGGGGTTAATGGGTACTCAAAAGTGTTTTTATTTTGGATTTAATTGTTATATATTATCCTAACCAAGGAGTTTTACCTAAAAATAGGGCTACAAGAAAGATGGTATAAAGAAAGAAGTAGTAGTTTGATTGAAGATTCTTGATTAAATATTATGGGAGTTGATTATATGGTAGCATGAAGATATAAAAGATAAAATTGGTGGCCATGAGATAATTATGGAGGGATAATAACCTAAAATCCTATTTTAGAATATTAGGCCTATGAGTCCATAAAAGAGATTGAATAGCTGAACTAAGCTAAAAGTTGAAGATATGAAAGTATTGGTTCAGAGAATGGTATAGATGATGGTGATCATATCAAGGAGTGAGATAATGTATGGAGTGAATAAGGGTGATCTAATTCAAGATAGATAGATAATTTGAACTATGGAGGGATAATAAAAGATAAAATTGGTGGCCATGAGATAATTATGGAGGGATAATAACCTAAAAATCCTATTTTAGAATATTAGGCCTATAAGTCCATAAAAGAGATTGAATAGCTGAACTAAGCTAAAATTTGAAGATATGAAATTACTAGTTCAGAGAATGGTATAGATGATGGTGAGCATATCAAGGATTGAGATAATGTATGGAGTGAATAAGGGTGATCTAATTCAAGATAGATAGATAATTTGAACTATGATAGAAGAGTGTAGTGAGGCTTATGAGCCTATCCAAGACATTTGAGCAAGAAAATGGTAAAAAGAGTAGAGGATCTCTAGAGACAGTCATCAAAGATCAAAGAAGGGTCTATTGAAACAAGAAATCAAAGTCAAGAAAGGTATGATACATTTATATATTATCATCTACATGGAGTTTATAATTTCATATACATTAGAGATCCATTTAAAATAATAATGATCAAAAGACAACAGTTAATGCAGCCTTTGAACAAGCTCCTCACATGGTTTTATCAACTCCTTCAAGGAGACCTTTTACAAATATTCTTGAATCACCATCATGTGTTCTACAATAACTATTAGAATGCAACATCATATCTCTCCCTCCCATCAAATATGTTGCTATGACTAGGCCTCTTCCAAAGAAATATGATTCCAAAGCATTTTACGACTATCACATGCCCCCCTACCATACTACAAATGGGTGCATCAGTTTACAACATAAGATACAAAATTTGATAGATATTAATATCATTAATGTGAATACTCCTACATAGACAACCAAATTACAACCAACAGAAGCAAAAGCGATGAAAATATTTTTAGATCTATTTCTAAAATATACAACTAATGAGACAATGAGCACTTTATGTGTTCATTATACATATCAAGAACAACCACCACTATAATCTTATCATACTCATACAATGGATACACACCCTTTACATATTATCATTGGTGAGTATCATATTATAGTGTTGTCTAGACCTCTCATCAATTTCTTAGAATAGGATATAGTTGATGATGACACATATTTATATGCACTCTTTATATGAGCTTACATTGATCATCATCATATTCAGAGTGTTATGGTTGATAATGTGCCGAGCATCAATATGTACAACATCACACTTTTACATCATTTGGGATATTCATAGTATGATATTTATCTGATAGATATAGTTATTTATGGCTTTAGTGGCCATATCTAGAGCTCCATTGGGGAGATTGTACTTCTAATATAGGTTGGGACCATACATGTGGCCACCAGATTCATAGTGGTACCTAGTGTTGTCACATTTTATATGTTATTGGGTAGGCCTTGGGTACTGCAGGTTCAAGCCATTTCATACACCATACATAAATGTCTCATGTATATACATGTTAATCAGGTGGTTATAGTTGAGGGAATTCCATATGAATATACTCTACCTATTCCACATCCAGTTATACAATAGTCACCAGTCACAACTCCAAACATAGAGTCCATTAGCACACCTCAAATATCAGTTGAGCCACTAGTGTAGGTGAGGTGTACTCCTAAAATATTACCATGTATGCATACTCTACCATAGAGACATTTATTAGAGAGGCCCTTGTGTTAGAGACATGTTATGGATCCTAGAGATCCTCTCTCTACCCCATTACCACACAAACCAATGTTATAACATAGAGCATCCACTCCAGTTATAGCTTCTTCTACTAAATGGTTCCCAAGTGATCCATAATTCACAGGCATGTTCAGTCACCTCTATAGATTCATAAATACACTACACAAATAGTTTCATCTACAAATCACTTAGTATATCTAATACTTCGATCTCAGATACCTAATTGTATAGCATGCACAATCACTCTTTGATACATGACACATTGATTGTGGGTCTCTTCAACACTTATTGGTTAGTATTATCTCTCCTCTTATACATAACTTATACTCAAAAAAGACAAAATTAATATAATATGTTGAAAATATAAAAACATTCAAATATTGTTCAAAAAATATAAAAACTTATATTATATGCATTGCCATGTTCACATTCTTTATATTTACTAGGAACTACATATGATATATATGTTAGTGTAGTCAAATTTATCATACATAAATTATTCACTTGTCTTCGAGTGTTTGCATATTCTTACAAGATTCAATTACATCACACAAATCCAAATTTCATACTATCTACCCATTAGGGGCACATACATATATACATAGATTCAACATTGATAAATTCACCCATTGGGGGAATCTTATACACAACTTCCAATTTACTAAGTTATATCATTCTATATTACACTAGTTTTTTGTTGACTACTACTACTATAGACTTGATTTATGTACATATTTTCTCTTATAAGGATTTGTACCACATGATCATGTATACTTTGATTTCTAGCTCTACTAGTTTAGATTTGATTGTGTCTCTTTGCTTCTACATCCACTTGAGAGCATTTGAATATGCCATTGTTATAGGGAACTAAGCCACTTATTTTCATTCTATGTATGATTTGGACATGTTCCCATGTCCTTATGTGTGCCTTTTCAATTATGTATGTGGACATTTGAACCTGTCCTTCTCTGTGGCTCTAAGACAATATTGTTTGTTCTTTACCTATGTGGACATTTGAACATGCCCTTACATGTATTGCTTTCTCAAACTTAGTGACATGTGCCCATGTCCCTTATATTATGGCCCCTTTGCCTACTTTTCACACCTCATGTGTTTGTATGTATGCTTTCATGTATGCATCATGGCCATGACACTTACATCTTGATTGTTTCCTTCACACTCTTAGTTTTCGATGCCATGATAGACCTTATGCATTTCCCCTTTATTCTTAGATGCCTTGATGGACATCATGCCCCATCCCCCCTATTAGTTTACAAAGATTATATTCAGATTTTTTGCTCATATACATGTTTACATTATTACATCTATCTTGGCAACCTTGTGAATGCTATATCTAACATACATCATACATTGCCAATATATATTCAACCAGTTTTACATTTTGATGTCATGTATACACATTATATTGGTTTATAACGTAGATATCATTTTTTTAAGTATAACACACATGATGTAGAGATTTTATTTTGAGGATAATTATTACACAGGTTCAACAACTCCCCTCAAAAGAGGGGGCATTCACAAGGGTTTGTCACAAATATCAATCCATCTAAGTGCACTCAAAACATATTTTTAGCACACATACATATATTACAAAGCTTAGAATAAAAAAAACATAATGGAAAATAGTAAGACATGGATCAGTTTCAATTTGGCATAGAAAGACACTATCATGTCATGAAGGACACTAGCATAGTGTGTTACTATCTAAGGGACCATGCTACTGTATAATAGCCCCAAAAATAGGAAAATCTAGTTTGTCTAGAAAAGTATAGAAAGTACAGTTTAGGTTTGCACATTTTTAGTTAGATTCATACATCATATATTTCTAACTTATGTTCAATCAATTTTACATTATGATTTCACGTATACACATTATATTGGTTTATAATGTAGATATCAAATATTTTTAGTATAACACACATGATGTAGAGCTTTTATTTTGAGGACAATTATTACACAAGTTTAATAACTCCCCTCAAAAGAGGGGGCATTCACAAGGGTTTGTCACAATGATCAGGCCATCCGAGTGTACTCAAAACATAGTTTTTAGCACATAAGCATATATTACAAAGCTCAAACTTAGGAAAACATAATGGAAAATAATATGTCATAGATTAATTTTAGTTTGGCACATAAAAAGCATAAAAAGACACTACTATGGCACAAAGGACACTAGCATAGTGCACTACTATCTAAGGGACCATGCTATTGTCCAATAGCCCCAAAAATAGGAAAATCTATTTTTTCCAAAAAAATATAAAAAGTACAGTTTAGGTTTGCACAATTTTAGTCATAGATTATCAATTATGCTTAGTTGAATTTAAATTTTAAACATAATCATACCAGTTTATTCAAATTAGGGGCATCATATGCGACATGATCACTCCCATTTCAGTTTTAGATATGCTCATATACATATTACTATAACTTAGTCTATAATCCATATGCACATATATCATAATTGGGGGCATGTGCATGGCACATTATTTCTATATGCTCACTTTTACACTAGTTGATCAGATGGAATGACAAATCCATGTTGTATACTTCAGACACCATATGCACTAGTTTTACATCAAATTGATGCCTCATTATGTCTACAATGATTAGCATTTTTTAGTAGTCCCTAAGCTACATTCCTAAGGGCCTGAGTGGCCCCTGAGCCATCTATAATTTAGATATTGAGTATTCTAAAGACATCTTACATAATTTCATGACATCATACCATTTTATTCATAGATGCATCTACTACATATGGGTAGGAAATGTTGCAATCATAGCCTACTTGAGTTCTTGAAGCACCTACATAAGATAGTTAGACAAGCCATTAGTCTAATCCAAATTATTCATAGATTATGATCCACCAAATAGGGGTGGTCAATGATGGATTCATAGCCTACTTGAGTTCTTGATCCACCTACATAGGATGGTTGGACAATCCATTAGTCCAACCCAAGTTATTCATAGAATATGAACCACCAAACAAGGGTGGGTAATGATGGAGTCAAAAATTGATTGAGTTCTTGAGCCACCCACACATGGGGATTGAGTAAGCCTTTAGCTCAGTCTAAGCTATTCAATGATTTGATCACCAATTACACACACAAAATGTGTCACCAAGTTTATACATTAGTTTATGTACCCAATAAGGTGTATTCATTTTTTTCCTCTCGTATCTCTTTACTCAGTCTTGTCTTTGATTTTGATATTCCTTAAGTAAAGACTAATTCATCCATGTTTCATTTATAGGATAGATAATAGAGCATGCTTCACAAACTCAAACCCATATTCATGTTATTCACCTCATAAGTAAGTCTAGGTATTCTTCTTTATCATTTATCATAGTCATCTCACTTTGTTGCATTTATAAAATAAATTGGGAGGGGGGTATATAGTCATATAAAATGTCACCTGAGTGAAATGAGTGTCACTTGAGACCACCTTATCCCTAACTTAGCCCTAAACCTATCTTAGGGCCTCTTTCAATCTATATCTAGCTTTCATGTAGGTTTAACCCATCTTCAGTTATACCAAAATTAATCCTAGACCATCTCCTAGGAATCCAAGCCCCTGATGCACTAGATTTTACTACCTAGACATTAGCCTGGCCTTTTGGACCCTAGTAATTTTCACTAGTGACCTAAGGATTGTGTTACTATCCCTTACTCTTTTCTCCTTCGAAGAACATATTTCTATTTCTCAATATACTTTAGGGTCATCCTAGACATATTCCACATCCCGACAAGCACCATATCAATATATGTACACCAATTTTATCCCTTTACTCCATTAGATGGAAATCATATGTAAATACACACAAACAAACTTAGAAACAAGTGGTTTAAGTCAATGTCATTGATCCCTATTCTACCCTAATTCTACATACATCCATTTACAATAACCCTAAGCTCATATTACTCAGATTTCTAATCTCAAGTCATACTCAAAGCACTCACTTTGACACTCATACTATCATTCACTTGCACTTACACCAACACTTAGATTGGGAAAACTAAATTGGGTTTGATCCCCTCTCGAGGTATTGGTATGTAGGAAACTCTTAACATAATGGGGTGTTGAGGTTATGTCTAGCCTATCTAGTTAATATCACACTTTTTCTACTTGTGCTCCTCAAATACCTTAACAACATGGAGGTCTAGGGTTTTCCTTCCAAATTAGTCAAAAATAGGTGACAAATAATAAATCAAAGTTTGTTCACACAGGCAAAGACATATCAGACTCAAACAAAGGCACATCCAGAAGTTCATACTATTTTTTTAAAGAGGACATTGTCATGCCCCTAAGGACATTAATGTAGTGTGATACTGTCTAAATAACAATGCTTTTGTTTAAGAGAGGTTTTGAGTCTTGATTCTAGTTAACAACGCTCTAAGTAGCTTATGTACTAGTTTCTAGCATTTCATTCATTCATCTCAATTAGTTTCCAGCTAAATACATCTTTATGTAGTTCATTTCTATTTTTAGACCATTCAAGTTAATTATTTCACAAGTCAATGGTTGTATTTATTGCATATATATTCCCTGATTTATTAATCCACAACTTTAACAACCTAGGGTTTTATACACCATAAATGCCTTGAATTTAAATCAGTAACAATGATAACCAAAAAGGTATTACTTCAATGATAATGGCAAGAATAACACACCAATATTCATAGATAGTGGAATAAGATACAATGACCAACTAGGTCCCATATATATTAAAATTAAAATAAATTAATATTTAGGTCCCGTATTTTAATAACAAAATATTATGAATCAACCTCATTTAATAATTTACTTTTCCCAAATATATGCAATCACAATGATTCATTACTAACACCTTTAAATTAAAACTCAATTCTATAATCTAATTATAGTTTTATCTCATAATAATGATGTTCATGAAGTGTGATCTAAAATGTTTATTTAAAAAAATTTACACATTTCTAACCAAAAAATCTTCATTTTATCTCATAGACTATGGAAATACTCTCTCTCTGAAATATGCAATATGTTTGCACACCTTTGGAAAATGGTAAAAGTAAAATAAAATACAATCAGCATAGACCATTTTAATTATTTTGATGACTTATTCATTTCAATGCTAAACATTTGTTCCAAATATTTTTAAAATACCAAAGAAATAAAATATTCTAAAAAATAAAAAATTGGGACCTAAGCATGACATGTTTTCTAGTTTACATTATTCATTTATGTTATTTATCAAATGTTTGGTAGATTACATTCCTTTTTCATACACACATGCATTCTATGGTATATATGAGTGATCTATATAATATACATGTTTTACATGATACACAGATGCACAGATGTAGGACATTCCTATACATAGAGGCCATGTAAATGTTTGGGGCATCTCATTCCATAGGTTTACATTGTTACAAGTTATATCTTTCTAAGACTTTTACATTTATCATTTTGAGCTACATTTTTTGCTTACACATATCTTGCTCTTTCTTATATTCTTTACAATGCTATTTTTTCATGGCTATGTTACTTTGCTATATTGTGACATTAATATTGATTGATAGTATAAACTAGTTTAAATTTTTCTATTCTTCATTATTTTTATTTCATTTCTTATAGGCTAATCATTGATAATGATTGTATAGCTCTTGATTTACTATATGACATTGTGTGATTGAGTGTATCATTGTATATCTATTTATTTGGGCCCTTGTCTTCTCTTTTTACTTTCACATGATTGAGTGTACCATTGTATGCATTTTTATTTGGGATCTTACCTTATTTTACTACTTTTTATCGATTGAGTTTTTATTGCATAACTCTTTATTTGGGAAATTACCTTATTTTAAATTTGATATTCCATTATGTGTGGCACTTTCTTTATGTGGCATTGAGTGTTATTGCATGTTATTATATTTATGTGTACCATGACATTGTATGTTTATGAGTGGATAAATATTGGATTACCTACTGAGTTTACTGAGCTTATTATTTCATGATACATATCATCTACCCTCCTCCTTGTGTGTGGTGCCATGGTCCATATCATGTACCTTCCTGTGTAGTTCATTATTTAGTTTAATTCTTATATCAATGATGGTTACACCAACATGCCTAATTGTTATATCTATCTTGACATGACACCTATATATCTTTCACTACATGTTTTATATATGATTAAATGAAATATTAATTACTATGATGAAATATTTTCCACGTGTTAGCACATTCTTATATATGATTATGTCTTTTTATATAACATGTGATTATTTCTTTTATTTTGACATGAATACTTTATGGGATATATCCTTCACCTCAAAATGGGGCATATTAGTAGGATTTTCATAGATATTTAAGCTTCCATTTACATAAAATTCATATTTTTGGAAAGATTAGATGATTCAGAGAGTTCAAATTGTTATAAGTTATTAGTTTGGTTTACATTATGGGAGAGATGTTTATAGATTGGAACATATTTTGGGGCATATGTACATAGTTTACAAGAACATAAGTTATAGGTTTTTAGAACTTTAAATTTTGGGACAAAATGAGACATAGATGTATAAAATTATATATCACATTGGAACCAAATGGATCACATTGGAGACATGAACATAGTTCATGTATCTACTATTATAGTTTACTATGTTGGCACTGATTGGCTCAGATTGTGGGCATGAACATTCTTCATGGACACACTATTTAATTTTTTTTATTTAAGAGCATGGCATTTATGGTACCAAATTGTACATGTTGAATCTATAATTCCATCTACAACAAATGATTATTGAGCCTAACATAGGCTCCCACTTTCATCTTGAGGTTCAATATTAGTTGAATGCATAGTGTAGTTGAGATTTATGCCCTTAACTACCTATCACTAATCTCAATGGTTGAGACATTTATTTTCAAAACCTATGGCCCTTGTATACACATAATATTTTTAATTTTTATCAAATATTGATGCTTTACATCTTTCAAGAACCCATCATGACTCAATCTCTCTGAGTGCATACCTTAAGGGGTGCATCGGGAAAGCGGTGGGCAAACCTTTGGTGCTTCAGAGGATGTTGTCCCGTATTGCCACATTATTTCCAATCCAACTAGTTCCTAAAACCTTTTACTAAGATATTTCTCCTCCCTTGCACATTCCTCTAGTCTTTTCATCTTTCTATCCTTTTTCTCCTTACTTGGTACCCTTTTGACCTACTCAACAAACTAGGCTGACCTGGTCAACCTAGTGTAGTCTAGGGTCATTTTAACTTTTTATGTTTGTTAGCCTTCCAACTGACCTAACATAGACTTTAGGCATTAGCCCAAAAATGTGTTAGGTTGATTAGGTTGACCTAGCATAGCCAACATGTCTAAATGATTTTTAGGTAAGATAATCCTATATATACAAGGTCATTTTGGTCATTATAAGAATATGAAATCAAGAGTTATTATTCACTCATACTTCTTCACAATCTGATCTTCCACCATTCTACTTGAGGAGTCTTAGTTTAGGTTTCTTATTTTGGAGAATCTAGTCATGTGGATAGGTATTGGATGCTTTAGCCTAACAAAGTGATCCTTATGAACCATAACAACTTCCTATGAAGCCCCATTGGCTAAGGGAGAGATTGAATCATGATGGGTTCATATTCAAGTAAGTATAACTTTGTCCTTCACTCTTTTTTAGGTAAGTATAACTATGTCCTCCTCTCTTTTAATAGATATAAGTAACATAAGTGTTGGCTTGAATAATATTACTCTTCATATTCTGTGTATTAGGTTGTTACTCATACTTAATGTAATTTAAGTTCCCTATACATATTTGATTACTTTGCATCTAACCCCTCACATTGTGCCACAAGCTTTGGTGTGCACTAGATTAGTTTACTTTTCTTGTTATTAGAATATTTTACTCTCTTGTTTATTATCATAAGTGAAATATCAAATCATATGAATATTTTAAGGTTGTTGTGTGATTGTGTTAGACTGTAAGCTTTAGAACCCTTCCTATCATGATATGCTATGAAAAGCGATGCAAGTGATCCCCTAATCAGGTCTAGTGGATCCCCACATTGGTCATGCTCCCACTTAACAAGTTTATACCCAATTGGAAGTGTAGGTGTGCTCTATCTTATCCAATCTAGGATTGATTCATGCACATCATGCAATTTTGATTGCATTAATTATAGTGAACCCAACATGAATCCTATCCCACCATTGGTTGGATTGTCTTCACATTTCCATTTTTGTTTCCTTTCTTATTTAGCATTGGCTTCACCTTCATTACATTCTGGTGAACCTGACGTGAATCAAACCCTTGTAGGATTTCTTTCACTTTTATCATTTATTTCTTTCCTTACTTGCCTTTTCTCCATAATCACAAATCCAATGCATTTTATGATTTGTAAAACGGATAAGTAGAACCAAAGATATAGGCAAAATAAAATCCCTATATTTGTCTATTATACTAGGCCAACCCTATCAACCTATTATCTTTTTCAACCTTTGTTCATTGTATTGGGTCAACCTAGTCAACCTAATACTATCTATAGACTCTTTTGCCTCTTTTCCAACCTCTATGCATTGTACTAGATTGACCTAGTCAACCTAGTATAGTTTTACAATCCCTATTTATGTACTAAATTGACCTGATCGACCTAGTACAATTTTTTTCCTTCTTTGCTTTCCAACATAGCTTTCTGCATTCTTTATATGTCTAACTTAGTTTTATATCTACCTAATTTATTTATTTTTATTTATCTATTATTCTTATTACTTAGCATTCTTTTTCTTTCCTCAAGCATCATATCCCCCATTAGAATCTTCAAGGAAAATTTGAATCTATTTAGACATTATATGGGGTTCTCTTTTATTCTTATCTTTTCCTATCTCTTCTTCCTCTTTTCAGCTATTGGGGCATCTTATGATGCCCATCCACACATTACTCTATCCTTTGGGGCATCTTGTGATTCTCATCCCTACATCTACTCCCCCTTTGGGGCATTTTACGATTCCCAATCTTATTCTCCATTACATACAACCAAACTAATTCAATTTCAATAAACCTTTTGAGACACAAGTTTGTCTCTCACATGCTCATCTATGATATAGTCATTAATATAGGATACATTTCCTTATTTTCATGTTTTCTATCTATATATATCTAATATTTTTTTTTAGGTTACTGAAGCATGGGTCTCTCCCTCTGTAGCAATTCCCTCTTGTTCACAAACCTTTAGTCCTCCCTTTTTGGTCTTTTGGTTTCTTGATGTACCATAGTCTTAATTATCTTATTTTTTTCATTCTCCTTCTATTGACCAATTTTGATTTGGTTCCCCTTAGGCTTTTCTTTTGTGAGTTGCTTTATAAGACCACAGATAGGACCTGGCATCCCTCATAAAACCACCATATTTTACTTATTATCCTTCTCTTTTTTATGCTTGCCAATGTTGTTTTGGCATCCTTTGGGTTTTTTCTTTTGTGAGGTTATTTTTTAAAAAGGCTCCCTCACTTTGTTTTTCTATTGATAATTAGCACCCTCATGGGTTTCTCTTTTATGAATTACTTTTTAAGACCACAAATAGGACCCGACCCTCATAAAATTACCATTTTTTTCATGTTCTTAATCCTTATTATTAGACATTAGATTTTGCTTCTTTTTCTAGATTGAATCTACACAACAAACTATGTTAGCATGTTTTCCTCCATTTCCCTCTCTCTTATGAAAAGCAATCACACCTTTGTTGTCATTGTATCCCTTCTCTTTGCCCTTTGTCACATTTTTTTGCAATTTGAAGCAATCCAAATTGTTCCATGTGTCATTCATCTTGATTTCCCCTTTCTCTCATCTCCACATTAGATAAAATAAGGTTTAATTCAATATAACACTTTATTTAACCTAGATTTACAAGACTCTTAGACCCCATGCTCTTTGATGTTATCTCTCTTAGCAACCTTGTCCAAAGTTTTCAAATGAAAGTCATCTTTAGCACCCATGTTTGGTTTTTCAAATCCGTATGGAGGAGGAATCTTAAAAAATCTTAAAAATAAATTTAAAATCCAAATCATTTGAAACAAAATGCAATGAAATCTAAAAGGCAACATACAAATCTCAAAATTTAAATTCACACCAAAATATGTGATTACAAGCACATCTCCTATCTCTAATCAAAGCTTAAACTCCATATTCAGCTTCACATAGAGCCAAAGTCTTTTGGGGTGTGATAGGCCAGTAGATTGGAATAGGGAAATTCAAAAAATTATATGGTTCTACCTACTTTCTCACACAAGTACCCAATCTTCATACTAGACCGATGGCTCTATAAGGGGTCCTAAAATTTTGGGAACACATCATGGGGAGGTAAGTCCATTTTACTTTTCATGTATATAGCCTTTAGGGGGTGATATATATACTCCATTTGTTAACCTAATACTTTTGTAGCTAAGAAAAGTTATTTAGAGTCCTTAAAGTTGATAGTCCTCTTGTTTTGACAAACCAAATTTCAGTGTCTTGACTTCAATAAAGAGTTTCTCTACCTTGGTTTTTCCTTCATTATCCCCTCCACCCATTTCATTTTCCCCCCTCAATAACCAAATTATGATTCCAAATATATTTTCCCTCTTCTTTAATTCCTTCTTCTTCATTTCTTAAAAAACATGCTAGCACTAATTTGTTTTAGTTTTATCTATCTTTAGATGTAAAATAGCATGTTGCAGTACCTTTGGATCATATTCTTTATATCACTTTACATTTACTAGACTTACTTTACTTTATTTTTACCATTTATCATGATTTTGTTGTCCTTTTGTTACAAACACATGAGTTCATACCCTTTTTTCCATTTTTGAGTGAGATGTGGATTGTTATTGCTCACTCATCAATGTTGTTTACCCTTTTATGCATATTTTTCCATTGTTGAGTGAGATTTGGCTTGTTACTGCTCACTCATCAATGTTGTTTTACTATTTTGTTTTTCTTTTTACCATTGATTTATCTTTCTTATCATTATTTTTTAAACATGTATCCTTGGTTTGAATTAGTGAGATTTCCTTTTCTTACTTGAGGTTTACTTGTTTGAGTTTTTTAGTCTTTAGTAGCCTTGGATTTTTGGTTACTTGATTTACTTTTGTTTAGCTTTATCATTTGGTTTGACATAGCACATGTCACCTAACTTGCCAAATTCCCAAGTACGTCATGTCTACATAGTACCAGTTATCTTGTATTTTCTTTCATTTTGATTTTTTTTACTCCTTAGTTTTGTATTTCTAGGTTTGTCAAAAGTAGTCTTTATGCCCTATACAATCAAAACTAAAACCACAATTGACAACCATTCTATGATAAAAGGTAAGTCAAGGTATGCATTACATTTAATTTTAGTTATTTAATTTTTAGATTAGTTTTCCTTTCTGTCATTTACTTTCAGTTATTTTATGCTTTTTAAAATATTGAAACTTTTTTTTAGCATCAACATTGTGTGTGTCCTTATGTTCTTTCTTGAAGCACTATCCCCAGTTACACCTTAGTGACACGTGATAAGCTTTGAGTGGGGCATATGTATACACATAATATTTTTAATTTTTATCAAATACTAATGCTTTACATCTTGTAGGAACCCATTGTGACTCAATCTTTCTAAGTGCATGCCTTAAGGGGTGCATCAAGAAAGGGGTGGGTAGACCTTTGGTTCTTCATAGGATTATTGTCCCTTATTACCACATTATTTCCAATCCAACTAGTTCTTAAAACCTTTTCCTAAGCTATTTCTCCTCCCTTGCACATTTTTCTAGTATTTTCCTCTTTTTATCCTTCTTCTCCTTACTTGGTACCCTTTTAACCTTCTCAGCAAACTAGGTTGACCTAATCAACCTAGTGTAGTTTAAGGTCATTTTATCTCTTTAGGTTTGTTAGCCTTTTGGCTAACTTAACACAGACTTTAGGCATTAGCCTAAAAATGTGCTAGGTTGACCAGGTCAACCTAACACAATTGACATATCCAAATGATTTTTGGGTAAGATAATCTTATATATACAAGGTCATTTTGGTCATTATAAGAATATGTAATCAAGAGTTATTATTCGCTTGCACTTATTCACAATATGCTCTTCTGCCATTTTAATTGAGGAGTCTTAGTTTAGGTTTCTTATTTTGGATAACCTAGTTTTGTGGATAGGTCTTGGATGCTTTGGCCCAATAAAGTGATATTTATGAACCATAACAACCTCTTACAAAGCCCCATTGACCAAGGGGGAGCCTGAATCATGGTGGGCTCACATTTAGGTAAGTATAACTTTGTTCTCCTCTCTTTTAGTAGATAGAAGTAGCAAAAGTATTGGCTCAAATAATATTATTATTCATATTCTATGTATTAGGTTATTACTCATACTTTAATTTAAGTTCCCTGTACATATTTATTTACTTTGCATCTAACCCCTCACATTGTGCTGCAAGATTTGGTGCGTACTAGATTAGTTTACTTTTCTTGTTATTAGAATATTTTACTCTCTTATTTATTAGAATAAGTGAAATATCAAATCATAGGACTCTTTTAGGGTTTTTGTGTGATTATGTTAGACTGTAGGCTTTAGAACCCTTCCTATCATGATATGTTGTGACAAGTGATACAAGTGATCCCCTAATCAGGTCTAGTGGATCCTCATATTGGTCATACTCCTACTTAAAAAGTGTAGACCCAATCAGAAGTGTAGGTGTGATCTATCTTATCCAGTCTAGGATTGATTCATGTACATCATGCAATTCTAATTGCATATAGCCCTTACCTTAGTTAATTTCTCCATTGGGGAATGATCACCCAAAACTCTATAAGTGCTTCAATAGGAAGCCCAATTCTCCAAGTTCTTTAGTAGGGAACCCAATTCTCTAATTTCTTCAACATGAATCCTAACTCTCCAATGTTTTAATAGGAAACATAGTCTTCAATGTTTCATCAGGAGGCATCATCTCCAATAGTGTAATAAGAGGCAACATAATTCACCCAATTACATGTGTATTCATTCCTTCCTCTTTAGGTTTCAAAAGTTTTAATTCTATTTCAGATTTCATTTGAATATATGGACATTGATTATTATATGTTCATTATAGGTTTGCTTGGAGAAAGCTACACATTCATAACCTTATTCTAAATACAAAGTGTGTTTTACACAATCATGTACATATATTTATCCTTTTACTCTAGCATTGTATTTCATTTCAATACTATAATAAAATAGGGACATTTGTAGACACTAAAAGTTAATGTTAGACACTTAAAAATGTGAGTCTTGATCTACATTCACCTTACATAATTTGTGCATACATATATGGCATTTGAAAACCCTTCTCTCACATCCACATGCTCTTTGTAGGTTTGACCCTCCTAATTTTATAACAGTTAACTATTGGAATTCCCTAGTCTATGCCTAATATGTTCATTATTATACTTAAACTATCTCCAAATTGTAAAATAAGTATTCTTGTATTTTATACAAGTTTGGAAGATTTAGATGACTGTGGAATTCTAAATATGTCCAAATCTGATGGACTCATCCTCACACCAAAAAAAAAAAATTACAAATTCAAATCATCTATCGAGGTTAACCTACATGTTTTGCATGTTAGTGGCATGAGAAATTACCCAAAGAGTTTTATATAAATACATAGTAAGTCTAAGCTTATTCAATTGTAGATAATAAGAATAAGAGGAAAAGAAAGGAAGCAATCTGGTCTCCTCCATAACTAGGGTGATTTAAGTTAAATTTTGATGGAGCTTGTAGAGGGAACCCAAGAGCTTTAAGGGCTGGCTGTGTAATCAAAGATTGTAGTGGATCTTTAATAAGATTGATATCTTTGAAACTTCTTGATGGAATGAATAATGAAGTGGAATCTTAGGTGTTGGTTTCAGGTATTGAGTTGGCTTTGGATTGTAGTATTTCCTATCTAGAAATCGAAGGGGATTCTCAGGTTGTCATTCAAGTTTTGAAAAGTCAAAAGGCCAAATCTTGGAAATTAAAGAATATCCTTACATCTATATGGCTTAAACTAAATCATTTTATTGAGTGGAAGTGTTCACATTGCTTTCAAGAAAGCAATCGAGTTGTCAATATTTTTGCCAACGTAGGAATAGATTAACCAGTGACTTCGAGAGTTAATAATGTCAAGGAAGGATGGAGTGACTTTGTGGGGATTAAGTTTATTGACCTCTAATTTTTTAAATCTAATTTATTTAAAATTTAAAAAATTATTATAATTATGAATAGAGGTGGCGGTAGTTTTTTTTTTATGATGAGCCTTGTGACAGAGGTAGGGTGATGCCAACATCATCGATGATTGCATTTATGGCAAGCTTGAGAGATAGATATATTCATGATGGATTTTCATGTGATGTTTTTAGAGGGAATAAATTTATTTATGATGGAAGCTATTGTTGGCTTTTAGGATTGGGTAGTTGGTTGGGTTATGTTTTACATCATGGAGCTAGAGTGCATGAAATCATTGGGGTGGCCATTGGTCTTAGGTGGAGTGAAATTAATGGAGATGGGATTTTTGGGTAACATCACCAAGATGATATTATTTAATGTCTTTTGGATTTGTATTTTTTAAGTTTTAAAGGTGGTGGAGGAGGTGTTAGGTTTGGAGGTTCTAACTGTAAACAAGCAAGTGTGAGTCAATTTAGATATAGCATCCCTTTTTGCTAGTCATCTATGTCTTATGGTTTTAGATAGGGAACAAATTAAAGAAATGGTGGAATTTTTCATTTGGTCAAAGCACAAGGAAGGTCTTCTATCAATAATTGATTTACTTCCATGAGGTCCTTTACAGTAATGCCTTTTGAAAGAAAAGATGGTTTGGGGTTTATACCATTTTCTATTTTTCATCATTTAAAAGCTAGGTTTTTGTCTCTCATCAATTTCACCCAATAAGTTGAAGAAGTATGCTCTAGTGAGGAATATAAGGAAGGTGATAAGGGTATATCCATGCCTATTATTGATGATCTGTTACTTCTAATTCCATAATTAAAGGCCTAAATGGCTCGATGATGGTCGATGGGAATATTGATAAGTGGTTGGCACAAGGAATGGTGTGAGGTGTGTTTAAGGAGCCACCTTAGTGGAAAGGACATAGAAAAGAGAATGTGGAGTAGGGGAGCTACAAGAAAAGGATAAATTTTGTACAAGTGGAGGTTGTTGTGGGTCCAAAGTTGAGAAAAGAGCTAGAAATTTTATGTCTAGCCATAGTGGAAATTGGTCAAGATGAGCTTGTTCCTTGGTCAAGAAAGAAATCCAGGGTGTGAAACTCAGGTAAGATGATTGATAATTATGGTAATTGAAGTGATTATTCTAGAGTAATAACTAGAATGTCTATTGATTGGTTTTTTGAAGAAGGGAAGGATCTTTTTTTTGTAGCTGTCTTAGGTTTTCAGTTGGTATAACTATATTTCAACTATATATGTTATCTATACTTCTAAAAAATATGGCTATTTTTTATGGTCAATGCCTTGACAATTTATATTATTAAGCCAGACCTTTTGGGTTTATTTTGGCATATATGTTTTTGGGACAAGGACCTTAATATCGAGCTAAAAAAAGTCTAAGCCTATTGGATCATCTATCAAAAATAAATGAAACATATATACACTTATACAATTATAAAGGGAAAACCTTATATTTTTGGATTAAGAAATTAGTTAGAAAGAATATGCCCTAGACAAGTCTAAAACAACTAAGCCAAGTTAATTTTTCCATTTATCAAGTGTTAAAAGCGAGATTGAAGGTTGCATTCATTAAAGGAGCACCATTTCACACATACACCTAACATGGAAAACTATATGTGGTTTGATTTCCCTCTAAAGAGTATTGGATATGTATGCAATGCTCAACCATTAATTAGGGATTGGTGGAGGTTAACTCAACTCACCTTTTTCCCTCTTTGCAAGCCTAAACCTAATGTTAAAAGTGGGCCCAAGGTTTCAAAGAAGGAGATAAGTTTTTTGGATATCTTGTATATAATGATCCTTTTTATCGCACATAGATATGGATAAAAAGTAGGCAAAATGGCCTATATTAAAATAGAGAGGCACTATACACACAAAAGAATCTTACAAAATATAAACACTATCAGGCATATTCAGATTTATAGATTCATTTGAGTGAATATAGACACCTAATTCTTGATTTGAAAGACTCATGGTTTAATATATGCCTTTTTGTCAGTTGCTTTAATTCTCAAATCTACATTTAGCAATAAATGTGTTAAGTATCTAAATCCCTTAGTACGTTCCATAATTAACAAGTGTAATTATTCAAATCATGTTTTAACTTTTACATTTAGATTCATGTAATATTGGCATACTTTATAAGATCCAAATAGTTCAAAAGTTTTATACTTATTTAGGTTCACATAATCAAAAGAATGTAAAATAGAAAGACCTTTCTAGAATCTAAATAAAACATATTGGCTTCATATATTAGATCACTGATTCTCACTCTTAGAATAGTACCATAAATAGGTAGATAGTTGTAATTTTGTTGCATGTTTCTGCCTTTTTTTGTGGTGTTCAAGAACACTAATTTTTTTTTTCAAATTGGCAAATCTTCATTAGGTTAGCCTAGACACATTTCATGGGTTAGTCATATCATGAAATATCAGGGTCAGCTATAAAAACAAATTAATATTGAGGTTATACTCACTTGGTAAATTGGTCAGTACTTGGTTATTACATTGAAAATCATTTGAAAGCTTGAGAAATCCATTAGAATTCTCTTAATACATTATCAAAAATAAATACATATTTTAATATCCTTCAAAAGATTAATTCTAGAGCCAAGTCTGAATAAATATGTAGGTCAAAGTTTCATGGTGCCAAGTTTTGAAAGCCAAACATTACATTATATTCTAGATTAATAATGATGATGCACACACACACACACACATAGGTGAGATAATTACATATGATTTGAACCCTCTTCAGAGTATTAGAATGTACGTAATGCTTATTTAATCAATAAGGATTTGTTGGGACTTCCAACCCAACATACTAACCCCCATTTCAAGGGTCATCTAGTGATCAAAAGTAAGATTAGGGTTTCAAAAGAAGGAAAATTAAAACATGGATTAGTTTACATGATCAAAGGCAAGCACACACACATGAGACATTTATATGTGCATGCACAATAGTCTGAGGCATCATAGATGTCCATAATTAATAGAGACATTACCAACAAGGTATATAAAGTACTTGTCATTGAAGGATTATGAGTTTTATCGATAATGTTTGAGTGGTTTTTAAGGTCCTATATACTAATTTGAGTGGTTAGAGAATAGACAAAGTATTATTAGGGATAATGATGAACATAGTTGTAGACATCCAATTATTATCACTATTGTAATGAAAATTTCAAACTAAACGATATTTCACGACAATGCACAATCTAGACTAAAATCACTAAAACACTCTAAATCATTCAAACTTGTCATGTACAAGGGCTGATTTATGCTAATGTATCCATAAATGGGGTAATACATTTTATGTTATTATTATCTTTTCTTAAATCATTTTAAGTCAAATTATGACCACACAAAATGACATCTTAGACCACTGAATTCTTCTAATTTGGTAGCACACATCATGTGCATGTGTTATTTCACCTCCATGATACCCTAACTGGGGTATTATGCCATGCACAATTGACACCTTCTTTTGATTATACTCTAGTCAAATTACAACTCAGTAAAATGACATTTTCGGCTAGGTTGATTTAGCATGCAATAAATTTCCAAACAATTATAGAAAACTAATCAAAATCACTTAAGCAAATTAATCTAAATTAAGATATTAAGTGTAAATGCCATGATATTTTGGAATATATATTTATTGGAAATTCATAATTGAAAAAATGCAAAATATAAGCTTATTCATCATTGCTTTTATGAGTTACCAAGCCTCTTGTAAAATATCTAGATTGGGTGGAAGACATAATCATTTTGACCTATGTCTCTCACATGGCCCTCATGGTTAGTTTAACTCAACTCAGCGTTAGTTTGAACTCGATCATAGTTAAATATAACCTAACTACACTTGGGTTAGAGTTAGTTTTAGAGGATATAAATACAAGGCCTTACCCACTGGTCTTTAAGCTTTAGTTGTGCAAACTTATTATGTAGAATTATCTATAGAAAAGCTTCACTTATTCATATAATTGGACAAAAATCAAGGATCCTAAGCCACTGGTGAACTAGGAGATGATGAAGGCCCATGTCCAACCTCATTTAAGAAGGCTTAGAGTACCAAATCTAAGGAAAATCATGTTTCTTGGCCATTCTTGGAAGAAGGGACATTACTTGGAAGGTTTGATTGTATTCATTTCTTAATTATCTCTTATAATTTATTAGCAACACCCCTTGAGGGAGTAAGCTTGATATGTTAGTTTTTTTATGCTTATTTTTAGAGGTTTTCTTGATTAAAGCATGAACTAACACATATCATAATCTTGCTCTACAATAGTAAGCAAAAAATATCAAAATTAACTAAGTACCTCTCTTCTATCTTATTTTGTGGATTTTTCTATCTTCTAAGTGTGATATCGATCTTTCTATTTACATTTAGATTTGTATGATTATTTTCCTATTTTACATGATTTGAATACTCATAGTTTTACTTCAGTTAGATCACATTAATCACAAAATAAATAAATAAAATTTATATGTAATGTGGGTTTGTAACATTTGAGACCCCTACACATGTGCCTGTATATGCTTATTATGTATATAGTTGTCCTTAGTCATATGCACTAATATTTAATTTCCTTTTCCTTGCATCAAAAACCTAGTTGTGCTTTCAACCACAAGATGCTACTTGAGAAAGAGGTTAGTATTTTGGGTTGGACATTCTCAACCATTCCCTACAAATGGTTGAGCATTGTCTATATTCCAATATTCTAAATATGGATGTGCATAGTTATTTCACTTATGTGTGTGTGTGTGTAACATCATGACCAATCTAGAATGCAATGTAATGTTGGGATTTTGGCACTTGGCACCATGCAAGTTTGACTTTCATATATATAATGAATTGTCTTTAGGGCTACTCCTTTAAGGGGTTTTCAAATATGTATGCCTTTGTGATAATGTTTCAAGAGATAGCTAATTAATTCCTTAAGTTTTCAAATGATTCATAAGGTGATGGTCAAGTGAGTATAACCTTGGGATTGATTTTTAATTATAAATGACTCTTTTTTATTTCACACTATGACAACCCATGAAACATGTCTACATTAACATAATAGAGACTCCCCAAATTTAAAAATAGTCATTGAGTGTCCTTGGACACTGCCAATAGAGGTAGATACCTTTAATAACCACAATTGTCCAACTATTACTGGTGTTTTCCTAAGAGTGTAAATAATTGATCTAAGATATAGTGAAGATTTTTCTAAGATTATAGAATTTGGTGAATAAATTTGGCCAAGGCAACATGTGGGCAAAAAGATAGAGATAAAATGTACACAAGAGTCAAATGTGTATGCAATGTCTAAGTATGCCAAATTATGTCCAAGTTGATGTTGCCAAAGTGTCTAGTATCAAATTTAGGAATTTACATAAGTTACATACAATCATGTTTTATGTGGGTAATTTTTGGGTTAGAATGAATGCTCTCTTCTGTAGTTGTTGCATTTAAACATATACTATATTTAGAAATACTAAACTTGAACCTAACTAATTTTTTTTAATTTGAAAAGATGTACATATAAATCATGATTACAAGAGAGGTTAGTTTCCTTTGTTAGTATTTAAGATATAAACAAATTCATAAAACATAACTTCCCAAGCATGATTTCTCAAATTGGGCAAAGTCTAACCAAGACAAACAAATATAAAGCAACCTAAAAGTTATGACCTTCCTCATGGATGCTATTAGTTAGCCAACACACAAACATGATTATACCCAGATGTGGAGCTCAAAGTATTTGTCAATGTTGGGGTATAAAATCCATCAACATCTCTCCAAGAACTATGATTTGTGGACTAATTGGAAGAAAAAGCGGGGAAGCTTTCAAAAGATTTTTGTAGAGTTTCTTTGCACTAAAAGCTTGATGATAGGTCCATGGTGACCCTTCTTTTTATAGGTTTTCTAGATTGATTGTGGCCTTTGGATTAAGATCAAGACGAGTGGATGAAATTTAATTCAATTTTGGAGGATCAAAGAAATAAATATTTTAGAAAGAGGTATTAATGAGCATGGATTGTCTTACTATTGATATTTGTTTTCATTAATGCTTAGTGCTTGCCAACTTTTTAGATGATGTCATGGATGATGTCATTATTCAAATATTTGTTAAATTTTTGAATACAACATAATTAAATATTACCTAATTTCTATGGTTTTTCTATTTATCTACTTGATTTGATTTGTTAAGCTAATTAATCATAATCAATATTTGGGTGTTTTATGCAATATCAAAATTTGAATATTCATTCCAATTAATTGACCCAGAACATTGCTTACAAAGTGAAAATTTAACTCACACTAATTTAAACAACATTGAATATTGGTTACGGTGTATTTCCCCAATCAAGGATGCACCAATACATTTTAGAAATTACACATGATGTGTGCAATTGAATTAGAGCATTTCAGTGGTATTTGGTCTAGTTTGTGTTTTATTGTGATAAGTCATCTTGACTTATAATTTCAACATAAAAGTGGTAAAAATTGGATGTCTACAGTATGTTGGGCTATAAAAAGGTAATCTTGACATACCTGATTAAAGTGGAGCAAAAAACTTGAAATTGATTGCGGTCAAAGTGAAGAGGTCAACACCTGCATCTAGAATAGTTATTGACATGCATGTTGTACAACTTCGTCTCCCAAATGTAAATACCTTATAAGGTAGTGGTAGTGGCTTATAAATCGGCCATGCTCCATAATATTTCCAATTAGGGAAATCATAATCGTATATGCTCAATAGCCTATTAGGAAGTCCCTGATCACCTTCTGACTCTTATTTATAACTTTTAATCTTAAGCCTCCCTATATCTTCAAGTAATGTATTCAAAATTGATGGCATTTGGCTACTTCATCTAGTATAACTACTTTGGAATTCTTCTTTAATATATTTTCCCTTTCCCTTATCATCATAAATATTATAAATATTATCAAAGTACATTGTAATAGATAATATTGACGAGGAATAAGAAGCTAATTTATTTAAGATTGACATATCTAAAACAAAAATAAATAAATAAATATTAATCATTAATATATTTTAAAAGAATTATTAGAAAAAATTAAGTATAAATATAATAAATTACCTAAATAAGTTAATACTTTAAGTAAAAAATAAAATAATATTAACTAAGTACTTTATTAATGAATATTAAAACAAAAAACAAATAATGTTATTAATGAATATTAAAAAATAATTATCATTATTATAAATTACTTAAAAAGGTTAATATTTTAAGTGAAAAACTAAAATAATATTAACTAAGTGTCACTTGGATTTTCACCCTTTAAGGAGATGGAAAATCCCTCCTCATCCAAGTGGTACAATGGAATCACCTATAGGCTTCTGGGCAGCCTAAGGAATGAGGTGAGTTTCTAGATAGGGTTAGCTCCCTTGATGTACCACTTTGGATTAAAACTAAACTAACTTTGGGAGATGAAAAGGGAGAGAGATAACCAAAAACAAACTACTCTAAGGGAGGTGATACACCAAATTGATTGATTACATCCAACCATATGTATATTACACTTGAAATTAAATGACAAACTAAGCATACACTTCTCCAATCTCTATTTTCTCACATCAATGTTACATTGTGAGGTTAAGGATTAATGTGTAAAGTTAGGAGGACTAGACAAGAGTCCTATGAGGTAACTAATGAAAATAATAATTCACTCAATCCTTGACATCTCCTAAAATACTTCACATGCTCTGCAAGAAGAAGTTTTCCAATTGTAAATAAGATGCAAGAAATAACATGCTAAGGGATCCATAGTCTTCACTTATGCATAATTAAACATTCAAGTAAAACACATTTAGTAAATTCATGGAAGATGTAAAAAATATTTGTCTTATTGATAAAAAGTTATAGAAATAAGTAGGGTTTCACCATACTTAGGTGGAACATCACATACAATGGCCAAAATGGCTAGTTCTTATAGAACTTGAGAGAGAGAGAGAGAAGAAGAGAAGTACAAGGTCACAAGGACACTTTTAAAGATGATAAAAGGAGTTAATTGTGCATGTGGAGAGGGTGTTGGATGAACCATGTAAGGTTAGGAGTTACAAGTGTCAATCTAAGTCACAAACTTCACGAAAAGTGGCAAGAAAACTCCTCAATTGGCTTAAAAAAATTGCTTTCATGATTGGAGATATTTAAAAATAATATAATTGATGAGGATAATTATAAATTATTTTAATTTAATGTAACTAAACAATACATTCCTTTCCATGCATTATTTTTAGGCTTGGTCATCTGGAATCACCTAGAGAGAAGCAATCATCATCTACTATCTAAAAAACTACTCTTCCATGCACCCTACACACTTGGATTCCAAATTGAAATTATTTTCTCATAAAAATACATGTGAATAAGTGAATTAAACTTATAAATACCCTCCATTACCTTATAATCACCAAGGACACCTTAAAAATCCATTCACTTGAAGTTTTCACACTTCTCCCTAGCTTGTCTAATAGGTTGGTTTTGACTAGCTAAAATGAGAGCTATTGTTCAAACCCTTAGGAGTTTTTATAGAGTATTAAATTAATTTTATGGGTTATCCCAAGTATATATCTTACTCCCAAATTTTGTTTCATGTTCAAAATCCTCTTTTAGCTTGCATAACACAAAAATGGTCAAAAATAGCTTGGTTATGTGATGTTTGTATATGTTTTGCATAAAAAAAGCATGTGAAAAACCTTGATGGAGTAATTTACAAGGTAAAATATTTTTAATGGTCACAATATTCCATTATATTGTATTTATAACTCCATTTTCACAAACTAGTCCCTGCAAGGGTTTAGGAGGGTTTTAGACTTGTTTTCCTTCCTAAGGTTGGTTCATAAAGTTTGGACATCCAAACTTCAAAAAAATGCCAAAAATTATTTTATATGGACCTCCTATAACTCCTATGAACTTATTTTGATCCCATGCAAAGTATCCAAAAATATGTGAGTCTCAAAACCTGACCTATCAAGCTCCCTTCCTTCATTGCACAAGCCTAACAATGGTCTTAAGCCAAAATTGATTCTCCTAAGGCTTTATTTGAAATTTTGAGGTTTGGAAACATATATTTATACCTGATTAACATGTTTAAATTCATTATAATTATTTCTAAATATTATAATTGAAAGTGACTCCCTCATCTAGCATTAAGCCTCAACCTTGTCTTTAGGCCTGATTGCAACTTTTGATGTTGAGACCTACCTATTGGGTTTATTTACATTTCACAAGATAAAACACATAAAAAATTATCCAATAAATTTTTTTAATCCAATATAAATCTTCATTCATGTGAGAAGTGATAGTGACTGTCAATTTGGCTTATAAGCCAAAACCTTGTCCTTTAGGCCTAACTGCAACTCTTGGTGTCCAGACCACCCTGTCTGGTTTCTTCTCTATGTGATTAGCTTCCATGATTTTCCTAGGTGTTTTTTATCTTTCCAAACCTTATTTAAGGGTATCTACATCTTAAAGCTTCATATTTTGTCATTCCTTTCCCAATCTACCAGGGTTTGCATTGAGGGGAGTGCCCTCTATCTGAGACAAAATAGAGGGCACTTCCCCTATTTTTATATGAAATTTACTCATTGAATGAGATTATACGACTCAAATAAACTTTATATACCAATTATTGGATCTTTTTTAGGTCAAAATGTCCCCATATTCCCTCAATATTTAAGACAACTGTGTGGGAAGGCAAACTGTGCAGGGGTGTTGGAGAGTTGACTGCAAATAGTTGATCAAGGTCTCTTTTTCATATGTTTTTATGATATTTAAGTGTCATGAGGGATCCATTTTAAATTTTAAAATCATTACCATTATTTTTTATTGATGTTAAACCCTTCAAGTCACACTCTTGGGTTGGCTGCTTAAGGTATAGACTATGTGTAGGGTTCTCAACATGTATTGTGTGTACTTGTTTAGAACCCTCTATTTGATGAATTGGTGTATGGAAAGAGTTTGATGAGACCTCATTATTCATGATTCATGAATTAATAATCCATTCATCAATATAACTCCTAAGTATGCTCCATACACTTTGTCTAGCTTTCAAGACTGTGATTAAAAAACTTGACTGTGTTGTTCTTGGGAACCTTACTTGTAGGTGACTTCCTTTCTTGAATGGGCACCTGGTCATGTTGCTTGAATATTTTTCTTACAAAAATTGAGGTCTAAAAATGTGTTTTCATACCTTCACTCACCTTGAGAGTTCTAAGACACCCCTTAGATGCAAACTGCTAGCCCACTATCTTGACTGAGACACTTCTCCTTTAGACCCTATTGTAGGTTATTTTAGCTCATTTGGACCTTTTCATGATTGTGAAAAGGCTTTCCTTTAAGCTTGATAACCACCTCTCATCTTAATTTACTTTGGACTCATCATGAATTGTCTAAAACAACTTTAAACTATATAAAACTAGCTCACTATCTGAGACAGTCATCTATAGTGGTTATAGGTGAGTATTTCAAGCCTGTGTACGGACAGGGTGTGTGTTTGGGTAACCAAAACACTTGGTGTCACTCCCTTTTGATGATATTTATTCCTCCAAACTTAATGTAAACTATTGGAACAATCCACACATATTAACAAGGTTTATCTTGCAACTTAGGTAGCTAATAGGTCTTCCTTGGACTCAAGCTTGTAGGTAAACATTACTTGCAAACAGTGGTTTGAGTGCCCTTTTTAGACCTTGAAACAACCACTTTCCCTTTGTCATACGTATTATATCCATTGAAATATGATACACCTGTGTATATAATGCAAGATCAATTCATTGTGAAGCATTGAAATACTTTGAAACCATGTCCTATGATATCTCCAAAAACTCTTAGGCCTCTATTTTACTCTTTTAGGGAAAGTATCCCTTTATCAATCATCATGTTTGGGAGGTAATCTCCACTTCAAACTACCAAATTATACATTAAAATAGGGTTGCCATGGTCTATATCACATATTAGGATATCAAATAGGTTTCCATATCATATTCTAACCTCCCATATAGCCATTTGGTTCTCTGTTAACACCTTTTAGGGATTGTGTCCCAGAATACTCAGTCATCCTCTTGAATGTAGTTTCAACTTGATCTTGCCAAACTAGCCTTCCAAATTAGTCTATCATGATTCTATATAAATGTTACAATTTTAAAAATAATCTCATTAATTTATTTACCACCACAAAATATTCCACAACTCTTTGCTCAAATCACCTGTAAGTGGAGATTGAGTTATATGAACGCAGATTGTGAGCAAGGTTAGTGCAATGGCATAACATTTGGACTTAAATGGATTATAAAACTACATTAATACCTATAAATTCATTATTTTAATTATAAACACTTTAAATAAGTGTCAAAACCCTTTATACAACATGGATTTGAGCTTCATGGCACTTGTAGGTGCACTTCCATGGTGCAGGCTTGACAAAGTTAGGGATGACTAGTTATTACAGTCTTCATAATGCCAATTAAATATATTTCACTTGAATTATTATATAATTATGATGTGATAAAAAATTTAATACCTCTACCACAACTCCATGAACATGCTTCAGGATTTTGTACACTCCACTTGGTTGACTGTGTATGGCAGTCATAGGGCAGATTGATTGTTTGTATGTTAAATGATTGAAAAACATGAATATGGATTGGAAAATGAACTTTAAATATAATGAGATAATTTTAACATGTTGGAAAAATTATAAATAACCTATCACAACTCTTTTAAACCATGTATAAACACAAAGTTCTTGAAAATGGTGAAAACTGCCCATTACACTCAAAAGAGACTAGTCTGCAAAATTGAGGTTATTGGCTCATCCTAACACCATGAAACATGAAAAAAATTATGGTTATAATTGGGTAATAAATTCAAAATCTTATATAACCAACATCATCAAATGGTTTGTACGGACTTGCCCAAAATGAAGCAAAACCTGCAGGGTTCATAGATTTGCAAGCAAAAGAACATAATCAACTTTAAAAGGATGATTTATAAAGCACAGTTGATAATTCATAAAATTTATTATATTTAAATTAATTTCTTGTAGTTTACAACAACCTACCAAAATAATTTTTCCTGAAACATCCTGAGCTGTCCATACCAAACAAAACCCTACAAGTCACTTTTGCTTGCTGAGAAGGGTTGAAAAGGAGATGAATGATTTTGAGCAAGAAATGAAAATTATAGATCAATTAAATCATGGATATGAGTGTGGGGAAGATGAATAGTCACACTTACATCTTTTCTAGGTGACACAGTTCCCAAAGAGGTCATACAAGTGCCATTTTCTTCCTTTTCTTTAAGAAAATTGACTTTTCTCTGAACAACCTATCATATTTCAGTTAATTATAGTTGGTTAAGACTTCTAAGGACACATGGGACATGAAATAACCTATTATAACCTTCAAATTTCCCAATAAACCCATATAAAGCATTAAATGCACCCTTTTTTTACCCTTAAAATGACTCAAAATGATAAATAGGCATAAAAACTAATTGACCAAAGCCCATATAACATTAATTGACATCAATTAACCTATGAAACACCTCATGAAAAGATATTAAACCCCCCTAAAACACATAAACACAATTTTTTACCTAGGGGTGCCCAAATTTGACCTAAAATCCAAATTTGGTCAATACTAAGTACTATTAAAAACAAACGATATTATTAATCAATATTAAAAAATGAAAAAAATTATTAACTACACTTTAATAGTATTTAATTACTAAGGAAAAAACATGCTTCTTTGGCAAGAATGACACCTCCATCCTCCTACTTTCTCTCCCACTTCTTTCTCGTCTTCTTCTTTTGGAAATAAGTTACAATAGTGAAAATTAATATTTATATAGAGTAAAAAGTAAAAAATAACTTATATTGGGTCTTGTGTAAATAATTTGTAATGCCACTTGTGCTGAGATGTAGCATCGTTGTTACACCATGATTGCATTGCATTTGCATTATTTTCAAATTTTATTAAAAAAGAAAAAATATTGGTAGTATAAATTTGAACCAAATTGTGGTACCATTCCTACAAAATGCAATAATGAATAAACAAAATTTGAGGTTCAAGAGGAATATCTAATTTTGTTGTAGATCTAGAGACGATTGTCATAAATAGAGGAGTAGCTCAAATCTAGACAATAAAGTGAACAAAACTCAAAAAAATCAAAGTGAATTGAGACCTCTCCACATAAGATTAAAGTTATTTTCAAAAAAAATAAGGTCATTTTTGGTAAGTGTAAATGTACAAATATTGATTTGATGATCTTGTTCATTTGTTTTAAGACTCTTAAAAACCTTGTTCATTTTTAAAGGTAATGTCTCCTTCTCCAAAACCCTAACAAAGTATCATAGACCACAAAAAATGGGGGATGTATTCTAGGGGTCTTGTACTAGTTTAAGCTGAGGAATAAATCTGAAAAACACATTTAATGTATGCCAACAAATGGTTTAGTGAATACATAGCCTAGGTTTATATGAATTTTCATGCTCGAATAAATGTTTGACAAGGAAATAAATGCTTCAAATTTAGTTAGAACTTTGTTCTAAATGCTTGAATTAATTGCTCTTACACTTTCATAAGTGATCTTTAAAGAATGGATTCGTGTCTTGGTTATTGCATTTTTTATATATTTTATATGTATATGTTTGTAGACTTCTTAAATTCAAATAAAATTTCATTGACATGTAAATTGATAGACAACGAGTGAGAAAAGTTGACAAATCAGATAGGGAAAGCATAAATGATTGAAAACAAGGATCACAAGGACCCACCCCAAAAATTATATACTACATAGTTATAGACAAAGCTCTATAAACTAAAGAAAATAGATTAAAAAAAAGAAAGAGAAATAAGAGAAAGAGGAATGAGAAAAAAAGAAACACAAAAACAACTATAAGAAAAATGGTGTGAATAAAACTTAACATGAACCAACAAGGGCACAAATAAAACTTAACATGAACCAACAAGGGTGTAGAGGGGCAATTCCTTGCGAGAAGCATGAGATTCAGAGACAAATCTGTATACTTGAATCAGTAAACAAAAATCCAATCAAAATCAGGACAAATTTGTACATTTGAATGAGTAAACAAAAATCCTATTCATGCTGAGATTGGGTCTGTGGAGGTTGATGATTAGAATGTAGCATTTTTGATTTCACATTCATTTGGTAATTAGGATGTGGTTGCTATCTCAGTGGAAATCGTCAACTGCTACTGATCCAAAGACCATTTCCCCCTAAAAATAGTAAAAGTTATATAAGCTCAGGTGTGTCTGTGCCAGATTATGCTATCAAAAAAAAAAAGGACATCATCCTTGAGAGTTTAAGAGCAGAAAAGGAGTATTTAACATAGTAGCATTGAGACCTAGTGGAACTGTGAAATAATGAGATCTAACTCCACTCAGCGAGGAGAGAGTAGAAATAGACTAAAACTTGGAGGGTGTTCAATTTGGGTGAATTAAGACCACCTTTACCAAATAATCTCTCTGACAACACCCCCCAAGAAGGTAGTTTTGGCACTTGTGTGAAACCACCCAAGCCAGATTAGTAGTAGTGTCAGTACTATTAGTAATTGTAATAATATTATAATGCAACCCAAAACATTAAATGAGCCCACCTCATCAATGGTCTTATTTTTGCAATTAAAAATTATGGGCAATGAGGGCCTCAATTCCTGCTCTCGATCCCTGCTTCCAGATCATTAGAGAATCCATCGTAAAATGAGGCAGCCAAACGATCAATCCGTGCAAATTAATCCAACTGCACAATAATGCTGTTTCAAGCTGTTTGTATGGGAAAAATTAAATTAAAATTAAAATATGTCTATTTGTTTTCACTGGGCTTTAAAAAATACTGAAAGACACAAAAACAAAACCATAACACAGACCAATCTGCTCCAAACCCTTTAACATACATCAATAAAAAATAATAAGAGCAGAATAATTGATTTCTTTCAAGAAATTTTAACCTAAATCAAACGTAATAAAGCACTCTAAAGGATTCGAACATAGGATCTTGAAAAAAAATGGTGAGGCAAGAAAAGAGCCCAAACTGGGTCAAATGGGGGACAAATTGCTAGAAAAAGGCATTGATTTGAAGCAATGGAGATGCAAAGCTCAAAAAATAAGGATTGAATGACAATAATCAGTTGACAAGAAACAATTTTAAGCAAACAATGTGTGGTAGTTGATTTGCCAAACCCTTGATGTAGCCTTAAATAGAGAAAGATGATGCGCCGAACGAAAACAACATTGAAGTCCTAAGCCATAAGAGCGGATAACAATGTTGTGCGGCTGTGTCATCCTATTTGGATCTCCCTGAGCTAGCCTCGCAAAGAATTAGAATCAATATATGAATAAAGGTAAGATATTACCATAGTAATCTAATCCTCAAACACATACACACAAGAAACACATAAAACCTTATCAACGATCAAGAGGAAAACTTACCAGTTATAGTTGGTCCATTTGTTTGCATGCGCCGATAATCACTCCATTCAGCGGACAACTAACAAATATTAACTATGTATCCATTATTAATTGCAGTGCACAGTCTTAATTGACGGACAATTGGGCGTAGGTGGGCAGCTGGGAAGGCAAGGCACTGACAACATTAATTTTTTAAATTATGATTGCACATTCTCTACACTTTGATTGCTTAGAATGATGCGAGGACAACAATAACATATAAATCTTTTAACCAATCAACATGCAATGAATAATATTATTATATTACCTTCATTAACAATCTTGCAGTTTATCTAAGTAAATCGCTGGTATACTTTTTGCACGATAAATGATAAACTGTGATTGATCCTTGGCGTAGATATTAATAACTAATTATAACAAACTGAAGATAATAGTCCCTCCCTTCAAAACTAATAACTGATAAATAAACAAACATCTTAAATAGTATCAATAAACATGAACTAATAACAAAATCATAAACTAATAATGTAATTCTACATGCCATACCTAAATTATGTAAATATAAGGAAACAAATCATATTACCTAATTTACAACAAATTCACTGATGCGAAATTAATTATAAAATAAGACGAGCTATATATATATATATATATTTGGGTCTGTAAGTGCAAGCTTGATGAAAATCAAAATTGAGCGAACGTTTTGTGGTAGATATATTAAAATAGGAAAGTATAGGGATAGGGGCGAGCGACGGAGTGAAGAAAAGCCTTATTTGCATCATTCGGTTTTTGTTTTTATTTTTTTAAATGTGAAGATTGAAAGGACTTCTTTAAAATTAAATCTTAAAAACTATTTATATGTATACTCTTAATGTTTCCTCATCTCATCCTACTGCTTTGAATTACATTTTATCATTTGTTGGGGTTGGGTAATGTTGAATGGAAAAGTGGCATTTAAATGACAGACAAGGTGGACCGTCAAATTTGGGCCCCGTGTACAACATTTGTAAATGTCGCTGGAGATACCACTGTTGTCAGGCGATCGGATGACTGGTAATCTGAAAAGCTCAATTTATTTTAACCGACAAATACTGTGAGAAAGATAACTTTCCAACCATGTTGTCAGTTGTCAGTGGTGACTGGCGGAACAAAATGTTAAACAAATCCCCAGTTTTATGGACAAAGGAACACTCCACATAAATTGTTATTGTTATTGTAATTGTAATTGTAAGTTACGATTACAGGTACCCACCTACACCTTTGTTTTCTTTTTGGGACAATAATTGCGGAATAAGCGTACTAGGCCGGGATTTTCCATTTATTCCTCACGGCTAACGGACAGGGCGTTCCTTGGTCAACTGACAGACTCAAATGCCGTCGCCTGTTTCGGGAGCGGAATCTCGGAACAAAAAGGCCTTGAGACTTCAGACACACAACAAACCAACTTCCAACAACAAAATCATTTGTACGTTGGATCGTCCAATACAAAGCCTGGAGATGAACGACAATTGACGGCAACTTTAACTCAGTCGCCCTCAGGTATGCAATCAATCTTCCTCCTGATCCTGAGGAGCAGCAGAGCGAGGAGCGGCCGTTAGTGTAGTCGAGAGTCTTTGTTTATATTGGTTGTGAGAGATGAAGGGCGAGGACTGGTTCGCCAAATGGGAGGACGAGTTGCCGTCGCCAGAAGAGCTCATGCCGTTGACCCAGAACCTCATCACCCCCGATCTCGCTGCCGCCTTCAAAATCCACTCGCCTGCCGAATCCCTCTCTGTCTTCCCCACCGCACACCCACACCAACACCAACACCAACACCAGCAGCAGCAGCAGCAGCAGAGGGTGGAGGTGTCGAAGAGGACGGGGGAGGCGGCGGTGGAGGAGGAGGAGTCGTCGGTGGGGGGAGGGGGTGCGGCAGGGGGTGGCGGTGGAGGGGAAGAGCCGGCGCGGACGCTGAAAAGGCCACGATTGGTGTGGACCCCGCAGCTGCACAAGCGGTTCGTGGACGCGGTGGCGCACCTGGGCATAAAAAACGCGGTGCCCAAGACAATAATGCAGCTGATGAACGTGGAGGGCCTCACCCGCGAGAACGTGGCCAGCCACCTCCAGAAGTACCGCCTTTATTTGAAGCGAATGCAGGGTCTCTCTTCCGAGGGGCCCTCCTCATGTGACCACCTGTTCGCCTCCACGCCCGTGCCGCCCAGCCATTATCTCCACCGGGACGACATGATGCTGCCGCTGGTGTCCATGGCGCATATGCTGCCCGCCTCTGCCGCCTCCGCCCCGCACTATGCCAGTTTCGATCCCAGGTTTCTGAGCAGCCTCCCAAGGCCGCCCCCTCCTCCTCAGAGAATGGGCCCCACCGCCTCTGCTATTACTCGAGGTGAGTATGTTATGGTTGACGATTTGTCCACGGTTAGTTCCGCTGCTCCTCGCCAGGTGCTCACTCTCTTCCCCACTGGCGATAATTGAGCGGATGGATCTTCATCTCATCGTCTGCACTGCAGCACTTTTGATGTAAAATATTGTGTTTGCTCTTGCTATCTATCATCTCATAAAAATTTGAACCACCCAAAAAGACAAATGCAATGCCCCTTTTACTACCACACGATCTGCTTTACGCCTTTCATCTTCATGTCGGTATTACTATTACTAGCTGTTCCTTCATAACTTACAAGTACTAACCCAATTATTTCGAAAATCTCAAATATATCTCATTTTTTAATTTTTTAATAAAAAACCAAAATAATCTTTATCCCCATTTTACTCCTCCCGGAGGTTCTGATTGAATTCAGGAGCCACTTTTTCCATTTTAAGTATACATCTCCCTTTTCTCATAATCGAGAATGCAAAATATGTTTTAACAGCACATCAGGAAAGAGTTTAAGAATCACCCTAGTAAAATCCTCATTCCAATAAGACCGGTGATTGAAGCTAGCCAGGTTTGTTGAATTCCCATAAATATATTTACCATGATAGTTGCATAAGTTGTAGCGTGCTAGACAGGGCAGAGCCTCCCTTGTCCCAAATAGAAATGTGCTCCACGCTAAGGTTTTGTTCTTCTACTTTTGGTCATCATTTACAGTTAACTATAGTCTATATTATAACATCAAGATGGCCAAGCCATTATCTACAGCTCTTTCCTAAAGAAATTACAATTATCATTTAGAACTTTCTCGGACATCTACATACCTTTAACCCTTACAATTTTTTCCTCGTTGAAACTGCATATTTCTTTATCTAAACCTTTTGTTTAGTTTGAGACCGTAGCCGTTCGCAGAAGATAACAGGGGAATAATTACGTTTTGAATGATAAATACCTCTAGTATTGGTGTAGTTACATATAAAAATGACAAAGCCATTTTGATCATTCCGAACTATGTTCTGACCTAGTGAAATCTATTCAGGTTTGAAAATTAAGAATAGGAATCTAAAGTGCAAATCTGTTAAGGTTTGAATATTAGGAATAGGAAACCAAATTATTGATAGATTCAAAGTGCACATCTCCTAAGAATTGACATGCAATTCAATATGCAGACCATTATCCATTCCAAGTCCTGCTAATAACAGTCAAGATCCAACACGAAGGATTAACTAGGAAGTAAATTAAAATAATTTCCTTTGATGATTCCACTTATTTAAGGCGCCCTTGATAAACGGAAGAAATACTGACAAGTGGCAGCAGAAATTAGAGAGGCACTAGCTGCTTAAAGCTTATTGTTCATTCTGTTATCTTGCAGCAATCTTTCAACATGAGAACAACATTCCTTAATTTATACATGTTATGTGAAACTAGCTGGCTGGCTCGGTTGCTACCACTGATTCAAATCTACAGCTTGTGGTTTGGGGCTAGCGTTGATTTTTTATGCCAAAAAAAAATCTGAGTACTGGGAAAACTTTTGCCCTATACCAGAGAGTTACATATTCTTGAAATATTTTGAACTACTCTCCAAATTACTTAAGACTATTCTTCATGCCACATATAGAAATAACACAAATTTTGCTTTCTATCCTTGCACTAAGCTTATAACTTAAACTTGGATCTATGGATCCAACACATGGCAAGTCAGCAACTTCCGCACAAACATTTGCTCCCTTCGAAACTAACCCCTACCCTATAAGTTGGAACATATGCGTCTGGCCAATAAACTTCTTAAGAAAATAGGGCTTGGAATTAATATTTTCTTGTTTTTAGGATTGTCTTTAGCTAAAGTCTTGAGAAACGCACCCGTTTAAGCAGTGCTTTCACAAGAAGAATAAAATTCTTCATTGCCATCTTCTTTCATATGCAGAGGTTGAAATAACTGGGAATGTAGGTTGTTTCTGGTGATGTTTATTTATAGATTTTAGAATGAGCTCTTATTATCAGTTTCTTTAAGTGCCATTATTATCCACCCATTTAAGTACTGTTTAGCAAAAAGAGCAACATGCTTTGTTGCCATCTTCCTTCAAATGGATAGGTAGAAATAACTGACTGTAGGATGTTTCTGTTGATGCTTAACTATAGATTGTACAACCAGCTCTTATTCTCAGTTTGGCAGAAGTTTTCGTCTGCCACAACTTTTTTTAATTGGACTCCTCTAATCAGTGAATTACCGTCTCCATTTATTGATTATGAACTCCCTATGAGCTCCTTGCTTGTCTGAAATATACCAATTCGGCCAATTACATGAATAAAACAGGACCACAAAACTGACCCTGCATAAACTACCCGAGAATCTATTTTGTTCTATTTTCAAGTGTCTGTTTGATCCCATGCAGTGCTCCTGTGAATTTGATAGTTACTCAAGGCACAATTTGAACCTTAATCGACATCATTTAATTGTCTTATATGTTTCCTTTGTGGATCAATGCAAGGCATCATACGTGTAGAATGCTTCAAATTGGGAGTATCTTCATGATGCACCTCAATATAATATATAGAAGTTAGACTCCAAATCATATGGACGATGGTTTGTGCTTTGAGCCTAAAGTGACGAATCTTCATTTCAAACTATGTATAATATGAATATACATATTGATGTCCAATGGTAACCGTAACAGCTTAATAGAACTGCCAGAAACATACATTTCAAATAAGTACTTGCAAGAGGAAAAGGAGATAAAACATAAAACACAAGAGCTAAGTTGTTGAGATTCTTCTCTTTAAAACTTGTGACTGCTGAGTAGAACAATGGGTCTAAAATTGAGGTTGAAGAAAGGAGTCTGAAGTTAAACCTCAAAATAAAGAGTTGTGCTGACAATTTTTAAGGAGGCCAACTTTGTGCTAGGTTATCTCTCTGATACATAGAGCTACTCGTCTTTTATCCTCATAATAAATAAGATCTTATACATGGTTTGATCTCCTCTAAAGAGGGAGAAATACCTGCCATGGATCCCGTAATACACCGAACACCTAAATGCAAAATGCTCCTCTGATTCTGGTTCATTATTGAAAAGTTTATATTTGTGCTTTAATCCTAATAGTTAATTTGTCTAGTTCATTAATAACAGGAATCTTTAATCCTATTTATTATAAATTAAAAACAAATTATAGATTCTCAAATTGGAATGTAAATAGCAACTTTTATTTGTAATGTTTCTGTGCATACAAATGAGTACTTGCATTTGTATATGTTAAATACCGAGGACTTGCCATGAATGGAAATAAATGCTTTGAAGCATTATTGGAGACTGCAAAAATTGGAGGAAGTTCGTAAGTTTTAATTATTAGTGTGCAGAAGTATCAAGTTCAAGTAAAAGCCTTGCGAACTTCGAATCATCTTGTCAGCTGAAATTCTGATTGACTGGTGTATCTGAAATACCCAAGATCAGTGGTGCAAATCCTTGTTATGCTACTCAAAGGGCACAAAGATTTTAAACTTCAAAGATCTTTGTTTGTAGTTGCAATTAGGTCTATATGAACCATTGAGCTCTTTGACACATGTTGCCTCTTTTCTCACTAATTTAGCTGAAGCTCCTAACAACAAAACATTGCTTTCTGAATAGAAAAAATATGAACTATACGTTTTGTAAAGCTATTCTATGTATATTACAGTTTACCATTTAGAGCAAACATTAAATAAATTGGATTATGTGTTCATAAATAAAAATTTATGGAACTACACACTAGACGGCTCAACAAAAATAAGATACAAAACAAGTGTATGTTGTTGTGATGAATCCCTAATTACGCTTGCTATTTGTATCATTTTATTATGAATAATTTTGAATAAATATATTTAATTTGTAGAAGTTGTTGTCGCAAAGTGTAACATGGATCAATACATTTTAATTAAACTGCAACAAGAACCCAATTACATTTACCAGGTTAAATAAGATGCATAAAATAGTAATAATTCCAAATTGTAAGTAGAGAAAATACATAGGGTTTATGCAATCTGGTGGTAGTCTTTAGAAGGTGACAGTGAAATGTGTGCCGGAAGTGATATGAAGCTAACCTAGTAAATTGATAATAATTAGAGAAGCATGTCCAGACCATACAATTATGCCCTAGATAGTTTGGATTATGTTTTTTTGTTCTTTTCAAAAGTGCACAAGGCTGAAACAATTTGCCAACTATGTTACCTTGACCCTGACCTCCAAAAGCCTTGCTCAACTTTTTGGATCTTCTACTCCAATCATCTATAGAACAGTGCTTTTTGTTGCCCAATAAGATCATCTATAAAACAATTCTTATTCTTGCCCTTATTATGCATATATACACAGATATATGTATGTATGTACGTTGGCATTACATGGAATTACTGAATTAGATAGGATGTTGGCATCTCTGCGTATATAGCGGATTTACAATGGCGAGTAAACATACATTTAAATCAATGAGCTCCTTTGGCTAAGCAGACACAAGTAAGGGGCATTCATGCTGTCAAAATCACCCAGGGCATGATCTTGGCTTTAATAACTTGACTCTTTGTGTTGGGTATCTAGGGGGATTTTTACCTTGGTGGATGGATATAAACAACCATCATCCTCACCAATCAAAGTTCAACCCTTTCGATAGAGCCAATATTTGTTAACATAAGAAATATGCCCTAGGGTTTCGCATTAAACTAAATAATAGTTGAACTATCTTGACATTTGCTAGGGCCCTAGAAAATAACAATATCGAGACCAACAAACCTCAATAATTGGAGAAACTCCAATAGCATGCAAACCAATGTCTTGTGTTCTAAGTCTCAACGTAAACTTGCACGTTCAATGAATGCTCTAATGAATTTTTGATATCCTCTAGAATATTTTCAAATACTTAATAAATTCTTTTGAATGATATATAAATATTGTATGTTTAAAGGAACTACAATGATTGTGTATTTATAGACAAATTGAATTCAAATTAAGATATTATTGGTATGCAAATTGAAACCAAATGTTCACAAGGTATAAAATGTAGCACAAAGAAAGCGAGTGCATTGTATACACAAGGAGCCACTAAAATTTCTCAAGAGTGTACACTAATGTTTCTAATTATCTTGATTGTTAGTGCACATTCCATACAAGTGCTTAGAATGACTAGTATTCAGGGTAGAGCGAATATGATAGTTGGAGGCACTAGGAGAAAGGTTAGAAGCCATTGGAAGTTGACAAAACATTTCAATAACACATCCTCAAATCATGCAATTTAATGGCTAATAAAAGCATAGGGGCTATTTTTAGGTGTTTACATTTTGCACCACGTTGATGTGCATGCATGTGCGTGTGCAGGTGCCCGTGTGCGGATATACATCATAGTAAATGAAGACGTGGATACAAACTTGTGTTTTTAGAGCTCTAGAGAAAAATCTAATGTACTAATGAATTTGAAAAAAAAATCGTTCTTTTTCTACAAGCGCATGGGTGAATGCCAAATAATAAGACTCTAATGAAATACGGAAAATTGAAAACAATATACCCAATTCTCGTAAGAGGAAGGTAGAATAACATGTGGAGCTAAGTACCTCCAATCTTGTGTGAAATATTGAACACAATCTTGAGTACAATACGTAACAACAAAAATAAAGCTAAACAAAATCTCGATTACTATCTAAAATAATGCTACATGATACTTTGAATATATCCATTTTTGGAAAACAATGGCATGGTTGGAGTACATCCTTTTATAGGAGTGAGTGAAATAAAAAAACCTCTCTTTATAAGAGCACATTTTGTTTTGTGTCTCTTTTTATAGGATTAATTAGAGTATGGATAAATATAATGAGTGGGATACATGTCCTCTTTTGAGATTTGAGATAATCCTATAAAAAACACATCTCAAAAGAAAGATATTATATGTGTCATATGTAATATAACATTAAACTATTGATTTATTACATATAAAGAAGTATCTATGAAAATGTATGTCCAAAAAAAGTAAGAAAGGGAGTGACATGGATTAGGGTGAAGAAAGTCAGTGATAAAGCGACAACCTGTACAGGTTTATGCTCAGTTTTGGCAGCAACTGTTGCAACAAACTACCAACAACATCACCCCCTATAGGTCTATGAGTATGGATTTCCCTCCTATTGATGTTTTTTATGTTCAAAAATCAATGATTCTTGTCCATTTATGGGCTCATGCCGACAAATACAAGGTATGGGAATCTTTAGATGGAATCGAGGTGTATTAAAGCAGCGAAGGAAGACCCAATTATCCTTTTTGAACAAAATGAGATTGAGCGATAAATGTATGCCCTTACAAAAAGAGGTTTAATTTGCAAGTTTGTGGGTTGGGGACCTCATGAAAAGGAGCTACAAGCTTGGGTAATGGATCACTAGAAGGTAAAAGGTCATGTGAATTTAGAAATTGGCATAAGAGGGGTTTTTATTGTTGTTTCTATAGTAGAAAAAGATTTAGCCAATGAATTTGAAAAGGGCCCTTATATTTTTTGCAGATTAGGGTTATTCACGACACCATGGAGTCCTAACTTCGACTTTTCACAAAAGGATCCAAAGGTAGGTCCAATATGGGTAGGATTGCTTAACTTTCTAGCACATTTGTGGGCCGAAGCCATTCTTTCAAGGATTGGGAATTCCTTTGGGGAGATGTTTTGTATTTCTTGTGAAATGTTTATTAAGAGGCATATTGTATATGCCAAAATTTGTGTTCAAATAGATGTGAGCAAGCCTCTTCAAAAAAACATTTGGTTAAATCTCCAGAGGGCAAGATGTCTGAACATTATGTGGATTATGAAAGGCTTCTTTCTGGGGTTTGATGTGCCAAAACCATGGCCATTTAGCTTGGGATTGTCCCCTGGCTTCAATGGCTGAAAAGAAGAGGGAAAATGAAGATTTTCAGTTAGTAAGTAGAAAAGGAAAGAAAGATTCCAAGCACGAAGGTAAAGCACATAAACAAGATTAAGTTGGGCAAAGCCTTAACACTTTTGCAATATTATGTACCAATGCAGAGGATGAAGGTAAAGTTTTAGTTTTCGCAGAACCTCTAAAGGATTAAAAAGATGAAATAGTCATGAGATGGTTGCCAATCCCACTAAGGAGCAAGTGAATGGTCTCATTGAGGCCACTACTTGTCCCAGTTAGAAGGATGTGGATTAGGGGAAGGCCACTTTGACCTCTGTAAACCCAACCAAGAGTATGATGGAACTTTCGAATAGGGTCTCCTTAGAGAGACCTCCTAATGTTGCCCTTCATTGGTAGGATTGCAATGCCATAGACCCTTGGTTTGCATATATGCACGTAGTATTTAATCTCATGCCAAAGGAGTCAAAACCCAACTAAGCTAAGCGGGTCACACGTTTCACCAGAAGACATGGTTTTGGTATTTGTATGATTTTCTTTGTTTTATTCGGGTTTTCGAACCATTTGGTTTATGTTTGTTGGGCTTTGCTTTCTCTTGGTCATGTAACTGATGCTTAAGAACATGGTTCCTTCCACTCATTTTTTGGTATGATTAGTGATATACTAATTTTTTATTAATATAATGTGCTTTCAATAAAAATTGTGTCTAAAATGAAGTTTGTCCCATGTGGGTTCATAATATAAGAAATATAACATATTAAAATCACTTATGTATAACATATAAAGATGTATCTATGAAAACACATGTCTATGATTTCCTCCCCCCCATGTGGGCCCATGATATAAACATATATCACTTGAAGATCACTGATGTATAATGTATAAAGACACACTTGAACATTGTATGCGTGCAATACAATTTGCCCCATATGGGCCCATGATGTAAATAATATAGTATACATAATAACCAGCTGTAGATACAACAATGTAAAACATATGTATAACATCTTGCTCCCAACATATGCATGATATGAATCATGACAACATAGGCAAGAGCTTAAATTATTTAAATGATATGGAACATGGAAAATATAGACTTTTTGACACATAATGACATGAAAAAACAAATAACATACTGAGAAACCCCAAAAGCACAAGGGCTCAATAGAAATGCAAGTTAACTATGAAAGAAATACTAAGACAAAAAAACAATACACACCCAGGAGTAAAAGGTTAAAAAATAACTATGGGGGTAAGAGGTTAGAAAATAACTATAAATTACTAAAAAATAAATGAAAATAATACCTAGACGTAAGTGGAAAAAGATAAAAGATTACAAGTTATGGATGAAATCATAAACAAATAACTAGTCAATATAATAACGAAAGTGACATAAAAACAACCAAGAAACAAACATGACCAACTGGTGATGTGAGGGCTAATAGATAGAATCATTTCGGATTTATAATATTAATTGAATTCTTTAAAGGTTTTCCTTTCAATATATCAAGGTGGCCGTAGACACCTCATTTTGGTCCAAAACCCTTTTCCATTGTGTTTTTTCTTCATTTTGTCACACTTGGTCCATTTGTATATATATAGATATTCTTAGGGCATTCCCTACCCCACACTAGCCTCTCTCCAAATTTTAAGCCTTTTAGACATCTTCAACATTCACCAAATTTATCTGTTTTCAGCTTTATGCTTAATTCAAAATTTCCCAAATTGCTTTTTATATTATAGGCATTTGTTTCTCTTGAGATTGATTTGATAGTTTGCCGAATTCACCTTGTGTTTTTGTGGGTCCTCGCCTCGCCCTAATTTCTTGTGCCATGATTTTAGCGTATCACACTTTTACATGGTTGGCTTTAGCATGTGTTATGTCTTAGAGATCTCTACATATACCAAGTCATCTCAAGTCATTTGTAAGGGAGAAAAAATATTGACGAGGTGCCACATTTGCATAAAGGAGTCCTCCATTCTTCAACTTTGAGCCAACATTGCCACATCTATTGCTACACTTGCCAACAAAGCTTCCTATCTTGATAATTCAACATTCTTCAAGTCTTGTGACATTGCCCACTTGTACCAAAAGAGGTTTATGCAAATGTCCATTTACTTACATTGCACATATAGGGAAGATGAGGTGAAGCCCTTACACAAGATTTCATTGACATGGTACAAATAAGTACATTGTGTCTGATTCCAATGTGTGGGATATGTATGTACAACTCCCTTGAAGTTGCCCAATCTATAAATCTTTTCCTTGTTCTTAATTTGTGCATTTATGGCGAGCTAGGTCTAGAAGATAAAGAAGAAATCAAATCAGATTTTCTACCTGAAAATTCATTATACTAAAGACATGATTGTATAACATCAACAACGAATTTGCACAGTAAAATTCAAAATCCAAAACAAAGCACAATATATATTTGACACAATAGGACATATTCGATAGAAACACAGGTAGGGTTATTCGACGACCAGGGTGATTCGATGACCAAATCTTCATTAGGCCACATTTGGCAGTAGACAAACATACACTAAATATGTCTTAGCAGAATTAAAACTCCAAATTTCACATAGAACTCCATAGTGACTTGTATATCCTAGACCCAAAATGAGAATCCCAAGATTTTGCCACGCTGTGTTCATTTTAGCACGTTAGCTATTTTTCTTAGTTCATTGCTTCTGAAATTGTTTCATGCATGCTTGTTTACTATTTTACCACATCTGTTAGATCTGAATCCTATTTTTGGACTAATTCATGTTAGATCTCGCTGATGTTAATTAATTTATCTTTATGCTAGTGGTAAATAACCCCAACAAGCTAAAAAGATAAAACAAACTAGTGAACCACTATATTATTCAAACACTTACACCTTCTATGGTTTTCACCTTAGGGTTTCATGATTTATCTCATATTTTTCAGATATGCATCTTGTTTTATATGTTTTGATCAAACCCTAACTTTCTACTCACCTCATTATGCTTTGGATTACATCTCATAAATTATTGCATACACCTTCATTATTTGAACACATACATCTTTCAAGATTTTCTAGGGTCTGATCCTGCACTTTCAAATCTATTTTTTATATTTGCATCTTGTTTTTTCTTATTACATTAATATGGCTGCTTCTAGTGATATTCCTCCTCCTTTAGTTGATGCTAATGCAAAGGGCCCATCCATTTATGATAGAATGCCTCTTACTGCTCCTTTGGATGATGATAATGACCATGAAATTTTTGATTATCCTAATGCTCCGATGATGTTGATCCACATAGAGTTACTATAATTTATATATTTAAAGCTACGATTCACAAACACCTTAAATGTTTTAAACCTTTATTACTTAAGTTGAAAGCTTCACAACAATGAATTTGGGATAAGGAAGCTATATAAGAGCGTATTATTATAGATCCATTGATTGGTTCTAATCTGACTCTTAAAGACTATACATATACATTAAACGACGAGTGTAGTTCTCATCATGATACTATTAAACTTTCTACGCCTTCATCTAGTGCTACACTCCCTCCTTAGGTTAATCATTCTATTCCTATACAACCTAAGGTTTCTACGGTTCCTCTTAAAATTAGTCCAATGGCCAATATACCTCCACAATTTAATTCTTATATTGCATCCATTGGTCTTGGACATAGTCAAAATAAAAATCATGCCTCCATCTCAACTAATGTTAATCATAAGAAGATATCCATCCCTGCTTACACACATACCAATGTTAATCATACACTTAATGGTGCAACTACTAATCCAAAATTTAAATTTTTTTACAAATATGCAATTGCAAATTACACAACTATTTAAATCATATAACAAGCCTAGCCATGTGGTTTCATCTTATGAAATATTACACAACCCATTGGCCATGAAAGTTCTTATTCACCCCTTGCCTCCTTCATTTCAAGTGCGTAAATTTACATTATATAGTGGCAATGGGAATCTTTTACATTGCATTAGGGTTTATTTTATATCTTATTTTGGTTTTCAATGATGATTTACTTATGAATAAGATATTTCATAGAAGTCTCACTAAATATGCCATAGATTGGTTCTAAGCCCTACCTTTGGGCTTTGTGTAGACATATAGATTTGGTATTAGGAACTTGTCAACATCGATTTTGACCTATCTTCGGCATACATGATTTATGCCTACATATTTGACTCTTACTTACAATATCTCCTAGCCATTCATCTATCTATGAAATTGGCCTTCCCAAAATTCATCATTCATACGGGGAACTCCCTAATATGTGCCATAATGCTCTACTATCCTAAGGAGATTGTTGCCATGTTTCAGATCAATATTTATTCCTTCCTAGATAATATCAACGATAGTAAGATGTTAGTTATTGAAAGTTTTGCCTTCGTTGATAGTGTTTACCTTGTTGACAATGTCCCAAGTTCCTGTTGGCCAGATTTGGCCTACATACAAAACGTTGCCTTGATTGAGGAAAGATCCAATGGAAGAAGAAACAAGCAAACTTGAAGGGGAAGATCACAAGTTATTTGCAAAGCTTTTGAAACACTTTAAGCAAGCTTAAAGTGCGAATTTGGTGATTTTAAGGAACTAGACCTTCGTGGCACATCATGTAGGAATGAATAGAGTAGGTTGGTTGTGCATTTCATAAGTGCTCTTAAGAAATCAACCAAAGTTGAAGAATTACATGAACGTGATGTACTTTAGGCCAAGGTCATCCCCTGCAAATTTGGTATCTTGATGAGTTTTCTATCTAAAGATCCAAGTCTTCAAAAATGATATATTAGAGTGGGACGTGCCCAAGGACATCAAGTTAAAGTCATGAGAAATAGCCGTTTAAGTTCAAAAATCCTTAATGATCTTCAATTTGAACGTAGGGTTGACAAGTGGCAAGATCTCAAAGGTTGGGATCGAGGATCAATGACATGCGGGTGCTCATCCAGGTCAATAAGTCAAAAAAGTATCAACGGTGTGCATTTAATCGTATGGTTAAAGATCAACGAAGAGATCAAGGTCAAAGGTCAACGTATCCTAAGATTAAACATGTTGATGACAAGTGTCACAATCATGATGACTTACCAGATCAACAGTGTGCGTTAGATCAAAAAAAAAAGATCAATGACACATGTTCAACTATGCGAAGTAGATCGACGGGGAAATTACATAGGGATAATTTTGATAGACAATGGATGAGACTAGTCACCACAGGGGTTTGGAAGTTTTAGGTAGTGTCTTGGAATATTCTGACACTCTATTTCCTAAGACGATTAGTCACAAAACTTATACAAAACATTTCAAATGACTGCACAAATAATGAGAGAAATAAATCAGAATATCATCTAAACGAATTCTCCTTTTGACATTTTTATTTAGTAAGTGCAATCTATCTCTCTATCACATTCAAATGTTTATGTTGAATGTTATACATTATATAATCTAAATTTTAATAATTTAATACTTGTTTAAATCACTAAATCCAAAATAAATTAAAGCATTCTAGTGAACTTGATTATTATTTTGAGCATGCCAAACACTAGGTATTCCCTTAAGATTTAACCCTTCATTCATAAGGTTCAAATTTATTCCACATTAGGGCTTAATAAATTATTTCTAAGTTCAGGCATTATTCTATCCATTTGATCCCTATCCTTATTGATGTTTTCAGGATCATATTTTATGCCATTTAACATGGTTAGCTCTCTTATCCTTGTAAGGAAAGTTGATAGGTTAAGTGGTGTTTAAATTGAGCATAATTAGATTCTTTTGTTCCAATCATGTGTTTCTATGCAAGATATAATGAATTAAGTGGATGAAATACAAATTATTTCTTATTTTGTTGATGCAAATATTATGAATGAACTCATATAGATAAAATAACATGTTTTTAATATTGATATCCCTGAACTTGAAAATGATTATGAAGATGATAATGAATATCAAGGTATAATACATCTTGATGAGTTTAATGGAGTGGATCATGCATAAGTTACAACACTTCATAATTTTTTAGGTTGAATTAGTAAGCATCCTTATAATTTGGATAGGATATTGAAAACAATCCTAGAGGCTAAGGGTGCAAAGAGTGTTAAAGTAGCCAAAACTCAGGAACAACATTATGGACTCTTCAATGATACTAATTTAGTTTTTAGAGCACCAATTATATAATAGGTGGATAGAACACTACTCCTAGTACTTCTATTAATATGTTTAGATCTATGGCTACACATGTGATTCCCACCCATGGTGTGGGGGTAATATAAGGTATTCATCAGTTTTATATGGCTCTTCCTATGTTAAAAACATTTTTATGCCTTTTTTGGGTTGCCACTCATGTGACATCATCTATTGCTACATAATATTCTATGCTTATTGCTTAAACCTTGGCTCAAACTATTTTTAATCTTCAAGCTAAGGTTTTACAATTGGAACTAGGTTAATCTAAAGTAAACCATTTAACTGATTCTTAAGCATTAATACACAATATATTGGTACTAGATGTTTTATATTATCCTCTATCTATAAGATTAATTATACTTAAGCTTACATTATATGATGGTAAAGATGATACCATACAACATTTTAGATCTCCTTTCATAAGACATTTTTGGACTATACATCCAATGATAAGTTGTTGACTAAGTTTATTCAAATGAGTCTTAAGGACTATTCTTTGCGATGGTTTTATGACCTCGCTTTCTAATCAGTGCATGCATTCAATCCTTTGCATGATTAATTCTTATCACAAATTTTTATGAACTTCAGTGAGAAGTTATCATATGATAAAATTTCAAACCTTAATAAAAGACTCATTTGACTTCTATAAAATCACACACACACACACACTAAGAAATTAAGTATTCAATAAAAAATAAAAATTTAGGACCTATGCATGACATGCTTTGCTAGTTACATGAATCAATTATGTTATTTATCATATACATGGTAGATTGCATATATACTTTATGTACACATTATTTTCACAATATACATGAGTGGATGTATGAAATATAGGTACATATGATGCATAGACATTTAGATGCAGGGAATTCCTTACATCTTGAGGTTTTCTTACACTGGTACATATTTTCAGGCTCTATATTTCTATGATTATCCATTGATCCTATTAAGCTACTTAAACTATTTACACTTGCATTGATCTTACATATATAATTTATGGTGCTATATTCATGGATATTTTACTTTACTATGCTTCAATGATGATATTACTTGTTTGTGTAGACTTGCATTGCTTTTTATACGCATGTTAATATTGTTGCATGTTTTATGGAGTGTTTTATGTGTGATAATTGATTGTGCATTATATTATGTGATGATTCATTTTCATGAAATTGTGTATTCTATGTGTGACCATTTTGTGTTATATTGTGTGTTCGATGTGTGACCATTGTGTGTTATATGTGTGATTGTCATGTATTAAACTGTATACTCTATTAGTGACTATTAATATGTGATACATTGCATGACCATCAATGAATATTACATTGGGTACTATCTTACATGATTCTATGAGTGCATTGATTATGTGTTGTCATGTCATATGTTAGTTATGTCAAGGATCCTCTAGTCAATGCCATGGCCATGTTACGTCTATGTGTAGTGAGTGTGTGTTGTGTCTTGAGTGTTTGTGTGTGTAATTATCATGACATTTTCTACATATGTGTGAGAATATTTACATGATTGCTAATATTGTGGTTCCATGATTCATATCATATATTATTATATTATATGTAATGCCATGATTGCTATCATGCATCGTCTACTTGGATTAATACCGAGTGCTTAAGCCTGTGATGATTATTACTACGTGCCAAATTGATAAATATACTTGACATGACACTTGTATAAGCTGGATTATATGTTTCATATATTTGTGAATGATCAAATATTTATATGATGATATAATATAATCAGGTTAGCACATATGCTTTACATGCTTACATATTTTGTATATAATATGATTCATATAACTCTTTTCTTTTAAGAGGAATGATTTTCAAGCTTCATCCTTCACCTCAAAAAGGGGGCGTACTAGTGGGATTATCATAGAGATTATTAACTTTAGAGATAATTAATTCAGAATGTGGGTCACATTGAGATTCATATTGGGAAACATTGAGATTTAGATTGGGAAACATTAAGATTTATAATGGGATATATTAACAAATTATCACATATGTGAGGAATATGTGGGACATTTTACTGGATTGTGAGGAAGAGTTGAAAAATGATATGACAAGATGAGACATATTACATAGATCATATTGAACATATTCTTCAAGTTACATGGGTTGGATTAAATAGGTCACTAAATTTATCAAATTGAATAGGGTGGCATACAAGTTATAGCATTTTATATCACATTGAGGTACATATGGATCATATTGGGAGCATGAATATTTTTTTTGGATAGATATTTGCTTTTGATCATAGCTATGAACCAGATCTGGGGCACAATCAGGGGGACCAGTCCCCAAGAACCATTAAACTAATACAAACAACCACCACCGACCACTAAAACCACTAAGTCAACTTAAACGACCACATCTAATATGAAAACTCCCTATGAGATTCAAACATTGGTGAGGCTGGGCACAACCAACCCACTTTACGAACCCTTCTACATCTCATTGGTGATGGGGGCATGAATATTATTCATGCATACATATTTTATTTTTATATGTTGGGAAAGGATGGTAGTATGTAAGAAATTATAATCTAAAATATATCTATAGTAGTTGATTCAGAATTTTCAAATTACATATGATCCTTCTATGGGGTTCCACCTTTTACATACGAGTCTATTATGGGCCTCCACATTTTTACATACAAACATGGTACAGGTTTTCACTAAAAAAATGTGAATGGTGCAGTAATTAATTCTCAGTCTTCAATGAGGGTTGAGGAATTTTTCTTCTCAACTTATGGTTTTAATAGTGGAAATATATTTAGGGCATAATCACCCTATGTCATTCTCTAATGAATTCAAATGAAAAATTGGTTCACATACCCACATGTGTATTCATTTTTTTACTTTTCAAATTTCAAATAGTTTAAAGATTTATATTATTTCATATTTTATACCATAAGTGGACATTGATTTATGCATGTTTACTTGTAGGTTTTATATGGATCAAGTTGGATATTTGGGGAATACTTATTAACATCAAGTGAAATTAACCACAAGTACCAAATTTATTTAATTTAACCTTTTATCGAGACTTTTAAATACTAGAATAAAAGGGGTAATTTTTAGGCATAATTTTGGTATTAGACACTTAAAAACCTTATGTTTAACATTTTTTTTACATACATGACTTGTGCCTACACATTTTATTATTTCTCACTTTATCTCTTAGCCATTCATCTATATATTGACCTAACTTCCCCAATCTAATATAATTCACTCTGAGGATCTCCATAGTTTGTCTCATGATGCTCTATTATCCTAACAAAAGTGTCTCCATATTCTAGATCATTGTTTCTTCCTACCTAGACAATGCTAGAAACAATCAAACACTTCTAGTTATTAGAAATGTATGCCTTCATTAGTAGTGTCCTAATTTACTCAAATGGAAAATACATCCTTTGGGTCAACCTACACATTTAACTTGTCAATTATGGAGGAAAATTATTAAATGAATCATTTATATATATTTATATGCAAGACAAGCCTAAGGTATTATTCACATGGTCATTAATTTAAAAACCACTAGCACACTGATAAGTATATTTGAACACCCTTGAGGAATTATCCAAAAAAATAGAAATTTGAAAACCTTCGAAATAACTATTCTAAAATCCAAGTCTAAACACTCTCATGAGGTCAAAGTTTTATATTGTCAAGTGTCAAAAGACATCTCTACATTTCATTCTAGTGGAACATGATCAAGCACACATTCACATAAGTGGGATAACTATGTATAATAAGATTAAAAACAATATTAGATCATGTGTTAGTCAATAAATCTCTAAAATAATCATAAAGAATTAACTTATCATGCCTACTCCCTCAAGGGGCATTGTTAATGCCTTCAAAAAACTAATTAAGAAAGGAATATAATCAAACCTTCAAAGTAGATATTATCTCTCACAAGCAGCCAAGAAGCATGATTTTACTTAGATTTGGTGCTCTAAGTCTTTGTAAATAAAGATTAGCATGAGCCTCCATCATCTCCTAGTGCACCAATGGCTTAGGCTCACAAAATTTATCAATTTGTGTGAATAAGTGAAGCTTGTCTATAACAATTTATGCATAGTAAGTTTGTATAATTGAAGCTTAAAAATGGTGGTCTTAGCCCTCTTATTTAGAGCTTTATGAAAATGTTTAGGGTTGACTATGACCATCCATCTTGAGATTAAAATGTGTGGCCATGGATTGATTCAATCTTGGAAAAATAAGTAATAAATAATGTCATTAATATTTGAAAGAATGGGGCATTGATGAGGCATGGGAGGACTTAATTCTAATATTTATCCCATTAATGTTTTATGGATGCCACCTCATTTATGATTTTATGGGATGATGCAAAATTGAACAATGAATTTCCAATAATTAGATATTCAACAACTTTCATGAAATTTTTACTTAGGCTCTTGATTTGGTTTAATTTGTTGAAGTGACTTTGCTTAGTTTTTGTAATTCTTTGAAAATTTATTGCACTCTTCATAACCTAGTTGGAAATACCATTTTATTGAGTCGTAATTTAACTGGAGTATAATTAGAAGAAGGTGTCAGTTATGCATAGGATAATAACCTAGTTAGTATATTAAAGATGCAAAATAACACATGCATGTGATGTGTACTACCGAATTAGAAGAATTCAATGGTCCATGACATCATTTTGTGTGGTCATAATTTGAGTCAAAATGATTTAAGAAAAGATAATAATCATATAAAAAATTATTTTCTCATTCAAAGATATATTAGCACAAATCGACACTTTTACATGACATGTTCTAATGATTCAGAGCATTTTAGTGATTTTGGTCCATATTGTGCATTGTCATATAATATCATTTAGATCAACAATTTCAACATAATAGTGATAAGAATTGGATGTCTACATTTTACCCTGTTTGAGAAAGCATAGAGAGACATTTTGTTGAAACGTCTTTTCAAAGAATGAAAAGGTCATTATAATCAGAAGAAATAAATTTCATTCTCATTTTTTGTTAAATTTTACATGAGTCATGGAGAAACATGGATACAAAAATGCCCAAACATTATTTGGGTGGCCCATAATGTATAATAGGATTACGAGACAAGATTATATCATGTGTTAGTGAAGAAATATCTAAAATAAGCATAAGGATATAAATTATCAAGCCTACTCCCTTAAGGGGCATTGCTAATGAATTCAAAGATATAATTAAGAAATGAATACAATACAACCTTTCAAGTAGCTATTCGCCCTCAGAAGCAGTTAATAAATGTGATTTTCCATGGATTTGGTGTTCTAAGTCTCTGTAAATGAAGAGTAGCATGAGCCTCCATCATCTCCTAGTACACCAATGGCTTAGGCTCATAAAAATTGTCAATTTGTGTGAATAAGTGAAGCTTGTCTATAATAATTTTTACATATTAAGTTTGTATAACTAAAGCTTAAAAATAGTGTTATTGGCCCTCTTATTTATAGCTTTATAAAAATGTTTAGGATCAGCCATGACCATCCATATTGAGATCAAAATGTGTGGGTATAGATTGATTCAATCTTAGAGAGATAAGCAATAAATAATGTCATTAATATTTAGAAGAATGGGGCATTGCTGAGGCATGGGAGGGCTTAATTATAATATTTATTCTATTAATGGTTTATGGATGCCACCCAGTTGATAATGTCATGGGATGATGTAGAATTGAACAATGAATTTCCAATAATTAGATATTCAACAACTTTCATGGAATTTTTACTTAAGTTTTTGATTTGGTTTAATTTATTTATTTGATTTTTCTTAATTTTTTATAATTCTTTAGAAATCTATTGCAATCTTAATCAACTTGGTCAAAAATGTTATTTTACTAAGTCATAATTTAACTAAAGTATAATTATAAGGTGTCAGTTGCATATGGGATAATATCCCAATTAGGGTATTATAGACATGAAATAACACATGCATGTGACATGTGCTACCGAAATAAAAGAATTCAGTGGTCTAGGAAGTCATTTTTTATGGTTGCAATTTGACTCAAAATGATTTAAGAAAATATAATAATAAGATAAAATGCATTACCCCATTTAGGGATATATTATCATAAATCAACATTTGTACGTGATAGGTTTAAATGATTTAGAGTGTTTTAGTGATTTTGGTCCAAATTATGTGTTGTCATAAATACCGTTTAGATTGATAATTTTAGAACAATAGAGATATGAAATGAATGTCTACATTTTGCCCCTATTTGAGAAGGCATAGTAAGACATTCAGTCGAAGCAACATCTTTTCAAAGAATGAAAATGCTACTATAATTAAAAGAAATCAATTTTGTTCCTATTTTCTGTTAAATTTTGCATGAGTTATGGAGAAACAGGGCTATGAAAATGCCCCAAATATCATTTGGGTGGTCCATGATGCCCCCTCAAGGGAAAGATTGAAATATTTTAAATGTTTGACAGGTGGGCTCTTGATGAGAAGAAATAATAATAATGTTAATTTCTATTTTGGAGCAATTAAAAGAAAGTGGGAGGAAAAACATATAAATAGGGATAAAATAATAGCCTAAGAGAGATAAAATGGTTCAACTATAAGCTTAGGGGGTAATTTGCTTGAAAAGATTATTATATTTTGACTCATGGGGGGTAAAAATAGTTCATTTTTACCCCTAGCTATAGTAATTTAGAGCTTTGTGATTTTGCGAGTGAGAGAGATGAGAAATATGGCTAACATATCACACCAATATCACTTTAGAAAGTATATGAAAGAGTATCAAATGCCACCAGGGAGCAAACCATCAGTAGGTACCTTTTTTGGTATTTAATTTTATGCATTTATGACATTTATTACATGTAGAGTAGGAACTTTGGCGATCTTGTCGATTACCCAATTTGGAAATTGATAAGGTCACCTAAAATAATGGTAGGATAGCCATGAGATCAGTGAATTTGCTAAACTTTAGACATGATTGTGAGTCTAAATGGCGAATTCACCACTTCATTAGTGAATTTTCAATTTTGGGTAAAAATCACTAATCAAATAGCGAATTAACAAAAAATAGCAAGATTACCCTGCACTTTGGTGGGAATGACCTGCAGTTCAACGGGTTTACTAGGAATGAAAAAAATGCCCTATTAAAAGGTGAAATAGATAGAATAAGGAAGGATGGGGTCCATATGAGATTAATTCAGTCCCAAAATTAGAAGAATAGAGGGTGGGGATAATATATGATTAATCTAGGCCCAAAATTTAGAAAAATCTAGGTAGATTTGATTAGCAAAAATAAAAATAATTGACCTTGTTCCCTATGTGTGATTTTTAGGAGTGAGTCAACATTATTATGTCATGGGAATCATGATCATGAGTTCTCTAGCAATAAGGTATCTAGACCGATGAGCTTGTGGATATTCTTGAGGCTATAGAGCTATACCACCTAGCATGATTGCTAGTGATTTGAGTAGATAGGGCCTACTTATCAACATTGGTAGAGAGGTGGCACTCAAATACCTTGACCTTTCATTTGTCAACTAGGGAGGCCATGGTGACAATAGAGGATCTAAATTGCATATTATGGGTACTGATGTGAGGCCTTAGGATTACCTAGATGTTAGTGGGCTGATAGGCTATTTTAGAGGACTTGATGGGTGTGATCATAGGTATGGAGGTTGTGGATGGCAACATAGATATAGAATCTTTGGAGGACTTGGCTTGGCCTCTAGCAGATGGAGATGGAGTGGGATAAGGGATAGTTATCCTAGAGGTGGTGATATTAATGGATCTTGTCAATGGCCTCATGTTACCTAACAAGAGCAGATAGTTATTCCCTTGGGTATTATAGGGGTTATCTAGGAGCTGTTTGATCACATTACACATTTTTATTTGGGGCTGATCATCTTGACCCAGCTATACAAACACCTGCATATGATATCTTACTAGCGAGGGCACAACATAAGCCACAACATACTTCTCCAAGTATAGGCCTATGAGCATATTGCTATTGAGTAACTAGTGGGTCTGAGATATCATAGGGGACCTAAGGATCCAATGGCTTGGGAATGGTATCTAACAGGGCTAGGCTTACAGGGTCATCTATGGGACTTGTCATATTATATATGAGCCATAGATGAGATGGAGGATGGGGAATTCATATGGTGCCCATATATAGTGACATAATAGTTTTGCATTGAGGATTTATTCATGATTGATTATGATCACCTCGTGCTATATTATAGGTTACCATGATTATGTGGTAAAGTGGTATAGGCCAGATTGAGTCCAATGGTAGTTTGGTATCAAATAGGATATCCCAGAGGGTGCACATTAATTTGGATATGTGACCAAGGAGATTAGGGAATGGGAGCCACCATTACCCAGCGCTGAGGTGGTCATGGACTATGATAGGGTTCTTCACATACTATGGGATTATGTAGGAGGGGTTATAGATGCATGGGTTATTGATTCTTATGAAACATGGTGGCTTGGGGTTAGACTGATCTAATTGACTAGGCCACTACCACAATATCCAATTTTGTGTCATAGGTGGGTTAGGTTGAGGAGAGACTAGGGCCCAGCCCCAAGATAGGGATAGGCACAGGTACCATCATAACTAGATATTCCTCATGCCATTCCATTACAGGTAGTCCATGTTCAGGTGCAGTAGGATCCATTGGATGATATAGAGATGGTTGACCTATATGGACATTATATTGATATGGGGATGCCTTAGGTAGTGATGAGGGCTAAAATATGGACCAAGAGAGATTAGGACCTATGGGATAGACATATGCACCAGTTTAAGAGAGGTAGGGCCCTCTAACATAGGTACAAGTACAAAAGAGGTAGGGATCTCTAACACAAAGAGGTATGCAGAGGACTAGGCTCTCATAGATAGGCTATAAAGAGAGATTACTACATGCCTCTTTGAGATTTCAAGGTTACATAACACTGTGGCTAGGTTGTAGGCACAGTTGGTTACAACTCAAGGAGAGATGACTAGGCTATAGGGTCTTCTTGCAGTGAGAAATGTAGAAATTGCCACTCTAAGAGGGTAGGTAGTGTAGTTGAGAGGGTTTCATACATAGTTGGCTACACAAGACATAGAGATACTGATAGTGGTTGGCGAGAGGGATTTTGATCAAGTGGAGAGAGAGAGAGAGAGATTGGCCTCCTAGATAGAGAGGCTAATAGAGGAGAGGGATGAGGCTCGTTGAGTTGAGACAAATAGTGGTTCAAGATTAGCTAGGGCCATGGATGATGTGATTACAATTAAGGATGATGCCTTGCATGTGAAGGACAATGCCCTATGTGTCAATTATGAGGTATACTACTAGAGGTAGGCATATGAGATAATAGTTCCTATGGAGAGGAGAGTGACATCCTATGGGAGTACAAAAGATCATAATGGAATAGCTAGACCTCTAGGTTCAGATATATTACTGAGTTAGAGTGATCATTGGCATAACCAATAGCATAATGGGTAGTTATGGGGCCTCCACCACCATGTCTACCATCATCTCTAGTCTCAGGTATGCGTCAAAGCTTCTAGTAAAGTCCCCTTAGGGATATCCATGATCAGAGCTGATTTTTTAGCTCTTCTTTTTTGTATTATGAGATGTATATATATTATCAAAATGTATAAAGAATTATTTTAATATATATATATATATATATATATATATATATATATATGACATTAATTTTTGGCTTATTTCTATTTGTACATGGACTCTTAATATTATTTTATTGTCACATGATGTTTACATTGATGTTTCTCTTGTTATGATATATGATAGTGTTAGGAGATGTACTTCCTTAGTTATCATATAGATGTTGATGTATTTATGGTTCTATTTCATGTATGAATAGATGTTAGAGGATATTTTAGGAGATGCACGTCCAAAACTAATCATAAGAATAGTCATCGAGACTCAAAGTGTATGCCAGGAGATGCACGTCTTGCATAGAGTTTTGTTTATTTCCAATGTTTGATTAGGATATATCTTGTTTAGGTATTAGAGATGCAGGATGGTGTGTTCAAAGATGATACTTGGAACTACATTGACTATTAGAATTTAGAACACTTAGTGTTTAATTTAGGAAGTTGAAATTATGCATTATAAGTATGAATAACTTATAATAACATTGCATTTATTTTTGTAATTGACTGGTTAAAATGTGAATATTTATTGCTAAGGATAATGATAAAAACTATCAAAATCAAAGTTACAACTATTGAAAGTTAAAACTATAGTAGTATACCTCATAATTGACATATAGGGCATTGTCCTTCACATGCAAGGCATCATCCTTAATTGTAATCACATCATCCATGGCCCTAGCTAATCTTGAACCACTATTTGTCTCAACTCAACGAGCCTCATCCCTCTCCTCTATTAGCCTCTCTATCTAGGAGGCCAATCTCTCTCTCTCTCTCTCTCTCCACTTGATCAAAATCCCTCTCGCCAACCACTATCAGTATCTCTATGTCTTGTGTAGCCAACTATGTATGAAACCCTCTCAACTACACTACCTACCCTCTTAGAGTGGCAATTTCTACATTTCTCAACTCATCCAATTACCCAACTCATCCATATAATCCACTCCACTTTATCTTTGCATTATCATATCTCCTTATAAACAAATTCATCCACCTAGTCTATATTTCATACATCCTAATCATGTGTCAACTTACCTCACATATTTATTCATTAACCATCCCTCATCTATGTATTTCCATCCTATTATCTCCCCATAGATCCATCTCATTATAATCCATCTTTTACATCTTTCATATATATAATGTATGTGATAGTGATGATAGGTGGACTTATATGGAGGGGGTGATATAGAGATAAAAGGAGTGGGTAATTTTTATGGATTAAGGGGAATGAAAATAATTACAAGTGGATTATGATGAGGTAATGACCAAAAGGGCAGATGGGTAGACTATGTGGGCAAATTGGCCTATAAAAAGATAGGATGAAGATGCTAGATATGAGGATAATATAGATGAGACTAGAATATATGGATAATTACAAGATGAGGTAAGATGATATGATAATAATATAGATGGGATGGATATCTAGACATGGAAAAGGGTTCTATATAGATATAATGAGGATGATAGACAGATAAAACTATAATGGATGGGTGATTTGGGTAGGGTGGTAAGATAAGGTAATCTCAAGATGAGATGGAGATAAGTGGATGTGAGAACTAGACAAAATGGGATGATATAAGGATTAAGGGATAATTAATATATGGTCCATGAGGACAAAGGAAGTGACAAGGTAGAATGATGTAAATATATAATGGGGGATGGGTGGATACTAGGAGTGGATGATAGTGATGTAAAAGTGTGGATATTATATGATTAAATATACAAGGATATGAGGTGGATTAGGTGTGATTAAAATAGGCAATAATATGAAATGGACAAGATTGTGGATAATATGTGATAAACAAGATGTGGGTAGATGGATAATGGATAAAATATGGATAGATATGATGGATAAATTAGACCAAGATATGAACTAGATAAGGATGTGAGATGGATAATACATGAATAAATGGTCAAGGATGTGAGATGGATAAGATATGGATGGATATGCGATGGATAAAGTGTAGATAAAAGATATAGATATGAGATGGATAAGATGTAGGGATGGACAAGAAGTGGATAAATAGGCAAGGATATGGATGCCAAAATGATATGGGATGCATATTAGATGAGAAAATATACGTAATATGGGTGAAAGTGTGATGAGGACCTAAATCTAATACTGAAGGAAATATGTAGGCAAATGAGGGTGTTAAGAGAAATAGATATTATGAGGTGCAGATAAGATTAGGAGGTGACAAGGACATGAATTAAAAAGGATGGGGAAGGGTGTTGGTCAAAAGTGGGATGTGACTAAAATATAGTGGAGACTAAGTGTTTTAATATGAGATATACAAAAAAGGTGATATGGTGTGACTATGGAGGTATATGATGGTCAAGAGATTGATCAAAATTAGCCAAGGAAAATGGATGATATTAATATGAGTGTGGGAGGTGGCATGAGATAAATAAGGGGTGTGAGCTAAGGTAGATGTTAAGAGGATAGGAGTATGGAGGTCAAGATAAAAAGGATGATGAAACCTGGATATGAAGAAATGATGATGATGGGTGGGTAGGAATAATCTTATAAGGTTTTATAAGGTATACACACAAAATTAAGGGTGTGGCCAACTTGGCTATCAAACAAAATAGGTCTTGGCACAACACACAAACAACACTCATGAATATAATCCTAAATTTTTAAACTATATAGGAGTGTAACGTGATGCCCACACCATCCAATAGATACACAAGTGAGGATGTAGGCCAATGACCCATTACAGAATTGACCAAAGCCTCTTAACCTTGCTTGCACTTGATGGTCACTTGGGTACTGTTACTGATGCTAATAGTGGAACACTTATTACAACCACAATCCCCTATTCTAAGGTTTACAAAATGATCTAGGGGAGTCCCCAATATACACAATGGTACATTGGGGCCCAATTTCATATAATAGGTTGTCTGACTACCCTAGGTATATGGGCTTGATCTCCCTTCACTCCATTAAACTGTTTATGGGGAATTCTAATTAGGCTGTAATGATAACTCTCTTTATTGTTATACTCCATCGAAACATGAAGTTTGGTTATATTACAGTGGTGAAATCCATGAAAATAACCCCTAAAGACTAATATATGTTTACAAGAAGACTTCATGAAATATGTTTACAAGAAGACTTGTTAGCCCAAAAAGGGGGATGATTTGAAACTTACAGTCTTTCAACTTCCTTCTGAATAGATCTTAAAAAAACTATGAATGACAAATAAAAAATAATTAGGGAGGGTTTTACCAATTCTAGATGATTTTGTAATATTGTGACTGAGAATGATGAACCCACTAGTGACAGGTCAATCTTGCTACTCTAAGAGTCGCAAGATCATCCACTAGTTACAAAATATTCCTTCTATGATCACAACTTCAAAAATAAGACAAGACAAAAGAGTATAATACAAAAACTATATTCTATGTAGATATGTCAAAATATCCCCTTTGTTAATGACGTCTAACAATCCCCGTAACATAATTGACAATATCACAAGTATCAGGATAATACCACTATTAGAAAAATTATAGGGTTGTAAGAGAGAGAGATGATTACCTAGTTTTGAGAAGATTCCTCCTTCTGCCCTACACACAAATTCAAAAACAAAGGACAAATAACTTACAAAAGTAGAAACTGATCCAAAACAAGAGATACTATAGACCCAACTAATAGTTTAAGCAATAGTGCTACTAGAATCTTTGTTACCACTAGTAACAAAATAGTCTCACCACTCAAAAAGTTGTGGGATTGGTAAATATGTCCAAAATAGCCTAAATTTAAATAGAATACCACCTGTCCTACACACAAAAAACAACACACTTATAGATGAGCACATAGTTAGTCCAAGAGGTCTCAAAATCCAAGATTTTCTATTAGGAACTGCAGTACCACAACTAGAATTGCCAAACTTCCTACTTTTAAGGCAACCCCATGAATATCATAGTCATGGTATTATTGGTCCTAAAACCCTATGAAAACCCCTAACCACTAACTACTAACAACTTGACTTACAATATCACTACTTATAGTGCAATCTTGCTACTTGTCTGAAATACATGAAAAGGTAAAAAATTAGGCTTGGTTCAATGTCTAGTTGGTCTTGCAATGACCAAGAATGCTTCTAGCAAGAATGTTATCCTAAATCAGAGAGTTTGGTCCCACTTTGGTCACCAAAATGCGTACCAAAATTTGGATCCAAGTAATATTATCAAAATGACAATGAAACCCAAAACTTTGATAAACACTAATAAGAAAGGATAGAGAAGATAAATCAGACTTAATAAATAATTCTTACCATCACCTTTACCTTCTCATAAATCCATTCTAAGATTTGAACTTGTGTGATTGAACTTAAACATATTGATTGTTGGATTGCTTGTGATAGCTTGACAATGGCTTCCAAAAGGTTATGGTATGGGCAATGGCTTTTTGAGTGCTTGAATGCTAGTATGAATGGTTGATGAGAGTTCTAAATGGATTTCTTAGAGGATTTCATTCACTTCTTAATTATTTTTTAGAATGGAGGTGTAGATACCAAAATTATGTTACATACACATGCATAACTCCCTATGTCAAAACTCCCCTAAACCCATTTTAATAATAATAATTAATATCCCTAATCCATACTTTTACCCCTCACACATTTAATTAATTTAAAATACTTAAATAAGTTAATTAAAAACCCCTATCACCACCTTACCTGGCCATTTTTCCCTATGACTAATTCTCCCCTGATGAGTCACCTCAAGACCTGGTCCCCTCATCTTAACTACCCAAGACTTATTCCCACTTCCAAACTAAATTTATAAACAATTACTTCCTTCATAACCTCTTATTTTTACCATTTTATAATGGGTGTCACATTTGGCATGCACAACAATATAAAATAGGTCAAAAATAGAAAATTTTACCTATTCTAGGGTCATCGACGTCGATCAACCCATGATCGATGTCGGTGGGATCATGGCCGATGTCGATGAGATCATCGACATTGAAAATATAAGCCAAACTCCAACCTAAATTTTAGGTCAGTAGAAATTAATAAAATTAGTTTTTACTCTCATTTAGGCTCTCAACATTCTATTTTTGACATCCAGGCTTACAATCACCCTGCATAAGTCAATCACAATCAGTAGCTGAGCTCTTGAGGACCAACAACACCCACTTGCTCTCTCTATTTAGGCACTTAGGTTCTGACTCCTTGATAGGGACCATCAACTCGACACTTATCATTTAATGAACACCATATCTAAGTATATAATTGATACTATAGGTTATTTAAATATTTATTATTCTATTTTTTTATATCTACCCTACACTACTTTATGCACTTCTAATCCTACCCTCATGAGAGAGTTACAAAGCTTCCTTGATTGTTTCCCCTTTACTTGACATATCAAACCCCTGACTAGACTTAACCAAGCCATAATCTCCCTCTCATTCATAACTCTCTTAACCTCTTTGACTTGATCCAAACTAGTTCCTAGATCTAAGAAAGCCTTCTACAACTTTATAGATAATTATTACCCCTATCGACCTCAGTAGCCTAATCAACATCGGTCATCTCACGACCAAACTTGGTAGTATAACTAATATCATTCACTCCCCTATTGATGTTGATGACTATGGATTCACTAGCCTCTTCAAAACCTACACAAATAACTTCTAAAACACAAACAAAGTGCCTCACCTGAACCCTATCACTCTCTACTACGCACAAGTTAATAATAATAATAATAATAATAATAATAATTTTATCTTTCTTTCACTCTCTCTTTACCTCTCTTTTAGTTATTTATTGTTCTTTTGCCTCTCAAAAGTTGACTGTCATCTCTAGGGAAGTTTCATACTTCCTAGAACAAGCGTGTAGCTTGGCAACCAACTCATTTATCTGCTAACAAACATCTTGTGGTAGTGTTTTCTTACTTGCAAGTAGTTCTCCCTAGCTAAAGAGGAGTGCTCACAACATCTAGATACAATGCACAAATTGAATCTAGGTTCACTCTAATCACTTATCCCCATCCTTCTTTATGTTTTCCTTTAGACTTAAAATAGATAAAATTTAGTGAAACATTTTTAGCAAGCTCAGTGGGACCCTGGAGTTTTCCTTGGGTTTGTTTCTTTTTTTTAAACATTCATATAGGTGCATTATAGTATAAAATTTCATTTCTTTCACTTCTTCCTTCTCTTTTCTCTTAAAAATAAAAAGTTCAATATCTTATTTCTCTGTTTAAAAGGCATTAAAATTGAGATTTCCTTTCTTTTCTCCTTGCCTCTAGAAGCAATTTGTCAGTTTATTTTACAAAAAAAGATAACCCATTCTTTAATTCCTCTTGCATGCACATTAGGATAGTCAAATACATACTCTATTCTTATTTCCTCTCTATTTTCATTCTAATCTAAACATTTTAGATTTGGGTTTAAAACTTATTGCATTTCATAGTTTGCTTGTTGCATATTAACTCACCTAGTTAATTACAAGAATTTTTAATAAATCATAGTACACTTATGTTACACAACCAAATCACATCACATAAACAAGCATCTAAACTCACCTAAGAAAATGCCCATCAAGATTTCATCCCCTGGTGGATCACCTTACCCTACCCAGCTATCCTACTTGGATTTTACCACCAAGGGGAGAACCCAATCCATTCTCTTGTGGAGTATAATCTCTAGATAGAAGGTATATTTGGCTAAGCGGCCTGGCTAGATTCTAGGTTCATGAAGTATAGAGAGAAAGCTCCTATAAAAAACCACATACCTAGTCTAACACAAATTTCCTCTTAGGTACCAAAACTAACCTGAAATGAGCTATAGATTGCTTTATGGTACCTTCGATAACCAACTTCTCTTCTCACTATCTGATTAAGGCATAAGCCAAAATGAGACTAAAAATTAATCTCTAGGATTTAATAGTTACTGGCTGAATGTTCTTTTTTTGCTTTTCAATTAACTTCTATATTTTTGAGTTGGTAAGGATGCTTTTCTGTTGATTCACAAAATCAATACTATTTCAAAAGCTTAGTTTTTATAACCTATTATCTCAAGTTTTTTGACTGTCATTCCTTCTTACACATACCTTTTACATCCACTATTTTACCTATTTTTAGCCTTTGATTTCTTAAAACATCAGATTTTCTATTTCTTAGGATTTCACAGTGACTGGCATCATTTAACACTACCACTATCAACAAATTTTACCTATCGACATTGGTTATTCCACCAAAGTTGGTAAACTATTCCTACTAATATCGGTCATCCCTACCGATGCCGATGACTGTGTAATTTCATCTGCTCAAAATAACAAGCTAAAATAACCCATTTTCTTGCACTCAAACCTAATTTTTCTTTATTCTATTTCAAATATAGGGTAGTAAGATTATGTAAACCACCTCTTGCATGGTATTGACATGAGCTCAAGCCGAAATTCTTATCGATTATGCAAGCCAAAAACCACTTCCACCTTCCCCTCTCACTTCTAATTCTATCATAGAGTATGCTTCAGATACAGAGCATACTTCCAGCCCTAACCAAATTCCCATTGTGCCTGAGGGAGATCAAGATTTTGTTAAATTTCTTGATTGTAATGTGGCAACCCTTTAACATTACCTTGATATGAGCCAAACCCATAATTCTTCAGGTGACCCAATCTATGGTATGACAACCTCTTTGATGGAGACAACCTCAATTTTAGTTGCATCCACTATTTTCCCCATGGTTACCCAATCCACCACTTTGACAAGTAACCCAACTATAAACAATGTCCAAAATATAGTATCTCCAACTGCCCAATCCCACCTAAACACTAATGTAACTTCCCTACTTTCACAACCACAACCAGTTCAGCCAAGTCATACCCCATTCCATAATTTAGTGGTATTTATTCCATCCTCCCTCATGCCTAGAATTACCCAATTTATGACTCCCCCTTCATCCAATCTAACCATGCCAATAATTCAACCTGTGATAAGAACAACCAACCAAGGCATAGTCTCCAACCCAATGGGACAAGTCCCTTTTCTTTCTACACCTTAGCCTATGACTCATTATCCTTATGTTGCCCCAAGAAAACCTTAGAAAGCTATGCCATACACTCCCTCTACTTCTTATCAGCTTCCCTATAACTTAGGAGGAAGCCCCCAAACTAATCCCCCTCTAGACCTCATTAATATGCTAATGGACAAGATGTCTAATCTAGAGACATCCACTTATGGTTTGAAGAATGTATTAGAACCAATCCATCCTTCTATCCCTATTCACCCTTATCCAAGCCAATGGGAGGTCCCTAAATTTACTTGCTTCTAGAGTAAAGAGGACCCACAATATCACTTGCAAGCATTTAGACATGCTTATTATTTAATAAGGCATGATGATGCGTTATTGCTTCACACTTTCTCTATGTCTCTTTTAGGTGCTACCTTGGATTGGTATAGCTCTATACCTCAACATTCCCTTTTCTCATTTACCCAACTTGAATAAATATTCTTATACCATTTATCTATTAATATATCTAAGAAGGTTTCTATAACAAACCTATATTCTATCAGATAATTTGATGATGAGTCCATTGCAAATTTTGTCGCTCATTGGAGAAGCTTGATCAATCAACTCTCCTTCTCCTTACCCAAAACTGAGCTTATTGAGATTTTCTCAAGGGCATGTGCTAAGCACATCTCATCCACACTCTGAGTACAAACTTTTTGCACATTTGATAAAGCTTTTACAATGGCACCAAAACTAAAGGTTCACACCTTTGATGAAGGCAAAGTCAAGTTGCACAGTAAGAATCCCAATACCAAGATAAATGACTCCTCCTATTCTAAAACTTTTCCCTCTAACGAAAAGGCTAAAGGCTCCACCAACATGATGGTTGTTAAGTTAACCTCTTCCACAACCACAAACCAATCAAATTCTTTGACTTCTTAAAATCTAACCAAGCAATTCCAATAATGGTATGAACAAATATAATACACTCCCATTAGGGAATCATATACATCCATCTTGGAGAAACTATTAAAATAAAGTGTCATAACCCTTCCTTAGATTAAACCTCCTATACTATTTGACCCTTCCCATCCTATCCCAACCTAGTACAAAGAAGATGGGTTTTGAAATTACCATCAAGTTAAAGGTCACAACTCTAATAATTATAAGACACTCAAGAACATTGTTCAAGATATGCTTGATAGAGGTGAGTTTGTCTTAGATAATCCTAACACACCTCTTAATCAAAGTATGGATATGTTCAAACACCCTTTTCCTAACCATTCACCAAATCAAAATATTGTCCAATCCACACCTAACTTAGGTGATCATAATATCCATATAGTTAATATGGTTTTCCCTTTATCTTTAGTTCAACCTGCCCCTCAATAGGAGACACCTATTTCATCGACTCCTCCCCCACATTTAGTGGCATCTATTTTACCCATTCTTCCTCCTTGGGTAGAAGAGCCTATTTCACCCATTCCACTCCCTTAAGAGGAAGAGCCTCCTTTGCCACTCCTTTTGCCACTTGAGGAGCCTATAATCCCAATTTTGTTTGCACCAATATTACCTATCCTCTTACCACTTGAAGACCACGCCCTACCTGTTACTCAACCACATGTTGAAGGGAACATCATTCCCACATTATACCCTCTTAAGGAGATTTTTTCCCCTACTTCTCCTCCACCTATAAAGAGTAGTACCTCACCCACTTCACCTTTACACCTAGAAGAGTCCATATCATCTACTACCATAATAGATGAGAGACCTATTGTGCCTAATCTAATTGCACCACTCTTACCCCTTCTTTTACCTATGGAGGATCATACTTTACCCATGCCTCACCCACATGTTGAGGGAGCCATAATACTATGATTTACCCTATTGAGGAACCTACTTCACCTACTTCCCCTCCACCCATGATAGATCAAGTCTCTTCTCCCATCTTTGTCGAAGAAGACCCCATTATGGTTCTTTCTCATCTTTGGCCCGAAGTAGAAGAAAATAAAAATTTCCCTATTTCACAAACATCACATCTTTATAAAGACATAAATATAAGGCCTACGTCAGATTCATCAAAACCCTTCTCATGTTTAGTGAAAAGTCTAGAATTTATTGACTACACGAAGCTTGACCATGCAGCATTTTAGGACCATCTTAAGACTTCATATCTAACACAACGAATGTCGACCTTTACCACTAATCCCCTTACTACCCTTTAACCTAAGGTCTTTGACAAAGATAGAGTTTCTTCACCAAAAGCATCAAAATTTCAACTTTCTATGTTAGAACCCTCATCCTCACAGGAATCTGTTACATTAAAGTAGATCAGGTCTTTAGGTCTATGTCCCATTTTTAATTTAATTCATCCATAGGTGAAATTAGATTTAACTCTTCAACCACAAGTTAGAGTTTCTCACCCTAGAATATATAAGAATGTTAATCCTCATAGATCTCATCGATCCCTTCTTCAACTCTCAAATTTACCATCCATTTTGGGGCCACACCCTTCTAATTTAGTTGGAATATTGTCTAACCAAGCCAAAAAAAATGTTACGCTACCTCTACTCCTACCTTTGCCATCTGGTAGGCCTTTCACATCTAAAACTAAGAAAGTGATAGTAAAACATGTAACTCTACCATCACCAAACAAAACATCATGTAAAATTACCTTTCCAACACCAAAACAAAAGAAGGTGTCCACTCCTATTAATATAACAAGCACAAGCCCACTTGCAAACCTTATAGTCCTTAAACCTTATAGTTATTGAAATATTCGATAATAAATCTTCCTCCCATTAAGCCTGATAGTCCTCTTGGAATGAAGCCATCTTGGTTTGATGATACATAAGTGTGTTTATATCATCATTCACCTAGACATGATATTGAGAATTGTAAAGCCCTCATAACATTATTTAGCAACACTTTTATGTTGACACTCTTTTCGATGACACTACCATTAGCCTTCTTGTTATTCCACCTTTGGCATCTATAGTGCCTGGTACTATTCCACTAAAATTCAAACCCAAAGATGTCATCATAACCCATTTACCACCTCCTTCACCAACTTTTCAAATCAACACAGTTAATGTGGCCACACTGTCACAAAACTAAAAAGATAAAGCTAAGCAAAAGGTCACTATGCCTTGGACCCATCCCTTCACCAAAGACACTCCCCCTACTAATCCTAATATTTCCATCTTGGGTGTTCCTAAAATAACATCTTTAGATGTTATTCAAAGCTCAATGGTGAAACAACTTCACCAAACTCTTATGAAAATGTCTTTGTATGAGTTAATCTAAAGCTCATACCAACACCATCAAGATTTGATTAGTGATTTGCAAGTAATTGAGGTAAAATCAAATGATCCCCAACCTCTTGTAGCTTTGGTCAGCTCCCTTCATTCCATCTCACTGATTTCTTTTAGTGATTCAAAAATTCCACTTCAACACCTTTACCCTTTTCATTATCGCATATATTGATCAAACTGTTATCAAGAGAGTTATGATCAATGGGGAAACCAATATTAATATCATTTCCACCCATGCCTACAAACATCTATCCCTTCCTAACAATTTCATGTCTCAAACTGATGTGGCCCTCCATTCCTTTAATGATATTACAGCTACTACAGTGGGCATTATTATCTTACATATTCATGTAGGTTCCCGCACAATTCTCAAGCTCTTATATGGTGTGGAAGGAGATTTCCAATATGACATACTGCTTGGATGACCTTGGATATGTGTTATGGCATGTGTACCCTCAACTTTGCACTATTGTGTCAAGTTTGAACATAATGGACAAGTACATGTCATACTTGCTGACCCACCTCCGTTTAAAACATGTAATATGACCTATAGTCCCAATGATGTTCTTATCCCATTGAAAACATCATCCTCCTCACATGATGCTTATGAATCTTCCAAAAGCTCCACTCACACAGTAACACAGATAATGGCAACGAAAATTCCTAACAAAGATCCCATGGAGGAGACCTTTCAATGATTGTCACTTGACGAATATCATTTGTTGATGCTTGACATGTTCCATACTCCATAAGAATATGGAAGGATTCACATGCACCAAAATTATGATCCATGTATTGGAATGGTCATTCCTTATGCCCCCCGTGACCTTCAAACCAATTTCACATATGGGGGAATTGATCAAGCTCATGCTGTCAGCAATCCATCTTCTTCACCACAACTATTTACCTATAACTTATCTTTCTCGAGTAACCCTAGATTCTCTCACACCTATCTCTATAGGTGTGCCTAGAAAGGATTTGGTTTGGGTCATTATGAATAAGGTGTCCATACACCTATTGAATATCTTACTAGCAACACCATTAAAAATGACAAAAAGAGGCATGGGATGGGATACAATGAACCAAATAAACTCACTAAAACCTCCCATGAACCAATTATCAAAGAACCAGTCTCTTCTTCTCCACCTTCTTCTCCACCATAACCTATAAAATTAGATGTATCTATACCTCCTAATTTTTTTTAATAAATGCCATCCATTCAGGGCCTCTCACCTATCATCAGGGTAAGGAAACAAGGTCCCTTCCTCTTATTCATTTTGAAATAATAAATGAAGATTATCTTACTATTAACACTATCCAATGTCAAGATGATGATGCAATTCTCACCTACATGGGTGTAGATGATTCCTATATTCAATGATCACTCCCATCTAAAATGAAAGCTATATTAAATGAATCAACCATTGACATTAACTTGCCCTCCCATGATAACCCTCACATCCTCAAGATTGGCCAATCTTTAGATTCCTCTGAAAAAGCTGATTATGCCACATTTTTTAATGACCATAAAAAAACCTTAGCTTGGTCTTACAATGACATGCCTTATATTGACCCCTCTATCATCACCCATAATATTGTCACCAATTGAGATGTTAAACCTATTAAGTAGAAGCTTCTCAAGATGCATCCTTGTATCACTCTCCTTGTCAAAGAAGAGTTCCAATGCCTCCTTTTTGTTAACTTTATCCAACCCATTGACTACCCACAATGAATTTCTAATATTGTTCCTATCACAAAAGTGACCAGGGGAATCCATATTTTCACTGAATATCATGATTTAAATCTTACTTGTCTAAGATGATTTCTCATTACCTATTATCGACCAACTTGTTGATCTAATGGCTGGACATGAGATGCTATCACTTATGGATGGATTTTTTGGATATAATCAAATCCTAGTCACTCCTGAGGATCAACACAAGACCACCTTTATTACTCCATGGGGAACTTTTTGTTATCAAGTCATGCCTTTTGGCCTAAAAAATGCTGGTGCAACTTACCAACGTGACATGACCTACATTTTCCATGATCTCCTATACAAAATTATGGAGGATTATGTGGATGACTTACTTAGCAAATCTAAACTTCATAAAGAACACTTGACAATTCTCAAAACCATATTCACTCATCTCCTCTAATATAATGTTTGACTAAACCCAAATAAATTGGTCTTTGGTGTTCTTTTTGGTAAACTCTTAGGTTTTATCATTTCTCTTCATGGTATCAAGGTTGATCCTACTAAGGTTAGAGAAATCCTATAGATGCCTCCACCTACTAATATCAAACAACTCCATAGCCTATAAGGCAAACTTTAGTCAATTTGATAGTTTATTTCCCAGTTGTCAGATCACTGCCAACCCTTTCACCATCTCCTCAAAAAGGATGTTTCCTTCCAATGGAATACAAATTGTTAAGAAGCCTTTGACACACTTAAAAAATACCTTCTTTCCCCACTAGTTTTTATTCCACCTAAGGAAAATCAACCTTTTTACCTATACATCTCCATAACAGACCATTCTCTAGGTGCTATGATTACACATCAAAATGACCAACATTGAGAATAGATAGTTTATTACATAAGACATGTACTTATTGATTATGAGACTCGATATAACCATACTAAAAAACTTTGCCTTGCATTGGTATTTTTCACCTCTAAGCTTTGCCATTATTTCCTAAATCACAAAACCTATGTGGTCACCCATACTGATCCTCTCAAATACATGCATTCCAAACCATATCATAACCAATATGTAGCCTGGTGGCTCATGCTTCTTATTGAATTAAACTTAGAGTTTATTCAACAAAAATATATTAAAGGGAAAATAATTGCTAACTAGTTAGCTTCTACCCCTTTACCTAATAATCAACCTTTAAACCTTGAATTCCCTAATGAATCTATTGCAACACTCTCCATCAATAATATCTTCTATCAAATGATGATGTTCTCTGATGGATCTAAATGCCAACATGGTGGGGGTATGGGGGTTATTCTTATTCCTCTAGATGGTGAACCTATGCCTTTGTCATTTAAACTAGATTTTGAATGCACTAAAAATATGGATGTATATGAGGCTTTGATTCTAGGACTTCAAACAACTCTCTTCTTGGGTATCAAATCCATCACCATTTTTGGTGATTCTGAGCTAATAGTTACCCCAGTTAATGGTTCCTACCTATGAAAAAATGAAATTCTACAGTGGTATAAACATCATGTAGATACACTCTTGGGATCATTTGACTCTTATCTCTTGCAAACTATTCCTCAATCTATAAACAAGTTTGCTGACATGATGGCTTCACTTGCTTCACACACACCCTCTTCATCCTCCTCTTTGAGAATATATGTCATCGTGCATCACTTAACATTACCCTCCTATGTCTCAGCTAACATCCTCTTTGTCAAAAATTTAACAACCAACCTACAAGACTTATCATACAAACAACTCATGAATTATCTTGCCTTCTCTATTACCCCTCCTAATATTTCTAATAATGGGAAATGGGCCTTCATAAAACATGCCACTCATTACACTATACTAGGGGGAATTCTCTACAAGTGAAGTTTTAATGGTATTCTCCTTAGATGCCTAACTAGTACTGATACTCCCTTTGCTATTAAATAAGTCCATGATGGGATTTGTGGTGGGAATTTTAATGGTCACATAGTTACTAAATGTATTCTTTGATTTAGCTATTATTAGCCCACACTTCATCAAGGCTGTGCTAATTACATTCAACATTATGTCAATTATTAACAACATGATAACCACCTTCACATTCCCAGTCATGCATTACAAGTTTCCAAAGTCTTTTGGCCCTTCTCCCAATGGGGTTTGGATCTAATCGGTGAGATTAACCCTCATTCATCCCTCTGTCATTGTTTTATCATTACTACCACTGAATACTTCACCAAGTGGGTCAAGATAGTTCCTCTCATCTCCAATAAAGCTGACAAAATTGTTGACTTCATTAACCATCACATCATCTATCATTTGGGTGTACCTCATAAGATTATAACTGATAATGGCAAGTCTTTCAAAAATAAGACTGTTCAAGGTCTTTATGATGCATTTGGAATCAAATTAAGCTTCTCATCACCATACTATCCCTAAGATAATGGATAGGTAGAAGCCTCTAACAAAAATTTGACCAAGATTCTCATGAAGATAGTCAATGATATGGGCAAAGATTGGCACACACACATTCCTTTGGCTTTATGGTCTTACCATACTAGCATTCAAACCCCTATAGGTGCTACACCTTTTTTATTGGTATATGGAACAAAGGCTATTTTACCTCTTAAGGTGTAGATTCTTTCTCTTCACATTTCTCCACATGACATACATACTAATGATGAATTTCACCAAGAACATTTGGCCCAACTTGAATTTATTAATGAACACCATCTCATAGCCCTCAACCACCTCCAAATATATCAAGAGCGTATCAAATGTGATTATAACAAAAACCTCAAAGAGTGAGATTTCAATATAGGAGATCTCATCTTAAAAGAAAATCAACATGTGATGAACATGAAGAAAAGAAAATGGGGTAAGTTTTCTCCTAATTATCTTGGACCTTATATCATCACTCACAAGTATGGTTCAGGAACTTATCGATTGTCTTCTCTTGAAGGAAGGCTAGAACCCGAGCCTTTAAATGCCTTGCATCTATGACCATTCTTTTGTTAAACCAGTGTCACTTTATTTCATGTTTAACTTGAAATCATCCCTTGAGCATCCCTATTACATTCATTTCCCTTCCTCTTCACCCTTACCCTATACACTTAGATAACTTACATGGTGGTATGGTTTTATCCTCATAGTGGAAAACTCCTAAGGCTCTATAGTCTTGTCCATGACTAAAAGTAAAAAAAAATGGGATATTTGAAAAAGTTCTAAAATATCAGGTCATGTTTTTCAATGTAGACTGCTCCTTTGAAGGACAACTGCATAACTTCCTTTTTATACTATCAATAGACTGCTCCCTTGAAAGATAGCTATTTAAAATTAAAAACAAATGCTTAGACCACTCCCTTGAAGGATGGCTAAGCCAAGATTTATTCTCAAAGATAAAATAAATGCAAAGGGCTCCTCACCTCTTTGAACGACCTTAACCTATACAAAATCCCATTGTAGGCTTCCATCATTGATCAACTTACACAAAAAAAAAAGATTTAAGTCATGGACTTACCTATATTAGCTCTTGGGTCACCCACAAAAGGGAAATGTCATTTCTACTTGCTAGGTTATGCTATCTAAACATTTTTCCTCATTATACCCTTTTCTCTCCTCATATTATTTCAAGGGACTATGAAGCTCACTTAACATGAGGTAAACATGATGCTTCTCTAACAAACACAATGGTTCAAAGATATAAGACATGAAAGAGGCTCATTTTCTTGAGCCTATTTTGTTCTAAATTTTAATCTTTGCCAATGCACGAGCATTCTACCTTTTTATTTTTCCATCCACATCACATGTCAATATCTCTACTTGAGATAAGAAAAAATATCATCCAACACTAACATAACCAACCTATTTATTTTTTGCATACACCATCATGAATATGGCAAAATGCTGAAATAAGCTCTCACATAACCAACCTATTTATTTTATGCATACACCATCACAAATATGGAAAAATGCTAAAATAAATTAACCTACTCAATCTATTCATTTTAAACATACACCATCACAAATATGTAAAAATGATAAGATGAAATTAACCAATTAACTATACATTTACCATCACATAAATGGGAAAGGCTAGTCTAACTCAAATAACATGATCAACATTAACATCCAAATTAATATAACATAAAATAAACATCATCTATATCATCATCACAATCACAAGCAATGCATCTCAAATAAACACATGGAAATGAATGAACATCTCATATATATAATATGTGATCAAAATACATATTCATCATCTCCATCATCAAAACATCATAAATCTCTCTCAAAATGTACATCTCACATCTTCAGCTCGTAAGATGATATAAATTTCTAATAATTTGGTTTGGGTTTACTCTTAGATTTGAGTATGTCATTGATTCCTAGGTGGATAATATAAAGTCCAATGAATTTATCATTTTATACTATATGAATACTACAAGTTTTAGGGTGTCATTTGTTAGTTTACCAAATTACGTGCTGGTAAAGATGAATTTGATAAAGTGTTTTACACAATATCCCTATTCTATGATGAGTTTTTTGTTCCTTGTAGTTACAAAGGGGTGAGAGTCTCTTGATGGTTGAAAAATGCATGATTCATGTCAGGGGAAACATGTTGTGAAGCATCTTGAGGTTTGTTCTGTTTAAAAGTAATTATAGGATCTATTGTAGATGTAGGATTAACTTGTTTATGTTGTGTTTGGTTGATCATATGATCTTTATCTTTAGAAGTGGTATTATAAATTCAAGTTGCAACTAAAAAAGTTGTTAAGTTTGTGATAAGCTTTTCTGCATACCATTGATTGATTTTTTGAATCATGGTAGCAATATCTTGATCATTTGGAGTAGAATATACAAGTTGTTCTTTTCCATTATGCTGGAGAGTTATCATGATGATGTCATGGTGGTGTTATGAAGGTGCTATGGTGAGTCCATGAATTTATTTGATATTCTATATGACAATGAAAAAGTATGTAAGGTGAATGATAAAGTGTGCAATTTCTTGTTTTTGTATGATAAAGTGTGCAATGTGCTTGTTTTAGTGTGCTTTATGTATGGTTGGCTGATCTTCAGTATTAACATTGTTTGAGAGGTTCAGGGATGAGTATGGAGGTTTGAGCATCAGAAAGGGGTCCTATAAGATGTGATCCATTCCTTGAGAGCTTGTGTGTAGAAGAAGAATTCATCTGGTTGATCATAGTTTTCATCTAGACACTTTGATTTTAATGGTAGAAAATATGAGTAGGTAGTTTGATTACAGCACCATTTCCACATGGGAAGGAGTCAAGGGGAGTTGGTCATATGGTTGTGATCACTGTAGTCCATAGTTATTATGGACCATATCTCAAGTCATGCATAAAAATGTGGTCAAAGTTATGAGGGTGTGAAATTGGCTTTTAAGATAGATTTCACTAGTTTCCCATGATTAGCCAAATTTGCAATATGGTCAGAAAGAGTTGAGTAAGGATTTTGATGATGAAATATCTCACACATGTGGATATTTCAAGTAAAGGTGATCATATGGGTTTGTTGAGTTTCTAACCTAGTTTATTTTTGCTAATTTCTAGATCATGTAATCTAACACATCAAAAGATATCCATATGCAAAGTTGGGCTTCCAAGCATATTGATTATGTTTTCCCATACTTAACTAATTTTGTAGTGTGGTAGAAAGAGACAAGTGAACACTTTGATGATGTAATATATTACATATGTAAGGTGTCAAGATAATAAGATCATATGGGTTTATTTAGTTTTGAGTAGAGATCATTTGTGCTAAATTCGAGTTCATGCATTGAAGCATGACAAATGTTATGGTTGCTCAAAGTTAGCCTCTCAGGCAGATTTGGACATTATTGGTTCTATGATAGAAGTTGATGAGAAGGCATGTTAATGGAGTTATTGTTGACTAATTTTTGGTCCTACAAGCCAAAATTAGGCACCCCCTCCTTTTTCTTTGCAAAATTCATCCAATCCATGTTTTAGATAGATCATCCCTCTACTACCTTATGCAAAAATGTTCTCTGCTAGACCTTTCTCATGAAAAAGCCAAGTGTTTCCCTCATTCTACTTTTCAAAGTGCAAATCGGGTTTGTGAAGGTGCATTACTCGTCTATTTTTATAAGTAGAAGTGATTGAAGAACATGAAGTGGTATAAAGTAGTTCACAAAAGGCAACAAATTTCCTTTAGAGGGCATTTTGATGGATTGAAGGATGCTTGCAAAAAGTTTGAAGGGTGTCTTTCTGGAGGGCACTTTGGAAAAGAAGATGACTTCTTCACTTTTTTTAAGGACATTTGCAAAAAGTCTTAAGGGTATGTGCCCTTATAAAGGGCACCTTGGTCAATGGTAGGACTAAATCAAAAGTTCTGAAGGGGAACTCCAAGGCACAAAGTGCCCTTGCAGAGGACACCTTGAGAAAGTGAAGAACAAAGAGAAAAGGCTCGAGGGGCATGTGCCCTTTGGGAAAAGAAGCAATTAAAAGAAAGAATTCCTTCAAATAAAATGTCTGAAGGAATTCCTTTGGAAATTTTGTCCAAAGGAAAGCATGGAAAAAAGCTCAAGGCAAAGAAGGCCCGATAAGTCAAAGAGCAAGCAAAGAAAAGGCCAAGGAAAAGGAGAAGTTGAAGGAAGAAGACAAAACATGGGCAAAGAAAAAGTAGAAAAGACAACTTAGAATAGTTCCAATTCCTGGCAAAGACAAAGGGTAGAATCAATGATCACTTAGACTGAGACAGGTGGCATGAACAACTAAGCAAAGGGAGTTAATATATTTAGGTAGAATAGATCTATTAAAAACCAATAAAATAGTTTGGTTTTCAAACTATAGAGACCAACATCCCATGTTTTGATGCTTTACCATTAATGTGCATCTAAGTCATGTCTAGGTATTAGAGAGAGCATAGTTAGTCACAATAACTTAGAATGACCTTGTTACTTTCTGGGGATGGTCTCCCATGATTTTACAGCCCAAGGATAGTAGAAATGATAGTTTGGAAAGCCTACAACATGGCTCCAATGGGCAATTCAAAGAAAGTGATGAAAACATGGTATTTTAGGTCTCTATAGAAGTGTTTAACTCATCATGGGTTTCCATTCCTTTATTTTTTAGCTATTTTGTTTCTAGTTCTCTATATATTTGTAACTTCTAATTTGAGAAAAGATCTCTCAACTTGTATGGTGAATCCCTATAGAAATTTACCTTGAATCAGAAAGAGCATTTTACCTCCATTTGAGCTTGCACTTTTGTATATGTCTATGGTTTTATATTGTGTTAAGTCATTTTATTTTCATGCTTTCATAAGTTTGTTCTTGCATATCTAGTGCATAGTGTTTTATTCTCTTGTAGGTCACAGGAAGTGTCTGAAGAAGTATAGGCAAGTGAATAGGCTACACAATAGTGTATCTCATAACCCCTCTTGTGCTAGTTTCTTCCTCCCTATATCTTCATAGGACCCCCTACTAAAATACAGATGCAAGGAAGTTTTTATGACTTGAATGAAGTGTATTCTTTTTGTCCATAGTTCAAAGTGTATGCCAAAGATAAGTAGACCAATTGTTTTGGTACATCACCTCTTAGCTTAGGTCCCATTTTTAGTATTTTTTCTCCCTTTTCATCCCCCCCCCCCCCATTATTAGTAGTAGGAAATCTAGGGCCTCAAGGTGCATCAAGGGGAGCTAGCCCCCTAATATAGAGATTCATAACTCATGTTTTCCATCCACAACAAGAAGGATGCCTCCATTATGTTGTGTGGATGAAGAGAGCTGAGCCTCCCTTCATAAGGTGCAATCTACCGTGTCAATAGTTATATCTCACACACATGAGCATTTTAGGAGAAATATGTGACATGGTTAGATTATCTTATGGAAGGAGATCATTTGGTCTAAATTTTAGATCCTATAGGTAAGCACATAAGAAGTTATTTAGGTGAAAAAATGACTACTCATACATATTGATAGGGTTCCCATAGTCATTTTTGAAGGTGTTAAATCTTGAGAAAGATCAATAGTGCATGTTGATTCTAGGGAGTCAAGATGTAGAAAGATGAGGATAAGTAAATGATGTTTAATATCTAAACAAAGGTACATGATAATGATTTAATAATGATTAGGTGTTCTTACTGATGATCAAATGGTGAACGTTGATCAATAAAGTCATTATTTTATAGAGATCAATGGAGCACATTAAGTCAACACTTTGAGATGGCATGAGATGAGGTAAATGTAACATATGTTTAATGATTAGATTTGGTGGTATATGCATTAGATATTAGACAAGATTGATGGCGTGAGATTGATCCTGAGCTAAGAGTCCATGATATTTGAGTATAGTGTTTAAAGTTTAACTATGACCATTTAATTTTAAATATTTGAATTTATAAAGGAAATACTAGTGTCTAGTTATTAGACCATAAATTTTGATAAAATATGAATTTACTCATGTATTAAAAATAAAAGTGGTAGAGGACTTCAAGGAATATTTTGAATTATGGACTTCAATATTTGAAAGTGAATACAAACATAGTTATGGTGCTCCAAAGTTGACTGTATGTTTGACTATGTTCTGTAAGTGATCTAAGAAGGATGTTTGAGCTTGTTTTGATGTTGTATCTATGTCTCACAATGAATTATATATTTGAGTGTGTTGTAGACTCCATGAGGATGCTCTATGCAGATTTTGGAGGTGTGATCAATCTTTCTTAAGTATGAACAATGCTTAAGAAGTTGACTATGTGTTTGTCCACAGTGAGTGTGTGCACGAGGTCTGTGTTTGAGTTATTTGAGCATACATAGAGACAAGCTAAGTTGATTGTGATCATTTGATGATGTCTTAAGGGACATGATGTGTGGAAATATATAATTATAATTGGTCATATGTTCATGTTTTTGTTTAGGGTGAGCTATATGGGTGAATAGGTCTTCATGAGACCTAAAGAGATACAAGTGCCTCATTTAAAAGGTGTAGCTACTTACAGGTGACCCATAGTTGCTATGGCCAACCTATGTATATTGTATTGAGACTTATATTTTTATGGTATATGTATTAAGGTTTAATACATGCTTAATGGTTGACTAAGATGGTGTTGATCAATTTTGCTTTATAAATAATAGAACCAAAGATGTTGGGTTCTAGATTTGGATGACTTGGAGAAGAGAAATCATTGAAGTGAAAAGGAGAAGAGGCCTAGTGTGCCCAATGGTTTAGTTAATGAGTATAGAGATTTAGGATTGTGATTATGACTTAAAGGTCATATTTATGATGGCATAATAGTGATCTTATAGGTTAAGCATGAGCATAAAAGATTATAGTGATCCAAAAGGATGTTTTGGATGTCTTGAGTATGAGAAAAGGATTGCTGGTGTTTATGAGGGCTTGGTGGCTAGTTTGAGAGAATTATTAGAGTGTGGATAGTGTGTATGACCATATGGTCATGTTTTTATTATCATGATAAAATTGTTGCTAAGAAGTGTAGAGTGGTCGAAAAGGTGTCTTTGGATGTATTGATTATGCAGAGTTGAAGAAGAGCTGATATACATTATATCTCCATCAGATTGGTAGGCAATGAGTGTTGAGGAGATTATGTTCATAGGTGTTGTTGTGGGTGCTCAACATCTAAGGGGGTAATAGTCTCCTTGTAAGGTGAATTTGATAAAGATCTATTTACTGTGGGTACTCAACTAGATAGGTGTAGTAGCACCTTCTGGGGTTCCAGTCCCACTAAAACCAAGAATGGTAGTTCCTTGATGAGTATCTTGGTGGTCTAAATTAGTTATTATTTTATAAGATAGTAGTAAAATTGTAGGTTCTAGTGGGTTTTATTCCCCAAGAGGGTTTCCCACATATGTCTTGTGTTATGTGGTTGATCTTGGATTATCTTTCTTGTACATTGCTATGAATGATGTATATGCTTCATGAATGCATATAGTAATTAATTAAGGACTTGTAGAGATTTGAATTGAATTTAGAACTAAAGTTTAAATATCTAGCTCACTGATTCACCCCCCTCTCAATGATTTTACCTCTAACAATTGGTATCAGAGTGGGTTTTTTGGAGGAAGCCTAACAGCTTAAAGGTGATCTTAAGTAGGTACAAAGATGGTTGAGCAGTTAAAGAAATAAAATCAATAGTGGAAGGATGTGACCAAGGAAGTTGAAGAACATATATGCACTTTTTAGAAAGATGCCAAAGAAGATGAGAATGTTATTAATGATCTCAAGGTTTAGCTAGAAGATTTCAAGATAAGGTTGAGTTCAAAAGAGGACGAGTGCATTCAATTAGAAACAAAGATAGATTTATTAAAGGATGAATATGAGAAATTTGTTTTCAAGATAATTAAGTTTAAATAACATCAAAAGAAGTTAGATTAGGTTAAGAGTAATGAAAGAAGATTAGTTAGGTAGCCCAATGCAATAAGATATGCTAGTACTTTTCATGTCCAGTGTTATTTTTTCTATCAATATGGTCATAGGGTAAAAGATTATAAAAAGATGAGATTTATGAATTAGTTCACATGGTGCCTTGGAAGAAGGAGCAATTGGTCTTGGATAAGACTTAACTTAGATTATTCAAGAGGTATGTTGAATGATACTATTTTCTACAATTGAAATAAAGTATGACATATTTCCATATTTTGCAAGAATAGTTTGAAGAAGCATTCTTCTCCTAAATATCAATCAATAGTGTTGAGACTAAAGACTTTGAAGGATAACCCTGATTAAGGTGGAATCCCTACTACTACAAATAAGGAATAATATATCAAGAAGATACATGAATGCTGAGAATATTTTTCCTCTATCTAGATAGAAAAGGAAGATCAAAATCATCATCAAGAAAAATGTATAAATGATCTTGTTTGTTTCATATGTCATAAAATTGGTCACTTTGATAGATATTATAAGAACATGTTGAATAAGTTCCCAAATCAAAATAAGGAATATAGAGCTACTAGAAGGTTTTAGAAAGGATAAACTTAGGTATGGAAACCAAAGATTATCAATACTAATCACACTAGTCTAAAGGTTGATAATAAAGTTGCTCTAGAAGGCTATGTTGATAATTAGGATAAGCTCAAAGATTAAGAATGTAAGATCGCTGTAGAAGATAAGAAGAGTCAAACTTTGGTATGGAGACCTCAAGAAGTAAAGACTAAGGGTACTAACTCTTTTGAGTCCAAGAGTCTTGATGGATTATTTTCCAAAGTAGAACAAGAATTAAAAATAAAGGAATATCAAGAGTTTCTATTTCTAACTTTTGTTGACAAGTTTGAAGTAGAGAATGTGTCAACTATCCAGTTAGAAAATGAAAATCAAAAGTCTACTCATGTTGAGAATGAAGAGATCAAGCTCAAATAGAAGACCAAGGTGATGTTTGAGGCTAATCTTGAGGTATTTATGGATCTAAGTGAACATCCTACTATTGATGAGTAAGTTTCATACAAAGAACATTGGTTGTTAGTATCTAGTAATAAGATTCCAAATTGCAAGGTGGATTCTTCAGATGAAAAGGTATATCATGAAAATGTGTTATCTCCATGTGTTATCAATTCTATCTTAGAAGAAAAGGAGAGTGATATAGAAAAGGAACTAGTTGTCATAGTTAAGTTAAAGAAGAAGAGGAAGAAGAAGAAGAAAAAATATTAGTTGAGCAAGGAGGAGATGGAAGATGAGGATTTGTTTTTGTTTTAGAGCATTGAGGTATAGAAGGTGTCTCTATCTATGCTTCTTAAGAGACTCCTTTCAAGTGGAAAAGCAAGTGTTGTTTTATGTAATTTTTAGTTAGAACAGTTTGTAGGGTCAGATTGAAGGTGTTGAAGATGATTATGCCAATCAAAGAAATCTTTTGATAAGGGTTAACATTAAGTTCATAAGCATATTTTAGAGGTTTATAAAGGAGCTATAATACATAGTTAGATTGGGTGGTTCCAGGTGGCTTAATGAGTTTGGTGCATTATCAATAAGAGTTTTGTGATTAGAAAGGCATATGAATTTCTTTGTGGTGAGCACTAGATGTTTTTAAGGTCTGAAGGTATGTATGTGCTAATTGAAATTTTTTGTTACCTCTCAGGTTTCCCAGATTATGTTTGAAAGTTTACAAGTTCTAAAATGGGATATAAGAAGTCAAAGTTACCAAAGGTATAGAAGCTCAAATATTTTTTTAAGAGTGTGTTATGGGTGTATCCAATTATGCAAGAATTTTTAGAGGTGTGCATTGACCAGAAGGAGGTTTATTGACCCTGCTTATATTGAGATTCTAGGGTTTTGGGATATGCTAGAAAAGAGGTCTGCCTTATGAATTAAGGTCTAAGGCTTAATAATTTGTTGAATGGACAAAATGGGTGGTCAAATCAATCTACATAGAGTTTTTAAGGTTTGTGTTTCTCTAGTTATTCAAGTTTTAATCATTATGGAGGGCTAATTAACTAATAGGTTTTTGAAGGAAGTATGTTGTAGAGAATAAATCTAGTGATGAAAATTAGTGTGCTTAAGGGGGAATATGAGATTTCTCCATATATGAAGTTTTAGGTCCTGAAGTTGTGTCTACTAAAAAATTGTGGGCTCTACAAGTTTTAGGTAGGGTTATATGGAGGCTAGATATGCCTAGTCTGAAGAAGAGTGTTTTTTGCTTAGTTTCTCAAAAAAGGAAAGGTATGAGTATCTAAAGGTATGTTCTTAGGTTGGTTCATTGCATGTTTCCTATTTTGTATAGTGTTGATGCAGAGTTGGTGGTCATGGAATTGTCTTGAGATAGAAGGTTAGTAAGCCTACATGGTAGTTCTTCATGGTGTGTGGAGATATGAATATGCTCAGAAGGTGATTTTGCTTAGATTTCTTAGGGGAGTCCCTCTCAAATGTTTTCTGGTGAGTTACATCAGATTTTAGTTATTTTGTGTGTTATTTATTTATTTGTTGTAGATCTTGATTGAATAGAGTGTTGGCATGGAACAAGAGGAGGTTGTTAAGAAAAGAAGAGGTAGGCCAAAGGTAAGGGGGAGTTTGTATCATCTTTCTAAGATGGTCTTTTCCTATTTTTGATAGTCTTTTCAGGTCCTTAGGATCAGTGTGTGCCCACTTTGTCATTATGTCAAAGGGGGAGAAAGTTCTTGTTGGGGAGAAATTTCCTATTGTGGGAGAGCCTTGAAGAGAAATAAGGTGAGTTATATATTGCTATATTGATGGGTGTTGACATCAATGACAAAGGGGGATATTATTGGAGAGTTGTCATGATGATGTCATGGAGGTGCTCTAATGAGTGGATGAAGTGATTTGATAGTCTATGCGACAATGACAAAGTGTGAAATGTGAATGACAAAGTTTACAATGTGATTATTATTGTATGACAAAGTGTGCACCATGCTTGTTCTAGTGTGCTTTATGTATGGTTGGCTGATATTTTGTATTGACATAGCTTGAGAGGATTAGGGATGAGTATAGAAGTTTGAGAATGTGTAAGGGGTCTATAATATGTGATCCATACTTTGAGAGCTTGTGTGCACAAGTGGAATTAATCTGGTTGATCACAGTTTTCATATAGACACTTTGGGTCCAGTGGAAGAAAAGATGAGTAGGTAGTTTGATTACATCACCATTGCCATATGGGAAGTAGTCAAGGGGAGATATTTATATGGTTGTGATCACTATAGTCCCTAATTTTTATTTACCATATCTCAAGTCATGCATCAAAGCACAATAAAATTTATGAGGGTAAAAATTTGGCTTCTAAGATAAATTTCACTATCTTCCCATACTTAGCCAAATTTACAATATGGTCAAAAAGCATTAAGTAAGCAGTTTGATAATGCAATAGCTTGCATGTGTGGGGATTTTATGTGAAGGTGATCATATGGGTTTATTGAGTTTCTCACCTAGTCTATTTTCACTAATTTCTAGATCATGCAATGTAGCATGTCAAAAGATATCCATATGCAAAGTTGGGTTCCCATGCATATTGATTATGTTTTTCCATAGCCAATTTTGTAGTGTCGTAGAAAGAGCTGAGAGACCACTTTGATGATGTTATATCTTGAACATGAAAGGAGTCAAGATAAAATTATCATATGGGTTTGTTTAGTTTTAAATAGAGATCATTTATGATAAATTTGAGTTCATGCACTGAAGTACAACAAATGTTATGGTTTCTCAAAGTTGGCCTCTCATGTAGATTTTGACATTGTTGTCTCTATGATAAAAGTTGATGAGAAGGCATGTTAATGGAGTTATATAGCACATGTGCAAGAGTTTTAAGAGAAATATGTCACATGGTTAGAGTTTTCTATGGAAAGAGACCATCTGGTCCAAATTTGAGATCCTACAGGTAAGCACAAAAGTTATTTAGGTGAAAAAATGGCTACTCATACATATTGATAGTGTTTCCATTATCATTTTTGAAGGTGTTAAAGCTTGAGCAAGATCAATGGTGCATATTGATTCCAAAGAGTTAGGATGTAGTGAGAGGAGGATAGGTTATGACATTTAATGTCATAGCAAAGGTATATGATAATGATCCAATGGTGAGTAGGCATTCATACTGATGATTGAATGGTGAGCATTGATTGATAAAGTCCTTGTTGATCCATAAATATCGACAGAGCATATTAAGTCAAAATTTTGAGATGTCATGAGATGAGGTCAAAGTAATAGATATTTAAAAATTAGATTGGTGGTATATGCATTAAAGCTAGGACAAGATCAATGGTGTGATATTGATCCTGAGCTAATAGTCCATGAGATTCAAGCATAGTGTTCAAAGTTTAACTATGACCATTTGCTTTTGAATATTTGAATTTGCAAAGGAAAGACTAGCGTCTAGTTTTTAGACCATAACTTTTGATAGAAGAAGAATTTACTCATGCAGTAAAAAAAAGTGTATAGGACTTCAAAGTGCATCTAAAAATATGGACTTGAAGATCTGAAAGTAAATACATACATAATTATGGTTCTCCAAAGTTGATTGTATGTTTGACTACATTTTATGAGTGATCTAAGAGTGATGTTAGAGCTTGTTTTGATGTTGTATCAATGTTTCATAATGAATTAGCTATTTTATCATGTTGTAAACTCTATAAAGATGCTCTATGTGTATTTTGGAGGTGTGATCAATCTATCTTGAGTATGAACAATGCCTAAGAAGTTGACTATGATAATTTGAGGATGTCTTAAGGGGCATAAGGAGTGGATCTATGTAATTAGAAGTGGTCATGTGTTAATCTTTTTCTTGAGGGTGAGCTATATGGGTAAATAGGTCTCCGTGAGACCTATAAGAACTACAAGTGCATTGTTTAAAAGGTGTAGTTACTTAATGGTGAACCATAGTTGTTATGGCTAACCTATATAGAATGTATTGAGCCTTATCTTCATATGATATATGTTTTAAGGGTTAAGACATGCCTAATGTCTGACTAAGATGGTTTTGATCAAGATTGATCTATAAATAATAGAACCAAAGATGTTGGGTTCTAGATTTGGATGACTTGGAGAAGAGTAAGCATTGATGCAAAGAGGAGAAGAGGCTGAGTATGCCCAATGGTTGTGTTGATGTGCAGAGTAGATTAAGGATTGTGAGTATGAATAACAAATCATATTTTTGATGGAAAAATAGTGCTCTTATAGGTTGAGCATGAGCAAAGAAGCCTATAGTGATCCAAAAGGATGTTTTGGATGTCTTGAGTATGAATGAAGGATTGCTAATGTCTATGAGAGCTTGGTGGTTGGTTTGAGATACTGATCAAAGTGTGGATAGTGTGTATGACCATCTAGCCATGTTATTGTTGCTGTGACAAATTTATTGATAAAAAGTGTAGAGTGGTCTAAAAGGTAGCTTTACATGAATTGACTATGTAGATTTGAAGAAGAGATGATATACTTTGTATCTCCATTAGATTGGTAAGAAATCAATGTTGAGGAGATTGTGTTCATAGGTGTTGTTGTGGGTTCTCAACTAGATAAGTGTAGTATCTCCTTGTGGGATTGCAGTCTCACTAAAACAAAAAATAGTAGTTCCTTGATTAATAACTTACTGGTCTAAATTAGTTCTTATTTTATAGGATAATAGTCTAATTTTAGGTTTCAGTGGGTTTTATTCCCCAAGAAGGTTTCCCACGTATGTCTTGTGTTATGTGCTTGATCTTAGATTGTCTTTATTATACATTGATATCAATGATGTGTATGCTACATGAATGCTTATGGTAACTGATTAAGGACTTGTAAAGATCAGGTTTGAAGTTGGAACTAAAGTTAAAATATTTGGGATCACTAAATCACCCTGCCTTAATGATTGTAACTTTAACACATTACTAAATAAATCAATGTTGGTTTTTATAACATGAGTGATAGGTTACTCTAGATGCTACTCCTCTACTTGGACAAACATGTGAAATTGTTACATTAAGAAATCTGGTTTCAATCTTTCTCTTGATTCTATCAACCTTAAAAGGGATTCATATTTATATTCTAAATGTTGGTGTTCATAATATACCTATTCAGATCCTACTATTGTTTGGATATCATCAAACACAATGGAGTGTTTGTCTCCATCATAAAAGTGTTTTTACTCATAACTAGAGCCATAAGAGACCCCACTACAAGTATAACCTTGATTCATGATTGAATATGGTTTTATACAATTTATAAGATGTGGAATGTGGATTAAAAACATTTAAAAGGTGTTTTATACTCTTCAATCAAACAAAGGCAAGGTAAAACAAGATTATAATAAAAGGAAATGGCACAGTGCCACACAATTAGAAGAAAGAGGTTATGAAATTGATCAACCTTGGTTGGTTGAAATTGTCAATTAGAAGAGGGCAAAATAATATTTGAAACTTAGGGTGAAATTTAGCACACAAAAATCAAAGTTGAAAGTATGTTAATACCATAAAAATATAGGCACAAATGCAATGATTTATGGATAAATAATCTAGAATAAGACTTTTCAAATCAGGAAGAATAAAATATAGGCTAAGAAGCTCAAGATGTGAACCAACACAAGAACTACTAATCATAAATCTAAAACTAAATGGGTAACATAATAGTACCACATGGAAAATAAGGTATAATTGTTTATAAACTTAGAGAGTGTGTGAATGCAAGATAATCTAAGTCCATAATAAGAATGGAATAAAATAAGATTCTAAACAAAATGACCTTCAATCCAAACAAAAAATCTCATCCAAGTTACTCAAAACAAGTGTGAAAGGTAAAACTAATAGCATTTTGATTAGAACTTAGAAAGACAAGATTTTTAATTTAGAGTAAAAAAGGACTTGTATATTTACAAAGTGATAAATGGTTCTAGACTCACACAAGTATCATAACAATACTCTTTTGGAAATACAAACACAATGATGTGATTTTAATTTTAAACAAGGAAACAAGTGATTTGGTTTTGAATAATGTAATGTTTTTTTTTGTAAAATAAATGGGTGTACAATAATTTTTTAGTTTTTGACATGTTTTTAGTTAAAAAATAGTTTTTTAGACTCAAAATACCATGTAAATAAACAAGAACAAGAAAAACACCAAGGTGAGCATCTTATCCTAGCAAACTGACAAGGTGGCTTCATAATTTTGGACTACATCTATATACTCCTTGAGAGAAATTAAACTGTAAATATAATAAAATTAATTGCACATGAAAATTAGGGTTTTTCTCACCCCTCTTCTCTTAAGAGATTGTACGATGACCTAAAACTTTGGGCTACTCACCCTACACTAATAATATTTGATGACAAGTGGGGTTGTTCTAAAAACTATCAATTTTCATATGTTATAAAAGGTCCCATATGTATGATTATCACTAGGGTGAAATATGTCATTTAGATACATGTTAATTGGCTTGTTGTGAAAAGGTTTTTTCCTTTTCACAACCACTACATCTGTCAATTACTTAGTATAATGTGATATCTAAGTTAAACCTACATTTTGAGGTAGTCTATTACTAACGGAGCTTGTTTAAACACTAAAACAAACATACTAATAAGTCAAAATAAATTTATATACCACTACCATAGAGTGGGGTTGAAATTATGTCAAGAGACAAATTCTCAGGTCAACATTTCCCTAGAGAACCCGTGGGGAGTCTATGAACTCCCACCACAAGCCAAGATACAAGAAATAAAATTGTAGGACTCTAGGGTTATTTGAGGATCACCCAAATCACTTGTATTTTTGGGAGGGCCTTAGAAAATTTCATTCCATACTTTGACAAAGAGACAAAAACTAATAAGTAAAGTATTTTTGGATCACCCAAGTTCCTTAAAGGGGACAGGGGAGAACATACATGTTGCACTTGTTTTGTGAAACAAACTCATAATAAAAATAAAAGGTAAAAGATCTTATGAGCATTTAACTAATGTTTGAGTTCATTTTACAAGACTAAAATGAGATATTAATTGAAATTTGATTTAGAGTTTTTGTAAAATTAAAACTAAGTGTCTTAACACCTCCAAAATAGAGTTTTAAAAGTCAAAATAAGGGTGTATGGTTGTCAAATAACTTTACAACTTGCTATTTTTTCTCTCTATTTTTTAATACAGTTTGATTTTGCCACTGTGTAGAGTGTTTCCACATTATATAGTGCAATTACATCATTTTTTAGGATGATTTTACTAAAAGATAGAGATAAAAAAGACATTGTTTTGTGAATCTACTGATTACATGGTAGTATCATTGATTAACAGGGCATTTACATCGATGTGTAGGGTGATCCCACTAAAATGATAAAAATGAGAGAAAATAAAAGAAACATAATAGTTAATTATAGGTTATTATCCAAGATGATCCCACTATTTTGTTGGGAAACCCATCATTCTACAGGTCGAACCTGCCAATCTCTAGGTCAATTTTATCATTCTCTGTAAAACACATAGATAGAGATAGAAAATAGAAAAAATGATTTCCCATTCAAGTGGGTGATTTTTATATTTCTCAAGTCAATTTTACTACTTTATAAGGCATCATCAATGATGTTCAGGTCAATTTCACCATTTTATAGGTGAAATTTGAAGATTGGTCCAGATGTCATAAAAATGTAAAATGAGAGAAAAATAAGTGCAAAATAGCCTCGAAAGAGGGTCTAAATGAAAAATTAGAAGGATAAAGAGATGTGTGAGATACATGGTCCTAATGAGCATGCCAAAATGTACAGTAGGATTACAAGACAAGATTAGATCATGCATAGGTTAAGAAATCTATAGAATAATCACAAAGACTTAACTTATCAATCCTACTCCCTCAAGGGGCATTGCTAATTAATTCAAAGATAAAATTGAGAAAGGAATATAATAAAACATTAAAAGTAACTATTCTCCCTCACAAGTGGTTAATAAGCATGCTTTTCCTCAGATTTGGTGCTCCAAGTCTTTGTAAATGAAGAGTAGAATGCACCTCCATCATCTCTTAGTGTACCAATGGCTTAGGCTCATAAAAGTTTTCAATTTGTGTGAATATGTGAAGCTTATCTATAGTAATTTTTACATAGTAAGTTTTCATAATTTAAGCTTGAAAATTGTGGTCTTAACCCTCTTATTTATAGCTTTATGAAAATTCTCAAGATCACCCATAATCGTCCATCTTGAGATGAAGATGCGTGGCCATCGATTGATTCAATCTTAGAGATATAAGCAACAAATAATGTCATTAATATTTAGAAGAATGGGGTATTGATGAGGCATGGGGGGCTTAATTATGATATATATCTCATTAATGGTCTATGGATGCCATCCTATTGATGATGTCATGGGATGATGCAAAATTGAATGATGAATTTCCAACAACTAGATATTAAATAATTTTAATGGAATTTTTACTTAAGCTTTTGATTTGGTTTAATTTTATTAAGTAAATTTTCTTAGTTTTCTATAATTATTTAGAAATCTATTGCACACTTAATCAACTTAGTTGAAAATGTCATTTTATAGAGTCTTAATTTGATTGGAGCATAATTAGAAAGTGTCAATTACACACAGGATAATACCCCAGCCATGGTATTATGGATGTGAAATAACACATGCACATGATGTGTGCTACTAAATTAAAATAAATCAATGGTATAATATGCCATTTTGCATGGTTTCAATTTGACTCAAAATAATTTAAGAAATTGTAATAGTAACATAAAATGCATTGCCCCATTCAAGGATACATTAACACAAATTGGCACTTGTATGTGACAAGATCAAATGATTTAGAGCATTTTAATGATTTTGGTTCAGATTGTGTGTTGTTATAAAATATCATCTAGATCGACAATTTATCCACAATAGTGATAGGAATTGGATGTATATAAAATATATGTAATTTTAGCCCTATTCAAAGTATTAGCATGTATGAAATGATAAAACACTCAATAAGATGTGCTTGGGGTTATCCAAACCATTTTCAAAACCACTCTTTATAGGTCAAGAAAACATCAAAAGTGGAGATATGATTTTAAGGCAAAAAAAGACACAATTTTTATATGCACACATGATCGAGGTCAAGAAATTACACACAAATCATATAGTTAGGTAGGTGCAGTGATATGTGGTAGATCAAACCAAAAAATTACGTAGGGATAATTATATAAGATAGTGGATGGGATCAATCATTGTAGGTGTCTACCCCATGCTGAAAATATCTTGATAGATTATGCTAGTCTATTTCTTATTTGTGCAGTCAAATGTGCACATAAATTGAGTAAAATAAATTAAAATACCAATGAAATGCCTTATCCTTTTATTATTTAGTAAGTTTAATATATCTCTATTTTTCATTTAAATATGTATTTTTATTAAGGTTAAAGGTGGGTTTTTTTTTGACTAGGGACCCTAATCCCTATGCAAAGAATAGATATAAATAAGAAACAAAGGACTCACCAAGTTCCCAAGATGAATAATACTAAAAAATTATAAAAACATCTAAAAATAAACAAAACACATCTTGAGAATAACTTAAGTAATATAGACACCTAAAACTAGCCACAACTCATTCCCAACTAGAATTCAGACTGATTCTACCAACCATTGTAAATTAAGCCTAAGAATCACCGAATGTCCCAAATTTGCTTATGAATAATTCATCAAAGCTTATAATCATGTTGAGACAACCCTAATTGGGGTATTATATCATATGCAAAAATAAACTCTCATGGATTCATCCCTAATCACCTTACGACATAACAACTATAAATTTGGCCTATTAACCTATTAAGTGGGGCACTTGTACACTTAAATAAATCTTAAAAGAGATAAAAGGATAACTAGAATCAATTAACAAATTAAACAAGATTGAATGCCTAGTTAAATTACCATTTGAAATTAATGAATATCTAAAAAATGGAAATTCCAAAAATCAAAATATCAAATCCTTTCATCATTGTCTTTATAAGTTGTCAAGCTCTTTGAAAATACACTAAAATATCTAATTTGAGATCCATGCATAGTAATTTAAAATAATAATTACTTGAAAACTATTAACTCTATTGGAGTTAGTTTTAACTGACCAAGGGTTAATTTGAACACATTCTAAGTCTAAACTCAACCTTGACTCAACTTGGGTGAGAGTTAATCCTAAGGCTATAAATGCCTATTAATTTTTAACCTATTTTGGTGCAAATTTATTATGCAAAAATGACTTCAAAGCTTTGATAAGAGTAGAATTATTATGCCTAAATTCCTATAAATTAGTGTTACCATGCTCAAATCTTAAGCCAAGCAATAAAATCTAAGGCACCAAGGAGATAAGGAGCCAAGAAACCTCTATTGATGAAGACTTATTGATGCATAATTTGAGCAAGCCATTCTACAAAGCCATTTGGATATTCAAGAAGGTAAAAGAGTTATGTATTTTATGTTTTTATTGTGTTTTCATTTAATTTTTGGTACCTAAACTCTCCCTAGTGTCTAGGCTAGAGGTTTTAGGAATTTAGTGTGTTCATTTCATTAGTTTTATGAGACTAACACTAGATTAACCTCCAATCTATGTCAAATTCCTAGTTCAAATGTTGGCATGCCTAGTGGGACTCTTAATGATCCTATATAACCAATGAGGATGATATTATACTTTTAGTTTTACTAATGGATTCTTAAAAATCTTCAAAATTTGAGTTTTAACTTCATTTTTCACATATTACTATTTTTAGCAATACATAAGTTGCACAGGGATCGATGCTAGTTATCCCAAACCAAAATCAATTACCAGACAAAGACTAAAGTTGATTTTCTAAGATCGACATTGATTCATTAAATTAACCACAGTCCCTATGTGAAAGGTAGAACATGATAGAGACATTACTAACAATGATTTTTCTCGTTTTCTTTTGATATCATTCTGTGGAGGATCTAAATATTATTTGCCTTTTATTTTAGGATCTAGTGGAATATTTTGGTTTTGAGCTCATGTTATTAGCTATTTTCTATAGAAATAGAGTTGTGTTTTTCTATGTTTTGTAGGAAATGTCATGCAAATCATTGACCAATGTTGATCCCTATGGTTTGAGATCAGTCCTTATGTGTATCGATTGACGTTAATCTACATGGACTGGCATCAATCCTTGCATAGATTGATGTCTATGTATCTAAAACAAAAAATAAAAAAACATGAGAGTTCATTTCAAAATATTGTTTTCTCACTTGATTTTGGGATTATAAGTAGGCAAAGCCTCTAAAAATTATAGGTCTTGAGGTGGGAAAAGAAAATTTTGAACATGGTTAAATCTTACACAAATTATCGTTGGTGTTTAAAATGAAATTAGTTCTTTTCATGCCTTAGTGGTTTTTGAAGTTTTTTGCAAATTTTTCAAACAAATAATGCCAAGGGATTCAAATTTGACAACATAATTTGTTTTGGTGCATGAAAATGAACTTTCACATTTAGTTACATACTCCTATGAGTTATTTATTTTATGATTGTTTGTATGAACAAAATAATTGATGCATGTATGCTCTCCCCCCATTCCATTTAGGGAATTTAGGTGACCAAAAATTATCATTATTTTCCTTTGTCACTTTAGTCCAAAATCATGAAAAGAAAGTCACTAAGGCCCTCTCAAAATTTGTATAATTTAGGTGACCCCAAAATGACCATAAAGTCTTTTCACTTATCTTTATTTTCATGTATTTTGGCTTATGAGTATGAGTTCATCACCTTCTCATGGGTTATATAAGGAAGTGTTGACCTAATAATTTATCTCTCAACATAATTTCAATGCCACTTCATAGTGGGGTATATAAATTGAGTTGGTAAATTGATAGGATGGTAGTTTGAGCAGTTAAAAATACCTTCATTAGCAATTTCTACCCTCAAAATGTATGATCAAATCAGACATCACACTACACTAAGAAAGTGAAATATGTAGCGGTTGTGAAAAAAAATACATTTTCACAAAAATATAGTTGAAATAGATTCAAATGATGCAAGCATCTCTTATGTTATCCATACTTGGGACCATCTAGAAATGAGAAAAAATTGATAGTTTAGAACAACCCCACTTGTCATAGACATACTATTAATGCAAGGTGAGTAGCTCAAAGTTCCATGTCATAGTAAAAACTATTGAGAGAAGAGGGGACCAAAAACCATAATTTTCATGCACTTTAATTTTTGGATTAATAATTAAAATCCTCTCAAGATTGAGTATATTGACAAAATTCAACAATATTATGCAACATTATCTATTTTAGGATTTAGGATGTTACACTTAGGGGTTTATGTCATTTTTATCCTTTATTACATGGTATTGAGTTTAAATATCTATTTTTGTCTATCTTACCATGTCAAAAATGAGTCTTATTTATACATCAATCCTTTGTTTGAGGAGGCATTACATCACCCATTTAACATCGTACATGTGCCTTAGTATTTTTATCAACCTTTGTGTGTGTGTGTGTGTGTGTGTGTCACTTGATTAAAAAGGGTGTCATTTCACTACCCAATTCATTTTGAATCTTGTGCCTTTAAGTCTTGAAACAAACCATTGATCATATCTTTAGAGGATGATGACATTGTTATGATACTCAAAATAATTTCAAAGACTTGTTTGCCTTGTGTCTAAATTTCCATTTTGAAACCAAAGCCACATGTGATTTTTGGGATCTTTACCTAGTGTCATTATGCCATTCATTCTTATCTATATTGTTGTTTAAAAAATCCTAGTTTTCCTAAGTTGAGTTTGAAATTAGCCTTAATAAGTTCAAATCCAAACATTGATTGATTTATGCCTATGCCTTGTGTAATTTTGGCCTAGACATCGACCCTTTTCTTTTAGGTTATGTAACTTAAGTTAACTCTTTATTAAATTTAAAAACTATTGTTTGTGCCCAGATTTGGGATAAATAAACTATCTTTCATGTGCCTAGAATTTCATGCATTATACCAACTGACCAAGTTCATGCTTAAATATAAATGCCTAGTTTGTGCCAAAGTGTTTCAACTTTGTTATATTGAATCTCTTACCTTGTTTTGTTTAAAATCTAGATTTTGTGCCTTTTCTAAAAGACCTAGAATATGTCTATTTTGATCCTTCTCCTAAAGACCTAACAACTTTTATTTTATTTAGATTAGACTTGTTTGAAACACTTTTTACCCTAAGTTTGGCATTTTGATTTTTATTCATCCACTTGATCTCTTTGTGTAATACATTTGATGTTGGACTATTTTGTACCAAGTTTTATCATAAACCATTTTAGAGATACAACTCCACCCCTAGACCAAGTTAGACTGTGTTTGGACCATTTGTCCTTTGGACTTTATTTTTTAGAGTTTGTAGAACTCTAGGCCTTTTCACGAAATGCTAATCATTAATTTGGATATGTCTCATTATACTTATAGTGGAGCCATTTGAAATCCAAGTTATGATAATGTGGTCTCGTAAATTGACATTGATCGAGACCCCTATTGTGACAAGGCGGTTTGTGAGATGAATCCTTATCCTCCTTAAAAAACTCAATTTAGGGAAAAAATATAAAATCTTTAAGATTAGTATGTAGTGATAATTTATTTGGGTCAATTAACTTACCAAGTTCACCCTTTCAATGCTAATGGTACTCGATACCCCAACTATACCATTAACCCTACTTTAGATTGCGCAATCCACCAAACTCCATAAAATCTAAGGATTACCATACCAGGACCTCATCTTTTAACTTATGATAACAACCAAACTTTGCAATGCCCTACCATTACTATACCAAGCCCTCATTGTTTGGCTAACTATAGTAACCAAGCTTCATAATGCCCTACCCTTATTATTTTAGGACCTCATCCTTTGGCTCATGATACTAACCAAGATTTGAAATGCCCTACCATTACCATTCTAGGACCTCATCCTTTGGCTTGTAATAATAACCAAGATTTGAAATTCCCTACCATTACCATTCTAGGACCTCATCCTTTGGTTTATGACAACAACCAATCTTTGAAATTCCCCACCATTACTATTCTAGGACCTTCTAAGTATGGTAACTCATTATCCCAACAAATTTGTGCAATCATAACTCAACATGTCACACTTACCTTCCTAGGCCAACAAATAACCTTTATTAATCCCATCATAGATAACCTATCATTATCCAAACATTGATAATTCCTCATCTAGTATCAACCTTCCTTGACTTTAGAGAACCCATACCAATCTTTGAGCTACAATAGAACCAATCACTACCTATCCAATAGAACCCATCATTTGAAGACCAAACTATGTTTAAAATTGGTATTTTACAACTACTTATAAACCAAGGCAAAGAAAACCAACCAATCCATGATGTTTTTATTTAAGTACCTATTTGTGACAAGTCACCCTATGATGAATCACCTTTTGATCCTTTACCTTTTATTGAGGAATCTCACTTTAATAAACTAGTCTTTGCTGAGTCACTTCTTAATGATTATAAATGCATTTGGGTAAATCATTATCTCAACCATTATCTTATTTTTAAAGATCCTTCTTTTGATAATCTAGTTTCTATGGAGTTGTCTCTCAACCTTTTTCCCCTCATTGATGAGTCTCACTTTTACAAACTAGTCTTTGTAGAGCCCATTATACCATCATAGGTTGTTACTTATCCAAAACCAAACATTCAACGAGACATAATTGTAGCATCATCCACACTAGATGAATAATTAGAATTAGAGTTTGGTTCTATTCTAGAACTGACATCAGATTTAACATAAGAAGTAGAATCAATGTCAGTGTCAATATCAGATTTAGAATACCTTGATTCAGACCCAACTTTAGAATTGAAATACATTCATGGATATTATAATATTGGTTACATATGTCTTGAAGATCAATTTGAATACATTTATGATCTTTATATGGTTTTTTATGATGATTAATTTAGCTTTGACATAAGTTATCCTAGTATCTTATATGAAGATTGTGTTTCTTCTTTTCATTCCATTACATTCCACATGCCATTATCACCAACCAACCTAGCCATTATAATGACATTCCACCTCCCATAAATGTCAATTGGGACTGACAAAATCATACCTTATTAAACTACATCCATGGTGACATATCAGTTATAGAATATTAGTGGGACCAAGACCAAGTTCATGCAAAATAAAAACAATCTCCTAATGAAACCTTTTTAGAAGTGCTAGGGGACAATCAAAGTCTAAACTCAACATCTACTAGTGAAGCCTTATTTGAGGCACTAGAAGACAATCAAATTCAAAAGTCAACATTCCTTAGTGAAACCTTCTTAGAGGTGCTATGGGACATTCAAGATAACTTCATTGGTAAAATCCTCTTTAAGGTGCTAATAAATGAGCACAATAGTTCTCCACTTCTTGATGAAAACATTATAAAAGATAACACTAATATAACTTACAACCTACAACATAATTAGATGGTATTTACTCTCAGGCCCAAATAATAGAAAAATCTAGTGGTCCTATCGAGATCATATTTAGAAGTCTTCGACCCTGCCACAACTAAAATTATCTAGAATCTAGAATCAACAACATTGTGTGTGCCTAAAATTCCTAATCTTTATTTATTGCTTAATAATTATACACTCCATTATCATCCAACTTTACATTGCCAATTCAGACCTATTATCCACTATTGATCTATATTTACCATCCCTGACCACACTTTCCTTTATAGAGGATACAAGTACATCTTGTATCCTCTATTTATATAAAATAAAATCAACAACCAACAAAAATCACAACAACATTCTTGGAGTCCAAATATATAGTAGGTTCTTGATAGAGTAACTATTCAGATGAGGTATGGGCTAGAAATTTGCATCATTGGCCATTCTAATTATATCATATGTTGACCAAGACATGCATCTCCACATCAATAAGAATAACAAAAACATTTACCTTATTATAACTATTTACCTTGCCTTTTCCATTTTCCATTTACCTTTCCATTTTCATCTGTCATTTACCTTATCATTTTCATCTACCATTTACCTTGCCATTATTTCATAACCTACCATTTACCTTATCTTATCACTTGGGGGAAACCATATTACCATTGTATTCAATTGTCATAACATTCTATTATCCAATTGTCATATCAACATTATTCTTTATCCCATGTCCTATATCGTTATACTATACCTTCACTATTGACCAAAGCTTGTTTTGACCTACCTTACTTACCCCTTTTGATTTTAGTTTTGTTGGTTCTTATAACACCTTATATGAGGGGATTCTTATCTTATTTCAATAGTTTTAGAATTCTATGTTTAAATGATAGTCTATGAAAGTAGTGTGATAATGGATCTAACAAGTTATCTTTCATTTATGTTTAACTTATGGCACTGCTTATAACCACCCGTGGAAAAATTAGTATCCCACATTGTGTTACTAATTATAACTACACATGGGCAAATTAGTAGTATAAACCTATGCTATTATTTCCTAATTATAACCACCTATGGGAAACATATGAACAATACCTTTTGATCATGCATTATCGTATCACCTTGCCATTACAATTTGTATTTGCCTTGCCATTTGCCTCAATTTTTGAATTTGTTGTTACTTGGCTAGATCTCCCCACCTTTTGTGTTGGTGAAACTACTATGACTCAAGGTCTTAATGGGACTATGTAGGTCATACTCAATTCATGTTGAGGTTAGTTCAGTCCCTCTTTTCCATACATTCTCATTATTTTACAATAAACCTAAGCCAATGCTCTCTCCATTTTATGAGTGGTATCTTGTCAATCTCTAACGAGTTAAGATTCTTCAAAATTACAAAAACATTTGTCCTATTTAAACCTAGCCAATCATCTTTGATCCACCTTAATGGGGGAAATACATTATTTTTTCTAAACCATTCCATTTCCACTGGGGGTGTAACCTTCCCTTTACATATATATCCTTGCTTAGGGTCACCACATTTTTATCATTTACTTGATCCTTCATGCATAGATATTGACTTGGTTGATGACAAGAACTTTCTATTGCTTTAAAGTTATTACTTTTACTTTAAATCTTTCTGTGTGTTTATTTATTTAATTATTTGTTTGTTTGTTTGCCTATTTACTTGCTTTCATTATTGTGCCTTGACTCAGTATATATGTGTTCATTGGGTGATTCCTTCTACATTATTATTGAGTTTATCCATATTCATACATCAATGTTATCATCATGGTTTTTATAATTGGTGCATTATTTTCAATTATTTATTAGATCAAGAGTCAATCCTTATGAACATTATGGTTAGGTCATCATGGTGTTTTATATCATGCTGCATAACATCACATGCTATATAAAAAATTAGATTCATAAATTTTATAACCAATGGAGCTACAAAAAATTCTCCTTGGTAACCTTGAAAAACTCTCCTACCCTCATTGATCAAATCAACGCCTTGACCATTCTAGTTGTATCAATACTAATAAGGATGAGCATCTATGCATTGGTAGATATAATTGAATCATTCACATTGATCAACCTTTATTATTTCAATTATCTCTTTCATCACTTTGCACATCCTCATGTGCCTGGTTATTTGTGGCTTCTTCAGTCATTAGACCATTACATCTACATTTGTGCCTGCTCATCTTTAATCTATATTACATGTTATATCCTTGAGTTATGCTTGCATATTTTCCCTCTTAAGGCACAATCAAATATAATTATTCACTACAGGTCAAATTAATTATTATAACCACTTATGAGAAAATTATTATTTCAACTCATATTACCTAATGGGGACATGTGCATGTGCCACCAATTATAATCACCTTTGGGAAAATCAATGTCTCAACCTTTGTTATTGATTATAACTACCTTTGGGAAAATCAATACTTATTTTTAAAAATCAATGCATGCAAGCATTCTCTTGATTGGATTAATCTCACCCATGGGTTAATTTCATTATTTTTATTTCTTAATTTTGAGAGACCATCCATCAATTGTATGTGTTGGCTACTCCCTTGAGGGGGAATCATCATAGGCTTCTCAAACATTGTTTGGAGCTTCTTCTTCAATCATTATCTTATTTCATTCTTAACGGCCTATTTAATTATTTGAGAATATGTTATTATGACTATAGATTGAAATGCCTTCCCAAATAGGGGTAAACTATAGACACCTAAAACTAACCATAACTAGCTCCCAACTAGACTTCAGACTGATACCTACCAATCATTACAAATTAAGCCTAAAAATCATTAAGCATCCCAAATTTTCTTGTGCATAATTAATCAAAGATCATAATCATGTTAAGACATCCCTAATTGGGGTAGTATATCATATGAAATAATAACCTCTCATGGATTCATCCCTAATCAATTTGTGGCATAACAACTATTAATTTGACCTATGGACCTATTAAGTGGGGCACTTGCATGCTTAAAAAATAAATCTTGAAAGAGCTAAAAGGATAATCATAATCAATTAAAAAACTAAATAAGATTAAATTCCTAGCTGAATTATCCATTTATAATTAATGAATATCTAAGAAATGGAAATTCCAAAAATCAAAATATCAAAGTCTTTCATCATTGCCTTTATGAGTTGTCAAGCTCTTTGAAAATATCTTAAAATATCTAATTTGAGAAAATCATAATTACTTGATAACTATTAACTCTACTGAAGTTAGTTTTAACTCATCAAGGGTTATTTTGAATCCATTCCAAGCCTAAAATCAACCTTGAATCACCTTGGGTGAGAGTTAATTCCTAAGGATATAAATACAAAGCCATACCTATTAGTTTTTAAGATATTTTGGTGCAAAATTATTATACACAAATGTCTTAAAATATTTGATAAGAGTAGAGTTATAATGCCTAAATGCTTATAAATTAGTGGTACCATGTTAAAATATTAAGCCAATCAATCAAAGCCAATATGCCAAGGTGACAAGGATAGAAGGATCCAAGCAACCTCTATTGATGAAGACTTCTTGATGCACAAGCTGAACAAGACATTCAACCAAGCCATTCAGATCTCTAAGAAGGTAAAATAGTTATGTATTTTATGTTTTTGTTGTGATTTCATTTAGTTTTTGTTACCTAAGCTCTCTTTGGTGTCTAGGCTAGAGGTTTTAGGAATTTAGTGTGTTCATTTCATTGGTTTTATGAGACTAACATAAGACTAACCTCCCCTCTATGTCAAATTCCTAGTTCACAAGTAACACCAAAGATAAAAGACAACCAACAAAGAACTACAATCACTCTAAATTTCCAAGCTCCCTATGACATCTTCCCAACAAATTTTCATGCATTTTAGGGTTAAGTCAATTTGATAAAACATTTTTTCCTTGTCTATGTATTTATAACATTCACTACATTGAAAATGCTTACCCTTACCCTTTAAAGATATCTTTATATCAATTAGACATCTCATGTGAGACCTTAAGTTTTCAAAATTTTAAATTGCATGGATACCTTACTATAGTTGACCAAATAACTAATATTATTCTTAAGCTTGTCATTTTCACATTCTAGAATACCAACCCTATATATGAGTCTTTGAATTTGGGTACTGCAGTCTTTGTCAATATTTTTTTTACTCAATCTTTCATTATCCTATTGAAGAACTTTCACTTTGCCTTTGAGCTCATAAAACTCCCTCATGAACTACCTTATAATCAATTTTTGTAGGTCCAATTCTTCTTCAATTTTGACCATTTTTTATTTACCTTTTAAGGAATCAATCACAACATTAAAATTTTCATTTGGGTTTAGTGATTGGATTCTTAGTTCTTTTAACTCTATCTCCCACTTTCCTCTTACCCTTGTCAGATTTATCAATTGGGTTCTTACTTTTATCCCTTACAAAAATATTCTATAAATTAGTCTCCTCCTTATCTCCTACAATATCATCTATCAAAATAAACTATCCAATCGATGATCCAACTTTACCTGTGTTGGTTTCTTTCTGACCAGTCCCTGAAGAAAATTTGGTAGCACTTCTTATCCTATTCTTAATATTAACCCCTTATGATTTTAGAATGTTTTTGTTAGTGGTTTGTTCTTTGTATTTTGAAGGAATATTACTACATATATACTTTATCTAAACCTTCTAAACTTTCTTAACTTCATCTTTACCTTTGTGAGGTTTGGGTAAATAAGGGGATATTTGATTCATTTCATTGAAATATTTGTGAATAAGGAAAATGACTCCTTCATGTCTCAACATAGTATATTCACCATTTTTAACCTTATCAATAAAATTTTACATAGAAACAAGAATATATAAAGGTAAACTCAAAAGAATAACATGTCTAAAATAATTGAGAAAAATAAATAGAGACCAATGTAAAGATTAAACCTACCCTCTAAGGTGATATATTACATGATATGGAAGGCCACATCACCATAAGGTCTTGACAAAGAATAACGATCAAACCCGTTATGAAGCACCTCCAAATTTTATCCCTCTAATAGAAAAATGATTTTCTCCTTTTCATAATCTTTGCTAGTCTTGTACACTTTAATCACCTCCATTTCTAGCCCTATGACATGTGTGATCAATTCTTCAAAATTGTTGAATAAAAAACCATTGATATTAATGTTGTATTATCCAAAGAGTCTATAAATAAAGCTAATACATGATTATCATGGCCTTGTATTTGCTACATGAAATCAGTGATTCCCCCTATTTGGAGAATCTACTAGGCCTCCTCATTGTTTTTCAATTCATTTGGAATTTTGGGTTCATTTATGTTTGGAAGCCCCATGGAAAATAGTTTTATCTATCTCTTTGAACTAGAATAGGTGTTTTTGGAAATTTCCAAATGTGAAATTATTTCCACCTTGAGTTCCTCATGCCAACCCACTCAAATCCATTATTGTGCTTCTTCAAATATTGAAAAGTCTTTTGGCTCCATTATCTTCTCCTTAGATAATCAAAAAACTTCTCTCTAGGTAAATTAAAAAATAAATGAGACCTAACACTTAAAAGGTTCAAAAGGATAATAATATCCTTAATAATAATGTTCCAACAAACATTACTTTTACAACTGAAGAAGACCTCCACACTTAAAATAATTTTGATCATCATAAAAGGGGATTTGGAGCTTCCTTATTTATTTTTTGGCATATGCCCTGAGGTTACTCTTATTTATTAGTCCAAATATTAAAACCTATAGTAGTAACTACTATATTGGTGAACCAATAAACAACCTTATTTCCTTCTCAGTATACAACACCTCTTGTCAATACCCTAAAATGGATAAAAAATCATCCATAACCTGTTTGATGCTCCAACTCACTATAATTATATTGGATAAGCAATTTATTATATTAAATGAGTCTCCCTCAATTATTAGATGATGATGACCTAATTATTTATCTAATTTTATTCCCCATAGGGTAAGATAGGATTATTACTAGTGGTTATATTTTACCCCCATATCACCAGCATAAGCAACAACAAACCCTCCTTAGTGATATCTCATAATCCCTCCTCCTCCTCCTAAGGGCCCTGAGTTTCCCTTGGAGGCCCCATAAAAGTTAAATTTTGTCCACCCAATAGGAGGAAATTTAAATTTAGTCCTCTTTCTTATTTAAACTTTAGGATCAATATTACCAACACACAATGTATCAATTTGTTGGTTTAAATCTAGTTGGTTTTCAATCATTTGCAAATTTTTACCTTTGCTAATAGTTAGCTTAAAAATTTTCCACATTGGCTAGAAAGATATTATTTGCCAAAACCATACTTGGGTACCTTCTATTATTGAAAATTTTATCATTTATTTCACCCCAAGTTTGCCAAATAATGTGAGTAAGAGTGAGCTTCTATATTTTATTCAAGAGATCATTTTGAAATGGACACTCCCAAGATTGCCACATTTATAACAAAGAACCAAAGAATACCCGTAAGAATTGAAATTTGTTAAGGAAAAAATCCATACCTCATAGGTTAATGGACATTCAACTAGTAGATGAAAAAACTCTTTCATTATTATTTTCACATGAAAGGCACCTGTTTATCAAAGTGAAACCTCTTTTCCTTAAATTATCCATAGTCAACACTTTATTTTGAAAAAACAAACCAAAGGAAAAAGTTTAATTTAAGTATGAGGAACTTGTCACATAGTCTATCCTAATTCACATCATTTCTTGGAAGATTAGCCACCAAATTGTACATAGATTTGACTTGCTAATGACCATCTATAGAATCTTTCCATATAAAATGATCTTATTTATTGATTTTAAATAAATGATACATTCTTATCAAAGTATTTAGGTTATTTAAGATTGTTAATTCTTTTTGATCTAAATTATCAATGATCAAACTTTTCCAGATTTTAGTTCCTTTTATAATCTGCCAATAGTCCTAAACCTAATTCCCATATTTATTTTGAATGTGAACATAAATGCACTACCATGGTTCTAAAGTATTTAGGTTTTGATATAAAATACATGAGCCCTCCTAGAATTTAACATGATTTCCATTTCATAATTACCATTTAGAACCAAAATATATAACATTTTTATTTGCATTTATAAAATTCTAGAAATGCGATCCACAAAAAAATGTTCATATTCAAAAAGACAAATATGATCTCTACCATTAAGATATTTTAATATTAAAATATTGATCCAAATATTGTTAAGCTTGATAAATCTCAAAAAAAAATTAGATGAGAGATTTATTCATCCAATTTAATCTTCAAATACCTACTCCTTTATTTTTGGCCATGCAAACCTTTTACCAGGCCGCCAAATGAATTCTATTTCTCTTTTCAGCTCCTGTCTATAAAAGTTTTATTTAAAATTTTTCAACCTTATCTTTAATAATATTAGGTAGATTAAAAATATAAATAAGATAAATCAAAAGGCTTTTAATAACACTTTTGATAAGCAAGAGTTTCCCTGCCTATGAGAGAAGCTTGTCATTCCAACTAGCCATCTTTCTTTGAAATATTTTCACCAGAGGATTCTCAGATGTAAGAGGTAGAGTACTGATAAATAGAGTAATGCCAAAATAATAAGAAGGAGTTTGTTTTATTGGAAGCCAAAATATCAATTATTCTAGCTTGCCTTCCCAAAGGCGTATTGAATAAGAAAAATAAACTTTTTTTCAAAATTCACTTTTTGGTTAGAAGCTAATTCATACATGAGTATAATTTTATTTAAAATTTTAACTTCCATAATATATGACTTTACTAGAATAATGGTAACATCAACAAATTGTTGATGAGACACTAGATCCACATTCCTTATTGGATTAAAACCTTTTAACTCACCAATTCACATTACATTTGATATAAATTTACTCAATGATTCAGCCATAATGATGAATAGGAAAGGCAATAGGGGATCCCCTTGTCTAACTCCTTTACAAATTTTGAAGAAACCTTGTGCCACTCCATTTACTAGGATTGAAAACATGTAAGTAGATATGCAAGATCTTATAATTTTTTTGAACTTGTCTTAAAAACCAAACTGTCGTATGATTCTATCTAAGAATCTCTAGTCTAATATTTCATAAGATTTATCCATGTCTAATTTTATCACCATTCCATCACTTTCACTTTTATCCATAGAGTGAATGGATTCATGAAATATAATAATCCCATCTTGAATTTATCTTTTAATTGACAAAATCACCTTACTGAGCATCAATAATAGATTTCATAATAGGTTGTAATATTAATGTGTTATATATTATGCAATATTAATGTCACTAGTTTTATACTTATTTAGATCAAAAAATACAAAATAAATTAAAAAACTATGTGTGATGATTCAATGATTTGGTCAATATTTTATTATCACAATTTTATATAAACATTAGTCAAAAGGTCACTTTTTCTAAAATTTATCAAATCAAACAAGGACATATAAAACATATTACTAATTATATGATTAAATTTAAGACTATGATTAAAAAAATGTCATATCAAGTCCATGATAGTGATATTTAAAGTCTACTCTGAGATGGTTTGCTCCCATTTCTTAAATAAAAGGTCATGTTTAATATTGATGAATGTTTTCAAAAACTTTTTTGTGCACTATGAAACATTTTGATTAAATTTATTTATGCTAATATTTATTATGTATACATCTACTGCTTCTACATGCACTACCTATAAAAAACATAAATACAACATTTAAGATAAGACTAATGATGCACCTGATTTTAAATCTAATATTGAGGCAATAACTATAAATATAGTTTTATATCCAACTAATGGGTTTAATTTTCCCACTTATAGGAACAATTGACAATTTACAAGAAAAATAGATCCACCTGAAAAAATACTTAAAATATTACTCAAATGTAACATGATTACTTTACCTAAGTAATATCAATTAGATTCTACTCTATAATTTCCTAAATGGTATGAAACAAACCATTATTATTATTATTATTATCATAGTGTATAGACATTAAAATAATTGATGATTCAAATTTAAACATAAGATTAAATATCTCATCGATAGTAGTACCATTCATATTGAAGGCTTATAAAAATAAGCTCAAGGTCATTGAAGAAATTAAAATAGTGAAGAAATAAGTGGGGTTGTGGAGAAGCATAAATAGAGACCTAAGGTACATGTTTTATATAAACACAAAATTCCTCATGTCTGAGAATATAGATGGATGATAATATTTCATGCATATGGTCACATAACATAGAGCATAAAATAAATGTTCTTGAAGATGATCTAGAATATTTGTGGACTAAAAGAAAGAAATGGGGTGATTTCAAATATAAGATCCATGTTGATGTCTAAGACATTGACTATAAGCTAATGAAATAAGGATATGCTAAACCTTAAATATCTAAAAAAATGAAAGAAAAATTAAAAAAGTTGGTCAAGTAATAATTATTCAATAAAAACACTTTCAACCTAGAGACCATGAACAAACTAAGTGACATCCATGTAACTCTGATTAAATCTAACAAAAAATTGTCAAGCTTATCCAAAGAAACTGATGAAATGACTAAGGTAATGGAGGTATGGTTGACATGTATATCTAATATAATCATTCCCAAATGATAAGGGATAGTCACAGCTATGCAAAATCTTAGAGCATATAAATTTGAATCAATGGAAGAGTACAACCAAGTTGTAATGGCTAGAAAAATAACCTCTTATCTTGAAAAAACATCTCTCTCCATCCAAAATTCCCAATCTTCTATCTCTACTTATTTTATTATTCATTGTACTTTTTCATAATTTAAATGTATTTGAAAATCATTATGTTTCATATTTAAGGTGAAAAAAATGAAAAATTAAAATTAGAAATAGAATATTTACCAAAAAAGGTGGTAATAAGGTAACTACACACTCCTATTATAAGTAGGAATTATGTTCATTAAAAAAGGAATTTTTTGACATTAATAAAATTTTGGTAGACTAGAAAGAGAGGAAGAAGTTTTATATTATTTATAAGGAATTAATACAAGATAATTTAATATTAATTTATCTTTGTTTGTCTTGTGAATGATCATTACTCTTAGGTTTAATGATTCATTTAATTATTTTTATTGAATGTTTATGGTTAAATTGTCATTATTTTGGTAACTTCTCACATGATAAGGTGTTTTAAATCTAAGTTTATTCAATCTCACATGTTTTCTCATTCTCTCTACCCCCTCTTTCCTCACCATTTATTTTTCCCATTCTCTTCCTATCACATTCCTTTATGTTCACAAGAAAAATACTTCCAAACATAAATTTTAAATGTACATATTTTATATATTATTTATTAAATTTTTATTGATTTCAACAAATGGAAGCCTCCCCTGATGATATAGAAAGTAAATTTTCCTATTTACTATTGAAAAAATATGCACATTTCACATCTTGTGCAAAATATTTCACCAAAAGTTTTTAGCACACACCATGGGGCACATTTTTTACCTTTAAAATGCTACTCACAAAACAATTTTTTTACCCATATGAAAATACTTGGATTTGAGTCCCTTGTATAACCAAAAAATCTTAATTAGGTATGAGCTACAAAATAAGATATGTACTCTAAACTCTGAACTTTTGATTGGGACAACAAAATGAGTGGTACTCAAATTCATTGAATCACAATAATATTATATGATGAAGAAGACCAAGTTGATATCACAATAAGATCCAAATATTTTGTTTCTATAAAACAAATTTTTATAAAATATTAGTCATTTAAAAAAAAAAAAACTTTAAACTACCACACATGTTGAGGAAATAAATATTCATCACCTTGGCTAAAATAAGTTTCACTAGCACTAATTAAGTAGAAGGTATTTTAGACTCTTTATATGATTTAAAATAATAAATTGATTTCAGTTTAATCCCATAAATAATAATAATAATAAAAAATCTATAAACATCCCTTATAGTCCTAAAAATAAAGCTAAATAAGGTGGAACTGTGATCAGTTGAGATTTGATTCTCTTTGGGACTTTATTTCCTTTGAACATAAAATTTGAAAATATGGTTAATATATTATGGGTTCCAATAATATGGCCATTTTATCTAGGGAAAAAATGTATTAAATTCCTATAGGTATTAAAAAAAAAATCTCAAATATTTATAAGATGGTAAACAATACCTGATGAGAACATTGCTACATTATTTTTTGTATGTAGGATTATTAAATTAAAACATGAAGATGTTTCAACCATGTTGATTAGAAAACTTAAAATAAGGTGATGTAGACTGATTTTATCACCTAAGGACAAGTTAAATTTTTTATTTTAACACTATCAAAAAAATAAAATGGAGAGAGATTTAACATATTCAAGGATGTGCATGCCTTTCTTGCACGACTATAAAAAATAAAGATAGACTCTCATGGAACCCTTAGGGAAATCAAGGGAATGTTCAAAAAGTTAATGTAAAATATATCTATATATACTATAACTAAAATAAAATCCAAAAATGTTTCTTCATTAACTTAGTTTCTAAAGTTACTTTCATTCTGAGAAGATCCCAAGTAGAAAATTTGAATGTTGCTAAGATAATGGATATAAACTATAAGATGATATCCTCATGGATGGGAACTTGAAAAAGGATTCCACTAAAAACAAGATTCGATATTTAGTTTAGATTTAATTTTGATTATGTAGATACTATCCAATGATTTGATAGCCTTAAATAAATAAATGTCTCAAAATAAACCAAAATTTTCATACAAAGTAGTTACACAAAATAAATACATTTCATATAATAATAATAATAATAATAATAACAACAATAATAATAATCATCTCTACCTAGTACATTAACAAATATTGGAATTTGAATTTCCTCCATCTATGAATTATCTTGTCAATGCAAACTATGAAACTTTGGAAACCAAAAAGCACAATGATGATGAATGTGTCAGAGTGAATTTTTTTATGTTTTTCAAACCTAGAAGTTGAGGAGCCTGATGGTGAATCTACTATAAAAAGGTTTGAATATATGTTAGGATATGATTAATATGATGACATATTAGAGAAGATCAATATTCAATCCTTTAAAGTTTTCATAAGATCTTAAAATAAATAGGAAGTGAAGAAAGGAAAGGAAATTGATAAACATAGTAGAAATAAAAATAATAAATAAGTTCATGCTTTTCCTCTAGCCAAAGTAATCTTCAACAATGGTTCTCCCTAACTTAAATAGTATAAGGACAAATCACTAGAGAAAAAGGTAAGTAATTCATCCCCATTTCCATCTATAATTATAAATAATAAAAAACACAGTGCCCTACTATAAATTGATCAAAACACATTTCTAATCATTTCAAATTATAAAGTTTCAAACTCTACCAATCTTCCCATAATTGACATAATAGATCATGTGAATATAACTAAAATTTAAATTTTCCAAGCTGAGTATCTGATGTCTAATCCTAATCAACTCAATAGGTTGGATAAATTTATCACAAGAAATAGTCATAATACTTATCAACCCACATCCAAAGGTATCCTTAAAATACCTCAAGCTTCAAATCCTTAAAACCTAATGGTTACTTCCACTTAAATTTATAGATAGATAAAACCTTTTTATGTTTCTCTTCTCATTGGCAGATGCAAACTCAATAATTTATTCATTGAATTCGGGGCATACAAAAATGTCATGCCTACTAAATTTTCTCATGCACTGGGGCTCACTTGTAAAAACATTTGGCTAATGTTTCTCAATGTAAAATAAATAAGTGCCTTTCATTATTTAGATTAAAGACACATAAGTAGCTTTAGTTTCTTATCCTCAAAAGAGGTTAAAATGACCATATTAGTAACAAAAATATTTGCAACATATGGGATATTACTGAGAAATGTTTTTTTTAGGGATTATGGATTTGAAATTTAAATGGAATGGTATCATGACACAATTAAAGTGAAAGGGGTTATGAAAAGTGTAGAACCTAAACCTAAGACAAAATACATGGCTAAAAATTTATATAATCCTCATATAAACATATTATATGAAGATGAAGGTTTGGGTAATTATATGATGATGTATAAAGATGAAGTACACATCCTTGAGATAATTGAAGGTAATACAAATTATGTTTGGACATTATAATTTGATGGGATTTTATCTTATATAGGTTATGCCAATAACATAATGATTGTTACCAAATGGAGATTTGGTTCCCTTTTCCTACAAACTATAGTTTTGAATAGAAATAAAAATGTTAGTATGAAGCATTGATTTTAGGTCTTAAAGTGAAAGAGGAAATGAGAATAAAGAGTTTAATATTTTTTTGTGATGTTGAATTGGTCATAAAATGGATCAAAAATCAATTCCAAGTGAAGAATGATTGTTTGAGACATTAGAAAAATAATTTTTTGGAATGTACTGACAAATTTTCAGCCTTTTTCATAAATTTAATTCTAAAGGACAAGAATAATAAATCATATGTTTTGGTAGTATTTTCAATAATGATGATTCCTCATCATAAATTTGATGAATAATAGTAAAACATTGAGATAGTTTTTTCCCAATATCCTAGACAATTCTGAAAATCTAAAAGTTTTTAATGATGATTAGTAAGTCATTGCATTTTTTTTAGAAGACCATAAAATTTTATTAATCTCTATTTTGAAGGTAGTGACTTGGTCTATAGGAAGTATAATTCATAAATAAATGAATATTGAATTGATAATGAGGATAATTAAGTTGATGATTCAAATTAAGGGATATAAAATTCTTAAATATTTGATTTTAGTTGAAGAGATCTTTAATAAACATGATAGGTTTATTAATAATACGTCACAAAAGGGCCCTCTTAGTTCTATTGATTATGAAAAGATAAAAATTGGTTTTAAAGAACAAAATAGACTGGTCAAAATTGGTAAGTTTTCTTAAAGAATACATAAGGTTTGTATTTCTCTTAATAAAATACATAACTATTTTGGCCTATTCATCTGCTGATTTAAAATCATTTTGACCCAAATAAATTCAACACACTATTCGTATCAATCAAGAATAAGTCTATTAAATCAAAATAAAAGGCACTAAAACATGAAAATAATGGGAACTATTTTAGATTAATCTCAAAAGATTCTTAATACAAGGATCATATTTACTATCCATCACTCCACCCAAGTGAAAAATATTATGCCTAAATGAAATAAAAATGACGAGATAAGGATTTGTGTTAATTTTACAAATACCTAAATTATGAGTTTTTGAAGGATAATTACTCATTTACCATCATATATCAAGTTTTGAAATATGTAGTACACTCATAAATATTTCAATTCTTGATGGTTCTTAAGTTATAATTAAATCAAAGTTACAAGAGAACACCAACACAAAAATGCATTGAAAATTCCATGGGGCAATTTTATATTACAAAAGAGTGTTGTTTGGTCTCATTAACATGTGTGTGCTTAACCATTTTTTAAATGTTTTTAGGTTTAAATAGGTAGAATATCTTATACAAAAGGATGAATAAAACTATTCTAAAGTAGGCCTATTAAGTAAAAACTCAGATAAATGGATATTTTAAATTAAAATGTTGAGTTATGCTAAATATAGAAGGTACATTAAAAACAATAATTTGATTTTATAAACACTAAGAAGAGATAATACTTAGCTTATATTCAAATGTGTAAGTATATTGGAGATATGCAGAGGTGGAAAATGATGAGAACAAGATTAGGACCAATTCTCAGATTTAAAAAATATTGTTTTTATAGGTCTAGATACTTTTAGCCTTGAGACACTTGCATCGATGCAGGTGTCTTATTTAAATGGTAATATAAAATTCTAAATATTAATTTTATTTCAAAGTGACCACCTAGAACTTTCTAGGTTTTTTTCAACTTTTTGATGATTTATTTTATTCACACACATAGGCTATAGATGATTTTTTATGGATCAAACCTTAGGTCTTTGTACCTTACCAAAAATGGATTAATGGGCTCATGGTGTCTAGTTGACCTCAAATAACCCTCTATAAATGAGTGAAATCTACATAGAAATACTCTAAGTAAGGATTTATTCATATCTAGTTCTCCCCTAAATATTGGCTTGTGTGTGACAAAGGTAAAATATACTATATGCAAGGGCATGCAATGATATAGCTTGTAACTTAGAAAATATTTCTCATGAGATATTATTCAAGTGCTTTAGACTTGTAATATGACTTCTCCTATGAATGATATGAAAATAGGGAATAATATGGTAGTATAACTCAATTGTGCAATTGATTTATTGAGCTTGAATAGGTTCTTGCTTGGTATTTTATAGATAGATTAGTGAGTAGGCTTAGATTTATATTTAAAAACCTTTTGAAAGTATCTCATATAGGGTTAAAAAAAAATGGGATTACCCATAGGATTCAAAATATTTTCAAATTAGATGAATTTTTAGGACTAGACACTAGATAAGAATCTGGACACATACATTGACATGTCCCTATGTGGGACACAAGTGCCTATAAATTTAGGGAGCTATTGAGAATTTGAAACTAAAAGTTAAGGATATATCAAGTTTTAATATTTTTATACTATGTAGGAGATCTAGGTCATTATAATTGATAGGTCATTATAATTGAGATGGTGAATGAAAGCCTTTTTGTATTATGGGGGTATAAAACTAAATAGTAGAGCCCTAATAGTTATTTGTCAAGTATACAAGATTGAGATTATATATAAACTATATTTTATTATCTACATTTACCCATCCTTTAATAGATTAATGCATAACAATGACATTACTATTTTAAAGGAAAAAATGCGTACTTAGTGTGTACAACACACCTTGACTTTAGTTGATCCTTGGTGAATTTGATTCTTAGTGTATGAATTGTAACCAAGATCATGTTATAATATAAATAAATGCATATAATCTGAAATTTGATATAATTTAAGTGCTTAAAAAGAAAGAGATCAAGGAAGGAGGACACCTATGTATTGATGCAACCATGTTGCCCCTTGGTATTTTGACTTTGTAAAGATCCTTCCTTATGAAGCATTGGAGATGAGAGACGTTAAAAAATAAACCTTGGGGATTTGAATAGGTATATTAAAAGGTAATTATGCCCACAATATAGGGTAAGGTTGAGTTGTGACATAACCATTGAGATCATTGAATCTCAATTGCACAACTCAAGTGATAGTACAATAAAATCCAAGTTAAGTGGTATAACCGAATTAACTTGAAAAATGGAAGTAGTGTTAGGATGTTGAGGGAATTGAATCTAAAAAACACTAATAACAAGGATCCAAATACTATATATAGGAAAGGATCAAAATGGTGCTTCCTACAGAAAATGGTGCTTCTTGGTAATGTATCAATGCTTCTTGGTAAATAATTTTGAATATGTATTTGCATTTTTTGGTGCACTTGCATGGCATAAACACCTAGAATGTGTCTCAACATAAATTATATAAAAAAATATAACTTATAATATGTAAATATGTATAATATTTGTCACAAATTTAATAAAATCTATGATAAATCTATAAAAATGGTGTAATGTTTATGATTTTTGACCCAAGTGTATATCTAAATCATGTAAATTGTAATAAAACTCTAGAAAATTAGAGAATTGTATAAGTGTAAATGTCATGTATCTATGACATGTCCCCAATAATATGCCCCTTATTTTGAGATGAGGGAAATGGTATGAGGTAGATACATTACCTCAAAAATATAGGATAATTATATAATTTGTGTATGAATCAATGAAGATCATAATATGTAGTTAAAATATAAGAGTAGCATGTATGAGTAGTTTTATCAATTAATCTGAAAGTATGTGATCACAACAAGACATAAGATGCATGATATGTATAATTGAAACATCTATAAAGTAATAGTACAAGATCAATAAAAAATTAAGCACACACAAAAGAGAACTCAATATCACACCAAAAGAGTCCAAGGAGACCACAAATAAGGGGTATATGTTAGGATCCATGGCTCAAGTACTAATTATTATATCTTAAGATCTAGTACCAATTGTTAGGAAAAACCATCCTAAACATGTTCAAGTAAATAAAAGTGGAATAAAATAAGCTAAAAAACATAATATATAAGAGAGAACACATTACACAAGATATACATGGAAACACTACAAAATCAACAAGGGAAAAACCATGGGGCAATGGAAACTTCCAAACTTCATATTGCATCAATAAATTTATTCTACAAATAGATTCCTTAAGTAATTCCTTCGAGTGCTTAAAAATAAAGTACTCAGGTGAGCCAAGCTTACAACCAATCCTTTTAGGCTCTAACCTCTAAGCTACAAAATGTAAATCCATCATGATGCTTATAACCAAAAATCTAGGTGAGAAAAGAATAAAAGCCTCTAAGTTCTAACCTCAAAGATGCAACATGAAAATCCTCCACAATGCTTAAACCAAAACATCCAAGGTGAGATCCAATCATAAACCTCTAACCATGAGCTAAAATAACAAGACTCAAGGATTAAAACCAAAGGGATTACCATGCTTAAATACAAATCATACCATGATTACAACCAAATCATACAAATGATTTCATGGATTCAACCTCAAAACATGAAAGCCCAAGCTTTCATGGATCCTCAAGTGTGATTCAATAAAGCATTGGATTGGATAAAAAATAAAAAGGAGAACTTATGATTATATAACATTTACAATGAAAGAGATAAGAGAGAGGGAGAATATGGTAACACACTCCACTTGGGCTCAATAATAACCAATAGAGCCCCACATGCACCCATATGAAAAATCCAAAGGTAATCCATGTGCCTTAGAGGAGAAATATGCCCCACTCTAGTGGGTGAACAACGATCATCAATAGTGTTTATCTCCATGTGCAAATGGACAAAAAAGTAGATCCACTACTTTATACAAGATCCAAACCACCCCATGTGACTCTAAATGTTATGCCCCACTTCACATGTGAGGCCAATCAGTAATAATAACAACTTGTCTTCTTCTTCCCACATGCACATAAGAGTCTAAAAGGTGTTTAAATCACATTTTGGCTTTAACCACACACTTTAATCATGGAGACAAAAAAATGTGACACATTATGAACCCTTATCATTTACAACACAAGACAAACACATGTGACTCACCAAGGACAAATAAACCATGTCCCTTAATAGAGTGCTATGCCCCACTCCTATTACATAAAACACCCTCCATGGGACATGCCACATTAAATACCTTTCACATCACTTGTATGTCACATCACCTACATGACACATCACCTGCATGCCACATCACAAAAATTCCATCTTATCAGACCACATTACCCACATATGACATCATCTACATGCCACATAACTTGCATACCATATCACCATGAATAGTGACTATAAATAGTGATTGTGAATAGTGAATTCACACCCAACAATCTCCCACTTGAAGTCAATATACACAATATTTAACAAACCTAGGTATTCTTCCATCCAGATGCCAACCATTCCCATTACTTCCCTTACAACAAGCCCAATATAAGTTTTGTCGCATTACTAAAAATTATTTGCCTTTATTGGCTTTGTCAACATCTACTCCTCCATAGTAGATTATATCCCCTGAAGTGACTCTCCACTTCACCTAAATTCCCTCTCAAACATTTTAACACAAACCAATCCTCCATTCTAGGATTATACCATGAATCACTCACTACTCCCATTGCTGTGAAGTATCTGGTATAATGCACACCATGGAATACATTATGCATCCTAATTCTAATGAATATAATACACAAACGACCATGTCTCCTCCTCCTTTGATCTATGAAACTTTGGAATACAACTCAAAAAATATGTAAGGAGTGGGGTACTGGCTAGTTTTCCATTCTACATACTGAACCACTACACTCAACATATGTCTTGAGACAACTATATCTTCCTTACTTTCCCATCCTTATTTATCTTCATCTTTAGTTTACTTCTCCTACCACCTTTAAATTTATTAGACAAATGAGCCTTAAAAAAATGATCTTCACCATATTGGGGCATGAAACCAACATGTCATAAACCCATAAAAACAACATATACTAAAACCTTGGCTCTTCATGAAGGTACCAAAGTTTCTTGTAATCCATCTACATAATTGATTTAGCCTATATAGTCTTAAATCTATAAATCAATAACTCTTTTCCTCATTCTCATAGCCCTCAAGTTAATCCACCTCTACTAGAGAGATCACTATGTAGGAATGATGTTTTCACATCCCACTACTCCAACCCTAAATAACAACAAGTGCAAGCATTACTCTTGATAGTAGTTAATAATAGGAGAGAAGAACCCATAAAAGTCAATTCCTAACTTCTATACATAGAATATAATGCTATTGACCATGCTCAACATAGAACCTATCATTAGTTTTTAGGAATTCATCATACTAATTAGTGCATCACTACACCTATTAAGTTTTTAATCTTGTAATCAAGATGCATCCTACTCTACCACATGTCCAAACACATGACATTCTCCTTCTATAGAATATTGAGTCTCACTTGTTATTCTCCATCCATCCTAAAATAATTAAAAAATTATAATTTCATGTTTGTTTGTACTTCCTCATTTCCATAATTTTTTAAACCATCTCATCTAACACATTATGGTATTATGATGCCACAACTTATACCCATTAACTAGTCAATAAACACAACAAAGTGAATGCCTTATCATCACCCTCCATCTACACACAAATGTAGACAAACTTGATCCTCAAATTATACAATTGATTCTTCATTAGGAACACTATGTTTATGCTAATCCATCTAGTAAAGCTTGTCTATCTTCTCCTCATTTCTCTATCTACATCTTCCATAAGGATAAATACCTACCATAATTTTTTTTCTTTTACACATTGGTCTCTCCTCTTATAGCTCCCACTTGCACAGAACAACCTTACAATAAAAAACACTCAAACTAGAGTTTTTCAAAGGCATCATGGCTCTAATACCACTTATTAGGATCCATGGAGTTGTTATAGCCTAAGCTCTAGTATCACTTTTTAATAAAAACTAGCCTAAACATGTGCAAGTAAATAAAAGAGGAATACAACAAGCTACAAAAAAACTATACAAGAGAGAAAACATTACACAAGATACATATGGAAACCCTAGAAAACTAGTAAGGGAAAAATCATAGGGCAATGGTAGCTTCTAGATTTCATACTGCATCAAAAAATATCTTCTATAAGTAACCTACTCAAGCAACTCCTTTTAGTGCTTACAATCAAATAATTCAAGTGATCCAAACTTATAACCAAGCCTTCTAGGCTTGAATTTCCAAGATGCAACACATAATTCCATCATGATGCTTACCACCAAAACATCTAGGTGAGCCAAACATAAAATCCTCTAGGTTCTAATCTCCAAGTTACAATAGGTGACTCCATAATATTTAAACCAAAGCATCCAAAGTGATCTCCAATCATCAACCTCCAACCATGAATTGAGCTAACAAGCCTATAGGATTCAAACCCAAGGGATTACCATGCTTACATACAAATCATACCATGCTTATAGCTAAAGCATACAAGGTGATTTCATGGCCTTCAACCTCCAAACATGCAAGCCTAAGCTTTTATGGATCCTCAAGGGTGATCGAACAAATGATTGGATTTGATAAAAATATAAAGGAGAGATTATGTTTATATAGAATTTACAATGTGTGTGTGTGTGTGTGAGAGAGAGAGAGAGAGAGAGAGAGAGAGAGAGAGAGAGAGAGAGAGAGAGAGAGAGAGAGAGAGAGAGAGAGAGAGAGAGAGAGAGAGAGAGAGAGAGAGACTATGGCACCCAAATCTACTTGGAATTGATATCAACCAATAGAGCCCCACATGCATCCATGTGCAAAAGCCAAAGGTAACCCATGTGTCTTAGAGGAGAAATGTACCCTATTTTAGTGGGTGAATAGTGATCATCAATAATGTTTGTATCCATGTGAAAAAGGTCAAAAAATTAAATCCACTAATTGAGACAAGATCCAATCCACCACATGTGACTATAAATATTACACCCTACTTCACATGTGATGTTAATCAATAATAATATAAACTTGTATTCTTCTTCCCATGTGCACATAAGAGTCCAAAAGGTGCTGATATCACCTTTTAACTTTAACCACACACTTCAATCATGGAGAAATTAAAAAATTCACCCCATTACCAACCCTTCTCATTTACACCATAACATAAACACATGACTCACCAAGGACAAAAAAACTATTTCCCTTAGTGGAGTGGTACACCCCACTCCTATCACATCAACATAATCACATCAAAGACCCTTCATGAGTTGTTACACATAACCAAACTACCATGTCACTTGAATTTAACATCATTTATATGCCACACCACCTACATACCAAATCACCAAGATGACATCTTAGCATACCACATCACCCACATGCCACATTACCTACATTCCACATAGCTAACATGCCACATAACTTGCATACCACATCACCATGAATAGTGACTTCATACCCAACAATAAATTCAAATGTTACACACTCGAATGGATGACATATTTGAATGTCCATATAAAAAAGGGAAGCAATACACAATGACATAGGGGCCAACAAGAAAATAGCATATTAAAATGTTCCACAAGAAAGACAAAGAATCAAATAATAAGTATACTCAAGTAATCCATATGAAGATATGAATTAAATTAAATAGAAATAACTTAGCATAAACATGTCATAATAGTACTTTCATACACATGTTAGCAAAATGTCATGTATAATATCATATCATGTACACTATGTAAGATAGAAACATGGGTATAGGAACATTTAAATTATAATAAATAAGCTTAATGTGATAATGAAAATAATCATAAATAATAAAACCCATGTCAATCATGATCATATAGAAGCAAGATGCCCCCAATGTAGTGTGTCATACATGAAAAGGAAATGTCCAAATTTGTAGGCTCATGTATCATGGATATAATGTATGCTTATATCACAATCAATTACTTGTGAAACATATGTGTGTAAATAAATGATATGCTATCTACTAACATAAAGTAAACAACATATGCAAAAAACTCAAAAACATGTGAAATGCTAGATGTTTTTGTATTTTCTAGAATATTTGATTTGTTTTTTTGAATATTTAGAAGGATAATAAAATAAGATATGTACAAGAAAAAGTGATACTAGAATCCAAATAGTTCATCAAGGGGATGCCTCTGTGAAGGCCCTATATCATGTGTGTCATATTCATATGCTACATAATTAATATCATCATGATCATACCAATATTTTATATTATCAAGATCATAATCATCAATGTAATCATTATCATAGGAGACATTAACTTATTAGGTTGTTCTTAAAATTTTGATATATCATTTTGAGTAACTATGTATGAAAATCCAATTGTACCATAGATTGGATTTTTTTTCTTGAAAGTCTATTTTTATTAAGTATGTTCATGATTGTCACAATGTTTTATCTCATTATGGGCTAGAGAAGATTCATGTATATTTGTTTGAAAATTAGGAAAATATGTAATTTATGCCTTGAATTATTTATTTGAGGATGAAATAATACTTTGTAGTGTTTACCTCAAAGTTTTTTACATCTATGTATGAAATAGATATGATGCTTGGATCCTTAACAACCATATTTGTATCATTTTATTTTTTAGGCATTTCTTGCTTTGAAAAATCCTTGGTTAGAAATCCTATTTTTAGAATGCATGTTTGTTTATCTTGAGTTTGATTTTGCAAATTTTATTCTTTATATATTTGTAACATTGCCCTTTTTAGTCATTCCTTTTCATTTTAATATTTTCATAACTGCTTGCTCTAAATTCACCTTTTGAATATTTTCTTTCTCTAAGTTTTGCATTTGTAACTATTTTTGCTTTAAATTACTCTTTTGTACCCATACTTGTTATTTTTAGACTTGTATTGTAAGAGATACATACACAAGGTGAGTGGGTTCTTGATTGATGTACCAATGATAAAATGACCACTATTATATATCTTTTGTATTTTTTTCTTCAATAAAAAAACAATTTATATGATATGTAAAATAATATTTTCTAAGATGATGTATATGAGGTAATTTGATCCCTTTGTTTTGAAGCATTTATCTTATAATTTCACTTGAACTCTCAGTAGTATTTTTTTCAATTTTTGAATCACTGGTTGTTTATGAATTCAATTTTATTTACTTATTTTGATGTGAAATCTTGTTGGGTATACCATTACAAGATGAGAATGCAAACACATTTTTAATACAAACTTATTTTGGATTTTCTAGGTATGTAATCTAATTTTTCAATGATGTGATCTTTGAATAGAAATTATCTTACAACTCTTATATTAAATTTCTCATAAGGATGAATTTATATTTAAGGGATTCACAAGCACAACCCCTAGGTACTTGATATTGAATATGCATACACACACCATCTAAGGGAGTTTTTGGAGGTGGAGGGGATTGAGGAAGGATATATTGATTACCATAATTTGAAAGCATAGGAGGGGACACCTTACCTTTTGAAGTAGTGATAAAGACACCTAATTATAGGGATGTGAGCTATCACCCTCATTAGTTTTAGGAGGAGGAAGTGGTTCCTCTTTATCCATTTTAAATGTTCCAAAGACTAACGAGAATAGGAAATAAGATACATAAAAATTCTAATAAATATTCTAATGTGATAATGAAAATGAAAGCTAAATAATGTCTACAGTCTAAAACCCTATAATGTTAAAAACCTTAGGGTAATATAGGTTTTTCATAATAAAGCTTTAGAAATTTCAGGCAATTGGTTGGGTATTTTTGAAATTTGAGAAAAGTTTTGTAGGAAAAATATAAAATAAAAACACCCAAAAATTAGAGAAAGATAAGTATCCCTTGTGTATTATATGTCAAGATGTACTAAAAATATTAAACTATTTTTTTGAAAAATCCATACTTAATTTAGACAAATAAAAAGAGGTTTATGATTATTGTATGCATATAAAGTTTCTTGCCTTATCCCTCATCACTAATATTGTTATTAGTCAACACTAGTTTCATCTATCTCATCTAATCTCATTTATTTCTTCTAATTTTTTCCTAATATCACCCCTTCTAGTAAATTTTCCACCTACCTTCTTCATTCTACATTATACTAACCTTATTTCATCCCAAAAATCAATTAATTCTTCTAATCATATCTTATTCGTTAACTAACCCCACTTATCTATTATATGGGATTTTAAAAAATCCCCTTACCCATCCACATACCTACTCCTAGGATTTACTACAAACCTACCCCCTATTCATCACCTAACCATTCTTTAAAACTAATATAACCTTCTTATAATCATCATTATTTCCCATAATAGATTATAGATCACTCCAACTTTAGAATCTTCCTCTATTCTCTCCATTCTCTCTAGAATCCTCCAATCCTATAAGCTTCTTGGGAATTTTTAATTCCATTTAATTTCCTCCATATTCTCTATTTAAACCATGCTCATCCTCCATTTAAATTAAATATGCAATGCATAAAACACTATGTCAATATTATGTTTCAATCCATGAACCAATCAATAGTCTATTAATCAAAATATTATCAAAGCTAATTGTGTGCTGTCAAAAATCTAAGTCTATATTAACAATCCTCCATCTATAATCATTTAGTAGTTTTGTTTGAATCTTGATTGGGAACATATGGATTTAGATTAAAATGTTGTTTTAAATGTTAATTTTATTGAATTTTGATCTAATAGTTTCTAATTTTTAAGCAAATTGGTAATTTGCATTGATTTTAGTGTATAATTTCATATTCTATTCAATTGCTCAAAGTTATCATCTCACATTTGGACACCACAGTGAGAGCCATCATTTTGTTCTAATATTATGAATGTAAAGTGTGATAGTGCAGATTTTAGGTTTGATTAAGCATGGATTTGGGGTCAAAATTTAAAAAAATCCATTTTCTAGGTGATTTTGAAACTTGTAGTTGTGATTCGAACCCTAATAGTTACAGTTTTGACTTAACCACTAGCCATTAGTTTTTTTTTTAATTTGTGCAAAATTGTAACTCATAATCTATGGTATTGAATTGTAGTTGTGATATTGCTTTTGTAATTTATGAGATTAAAACTTTTGACTTGTGATATTGACCTTTGACTTATAATTTTTCTTTACTCACTTATAACTTTGAATTGTGTCTACAAAATGTGCATATTGGGATTTTGGTTAAATCACCTAAAAATTCTAATCTCTCTCATATCTATTTCTATACATAAATCTATTTTGCAAATACAAGGAAAACTTTTGAGGAGGTTTATCACATCTATTGGTCATATATCATAGTCATGGTTTTGAAGTATAATGCAGTCTATTTAAATCATGAACTAAAAATATCTTCACTTTCTAATATCATTTGACAACCCACATTGATCTGATTAGTCCCTATAAGAATCTAATCTGGTGGTTTTGTAGGATTTTTTAAAGCAAGAGGAATCTTTCCATCAACAATCTCAAATATAATCAGTGATCTTTCACATATGATCATGATTTTGGATATTTATGATGTATCTAATTAATAAAAAACTCATAATATTATATAGCTATTATAATAATTTTAATCATAAATTCACTCAATACTTGGTATTTTTAGTCAATTGTATATCCTAATGATCTATTTTAGACAATTAAAATCATATCACTGCTTTGGTTAAATTCTGTTGATAAATATAGGGATGTATATATTCTATACAATATTTCAACTCTCAAGTTACTCTAAACTATGATTTTGATAGATAATCATCTATAATATCAATTATGTTGTCTATGATTTTTCTTCTATAAGTTATAATTTTTCTTATTCTATTTATGATTTTGAACTTAACCATAATAGTTGATTGTGACAGTTTGTTTCATGTTTGTAAAATCACTTATCTCAGTTGTCTTTTTGATTTTTAGTTGTAGTTTTTCACTCTCTATATGAAATTTTGATTTATGTATAATTGTGTTATAACTATGTATAATCGGTTTTGCTTATTATAGTAGTAAATTTGCATTCAAAATTTCCTAATTTTTGCCTTAAAATTATATTTTTGACTTTATTATTTTTGGTAATTTGGTGAATTTTGAGTCATTATGAGCATCCTGTAAGCTCCAAATTATGTTTGATTAAAAACTTTATAGTGCAAATTCAGTGGCAGTGTTCTCTCACTTGATTTTACCTATCAAATTACTAATATGTGTGCTTGCAGGTCTGATTGGTCCAAGGCCATAAATTTGAAACTACTAATTGTTTTTATTGAAGATGCCCACGAAATTAGTAGTTTTAAACTTTGTTTTTTTATTATATCTTATTTGCTTTATTTACTTTGTTTACCATAGATAAATCAATTAGTTCATTAATCTTTTAACTACCTGTGTGTAAATCTCAAGGGATATAGTGGTGTATGCTCTCCTCCATACATCTTAGAAGTGAGTCTTAGAGGATAAAAAACCAAAAACAAACCCTTTCATTTTTATTTTTCTAGGGGGAACATGATGTGGGAGTGACACCCATAGACTTATCATAGTCTTAGGGGATTGTAACTATGGATTTCACCACCATGTATAATTCCACACTGTATGTTCTAAAGGAGTATAAATAAGAGTGAAATATTTTATTAGGTCAAGAAAGAGATCCCATAAAGGATCCCATGAAGGAGAGGAGTTAATTATCTGAAACAAGCATTAGACAAAACCATATACAAAGTTGGGCCCCACATACCTAGTGTTTATCAAGGATACCCCTAGTCATCCCATATTGCCTAGAATAGGACCACTAATAATAATAGGTGACTTGGTGCTAGAGTTAGTATCAAATCACATAGTGAATTTTATGTTCAAATAGGGTTGAAAGGGTTTATGATATTCCATAATGGGTCACCATCCTATAGCCTCACTCATGCAGCTGATAAATAGTGTAGTTGTCGAGTTATACTACCACATTAGTTTACTAATTTTAGGTTTGTGGTTTTATTGATTTGGTATGTGCTGTGATAAACTAGTGATGTTTGTGAGTCGAGTCTCCATTTCACCAAAAATTATACATGATTATCTAGGTCTCCTATATCATCATCTTGTATATCCTTGCCTATATCAAATTGCCTTATACACTATAGCCTTATCACTTTGACTTGTACATTATTAGATTAACTCATCTCATCTTATCTACTCTCATCACATCTTATCATAATCATATCATAATCTAGTCTTATAACTTTAACACCATTCAAACCTATACCACCTCATCTTTTTTTTACCTAATCTAGTCTTGATTATTCTATCCTATCCCTACCATATTATTCCATTGTCTCCCATGACCTAGTCATACCCTAACCTTTGTTAGTCATACCACTATTACCAAATCATTAGTCTTACCCTTTAGTCTATTTAGATCACATCCTTATCTTTCATATTATCCCATCCAAGTCATACCCTCATTACCTCATATTTAGTCTTATCATCTAGTCTAATCTTACCTTGTCCATAATCACATCTTATCCCACCATTATCTCATCTCAAGTCATACCCCTTTCATATCCTTTAGTCTTACCCTAGTCATCCCTACACCATACATTATTATCTTGTATATCCTAAATCATCTTGTATATCCACATCTTATACAATCAAAATCATCCTATACATCCTTATTTATTTACCCCATCATCAAATATTATATATCCTTATCTACTTTATCATTCATCATATCTTTTACATCCTTAATCTTGTATAATGTTGTATATTTTATACATACTATCATCCCATCTTATATAGATCCCATATTCTTTGTCTTGATTTTTTATCCTAAAACACATCTAGTTGTCTTTTTAGGTCACACACTTATCCAAACCATAATCACCATACCTATAATCATCATTGCATCACCACCCTTATATACTTATCTTGATATCAATCCCATAATCATTTATCCCTCCATTTACTCCCATTATATCCATTCCACCTTGAGAAAATTAGTCAAAGGTTTAAGCTAGTCCTTTTGTTGTCCTTACATATCATCCTATCACTTTAATACACTATCATATTTTATATCACCTGTTACTCTATCAAATTTCCTATTTAGTCAATGACCTATTAATAATCTACCACTCTATCAGTTTCAATTTAGCATCTAGTCATCCTAAATCTAGTCATCTCTAATTTATCAATCTTGCTTATTTATAAGTATCACCCATATAATCATCATCTTTGTATTTTTAATCTAGGAAATATTCAAATATCCATCCTTTTGTTAGCTTAAAACTAGCCATTGTTAATAGATCATTGATCTTTCCATATTATAAGTTTGAAATCTAATCTCTGTATGATATCATAATCTATATAGTCTATTTTTTCCTCACCCATAACATATCATAATAACTCAATCATTCATACTTACTTTGTCTATGGACCATACTTTTACCCAAGCCCTAATATACCTTCACATCATCCCTTTTTTTCATTTATCTACCTTTCATCTATCATCCACTTAAATTGATATGGATATGTTATAATAGAGAAATACTTACTTGACAACAAAGATGATATCTTTTTTTGCGTCATATAAATGGGTGCCTTCCTACATATATAACTTGCCCAAAAAACCTAAATCAACATCCATTTTCCTTCTCCATCTACACATAGCCTATATGCTACCTCACCATAGTTATCACCATTATCCATTTATCATAACCTTGGTCATAACACCTCCCAGTATACTAGTAAATAGGTTGCCTTATTTTAAAAATATATTGTTTCCAACAAAGATTCATACCTATTTTATCTCTTATAAATGGAAGTGAAACTTATTTAAGGCTTCAACCCGATTTGACTAACCTTAGATCTAGTTCATACCCATATATAGTTGAATCCTCCATTTAGAATTCATAGTCCATCACAAGTTCCCTATCTAACTAGCAAAGGGAATCCTAGCTTATCAACCTCATCCAATACTAGTCCATCCCCTAAAATACCTCATATACAGTGATCCCTCCTTATTTTGGAATTACACCACATCATGGAAACATCTAGTCAAAAATTAAATTCTTCCATTCCTAAGTCCAATGGTTCTACATCCAAGCCAAGAAGTAAAGAGAGGCCCTATACTTATCTTCATATATCCTTAGAATATCTCTACCAAAAACTTGTTTCTGATGGCATGCTGGTCTATCCACCCATAATGCATATTGATCCAACCAAGCCTAAGCCATATTGGTACAAAGCAAACAATATTATCTATAACACTGAACCCAGGGTAATACCTTTAATCAGTGGTTACATTTTAAAAAGTTGGTTCAATACCTTATGGATTATGGTAACACTTAAATCAAAGGAAAATCTAATGAATCCATGCCAAGGAGTGTGCAAAAAAGGGTTTTCCAAGAATCACTTCCTATGTATGATCAATCTTCTTCCCTTATCAACCAAGGTCATGACCCAATTTCTCTCCATGCCACAACCATCTCTATATATCATCCATATTAAATCCCATATTTACATAAATCCCTTAAGCCTAATGCATTCATTCATATACCTAAAGTGTGGAAGGTACTTGTGGGAAATAATGTTATCCAATAGGTCCTCTTTATGGCTACTATCAAATATCCATCTCCATGTAGCATTACCTATTCAATGTCATATACATCCTTGTTAGAATCAACATCATAATGGTCATCTACATTATAATCATGTACAACATTAGCATATGAGTCATAATTCATGATAGAAGCATCATCCATTATAGATAATGAAAGTCACACTGACACCTATCTATTTAAAGACATCTCTAATTTGAATGTCAACCAGTCACAAGGCATGTCCCTTGTTCCAAGCCAATATGGTGACGTCATAACATATTTATTATAAGATATATTAGTTGAATATCATCAAGGTGGATATGACTCAACTTTAGATGTTTATTCTACAAAGATTCTTAGTGATCCTTTTGATATTCTTGAGGAGACTTTCTCTAATGTTTAGGTTGGATTTCCTAGTATATTTTATAAGGACTATGTTTCCCATCATCCCCTTAATCCAAACCTTTCACCACACATCCCTAATAATACACATCCTATTAATAATTGCTCCATCCTACTCCTTGAATGGGATAGATAGGAACACACATCATTGGATTCCACTCAACATGCAATCTAATGTCTGAATCTACAAGGATCCAAGCCACTAATCAATTAAGCAAGCCAAATAATCAAGTCAACTATGATCTAAAATTAATAAGTCAAAGTCAAGAATAGTTTCATAATCAACCAAGTTAAAAATCATCATCCCCTAGTAAAAATATCCTTGAGGTGTCATATGATCATCCAAGTCAAAATAATCATCCTCCAATTATAAAGTCAAATACCCTTGGTGAATCCTAGTTATAGGCACCAACACGAAATAAAAATCCAATCAAATAATCAAAACAATTTTTTTTCATGGAACCAATTACCACAAAAGTCAAACAAGTCAAAAGTAATGTGTCTAATAATCCTTTTAATACTTGGATCAAATAGAAAAAATTCAAAAAGTCTTGGATTCCTTAACCTTGATTGACAAATGACACCAATAAAAAATATACATTCCACTATATCCAATGGTATATGTAATTTTTGAACCCCATTTCCAATCTCCTCATAGTCACACTATTCACCATCATATCACTCATCCACATCCTTGAACTCAATATCAAAATTATCTGATTTCATCCCTACCACAATTCACTTTCTTAAGAAACATAATCTTTCATAGGGGTTAGAAAGACACTTGGGTGAGAGGTCTGGAGGATACTAAATCAAGAATAAATGAAGGTCACTATGGTATCAATACATCTTGTATCAACAATATTATCCTAGAAGCACACCTACCTATAAAGAGTGTTAGTTGAAAGATCAAGAAAGCATTTACATATTTCATTCACACCCACCTCTAATAAATTGATATTTCATTAAAAAATTCAAAAAAATCATTCATCAAATGGTGAAAACTAGTCTTCTGACATCTTGGGCAAGTACCATGTTGAAAACTAGTTTATTTCATCATGGTAAAATAATCTATTATCTTCAATTTACCTCACCACATGGGGGTAACATCCACTCCATCACTATAGTCACATCCTCAATTTACTTATCACCCTCATCTACATCACTTATCTATCCCATGTCCTTGTCCATTATTCCTACTCATCATATCCCTTGTCAACCCTATCTACATCACCCTCCAAGAATCCTTGTGTATATTATACATCTATCATCCTAAACATCATTATCCATCAACTTTTACATCCTCTTATTATGTACATGATTTATTCCAATATTGACCTTTATAAGGGAGTGGTAGATGTCTTGGGAAATGTTCTATAATCAATTTGGCATATCCTCTAATTAACACTTAGGAAACTATACATTTGTTTCCCTCATGATATGGTTGTTGGTGATCCCTAGTCCATTTTTACTTATCCATCATCTTCTTTGAGCATTATCTAAGTCCATTCATCATTCACTTTGTCCTCATCTTGGTTTATAGGCTTGGTGTTGCCTTTGCTATTAACCCTATTTATATAGTGTTCATATATATCCCAGAAGATCTAAAAATTGAAATATTGTAAAAACCCTAAAAATGATAAGATCTAGAAAAAACCAAAAATATTCCAATATGTATTGTCTTATGCCTATTCACTCATTCACATCCATATCTATGCCCTTCAAATTTCATTTCCATAAATAAGTCATGGCCATCCATCTTACTATTATCTTTCATCCCCTATTCTAAATTGGGGAAAATATAGTCTATATTGATCCATCATTGACCTAGTCATATTTTATCCTGATAATCCCTATATCTCTCATCTGAGTTCAAATTATGGGCAATTAACAAGTTGACTAGCCCTTATGTTTAACTTGAAATTTTCTCAAGCACACCTTATTAACAACCCTGTTCCATCCTAATCTGAATCAAGTCAAGTCTATCGATCCTCATTATTTGACATTAATTATCATCCTCATTCATCCCATCCTCATACATTTATATAATATATAAGACCTATTTGCTTGATGTGTATACATTTGTGTATGTTATTTGTTTGATCTATGTGTTTTAATTTATCTATTTATCTATATTCTCTTATTTATAAATGTTTATATATATATATCTTATAGCATAAATAATTTTGTCTATTGGGAAATGAATGAGGATGTTATGATTACACCAAAAACTATAATAATGATTTTGGTTGCTCTCTCTCTCTCTCTATATATATATATATATCTTGTAGAATAAATAATTTTGTCTATTGGGAAATGAATGAGGATGTTATGATTACACCAAAAACTATAATAATGATTTTGGATGCTCTATGAAGAGTTCATCATATACCCATTTTATAATCATGCACTTTGACACAACATCCTCTTGATCATACTTCATATTATGTGGCATACTAAGTAGTTTTTTAAAATCAGATTGCTTAGACTATGATAAAAATTATTTCAGCATAATGGCTTGATAATGGACAAACTTCTCATCACATCCATATCCCATAACATATATCTTGATCACTTTTCCATGTCTCACTTATAATATTCAATCATTTATCCAAGTCTTCCATCATTGAAAAAACCATAAGTTACCTATTACATCCTCTTGTATAGCATATAAATTACACTCATGTAACTAATAAATAACACCATCTCACTTAGCCTCTTCATACCATCCATCTTGGTCATTTCCAATTTACTAACCTTTCTATTCACAATCATTTTAATCAATTAATAGAACATTTGAGCCTAATTTCCATACCATTATATCACATAATCCATCATTCTGGATAACTTTTCCTAGTCATCATCCTTTCAATTAATTCATTTTTCTCCCAAGAATGTGTCTTTGCTTGGGACACACCAACATCTTGATTTTCATTTGATCATATAATCATTCCCTTACATGTGTCCTTGATAGAATCATCATCCCAATAAATCATAATCATCCTTTATCACATTGTTGTTCAATATTTTGGTTTCACTTTCATCAATCCTTCATTTCTTCCATCCTTTATCACTTGTTTAGTATCCTATGAGTTAGAAATACATTGGCCTAAGGTCTTTACAGACTATGTAGGTAGCGCTTGGCCATTTTTTAGGTGTTCAAGGATAACCCAACCACCCATCTCTAGTTATCCCTTTTTTTCCTCTTGGTCACTCTAAATAATCCTTTCATTCTATTTTATCTTCACTAGACTAATGTTTTGAGCTACATCAATCAAAATCAATCAATTTGAACTTTTATTCTAGTTTATAGATCTACCTTTTATGTCTCCTTAATTGGGATATTTATAAATCTTATAGCCTTCTCTATCATAAATTTTGTTCTACATCTCTCATTAGCATGTGTCCTTGCATAGGATATATCCAAAGCTTGTGGCCTTTTATATTATCATCATTATGTTATGGTTGATTCCCCTTTGGGATGTGTCAATAATCTTGAAACAACAATTTTTTCTCCCTGTGCATAGGTCTTTCCTAGGGGCATCATCACTTTCTAGCTCACAACTCACGTTGAGTTAATTTTCTTCATCATCAATCTCACATCTACCATACCATCCCCTTGTCTACCTATTATAACCCATCCCTCATTTATTATTTTTGAGTGTCCATCTATCTCATTCTTATCTACATGTCCCTTCAAAGGGGCATCATACCCATTAATATCATTTACTAACATTCATCCATGAGTGTCTTTATTTGAAAGATTGTTACTCTTGTTTCATCAATTTGCAATTCCTTTTCAAAGAGGGGAAAAATGTATGCATCTAAATTTTATCTTCTCATCCCTTGTCACTAATATTACTGTTAGTTAATACTAATTTTTCCTATCTCATCTAATCTCAATTATGTCTTCTAGTCATTTTAATATTATCCCCCTTATTCATTATTCATCTAATAACATTATATCCTCCCAAATAAATTAATCCTCCTATTATCCTCAATTTAATAATTTAATATTATCCTAAACCCACTTATCCATTTTATGGGAATTTAAAATTCCCATATCCCAACTAGCTACCTACTCCTAGGCTTTCCTTAAATCCTACTCCCTTAATCACTTCCTATCATCTTCTAATCCCACATAACACTCATTTAACCTCCCATTAATCCTTATTAAGTTCCATAATTTATTATAAATCTATCTAACTCTATAATATTCCTCCATTATCTTCATCCTCTCTTTAAACCTCTAAATCTAGATGCTTCTTGGGAATTTTTAATTCCCATTTTCCCACTCTTATTCTATTTAAACTAGCCAATCCTCCATTGAGATCATAGAGTAAATTCATGAGATTTCATTTCAATCTTATGTTCACATCCATGAATCATTAACTAGCCTACTAATCAAAATATTGTCAATCTAATTACATCCTATCAAAAATATGAGTCTATGGTGACAATCCTCCATCTTTAGTAATTTAATATCTTTTTTTCTTAAATCTAATTTGGAGCATTTAGATTTAGGTTATAATGTTGATATGAATGCTTAAATTGATTGAATTATAATCATATTGGATCTTAATTTTGAATTGGATTGATGTTTTGAGTAAAATTTTATATAAATTGCATAATCAAATAAATTGCTCAGGTCTAGTTCAAGAAGAGTTGGGCTCAAAATTTCAAAAATCTCATGTTCTAGGTGAAAAGTGATTTTGATTTGAAAAAGGTGATTTTGAACTTGTAATTTTTCCCTCAAAAGTCATAATTTTGAATCAAACCACCACCATAACCATTATTTATTAGGTTGACTTAGCCATTTCATTTTGATTAGTCAAAATCACTTATTGACAATTATGATATTGAATTTCTAGTTGTGATTTTGAATATGTAGTTTTAATTTTGATTTAATTCATAAATTTATTTTAATAATACTGACACACTTTATAATAATATTTTATGGTGTTTTGGTTTTTTTGTCTAACTTGTTATATTGAAATAATAAGGGGTAAACTTTTGAAGATCTAGAGCTATCAAAATCTTAATTTATGCCCAAAATCACTTATTTGTTGTCATAATTTTGATATCCAACTATGATTTTGATAATATTATTTATAATTTTGAACAATAGATATTTTGAAGTTTATGACCTAAAATATGTATATATTTTTGACTATACATATTTTCTTATTGTTTGTTTGCACATTGGTCTTTATCCCTAACATCTATTTTGAAGGATTGAAGTGAAAATCTGATATTAATCCAAATCATGACTCCTAGTTACAATTTTGAAACTATCTTAATTAATCCTATTTAAGTATTAATAAATGTTAAAAATATCATAATATAATATCAACATATCTAAAAATCTATTTTAAGTCTATAAAGTCTCTTTAAACCTATGAATATACCAATTTTTTTAATAACTTTTAATATCACTTATGTTGTTTACCATTTTACTCCTATAAATTTCAATTTTTCATGTTCTACTTGTGATTTTGATCTAACCATCATATTTAATTATGTGCTAAATGCTCATAGTTAAGTGAAATATCACTTTTCTAAACTCATAATTTTACAATATTGCTTGTCTGTATCATAATTTTAATGTGGTATTGTAATATCATTGATTAACAGTCATGGTTTTGTAGCTTAGTTGCTAGTAGTCTACTTAATATTTCACGTTATTAGTTGTCTTTATTTGTGATGTTCACCTTTCATAAGTGAGTTTGACTCTATGTATGCAATTTTGACTAACACTAACTGTGTATTTATGATTTGATTATGATAGTAGTGATTTTACATTTAAAATTACCCTTTGTTTGCTTCAAATTTTATCTTTTTTGAGTGCCCTTTTTAGATAATTTATATGAATTTTGAGTCATTTTGAGCATCCCATAAGATTTAAATTACATTTGGAATTGGGGAACTTCCCCAAACCCTATAAGGGGCTCTTCCCCTTAACCCTGTTAGGGGCTATCACCCCCAAACCCCTGCATCTTAGCCCCTCATTCAAAAATTTATAGTTCAAAACCCATGATTTTTTTAAATGTTTTTAATCAAGGATATTGGTCCAAATTAACCTTTTGTTAAAATTTTTATAGCATCACATCTGGTGATAATTTTTCCTCACTTGATTTTACCTATCTGTATAAATTAGCCATTTGTCTTACAAGTCACATTTTGACACATTTATGTTTGTGTCTAATGACTTATATTTAAGGTTGCCCCTTAAGGTTTTTAAATTGAAACTATAGTAACTTGTTTTAAAGAATGCATGTCAAATATTTTGGCACTTTGAAAACCATCTTGTATATATATTTTAGTATATATCACACTCAATCACTTTATCAACTTTCTATCTACTTATTTATATATGAGGGCTACAATGGTGTATGCTCTCATCCCTAAGTCCTTGAGGTGAGTCTTAGAGAATAAAAAACCACTAAAAAACCATCCCATTTTTATTTTTAGGGGGAAATGTGATGTGGAAGAGAAACCCACACACTTTCCATAGTTCTAAGGGGATTGTGACCATGGATTTCCTCACCATGCACAAATACACACTCTATGTTCTAGCTAAGTATAAATAAGAGTGAGAGTTATCATTAGGCCAAACATGAGACCCAATATAGAATATCATAAAGGTGAGGAGTTAATTATCTAACCCAAGCATTAGATAACACCCTATATAAATTAAGGCTCCATATACTTGGTGTATATTGGGGATGCCCTTATAAAGCATGTATAACCTAGAATATGACCATTAGTTATAAAAAGTGACTTAATATTAGAGTTAGTATCATCTCCCATAGTTATTTTTATGTGAAAATAGGGTTGAAAGGGTTTTGGATATTTCATAATGGGTCACCAGCCTACATACTCACCTTCAAATCCATAGATGGTGTAGTCGTCGAGTTACACTCCTGAGTCAATCACTAATTCTAAGATTTTTGATTGATTACTTTTGTTGTGTGTTTTTAAGGCCTATATTGTTTGTATCCATTAAACCAAAAAAAACCTTATCCCCCTAGTCAAATATAAGACTTAAGTCAACCATCATCCATTATTCAAGCACTTTCTAATCTTGACCATCATCATTATCCCTTGTCCTAGACCTTATCATCTACTCCTAGTCATCTTCATTTGACCTAGTCACATTCTATTCATCCCCTAATATTTTCATATTATATTCCATAATTTCCTCTCATCCCCATTTCATCTTGTCTTACTCATCCTTAGGATCCTAGTCTAAACTTGGTGTTCACCTCATCTTAATCACACCACTCATCTTAGCCTTGTCTAACATAATTACATTATCCATCATCATATTCCTTACCTATAAAAACTATCCTAATCATAGTATAAAACATTTTTACATTGTCATCCCCTTATTAATAATAGTCATCATATCAAGTTAGTACTCAAACACTAGTCTCTATCTATGTTGGTAAACAACTATTTTCACAATAGGGTCCTAATTTTAAGCTTTCTTGTGTCTAATCAAGTTTGAATCATACACATAATCCAATCATATCAATCATCCTATCTTATATATAAAGTCATTTGAGGTCAATTCAAATCATATTATCCTTGAGCTAGTCTTAATCCAGTCATTTCTACTCAAAATCATGTTTTTTGGGTCAGTTTATCCCCCAACCAAATATTAGAGCTTACACAATCAAGCCCAATCCAAACCAACAAAGTCTATCTCACATCATAATTTGGTATACTTGATCTTGTCTTACCTCATCAAACATCACATCATGTCAAACATATAGTAAAAAATTGAGATTAGAATAAATTAAGCCTTTGTCTAAATTTTTTCCACACATCCCAATCTTCATCCCTTACTTTTTCCATTCAACCCCTACACCTATTGATTAGGGCTAGTGAACCACATCATATGTACTTTCTCCCATATTGATATATGCCATCTAAAGAATATTTGGTTGATAGCTTGATTTGGTAATGCCTCATGGCCAATAGGGATGTACTCCTTTCCTACCTCCTTGAGATGAACACTCCATATCCTATATACTTTGATCTCATCTATATAAAATTACATCCAATTTTAAACCATCCACTTTAGTCTAACCCTAGCCTCTATACCACCCAGTCCCATTAAAATCCTCCATTAACTAGTCATAGCTATTTATATACCCATTCCTACACTAGTAAAGGGAATCCTACCCTAGAAACGCCTAATCCTAGTCTACCCACCCAATCACATCAAGAACCATCTAGTCTAAATTCTAATGCTTCAACAACTAGGTCAAGAAGTGAAGAGAGGCCCTATACTCCTCTTAATATATTCATAGAATCCCTCTTATAACAACTTTTTTCCATAGACATGATGTTTTATCTACCTATATGACATCTTCATCCCACCAAGCCTAAGCCCTCTTAGTATAAAACCAACCACTAGTGTATATATCACCAAGCCTAGGGGCATACCATTAATCAATGTTGCACCTTCCAAAACTATGTCTAAGACCTCATCAACCATGGTGACATCAAAATTGAGAATGAATTATATGGGTGCATATCTAAGGGTGAACAATAAGAGGTATTCTAAGATTCCTTTTCTAACAATGATCAAGCCCTTTCCTTTCCAAGTCAAGGTCAAAACATTGAGTCCATATTCCATAGTCCACCTATCTTCAAAAAATCATCCATCAAGGATGAGTCTATTTATCATAAACCTAATCCTCCCTTCTTTTTTATTCCTTCTTCTATGGGCCTATCTTTTCCAAATCCATTATCTCCCCATAATCACATCAAAAACCCCATTTTTATAGGTCATTTATAGATAAAGAATCATACACTATAAACATTACATCCTATACATTAGAGTCAATATTAGATTCAACACTAGTCTTATCTACATTAGGATCATGTCCAACATTAGTATCTAAATCAGATTCTTTGTCAAAATAATCATCCTTGATTAATGTTATAGATCATAACCATGCCTACCTTTTTGAGGATACCTCTAATTCTGATTTCAACCAATCACAAGGCATATATTTTTATCCCGCCCAGGATGATGAAGTTCTAGTAGATTTATTACAAGATTTATCAGTCAAATATTATCAAAGAGAATCTAATCCTAAATTAGATGCATGTACTATAAATAGTCTTAGTGATCCTTTTGATAATATTAAGGAGATTTTCTCTGATGTTAAAATTGGGTATCTTAAGAACCTTTGTGAGGACTATGTTGTCTTATTGCCACTCATTGACCTCATCCTATCATCTCTCCCATATTTATCTATCATAGATCCTTTTATTCCCATCAATGATAATTTAATCACCTCTCCCTATAGGGACTAACATGAACATACATCATTGGACACTTTCCTGAGTAACACAATATGTGCCAAAAATACAAAGGTCCTATACCATATCCAAAAATTCATACATGATGATTAAATCACCTTTGATCCTACAAGTAAAATCAAGAAAATTCTAATCATGAACCTAACAAAAAAGTGTCTTATCCTAGTGAAACCATCTTTGATTCACCAGAGGACCATCAAATTTAAAATAATCATCATCTCTCAAATTATAGATCAATCTCCTTTGGTGAAGCCCCATGTTAGGCACCATGGGGAAGTTGAGATATAATCAAGTCTAAATTTGAAAATAATGTAAAAATAAGTATCAAGGTGGTTGATAATCTTTTAAATAATCAAATTAAAGAAGAACCAAAAAGTCAAAGTGTCTTGGATATTTTAAAGTCTTTTGTCATATGACATCAATCAAATACGTAACATATAATATGTCCAATGGTGTATAAAACTAATAGTCCCACCTAAAAATCACCCATCAAACATTCCTATCATGATCCTATCATCCATTCAAGTCCTATACATCACCATCAAATAAAAACCCTAAATCCATCCATTCTACACCTCATAAACCCACACAAGATTGTATCTTATATGGGTGATGAAGACACCTAATGTAGATGTCTAGAAGGGTCTCTATCAAGAGTTAACAAAGGCCATAAGGACATTAATACATCCAATAGTGACAACATGATCCTGGAATCACATCTCTTCGGAACAAGTGTTAGTTGAATATCAAGAAAGTATTAGCATTCCTACATCTCACTCTCATATCCAATAAATCAAGATGCCAAAAGTAAAAAATCATTTTTCCAATGGTAAAAAATAATATTATGGCACTTTGGGAAAGTACCATGATGAAAAATAGTTTTTGGCATCATGGTAAAATAATCTATTATAGATATTATACCTCAAAACTTGGGGGAAAATTCATTATATAAACATAATTTCCCTTATCAATCCCCTTCATGTCATCCTTGTCTATCTTATCCCTTTATCCATTATTTATACTCATCATATGTCATCATATTTTACATCCTATTATGTCCATAGTTTCTTCTAGTCTTGACTTTCAGAGTGGAATATGTCTTGAGACATGTTTTGGAATCATCTTGGCATATCCTCTAATGGATACTAAAGTAACTAAATGTCTAGTTCCTTCATGGTATGGTTGTTTATGATCCCTAGTCCATTCTTCCTTACTCTCCATCCATTTTTTAGTATCACCCTCATAATCTTGTCATCCTTTCCAACATTCCATCTATCCTTATCATGTTTTATAGGCTTGATATTCCCTTTACTAGTAAATCCATTTGTATAGTGTACATACATATTCTCAAAAGACCTAAAACTTGAAATATTAAAAAAAAACCATAAAAATATAAAATCCACAAAATCCAAAGACATTTTAGTCATCTTGTCATATGTCATCTTATCCTATGTCCTAAATATCTTGGTTATCCTATCTTATGTCTTAGCCATCTTATCATCTTGTCATCTTGTATTGTCTTATATACTAGTGGTCTTATAATTTTTACATCTTTTCTTCTCCTTTATCATAATATTGACATCTAAATCCTTATCCATAACCTTATCCTAATCCAAGTCCTTAATATAATCCAAGTCTATACCCTTGTCCAAGTTTATAACCTTATTCCAAATTCACATGATCATTACCAATATAGTACAAATCATCACTTGATCATTCATCATGTTGACTCTCATTAGGAAAATAGACAAGACACTAATCACATCACATTTATATGTAGATACATGTGTATGTTACTTGCATGCTTTGTGTTTTTTGACTTGTTTGCATGTATTTTAACATGAATATATATGCATATGTTTGTTTAATTGTATATGTTTATCTTATTTTACTATTATTTTAATTAGTCTTGCATCATGTTTATTTTATCAAGGGTGAAATGAATGAGGATGTTATGATGGAGCTAAAAAAGCTATAATAATGATTATGGGTGCCTTATGTAGAGTTTGTCATTTGCCCTTTTTATAATCATGCACTTTAGCACAACATCCTCCTGCTCATACTTATATAATGGGTCATATTGTTTAGTGATATATTTACATTAGATTGGTTAGACTATGATGAGACTTGTTACAACAATAATGGATTAAAAATCAATAAAATCATCATTTCTGCTATACTATCTCATGTGTCTAAACGTCTAATCATATTAGTCCCATAATCAATTTAATAATCCCAATCCACTTGTTTAGTATCCAATCATTCTTCAAAGACATTTACGATCTCATATATTTCCTCTAGTTACTAATATATCATATCTCTAGTCATAAATATATAACATATCATTTCCCATTATTTCTCCTAGTCTTATCTTCATGTCTAACATTTGAGTCACATCCTCTATCTAACAACTAACATGTCTAATAGCCATTGTCATCCTCCTCCTCTAATATATCTTGTCATATATCATCTAGTCTAAACTACATTAGCTTGAGGTCTTTTTAGACTATGTAGGCAATGCTCAGTCATATGGTGTGCCTGAGGTTAGCTCGACCATTTTCTCCTCTTTACCTACCATTAGTCATCACATTTCACTTGTCTCTCATCATCCTTAAGTACTAAATCAATCAAATCCTTGATCTATAATATCAATAATTAATCAATTAGTCTATTAATCAATCACCATCCATGCAATCATCTTCCCAATCTTCCCAATCAGTCACCAACACCTTTCAATTAGGCTTGACAAATCACAACATCCATATTTTTTATATCAATCATCCATTATCAATTCATTATTTAAAGTTTATTGTTTCTTATTTTGATTAGGGCATGACCAATACTGTAACTTTATTATAATTTCTCACTCCCTTTCATGTGTCCTTGCTAGGGGAATCATTATTATTAATCACACTATGGCTCATTGATTCGATATATTGTGGTCTGATTCTTACCCATTATATTTTGGTCACTTGATCATACCATTTTTATTTATCTTTGATCTACACCTATTAATTTAGCTTATGAAATTGTCTTATTTTAGCCTGATACTCTCCTATGCATATATCCTTACTTGGTATATATTAACAGCTCATGGCCTTCTCTATTAATCATCTTGGTCTACATTTCTCCCTAACATGTGTCCTTACTTGGGATATGTCTAAATATTGTATCCTTTTATCTTATCATCATCATATTATGGTTTATTCCCCTTAGGATGTGTCGATAACCATGATAACCATTTCTACTCCCTATGCATAAGACTTTATTAAGAGCATCATCAATTTATAACTAATGAATCATGTCGAGTTTATTTTATTCATCATCAATATCACATCTAGCATACCAACCACTTGTCTATTTGCACATCATTCTCATTTATTCTTTTTGAGTGGCCATACATCTCCTTCCTCCATGTATGTCTCATTAAAGGGGCATCATGTGTCCACTAACACCATTTAATAACATTAATCCATGAGTGTCTTTCTTATTTGAAAGACCATTACTCTTTATAATTCATTTAGTCATAATTCCCTTTCAAATAGGGGAAAATGTATGCATTTAAATTTCTCACCTCATCCCTCATTGCTAATATTACTATTAGTCAACACTAATTTCATTTATCTCATCTAATCTCATTTATCTCTTCTAATTTTGTCATAATTTTACCCATTCTAGTCATATTTATACCTCCCTTATTCATTATAAATTATACTAACCTCATATCATCCCAAAAATCAATCAATTCTTATAACCATGTCTTATTTGTCAACCAACCCCACTTATCTATTATATGGGAATTTAAAATTCCCATGACCCACCCACCTACCTACTCCTATGATTTACTACAATCCTACCCCCCAATCCTCAAATAACCCTTATTCTGAACAAATGTAACCTCCCTCTAATCATCATCAAGTCCCCTAATGGATTCTAGAGCTCTCCAACTCTAGAATCTTCCTTTGTTCTCTCCATTCTCTATAAAATCTTCCAATTCTAGAGGATTCTTGAAATTTTTTAATTCCCTTTAATTCCATCCATCTTCTCTATTTAAACCATTCTCATCCTCCACTAAAAATAACTATGAAATCCGTAAACCTCCATGTCAATTTTATGTTCAAATCCATGAATAAATCACTAGTCTATTAATCAAAATATTATGAAAGATAATTACATGTTGTGAAAAATTTAAGTCTATGGTAAAAATCCTCCATATATAATCATTTAGTCTTTTTATTTGAATCTCAATTATGAACATTTGTATTTAGATTAAAATGTTGTTTTAAATGTTTATTTTATTGTATTTTGATCTAATGGTTTCTAATTTTAAAGTAGATTCATAATTTGAGTTGATTTTAGTGTATAATTGCATAATCTAATCAATTTATCAAGTTTATCATCTCACAATTATAGAAACAAAAAATAATAAAAAAATCCAAGGAATTTGAAAATTAAGCTATTATGAATTACAAATGAGCTAAATAATGTAAAATGTTTCAAAGTAAAACCCTAGAATATTCCCAATAAAGAATCAACAATTGTGATAAATTAGGAATATATTTCAGAGATATAAGAGAGGTGTTTAAATAAAATATTAATTTTGATAGAACCTATAAATTAATAAGAAAATAGGTACATCATTTTCCTTGTATGTTAATGTCTATTAAAAATAGTAAATTATAAAAATAAAAACATTTGTATAGAATTTGGGTGAAAAAAAAGGGGCTTTGAGTATACCAATCTAAGTAGAAGAAAACTATAAGGAATTTTAAAACAAAGCTATTAGGTATATGAAATGTGCTAATAATTGAATAATAAATTTCAAGTGTATGAACATGAAACTTTAACAATAAGATGAGGGTAAAACCCTAGGGTAAAGATTTAGATCTAAAAATGAATCATAACACACTTCAACCCTATAAAGCTAAAAACCGTAGAGTAATATAGGATTTTGAAATAACGATTAAATAAGAGAGTAGACTAATTAAACAAGGAGTAAACTACTCTTTAAATTAGGCCAATTAATTAATTTAGATTCTATAAATATTTTGATTTCATGTCAGATTCACCAAATGTTTTAACCTTTTTTAAATGTTTAGTTTAGGGTTAAAAGAGTAGAATAGCCTACACATAAGTACAAATAAAACTATTCTAGAGCATGCCAATTAATTAAAAAATAAAATAAATGAATATTTTGAATAAAATCATTGAATTATGCTAAAAATAAAAAGTACATTCAAAATATTAATTTGAAAGCATAGACACTTGGAAGAGATAATACTTATCTTAAAATGTGTAGATAGATCTAAGATATGCATAGGTGAAAATAGGAAGGAACAAGATCAATAAATATTTTTCATATTTTTAAAATATTTTTTTTTAGAGGCTTAGACACTTGCGTCATCCTTGGGACATATGTATCAACACATGTGTCATGAACTCAATAGTTCTATTCAGTATGAAATATTCATTTTATTAGAAAGTGACCACCTAGAGCCTTTTGAGTTTTTTGTCACCTTTTTATTGTTGTATTTTATTAATTCACATAGGTTAAAGATGATTATTTTATGGATCAAACCATAACTCTTAACCTGAGGTCTTTTAACCTTGTAAACAATGGGTTAGTTGCTCATAGTGATGAGATAACCTCAAGGACCCCTCTATTAATGAATACTACCTATGTAAACAATAATCCAAGGAAGTCCTCAGACATATGTGGTTCTGCCCTAAGTGTCATTTTGTTGTGCATAAGGGTGAAATATGCTATATTCAAGGGCATGTAATGATTTAGCTTGTAACTTGACAAATACTACTCAAGGGCTATTATTTTAGTGATTTAAACCTATAATATATTTGATCCTATGATTGATATTAAGATAAGGAAGAATATGGAAATATAACTCAGTTGTGTAATCAATAAGATGAGCTTGAATAGGTGTTTTCTTAGTATTTGATAGATAGATAATGAGTAATCTTAGATTTATGTTTATACCATACCTTTTGAAAGTATCTCATAGAAGGGTTAAATAAAATAAATGGGATGACCAATAGGATTCAAAATATTTTAAAATTAGATGAATTTTCAGGATTGAACACTTAATAATAATCTATACACTTGCATGCAAGTGTTCTTATGTGGGAAACATGTTTTTGATAGGCAAGGAAGCCGTTGAGATCTAAAACTAACACTGAAGGATATATTTTAGATTTAAGCTTTCTATATAGTTCAAGGGATTTGGGCCATAAAAAATGATATGAAAAAATAATAAGATATATAAATAGGCATAGTGATATGTTGAATGCATGGATTTCAGTAATAGGGAGGTCTAGAACTAAAAATTAGAGCTTTTATATGTATTTTTAAAGTATACAAGAATGATATGATATATAAATTATATTTTAATATTTATAGTGTGAAACTTTTTAAAGAGTGATGGATTTGAATTTTCATGATCTGAAGAGGAAAATAATAATTTACCTTGTTAAATTAATTGTATTCTTAAATAGGTGAGAAGATCATTATGAACCTCTATATAAGGTATTTTAAAGGTGCCAACTTCACAATATTTCATTAAATCTAAAGAAGTATGTTTTGGGGTTATTGAATAAATATACTAGGAAAAATAGTGTCCAAAGAAGTCATGAAGACTAATCCAAAAAGAGTTAAATTATCTCTTCCTAAAATCAATCCACATGTTCATTATTTCTTCAAAAATGCAAATTTCTTATGAAGGTTTATGCTTGGATTCATAGAACTAAGGAGGAACATAGAGTACATGATGAAAGAAAAGGTTGTGATCCAATGGATTAAAAAATGAAATAATACATTCAAATAAACAAAATTTTCCATTTATTGTACACCAATTCTCATATTCCCATATTTTAATAAATATTTCATCATCTATAACAACTCATGGAAGCATAATTTCTCAACCATTCTAGTTTATAAAATTGATAGAGTGGAATCACATGTTTATTTCATGAACTAGGGTTAAAAGTAATGATCTTAAATAATCTCTAACTGATAATCACACTTATGCAATGGTCAAGGCAATCAAATAATTTAAATATTATATTTAAACTCCCAAACCATTGTAATGGTCCCTGATACAAAAACCAAGTCCATTTTGATGAAATAAGATTTTTGTTATAAGAGAGGGAGTTAAATAAAAAAAATAAAAAGAGTACAATCTTGATATCAAGGTAAATAAATCATTCATGGATGGGGTTTGTATTAACTCAAGGTGAAATATGAATATATTAATGAGTATCATGATGAATTTTAAGAAGAGAGTGTAAAAAAATAATTTCCTTCATTTTATTTATCGACTCTAGCAATGAATGGGATTCAAATATAGCATATTTCTTCCCTTATAGAGTATTTCCTAGAAATATCATTTCAAGATAAAAGAGATAAGTTAACTTAGATCCATAAAGTATATAATATGGGACAACACACTATTCAAAATAGGTATTGATGGTTTATTTATGAGATGCATTGATAAAGAACAACATAAAATACTACTAAAATATTTTCACAATTAGGCCTATGAAGGATATTTTTATTGTTATATGAAAAAATACAAAATATTGAGACCTCATTACTATTGGCCTAATATTTTCAAAGTTTTTCAAGAGTGGGTTTCGAACTGTGAATCTTGCCAATAGTTTGTTGGGAGACCAAAGCTTGCTACATTACTGATAAATCTAGCTTTTATTAAAGATCCTTTTTAGTAATGGGGTATTAAATTTATTAGCACAATCAATCCAAACTCTAGTTCTAGCCATACTCATGTTCTCACTATAATTGATTATTTCATGAAGTGGGTGGAAGTTATTCTTATAAATCAAATCACTTATGAAGTGGTATGTAACATCATCAAAAACATTTTGGCTAGGTATGGCATGCCATAGAAAATAATGACAATTTTTTTTTCTAATTTATATTCCTTAGAACTCATTAGTTTTGTAGATATTAAATTCTAATTTATGTAGTACCTCAATATTATACAATTGAAAAATATCTATCATGGTTGTAACATTTAGTTATATACCTTCCTACTAATAAAAGGCTCACATTCACTCTCTTTGTGCCTAAATTATTTATCTCTTAGTCTAACCATTGTTATTATGATGAAAAAGCCTTAAATACTATGAAAAAATCTTTAAACTTGAATATTATCCTTCACTACCAGTTTGAAACCTATACCTATTTTTTAGATTTGGATACTTGTGTCCCAAATAGTCACTTATATCGATGCAAGTGTCCACTTTTGCTATAAAGTGCCTAGTGCCTAAAGCTCATCCAATTTGTAAATGAAATGTACCCTAAAGGTCACACTAAGTGATTTAGTATGATATATTTATAAAAAGGATTGGTATATATACAATATCAACCCTCATTCCTTATTCACCTAGAAATTATCGAGAACTCATAAGGTAATATACAAAGAAGTAATCAATCAAAAATTCAAGTGAGCAAAACTAACCTATTCATCCCTATTTCTATATTAGTAATAGGATACATATTCCCTCATGTATGAATCATTCAAATAATTTTTTATGATCCCTATTTTACAAGTTACAAGATAGTTCATTACATGTCTTTACTGATTAGAAATTACATCCTTGTGCACACACAATCCAACACATAAGGGAAAAATACATAAGTTTGAATCCCTATTTAGAGTATTGGATATGTAGGAAGTGCTCATTGATAGAGGGGCCTTTTATGTCACTTGACATCATGAGCCCACTAAATTATTTTTCCATAGTTACTCTAAGGATGAATAAGCTAGGGTTTGATCATTTGAAAAAGAAACACAGTTTATGTGCATAATCTAAAGACATAGAATAAAGGTGAAAGAAAATCTAGAAGGCTCTAGTTGGTCACATCTAGACCTAGTTTGTATTTTTTATAGGACACCTATGGTAGGGTTAGATGCCTATTCTGATACAACATTCTAGATCTAATACAAGTGTCTGAGGCCATATAAAACATATTTATAGAATTTGATAACTATTATAGGATCACATTCTAGTCCACTTATATCATTTTATAGATTAGACATATATGAGCACATTAAGCCAACTCAATACCATCATTCCATATTTTTTAAAATATCTATCAATAGTTAAAATTTACTATTTTTAGCATGTTTCAGTTGTATAAATCTAAAATACTAGTTATTTTAGTTTTCTATTTAATTGGCCTACTCATTAGGTTAATTCACCATCATTGTGTAAAAATATAATCTAAGACCCACTTAACCTTAGAACACACATATATTTAAATTTAGGGTTTTAAAATTTGGTGAACCCAACCTTTATGTCTATTTATTAAAACCCTAGCTTTCCTTAGGGTAATCAACCTCATGGGGTTATTTATTTCTATTTATTTAAATATTTATTCTATTATTTATATGCAACCTAGGTGTAGCCCTATATTAGTTGGTGTTTCTATCAAACACTAGGAGATTACTCAATTTTTACCTAAGGGATTAAACTAATGAAACATTAAATCTTGTGCCTAATTAAAGTGCTAATAATGAGACTGAACCACATATTTAAAAGGCTATCATAAAAGATGATTCTAATCATGAAAATAATGAATCTAATACAAACATGAACATGAGTGAATAGATAAAAAGAAAGTACAAGCTCTCACTATGTTCTGAGAGTGAACTCATCAAAACCTTCAAGATCTTAATGAGATCCTAAATACCATATTAGAAATTGAAAAATAAAAAATCATAGATAAACAACTAGGTACATTTATTGATCATGCTATTAGGGATATGAAACATCCCAATATTTATGTAACTCTCCCCTTGAGAATGCCATCACTTCATACATCTAATAGGGGCACGAGTTATGTTTTTACAACATTATTACTCAAAATAAATCCTATTATTGTTACATTATCCATTGGAAGCATTGGCACTTTAACCCAGTTAATAGTTTTGATACCTATATCACATCAAACTATGGGTATACCTCCTTTGGTGACTTATCAAAATTCAAACCTTAATGATCAAAATATGCAAGACCTTATCAAAAATATAATTTAAAAAAAAACTATTGTTACAAATATTGATCAAAATTCTATGAATTCACTTTATGCTATTAATTCACAAGAGGTGTTCTAAAACCCTCTTGCATCTGAAATGTCCTTACACCTCTTGCCAACTAGTTTTATTTCACCTAAGTTCACATTTTATGATGAAAAGGGTGATCCTAAAAAATAAATTTGATCTTTTTATATGACATGCCTTGACTATTCCTCTAATGATAATTTTTGACTAAACTATTTACAAGTAGCCTTAAGGACTATTATTTAAGGTGGTTCTATAATTTACCAGTTCAATCCACAAAATAATTCAAACATCTTGTAGATTAGTTTTTGGAAAACTTCTCTATTAACTTGACCAAAAATATATCTTATGCCCAAATTGAAAAAAACAAATAAGGAACCAATAAACCTTTGTGCCCAAATTGCAAATAACAAATAAGGAACCAATAAACCTATCAATGAATATGTCTTAAAGTACAAGACAATGTTTTCCAAAATGACAAACCAAATGGAAAATACATAATTTAAAGACATATTCAAGCATAGTTTACTTTCCCCATTACACGAGTCCAATATTTTCAAAAATTTAAAATAGTTTTATGACTTATGCCATATTGTGAAGCCAACACACTAAATACATCCGGAACCAAGTTTCATATCAAACAAAAATTATAAGGTAAAACCTTAAAAACCTAAAAAAGACAAAAATACAAATGTTAATGCAATGTAACAACAAACTAATTGAATTGTATTATCCAATGCACCAAGGATATAATTTATATTATTACCTAAGTTTCTAACTTCTCTAATTAAGAAGATTGTATATTTTCATCTCATATCTCTCCCTCCCCCCATAGAGGTTCATATTAGTAGAACTCTACCTCATGGATATGATGCCAATGATTATTGTGATTATCACCATGGACTTGGGAAATTTACTAATTGATTTTACACCTTGAATAATAAGATCTAATACCTTTTCATTAACCAAAAAATTACATTTGATGATCCTACCAAAGTTTCAGGGTCACAACTCAATGACCATCATAGCCAAAATATGTTCATTGATCCATTATAAGATCATTTTCAAAAAAATTCATAAGTGAAAATGGCATATAATGCACATCCACTTCTAGCAAATTATGGGCACCCATTAGATGGGATTATTGGTATTTATACATGACATACATCTCCTATGGTTCAAAAACCCTCTATTAATTTTGATGGTAACGAGATTTTGGATGATGACCCATATATTAATTTATTATTTATTCAAGCATACCTTTATCACCAAACTATTCACATTGTTATGATTAATAATGGTGGTAGAGAAATTTTTTTCTATTGACATTACTTACACATTTGGGATATATACATGATGATTTACATCCTTTGACCAAAGGTGTCAAATCATTCGATGGGACCTCATAGAAGGTTCTTGGTGAGATTGACTTACCTTTTCAAATTGGCCTAATACATGTGGTCACTACCTTCTCAGTTATACCATACACAAGAGTCTTTGATATGTTATTAGGAGGACATGGGATACATAAACTTTGAAAATTACCTTCCACAATGCATGGGTGTATTATTAAAGTCATACCAATAGATTAGTCATGGTTCTTAGAATTCCATATGGAAATCCACTTAAATAAATAAAAAATTATTCCAAGAGAACTAATTATCAAACCCAATAAGGTTAATCCCTCACAAAAGAATAATAAATAATAAATCCATTTCCTAAGTGGCCCATACTTGAGAGACCATTACATTAGAGATACACATTAGATTCCATAGAATCCTCATCTAATATTATGAAACATACTCAATTATCCAAAGCAATTAAATTGTTTAGCCCTATTTTGGATATGAATCCTACTTGGGTAGATATAGTTAAGAATATAGAAATGAAAATGCACAAGGATGATAATCAAGATCTATAATAGGCAAATCAAATGTTAAACTTAGTTACAACATATGCTAAAATTATGAAACTAAGATAGGATAAAAATAGAAAGTAAAATTATGCTATATATGAAAATGATAAAAGAACAATGTACTTAGTTAGTTTTGATGCCAATACACTTCTATATTTGGAATAGGTAGGAAGTAGATTAGAATAATATTTTAAAATAGTCACCAAATTTTAGATTAAGTTACTATAGATCTATAGACACTAGCATCAGCCTTGGATGTTAACATCAATGCTATTGTCTGAATCAAACATAAGTGTCTTGTAAAATATACCTATTGGAAAAGGATGCAACCACCTATATTCTTTTGGGTTTATCTTTGCCTTTGTTTTAGTATATTTAAATTTAGGTCATAGATTGTCACTCCTTATGAAATGGAAAAACCCTAGTTCTTCATCTTCATAGTGACCTTGGGAAAAATGGGTTAGTAAGATTATGGTGTTGAGCTAACCCTAAAGACCCCTTTATTAATGGGTGCTACCTACATAGCCCCTGAGATCTTAATAGAATGTTTAGGAAAATTATGTAGACACAAAGTTTTCTATAAATATACTTCTCTTCATTCAATCTAGACTAGTTCAGAAAATCACATCCAAGATTTTCAACACAAAGTTTGAAATCTTAAAAATGCACAAGTTACAATAGCTTTTTATGAAAATGTTTTGATCCTTAGCTTGTAGGCTTCTTCCTGTATTTATAGTGTCTTAAAGACAAATCTAAATAAGAAACATTAATTAATTTTCCTGTATGTGCAAGCTATAAAACTAGAGATAGTTGAGAGTCTTTCTCCATAATTCCCTCATTGTATGGCATGGATGATTTTCAACTTAAAATAGAATCTTCCATTTTTCATGTCTTCCACCTATTTCTAATTAACTGAATTTTTCAAACAACTTGAAGTAATGGATTTTAAACTAATTACTTAAGTTTTTAAAACTCAACTTAATTACTTAATTACTTTATCAGAGAGAAGGAAAGAAAAATATTAAGAATAAAGAAGAGAAAGTTAATCTAGCTGCATGGCCTCAATCTTGTTCTTATTCTAGTATTGGATGTACCTATCAAATATGTATTGAAACACTCCTCCATCAAAATTTGAAATAGATTCAGTCTCTATTTTGAACCTTAGGAACTCTCTTTCTAGGATCTTTCTGAATGTGTTTACCTTTGTCAAGCTGGGTTCTAATTCTTTGACATCATCATGAAGTTTAATTAGCTTCTCAATTGAATTACAAGTAAAAGGAGTGATAGCTTCATATATATTTTTATAGAGAAGCAGAAGGAAGTCTTCAAAGGATGCTAGAGGTCTATCAATTATATAACTTGTAACATAATAGATACAATTATCTAACTACTCCATCACTTTATCAACCTCTTCTTCTAATAGCTGCATTTCACCCAGAATGTTTTTTAGAGTTTTTGTGTAGAAAGACATGATTATTTGTAGTTATTTTCCACGTTGTACTAATTTATCTAGTAAAATCTATTTTTTAATCAATATTTTCTTAGGTAATGAATTTATTTCAACTAGGGTTTCCAACTGGCATTCAACAATTCTATTTTCACTGTCTATCTCCTCCATCAACTCCTCAACTGAGTAAACTTACTTTACAGATCACCCAAGCTATCTAGTATTTATTTGTATTTATCTATTAAATTTTGAATGATATACTCTATCCACTCATCAATATCCCTAGATTTATCTCCTATGTCTTCAAATTCTCTGATGATGTACTCATTGAGTTATTCTTCTACTAGTATGGGCTGAGATGAATATTATGCAACCTTTGCAATGATCTCACATAGCTTGGAGATTTAATCATTTAATTTAGTTTTTTCATATTTTTCCTTATCTATCTTGGAGAAGAGTGCATCAATTAGAGTTGAGGTATCTTGTTTTAGTCCTTTAGTAGTAACTTTTCCCATAGGGATTCTAGTTACTATTATGTAAACAAGTCCTTTAGTAGTAACTTTTCCCATAGGGATTCTAGTTACTATTATGTCTGCAACAGTCAATTCTCCCTTTTGTTTTCCCTATGCTAGAGTTGACATTTGAGAATTTTTTTGACCAAAATGTTCAATGACTAACTTTGAAGTCATTTTGATAGATTTTGACCTTTTACCTCTTCCTATAAGGTACTTGAGCAACTTTAGATCTTCCTCTTCCAAGTTTATTACTTCCCTAGCCTTTGGAACTACTTATGAAGCCAACCAAGATGAGAAGTCACTATTTGGGGGGTGAGACATGTCAACATGTACCAACATATCTTGATTGTAACTTGTTGAATTAGAAGTTAACACTTTATCATAACCTTTTCCTTCAGCACCATCTAGAGAAAGTACCCTTTCAAACTCTGTCAGTTTCTCCACCATCAATTGCTTCCTCAAATTTTCATCTGTAGTAGTCCTGATACCACTTTCTACTCTAGTTTCCTTTTCCCCAATGATTATTTATGGGAATGAGAATACCCAAAAGATGAAGAAATTATATTTTAAGGAGGAAGTATGTATCTGGGTGGTGAGAAAGGAAGAGGGTGAGGTGATGGATCTATTTCTTTTATTGAAGGGAAAGTGAAAGATGCTGGCTTTAAAGGTGGAATAATTGTGATCTTTTGTGAAGCTTATGAGGTGGGGTTTACTGGGGATGTTGAAGTTATATGAGCTGATATAGAAGGAATTTTATCAATAGGAGATGCTTTTGAAGTAGACGACGATTCTTGCTCACCTGTTACTTGAGATTTTTATGCACTTTTAACTTTTCTAGTCTCTGGCTGCTCTCACCTTCATGTTTCCTCTTTCTAAAACTCCCCTACCTTATTTTACACATTATTTATTCATCCAAACAATGTCCCTTTTCCTACAACCAATTTGAATTATTACTGAGGGTGATTTAAGTTCTCTCTTCAATTGTTTTAGAACTTACTTTAATGGTTGGTAGAGGGGCCTTGTCTCCTCCCATTTAATTGTATGAATCAAGTATCACATGGCCATCATCTAGAAGATTTTTAGGTATCCTTGCCAAACCAAAATTATTTTTTTTTGGTACTATTAATCTGCTAAAGTCTCTTCTTCTAACTTCAAATTCATTCTTGCAGTTCATCTAAAAGTCCTCCAATGCAGGTATGTGCATACATTCTATAGAGACCATATTTTTTGCAATCCTTTTAGGATCAAATTTCATCCTAGATTGGAATTTTTCCTACTAATAATGAATAAAAATTATATTTGGACATTCTTGGCCTTTTTGATACTCTAAAAATTATAATTACCAATTGTGACAGGGAAGTTAACTGCTACCTTGTGTTGCTTTGCTTGCAAGTCATGCAATTATACCAATTGTCTACATAATTCCATTATTACCCATTTGTCATTGGGGTATCTTGGTAGCTTAAGTGGTGATCCTAAGAAAATACTAATCTTGAGGTAAGTGAAATCAACAAATTGAATGAAGATGCAGCCAAATTGAGAGACAACCTCCCATGCCTCCTTGCTTACTTTGCTTATTTTATGATCATTGTTTAGCTTACAAATGATTTCATAAAAGAAGCCATCAGTTACTATCTTGTATTTCTTGAAATATTTAGGCAATACTAGCTATGGGTAATACTCATAGATAGGGTTTGTTGCTAACATCTCTCTCCTATCCAATTTGGAGAATATTCCTTCTGAGGCTACAACATATACTAGATATGAAGTCATTTTGAAATCAAGCATCTATCTAACCTTCTTGAGATATTCACCAATGTTATTAATTATTATTTCAGCCTAATTTATCATTGCATTGGCTCTATTGACTTCAATTGTTCTGATGAAGTAATACATCCATGAGTAGAAGAATTTTGCATTTCTTTCTCCATTTATTCTGCATAACAACTAGCTGATGTCATCAACTTCTTGCACAAGATTTGATCTTTGAACGGTCTTCAATAATACAGATGGCTACTTAAATTTCTTTAGATAATTTTTATTCATGATACTTATACATTTAATTATATTGCTTTCCCATCTATTAATGGCCCTTTGCATGTTGACATCAAGTACTTTGGATTTTGTTGGAATTTTAAGATAGTAGTTGAACAATTATGTGTCCAACCTTATCATTGTATTTCCTATTATTTCCTTGACTATTTTAGTTAGAGGATTGTAAAATTTGGCACACTCTAAAACAAACTCTAGCAATTGGGTAGTACTTGTAAATGCTACAACTTGAATGATCCCACTGTTAACCATAGCTTGTATAAGGGGTGTCTCGTGGGTTGCCTTGGATCTTTCAATTAGTTCACTTATAGACACATGCCCCATATTAGTATCACTTATTTCAACAAGTTTAGACACTATACATGATTCCACTAGATAGCCCTTCTACTGATATCTCATACTACCTAAATATGCTTTTGCCTGAGATTTTTCTTTTCCTCTCTTTCTTGAAGTTGTTGCAGTTGTAAGACTGGGATCTTCTTGTGTGAAAATTATTTCTCTTGACCTTCCTACCTTTTCTATCTCTGAAGATATCTCTTGTATGTGAGACATTTTCCATAACTTCCCTATAAATATATGCAAAACTTAAAATGTTCTTATTGAAAATTTGAACAAACATGTAATTCAAAATTTGTCAAGTTCAATCATGCTTATGATCAATTTTAGTTTCTTGGGAATCATGATATTATGGAATTTCAAGTAAACTTTTAGTGCACATAATGAGAAGTGGGATAAACTAGGAGAGAATAAAGAGTTTTTTTGGTATACTTGCCTTTGCATGGTGGATTTGGAGGGCTACCTGACTCATTTTTGCATTATGAAAATTATGTTTAAGCTTTCTCTTTATATTGAGGACTTTTGATGGTGCATTACTTTATAAAAAATAAATTAGTAATGACTTAAAAAAGTTCTAGTTGAGCTTAAGTAATGACTTAAAAAAGTTTCAGTTAAGATTTCCTTTTTATTGAGGACTTTTTAAAGTCACTTTTACTTTATAAAAGGGAAACAAGTAATGAATTAAATTTTTTTTGGTTAGGCTTAATTGATGACTTAAAAAATTTCCCTTTTTATTAAGGACTTTTTAAGGTGCATTACTTACTTTATAAACTATAAATAAGTAATGACTTAAAAAGGTTCTGGTTAAGCTTTAAGTAATGACTTAAAAAAGTTCCCTTTGTATTGAGGACTTTTTGAGGTGCATTACTTACTTATTTTATAAAAGAGAAATAAGTAATGACCTAAAAAAGTTCCAGTTAATCTTTCCTTTGTATTGAGGACTTTTAAAAATCACTTACTCACTTACTTACTTCACTTACTTACTTCACAAAAGAAGTAATCACAAGCTAATCCTGATTTACACTTTAATCTTAAAATAAATGAATTTTTGGATGCATCTACTTATTAAATCAAGGAATAAGTAATGACTACAAAAATGTTGATTTACTCTTGCTATGGACTGTGGAAGTTTTAAGAGGAAGGACTTGATAAGAAGTGAAGTAATGCAGTCCTAAAAATATTTTTTGGTCTCTAAGGTTAAAATTGTAGATTTTTGAAAGCCTTGACTTGTTTATGAATGGAAAGAAAGGAAATAAGTAATGCAACCTCAAAAATCCAATTTTGTTTTCATGGCATGTTTGTCCTTAGGCAATGATTATGGAAAATATGATTGGTATTGATAGCATGTTGGAAATAGGATGAAGGCTTGACTCATTTGTTATTTTTAGAAGTAATAAATTTCTTGAGTTTGCCTATGAATGGAGCCATATTTAATCACAAAACTTCACTCATACCCAATCTATATTGAAACAGTGATAGAAAAACATCGACTAGTTTTTTTCTTGGCAAAGGAAATAAAATGATTTTTAAAAAATTACAAACTAGATCTATAGTTAATGTAATGGCCATTCAAAACCCTAAGTAGAGAAAATATCAAACAATGGAGGAAATTGTACATAATGGGAAAGAATGATTAGGGCTTAGGTTTCCATAAAATTGGGGAAAAAGATAATGATAAAATACACAAAACTAAAAAGAAAAACATACCTAAAATCAAGAAGAAATTACGAGAAGAAATGTGCTCAAAATTACTCCATAAGCTAGTCCAAGGAAAATTTTATAGGGTGAGTTGATCTAAAGTGACATGGAGATGACCTGGAATGAATCTTTTATTTTCTTGACTCATTACTTTATATTGTGGGCTTGGATGATTGCCTTGCTTATTTTAGGGAATGAAGTGAAGTTCCCTTTTATACTCGATTTACATTGAGTTATAACAAGTGGGGTTTTTAGACAACTTTACTCACTTGATTAAAAAACTAAAGCATCTTAGGAAACCCACTTGGGTCTAGGTTGAATGAATGAGCTTTTATATTTTTTTTAATGAGATGAGTGATTTCATACCTGTGGATATTTAGCGAATGTGACCAGAGTATCTTTTATGACTTCCTGGAGAGAATTTTGAGAAGGTCCACAAACAATAGTATTAAATCAAAACCAAAAATAAATAAATAAATAAATAAATAAATGAGAAAGTGACAACATGACCCACAATCAACACAAGTCAAAAAGATCAATTTTTTTTAAAGGGCTACTCCAAGATTTCTAGGTGAAATCTTGGGGACACCAAATTGAATGCTCTTTGAATGTTCCTTAGTATGAATGGTAGGTGAGGAATGATTATGGAGAGATTATGAATATATAACACTCCTATCAAGAAATATATCGGATTAAATCACTTAATCCAACCATGGGAATATGTTTCATTTTAAAATTAAATGAATTTAGGGAATTAGACACATGCATTTGGGTGGGACACTAGCATCGATGTATGGATTTATGATTGACACTCGTGTCATAAAAAATTAAAAAAAAGTATAGGATCAAAATTTACAAGGCCATAAAATAAGCATATTTTAATAATTTTAGGCAAGATAGAAGGTCTAGGTCATAAATATAAGACTAGTTATACCAAGAGATGGGCCAAGGGGTATCAGATTGAGTAGATGTGAGACTTCTAAAAGCAAAAAAGGTCCAAAACTAAGAGGAATAACCAAGGTCTAAGTTTTCCAAGTGTATAAGACTGAGGTGATATATATTTCATAAATATCGTCTACACCCCCCTTTAATTTAGTAATGAAATTACTAGTTTAAAGGATAAGAAATGTGTACCTAGGTGTGTATAACAAACCTTACCTTTTTTTGAGCCCAAATTGAGTGTTTTTATAGTGAATTACTTACAACTAAGATCATGTTATAATATATAATCAGTGTACATAGTTTAAAATTTAAATCACTAAAAATATTAAAATTGAAAGAGAAAGGTTTAGGAGTACACCTGTGTATCGATGCAACTGCCTTATCTATTAGGAAGCTGATTTGAAAATATGTATCATTTTAAAGATTTGAAATTGAGATTAGGAAAAATATATATACATAAGGAAGGTTATATAAATATGGATAGAAAGAGATTGGAAGGCATATACCCCCAACCTTGGATAAAAGGTGAGTTGCCACCTGACAGTTGAGATTAGCTCAACCATGCAACCCAAAAATAATTATAACATGGTGAGCATAAGTGAAAAAGTCAAATCATACCATATATTGGTGGGTATAGATGATGTAATTGAGTCCAGCCTATAAAATTGGCAAGATTGAGTAATTTAATCACCTTGACCATACCAAAAATGAACCAACTACTATAGTAGATTAGCTCAATACAGTACTTAACAGTCTAAAATGGTGGGAAATGACAATCCATATAAGAGTTTTTAACTAATTTGGATTTTACAATATTAGGTACACAATGCATATCATATGCACCTTAAATATGTCTCATGCTAAAACTATGTATAACAATGGTACCAATGTATAAAATTTTACCACAAATGTGTATTTGAATCATATAACTGTGTGCTTTAGAAAATTTAGACTTTTTAAAAAGTATAGGTAGGATGATACCATAAAATTCCCCCACTATATATGGAGAAATATTAAAAATAAAATAAGTGCCAATATGGAGGACATGTTTCCAAAACATGCCCCCACTGAATCTAGGCATGTCAAATATTAAATAAGTGTGGAGAACATACTTCCAAAGAATAATCCTCCTAAATTTAAAAACTATTCCAAATGTGGATAACATGACTTTAAAACATGACCCCACTAATATTCCCCCGCTTTGAGGTGAGGGAAGATACGAACTAGTAGTTATCTCACCTCAAAAGGAGAAGCCAACTAAATAATTTGTGAATGGAACCACATAGCATATATAAGAATATGTATAAGTAAATGTATCATTGAAGTGTATAGAACAATGTGATAACATGAAAGATAATATGCATGATAAATATCATGGCAATGTCTAGATATAAATAAGACATGATCATCAAGCAAAAAAACAAACACATAAGAGCACTAAAAAGTAAGTCGTCATACAATGGTCCTATGATAAATAATGGGTATGCTTAAATTCCACACAATTGAAGGGATGACTTAGTAAAATGTCCACAAAAACAATAATGACATGTTAAAATTTCCATATAACAATAAATGTCATGTGCAAATTTCAAATAAATTAAGAAAAGGCACTTAGGATACAAACAATGGAACACATTCAAATATTTCAATAATAAAGACACTAACAAGGCAAGACACTTTAGGAAGTTCATAAAGGAAATCATAAGAAACCAACATAAACATATCATAGTAGATCATGGATCAAATGTGTTATAAAAAATATCAAGTGCATGACATATCAAGCACCCTATGAAATATATAATCATGGACAAAGGCATGTGTAAGTACATATAAGATCAAACATGATAATGAAAAGTGATCATAAAACCATATGAAATCAAGATCAAAGAAGAAGATTCCCCCAATGTCCACATGAAATGAGTATAGGGAAAGCTAAACATATGAAATAGGAATAGATCATGTATTTTTGTATTCCTATATCACAATCAAATAAAAACATGAAACACATGTATGTCAAAGTAATTGGTATATTATCCATCAACATGGAACTAACACATATATGCCAAAGAGCTAATAGAACACATTTATGTTGAAAATATTTTTGGAGTTTTGAAGGTTTTTTATTTTTTTGGTATTTTACAATATTTGAAACCATATAGTCTGAAAAGTCTTCAATTCAGGAGCCAAAATACTATGTGGTGGCCTTGCTTGCCAAAATTGTTTATACTAGACGAGTGATAAAAGTGATGTTTTTGCTATTAACTCACTACCAATAATTTTATTAGTACTTATCCCTTATATCTATAATATAGGATATGAACTTATTTTTTATCATATTGGAAAATAATACATTATTCTGTAACATTAACAACTACTTTCATATCATTCAACCATTACTATCTAAGGTGTAAAGTCAAGTATGGTTCTTGGTACATGATCAATATAACAAGGTCAAATACCTTTGGTCCTCAATAAATAGGTAAAATGATATACCCAAGAGATTTTAGAAAAGATGGAAAATAGTGTAACTCATAATTATTATGTCCCATCTACTGTAATATTGTAATGTTGCAAGTTGTGTTCTAATTGTTTACATAAATCTTGAGTTGTGGGTGATGGACCCCATAAATATTTGTTTAAATGGTTATATCTTCATGCATTGGTCACTTTATAGAAATTTTCTCTTTTAAAATATTGGAAATATGTGGTCTTTCCATTTTTTAGACATAATTTGTATGCACCCTTCATTATTGTATTTATGAATTAGGTTCTTCTATGCCTCACATTGATTTGTATTATGGCCAATGATCTAATGATATTTACAATATGGTACCTTGTCTTTTATAGGTAGAAGTATAATGAATGATCTATGTTTGGTAGAAGGTAAATAAATAATTCTACATTCAAGTAACATAGATAACATGGTATTTGTAGTATCTTTCTATATCGTGATCTATAAAGTTTGTTATGAATCCTTTTGAGAAGACTCCACATTATTCACATGATGAATTTGCATCTATCCCTTGTAAGGTTAAGTCAATATTTTTAGCCATTAGGGATGTATTAAATAACAAGAATTTACACGTTCTCATATTTTATCTTTACTCTTAACTTGATTAAGTTTGTTATCTTTTGAAAGTGGATTTAGCTTATATGTACCAGGACCTATAAGTTCGAATAGGTTATGCAAAAGGTGATCAAGTGGATAAAATTTTAATTTTCACATTTTCTCATCTATTATTTCATAAGAATTTTCATCATCACTATCATATTAGTTTGTAACATGGCCATCTATCTATTCAATGTTTACCAATAACTAAAGCTCCAATATTGGGGGTTCTTGGGGTTTTGGTATCATTGGTTCATTTGGTGACTAATCTTGATCTTGATGTATAATTATGTCCACCTTAGTGGTTAGGGCCTTATTTGATTTTGGATATGGAGGAGTCATTGTACTTTAATCACCCATTTCAAAAGTATGTATCTGATCAAGAGGAATGCATTATTTAAATGGTATGTACCACCATAAAGATGCCCTCTATTTTAGAATATATCATATTATAGAATTGTGAAAGGTGTATCATTAGTAGGAATTATAAATAAGGTCCCATAATGTATGAATTATAAACATCTATGAATTTTATAAGGGACTAATTCTATTGAATATATCCAAGGTATACCCAAAAATAAATTATAATGTAATGACTAAGACATCACCTGAAACATAGTTGGGACTATTTTTGGCCCCGACGTCAAATCCAAAGTGATTGGCCAACTGGAGGGCTATGTGAATTGTCAAACCCATTTATACGCATGACTAATTTTTGAATAATATTGGCATTCATTCCCATTTTGGTTAGGAAGTTTATGCCAAAAATGTTTAGGGATGATCTATTGTCAATGAACACTCTTTTAATACCCTTATTTTTCATGATTACTTTTATGAATAAAAATAACTCTTGGTCAATAATATATTTGGATGGTAAATATGTATAATAAATTTTAAGCAAATGATATATCTTTTACTTAATAAAATTCCTTTTTCTTTAACCACTTAATCATACATTCAAGATATGTAATACAACTAAAAGCAATAACATGCACCACATGATAGAGAGAGAGAGAGAGAGAGAGAGAGATACACCAAAATTTACATGGAAACCCAAAATGGGAAAAAATATGGAGAATGGAGAAAAATCTCAAGTATATAAATGAGAACCAACTCAAATTGAAAAGTTCACAAGCACCAACTTGTAGGAGTCCCAACCCCTTTGCTGAGCACCAACACAATAATGATTTATGAGCACCAACCCATAGGAGCACCAACCCCTCTTGTGTATAAAACACCACTATCTCTCAATGTTGCTTTCTTAACAAATTATAACATACTACTATATCTCTTCTCTTTTCTCTGCTCTCCTATACTCTTTTTAGCTAGATTAAATTATTCACTTCCATAATAGAAATGGTTTACCAATTCTCTTTTTATAGCTTTCTGAATGACCTTTGGTATTCACACCTTGTGACCTTTCAACTAACATGGAAAATGGTGCCAAACTTACATGACCTTTGAATCCTTTCTTTGTCTTTACCTGGTGACTCTTTGAATTCCTAAAGGTGATCCTTCATGGGAAAATGCATCTTTTCCCTCTTTTGCCTTTAGTGATGACTCTTTAGATTCCTCAAGGTGACCCTTCATGGAAAAATACATCCTTTTCCTCTTTTGTCTTTAGTGATGACTCTTCAACTTCCTCATGGGGCCTCTTTTATCTTTATGCAATGAAAAAATATATTCATTAATATTTAATTAATATTAACACACTTTATCCTAGATATAAACATCAAAAACACCTTTAGGCATTAAATGATAATTTGACATCAATGAAAATATTACAACAATCAAAGGTAATGAGCTTGGCATTGTTCTTGAAATATTTCATGATATCCACAAAATAAGTAGGCTCAATATCACTTGGAACTTGTCTTCCATAATGCCTCATATAGTATATCCTTGTAAAAATTAGATTACTTTAGGAGATCAAGGATTGAAATCTTAACATATGTATTTCTTAATTGGTCAATAATGTCATATCCCTTAAATTTCATTACAAGCTTAGGTTTAAGAGGCATTTGTATATTATCAAGTGGCATAATGGGTTGAGAAACCTTACCTCTTTGAGTAGTATCAACATGGACCACAAAATCTAATATAAATTATGGATGAATAATGGTGTAGGATGAAATTTATCATTCAAATAATATTTAGGTATAATAAATGATTTATAGCATGCACATTGACATCTAAATACTAGTTTTATAACATTGAAAAAGTTTTTTTAAGAGAGATCAAGTATTATTCCCACTTAAAAACCCTCTCATTATTCTCATAAATTTACTTAATAGATTTAACATGTAATGTAGCAAAAAATAACAAATATCACAAATTAGAACCCAAAATGGGTGATAAATACATCTATGTTGCACATATTTTATAGTAATCTAGGATCAATAATAGAAAAATAAATAAACCCTAATTAAGTTAGGGTTTTGAATTCACATCAGGTTAAAAAAAATTCAACCCTAATTTGGATGTAGATCCTAATTGGGTAGATAGTGTTCATAATATAGAAATGAGAATTCATAAGGGTGATAATCAAATCTATCGTAATTCATTTAAATGCTAAACTTAGATACAACATATGTTGAAATTATTAAATTGGGATAGGCTAAAAATATAAAGTATAATTATACTAGATATGTAAATGATAAAGGAATAATTTACTTAGCTGGTTCTGATGCTAACATAGTTATATATATAGAAAATGTAGGAAATAGACTAGGAGAGGTTTCTAGAATAGTCCCAAATTTTGGATTGAGTGCCTCTAGATATGCATACACTAGCATTAGCTTTGGATGTTAACATCAAAAATACTGTTTGAACTAGATGCATATATCCTATATGAAATATCTTATAGAAAAGGATGAAATAACCTAGTTGCTTCTAGTTTTGTCTTCACCTTTGTTCTAATGCATTTAAATCTGGGTCATGGGCTATTTCTCCTCATGAAATGGTAAAATATTATTTCATCATCTTCATTGTGACCTTTGTAATAATGGGTTAGTGGGATCATGGTGTTAATCTAACCCCAAATACCCCTATATCAATGGTTTCTACATAAATATCCATTACTCCAAATAGGGCCTTAATGTGATGTAGTTATCCCTTATTGTGTTGGCTTGTGTGTGCACAAGAGTGCAATATGTGGAAATCAAGTAGAAAAATGACCAAGCTTATAATTTGGAAAATTAGGCTCTTGGGCTACTCCTTTAGTACTTCATACTTATAGATGTGTAGTACATATGATTGATATGTGAATAAGAATAAATAGTGAGGCTTTTCTCAATTGAATGCTCTTTGGTACGAATGCTAGTTAATGAATTAATAAGGAGTGATTGTGAATATATGCCACTCTTATCAAGGAATATCTCACATTTAAAGAACTTAGACAACCATTAGTAGATGTTTCATTTTAAAATTATATGAATTTAGGTCATTGGATACCTATATCAGGTAGGACACTAGCATTTATGTAAAGGTCTAGGACTGATGGTTTTGTTATGGCAGCTATAAAATAGGTACAAGATTAGAACTTGTAGGGGCATAAGATAAACATATTTTAAACATTTTGTGAAAGATAAAAGGTATGGGTCATTAACATGAGACTAGTTGGTCCAAGAGATGGGCTAAGGGTCACATGATAGAGTATATGTGAGACTTCCAAAAGTGGGAAAGGTCCATAACTAAGAGGAATAACCAATGTTTGAGTTTACCATGTGCACAAGATTGAGGTGTTGTATAACTCATTAAATATAATCTACATAAACATGTTCCTATTATTGATACTTTAAATAAAACATAGAGAAAAAATTATGGGTTCCATGAATCCCTACTCCTTTTATTACCTCATCAAGTCCACAAAGTCTTATGACACATACACAAATAATTACATAGCCTACAACACTAGATATTAATCATATACATGCTCCTTAGTAGTACCACTAGTTTGATATGCCATATCCAGTGTTAAGAATATTTATAGATGAACATAATTTAGATGAGATAAATTTTTATACTTTACCTTAACCAAAAATTCAAAAAAATACCAAAAACATTCAAAATATTCAAAAATATTATTTTTTAGCATGATCCTAGATGCATTATTTCTTATGCATATGTTTTTTTCTTCATGTTAGCAAATAATATATCATTATTTTAATATATACACATATGTTTCAAGATTCATTTGAGTATGATATAAGCACACCCAAATACATGATATATTCACATATGTTTTATGCTTCTTTGATCATGATACACCCATGTTACATTATTTTATGATCACTTTCCATTATCATGTTTGATATTATATATAATTACAAATGATTATATCCATGATTACACCTTTCATAGTGAAATCAATATGATATGTACTTAGTATTGCTTGAAAACACATATGTTAAGGAAGCAAAATGTTACATTCATGCTAGTTGCTAATTTTTGTCCTAGTTTTCCATTCTATGCACTTCTTTGAGTGTGTTCCTTGATTGATATTGTCTTACATTATATTGTTTGTTCGAGAATTAGAATATAACCCATTGATTGTGGCTCTTATGCCTATGCTTATCTATTTTGACATTTGAATATGTCATTTTTTATTGTATGTGGACATTTGAATAAGTCAATCAATGCTTTATCTAAATTTTACTAAGTCATTTACCTTAAATTATTTGGCATTTGAACATGCCCCTTATATGAGGTCTATTTGGAATAATTCTTGTTGCTTTGATTTTGAGTGCTCTTGTGTGTATTATTGATTAATTTATAATATTTTACCGTTACTATCTATACATTTCCATGATCTATATCATTCTTGTTAAGACTTTGTGTGATCACATATTACGTAACTCATTGATATATATACCTATACACGATATGTTACATTATCCATCACAACTTATACAATTATCTTATCCTTTTGAGGTAAGGTAACTATAGGATTATACTTCCCCTCACCAAAAATAGGGGACATGTCATAAAATCATGAATTCCACACATTCCCAATTTTATGTTATAGTGTTGGCATGCCAAAAAAGCATGACCTCCACACTTATTCAGTACTATGTATTTCCAGATTATAGTGGGGGCATGTTATGGAAACATGATCTCCACATTTTACATTAGTTTCAAATTCTCCATATTTAGTTGGGGCATGTAATAGAAATATGTCCTTCACACTTACACTAATTTTATATTCACTAGATTTCACACTTATATGATTTAGATACATATTTGTGGCAACATTCTATATATTGGTACCATTATTATACCCAAATTTTAGATTGATAGATATATGAGGTACATATACCATGAAAAGGGAACCTAAAACTATAAAATCAAATCATTTCCATATTTTAAATATTGTTATGGACTTAAACTATACCCAGGTTGGAATTTTATGGACTGTTATTGAGCCAATCTACTGTAGTAGTTGGTTCACCTTTGGAGGGTTGAGTTGATTAAATTTATAAATATTACCAAGAAAATAAGTTAGATTTGATTAAATATTATAAATTTACTATAATCATAGTTTGGATTTGATGAAATCATCCAACCTCACTAGATATATGTTGTGATTTGACTAAATCATTCATAATCACCAAATCATGCACATATTTGGGTTACACAATTGAGATGAAACAAGCTCAATAGATGTTTTTAAATTCAAATTTACACCAAGGTTGGGGGCATGTGCCATTCAATATATATATATATATATATGCATTTGTAGGTTTAGGTTTTTCCTAATCTCATATTCAATGATTCATAATGAGGCATCCTTTCTAATCAAATTACTAAAAGGTAAGATGGCTATATCAGACACATATTTACTCATAAAATTTTTCTTTTTATTTTCAAGTGTTTAAAATTATTTCAATTTTATATTTCATACATTGATTATATGTTCTAACGTTCTCTTAGTTGTATTTTAGTTACCAACAAAGTATTCAAATTGGGCTCATGAAAAGACAAGGGTGCTATACACATCTAGGTACACATTTATTTTCTTTAAATTACTAATTTCATTAATAGAATCTAGGGGGTGGAATGTAGATACTAAAAATGATTTATATAGTACCTGTGATGCTAGGGATTTGATGGAGGGGAGGATAAATCAAGTGTTAGTTTCCATTAAAATAATAAAATTAAAAACACACTAACAAAACATAACACCTCCATGCCTAGATCATAGGGGTAGATTAGTGAATAAAAACCAATTAAAAAATCACAAGTAAAATGTAATAAAAATAACCTTTCTTAATTTCCTTGAATTCTCCAAAAGATCTCTTCATTGACTTGCTCGACTTGTGCTCAAGAAGTCTGTGGCAATGGAGCTTGGCTATCTCCTTCTCTCTTTATCACCTTGGTTAGATCATGCTTGATTGATATAAATTTATGACTTGTAATATTATTCATAATTTTGGCATTATAACTCTATAGATTTCACTCTTGTCATAAAACCAACATTATAACATTACTATTTCCAAGCTCTCCAAATGAAGAGGTCTAGGCTTGTATATATAGGTTTAACAACTAACATTAACCCAAGGTGAGTTAGAGTGTAGTTAGATATTGGAATGGGTTAAAACCTAACCTTAGTGAGTTAATTAACCCTATTAGAGTTAAAAGGTGTCAAATGGTCATGATTAACAATGAATTGGTATATTTAGATATTTTAGGATATTTGACAACTCATAAAAAGGTAAAATTATAAATTCTTAGGATGTTCTTTGATTTTTAAATTTCCTTTTTGATAATTCATTTAATTGTTCATGGATAATTCAATTAGGCATTTGATTAGGTTTTAATTGTTAATTAATTCTATTTAGTCATTTTAGCATTTTAAAAGATTTGAATTAACGAATGTGTGCATTTGTCTCATTTAATTGAGTTATAAGCCAAATAGCATACTATGAAGCCAAATTTGAGATGCTTAGTGATTCTTAGGATATATTTGCAAAGGTTGGTAAGAATTGTTCTAAAGTCTGGTATGAATCCATCGGTGACCAATTTTATGTGTCTACAGTTTGCCCATGTTGGGGAAGGTGTTACAAGCTATAAGCACAGTAACATCTTCTCAAAGATTGAAAAGTTCCTATATGATTATAACTTTAATGGTAATGGATTAACCATAGTTTCCCCCTTAAGGGAGCAATTAGAAAAGGGTAACAATGGTCCCTCAAAATAAGGAAATTAGTGGACCAAATAGATGAAATGATGGGGTAGAATTGAATGATTTTCCCAAAGGCAATTATAATCAGTGGCATATAGAGATGCCCCAGTTAGGATAGATAAATAGGAAAATTTTCCCAAAAGGTGATTAGAATCATCAACATAGGTGGGATTAAAAAAGGTGAATGATTTGACTAAAGGTAGTGAATATTATTAACACTCAAATGGATGAAAACACAATGATTTTCCCAAAGGTTATTATAATCGTTGGGAATACAAGTGGGATAGTATATAATGGTTTAACCAAAGGTGGTTATAATTGTATCCCAATTATGGAAAATAAGTGGGATGATATATAATGATTTGCCCAAAGGTGGTTATAAACATTGTATCTCGATAGTGGCAAACATGATATGAAATGATGAGGGTAAACATGATACAGAGGATAAGGATGAACTAGGTAACTTGCTAGTAGGGAGATTTTCATCTGAACTAGTAAGGAAGAAAAATATTTCATTATTTAAGTAATCTATTTGGAATATAATTTGGACTACATTGGGAATGCTTTTAATGCTAGTGCTGGTGCCAAAGAGATATCATTTTTGCATTTTCCATGTAGACCTATCAAAATTAGTTTTTGCTATAGCACATGATGGGCATCATGATAGAATACCATGAGGACTTGGCCAAATATGCATAAACAATGACTCCTAATCCAATAAATAATTGAAAAAATACACCAATGATAAAAACCATGATGATAATGCTGATGTCTAAATATGGATGGATTTAATAATAATGCATAAGGAATCACCCAATAAATGCATGTATATTGAATCGAGGCATAGTACTAAAGGGAAATAAAGAGGCATACTAACAAACAAAAAACAAGAAACACATAGAAAATAAAAGAAACAAAATAATATAAAGAGAAATAATAAATAAACAATGGTTAATCATAATGTTACTACAAAAAACATGACATAAATAAGACAAAGAACATTGCCCCTAGAAAAAAGGTGATAACCTAACAAACAAATAAAATGGGGGAATAGAAAAAAAGGAAGGGGGTGACTGAGATGTGTCCATATGAACTAGGTAAGTGTATGCTACCTACATAGTTCCATGGACATAATATCTAATAAAAACTTCAAGCTAAATGTAGTTCTCCCAAGAAATGGCATTGAAGAAAATGATGAGAAAGAAAACATGATGGATCTGAATGGATTTGTAAAATGGAAAGAGTATGGGATAAAGAGGCAAAAAAGGATGGGAAACTAAACGACAAGTATTTTCTTATGACTTAATGAGGGTTCCTAAAACATTTAAGGCAAAGAAGTGGTTAATGTTTTTGGTTTTTAAATAGGTTTCAATTTTTTTTAGAATTTTGGAGTATCTCAACTCAATCAAGAATGATGATCTACTAAACAATCTAAGGTCATAAAATGATGAGATTGTTCAAACTTAAAATGCTCACAAAATTATGAGAACATGGAGAAGGGGTAACTAAGATGACCTCAACAAGTATCGAGCACTACCCACATAGTCCCATTAGGACCTCAAGTCATATTAGTTCTACCCTGTAGTAGAGGAACCTAATTAGTGTAGTATCCAATTCAAACAAAATAGGCATAGTTGGCATAATGGCATAATACAACATAGGAATGGTGAGTTGGTATGTAGGGGCATAATAAATAAATGTTTCCCCTAGTTTGGCCATAGGTGGTTATAATTAGGAAAATATCAATGATACTAATTTTCCCATAGGTAGTTATAATTAGTAGCAAGATTAGTGAGATACTGATTTTATCAAAGGTAGTTATAATCAGCCACACACAAACAAGACATGATATATAATGAAACAAGAAATGAAAGATGCAACTACCAGAATTTATGCCATACTATTATAAAATATGGCCTCTATCTAGAATTCTTAAAATAACTACTAAAATTGATCTGAATATTCATGCTAAAAGTGGAATCAATGGATGAACCAAGGTCAAATAGGTTAGGTAGGGAGGATCAAAACATGTTGGTTGATAGAAAAGTTATGGTAGAATGGCATGGTGGAATGGTAAAGTGATAGAATGATAGAATGGTATAGTACAAAAAAGAATGGTGATAATTGGTATAACTTGAAATGATCCTCATAGATAATACACCAAGACACTCAAGGGAAGTAATGATTGAGGTGTATAATGTTCATTGGCTTATCAACTCATCAAGTTCATCCCTGTCTAGTGTGGTGAGCCTATATGATCTAGTGCCATAGTCTGTAATAATAATGAAAGGACCTACCCAATTGGGATTGAACTTGATTTTATGCTTCTTTTTAGCCATGGTATTATTTTGGTTCTCTTTAAGGATAAGATCACCAAGCTCAAATTCTCTATGTTTCACATGTCAATTGTAGTGGCCATGAAGTCAATTATGATATGCCTATAGGTGGTTTACTGCATCCATGCATTATTCATCAAGTAACTCCAACTCTTATAGGTGAGTTAATCAATAGTCTTTGTCATTTGGGACATGCTTCAAAGAGATGCATAATGAAGGTAACTTGAACTCAATGGGAGGAATGGACTTAGTGCCTTAAATAGGTGAATATAGAGTGGTACCTATGGGAGTACAATGATTGGTATGGTATGCCTAAAGGGTACACAATATTTATAAGTGCTAATCATGATTGACATCATTGAAAATATTTGTAAGGATGTTAACAATGGTTTTGTTAGATGCTTTAGCCTGGCCATTACCTTATTGGTAATATGTCATGGAAAAATGTTATGTAATTTTGTACTTGGCACATAACAATTTGACATCCTTATTTTTGAATGATATACCATTATAAGATATAATGTAAGAGTGGATTCCATAGTGGAAAATGAGATGGTTAAAGATGAATTTGGAAATTAACTTTCTAATCATGTAAGTGAGGGGTATAGCTTCAAACCACTTAGTGAAATATTCAATGGAGGTAAGGATATGCTTATGGCTATCAGATGAGGTGGGGTTTATTTTCCCAATGATATCAAGGCCCCATGTAGAAAATGGAAATGGTATTAGCATTGGTTTAAATTTTTTGGCTAAGTTATGAATAAGATTGGCATATCATTGACATTTATCATAACTTTTCACATATACAGTTGCATCTACATCAATCATTGGTCAATAGTACCCAATACACATGAATTTTTTGGATAGGACTGCCCCACTAGTGTGGGTTCCACACACTCCTTAATGAACTTCCTATAATTCCAATGTAGATTCTACTAAATTTAAATAATGAAGTAGAGTTTCTTCAAAATTATGGTGATATAGGGTTAGTTTGAGTAAGGTATAACAATAGGAATTGTAGAAGAAGGCTTTGTATTGTTTATGGGATAAGATGGGTGGTAAAACATGGTCATGTAAATAGGCACATAAGTATGAATACCAAGTAGAGCTGGGACCAGTAATATCACATATCATTATGAAATTTGAAGGATCATGAGTTGGTGCTAGCTTATTTTTAGTGAGAAATTGGTATTCTTTAGCTATATCTATTTGTTAAATCAAAGATCTAATGGTAGCTGTATACATCTAATTCCTAACACTATTTATGTTAAAATTGTCAATATTACTCGATTTTCATTTAAATGCACATTTTAGGTCAAAATTCATAAAACACAATAAATGGTTTGAGCTTGTCACTTACAAGTGCCAATTTAGGCTAATGTATCCCTAAATGGGGCAATGCATTTTATGTGATTCCTAACTTTGATCAATTCATTTCAAGTCAAAGTGCTGATTTCACCTTTTTGTGCTCTAGATCACTCTTTTCTTCTAATTTTTTTAGTACACATCACGTACCTTTGTTATGTTGTGTTGGAAATGTCCTAATTTGGAATATGGTTTCAATGCATCTAACATCACCTTCCAATTCTTCTTGAGTCAAATTATGACCCAATAATATGACTTTTTAATGATTTTGATTATTTGAGGGCCAATTTATAGATAATTACACAAATTATGATTAATCTTCTTTAAGGCTAATTAATTAAAATTAAGAGATTAAGTGGATTTTTCATGGAATTTATTGAATATTTCTTTTTGGAAATTGATTTCTATTAAATGCATCACCTAATGACATCATTTTTTGAAAAGACATTCTTAGGTCATAAATACATAAAATGTCTAAGCCATGGCCTCCCATGCCGCATTAATGCTTTCCATGCCTCATTAATTCATGTTATTCAAAAATAATTATGAAGGCATTTATTGATTTTAGCCTCTAAAATTGAATGGATTCTTGGCCACACATCTTGATCTCAAGATAGATGGTCATAATTCATTCTGATCAATCTCAAAAATATATAAATAAAGAGGCCATGAACATCATTTTTAAGCTTAATTATTGTAATGTTATAATGCTAAAATGTCTTCACAACTCATTTGTGTTTTTATTATTGTATTATTCATATGTAGAGTAGCTTCATTTGATAGGCAAATTAGATAGTTTCAATATCATGATCCTAGGTTTTATAGAGTGTTCTTGAGACATTGGAGAAGTTTTCCACCATTGTTGATGAAGACAAGAATGCTTGATCAAGGGGAAAGCATGTTTTTGAGCTACCCTTGGGTGATGGAATCAATTTGGGAAGGTAACTAGTATTATTTTCTTTCATTTTATTCTTCATTGTCATTAACAACCCACGTATAAATAGTTTGGCTTGATGTGTTTAACTCTTGAAGTATTTTTATTTGATTTCTTAGACTAATGCTTGAATAATATTTCTTGTAATCCACTCTAAATTTTGACATGCCTAGTGGGACCTAGCATCACAAATTTTGTCAAATATAACCTACAATAAAACTACTAACCATTGTCTTGTATGATCTTGGAGTGTGGAGACAAAGAAAGTGAAAATTTGAGAAAAAAATCCATTTTTTGGGAAGTCATAGTTTTGTTACTGTAAGTCATGATTTGGTCCTTTGGCATACAATCCCACAACTCACATAGTCACAATATTTTCTATTCGAGTAATGGAATTTCCTAAATGAGTCATAGTATTGTCAATAAACTATTAGCATTTAGGTGATAATACCACAACTTGTAAGGAGTGATATTTCAATCCTACTACTCATAAGTAGTGATAATGCAACCCCACTAATGGGGTTATAAACCTAAATAGTGGGATTTTCAACCCAATTAGTGGTATTATTAAACCTGAATAGGGATATTATGATTTCCTTTAAATTATGAACTTGAATAGTGGGATTGTCAACCTAAGTAGTGGGATTGCCAAACCCAAATGGCAATATTATTGACCCAAATCATGATATTATTGACTTGAATAGTGGTATTAGTGACCCAAGTAGTGATATTATGATTTCATTTAAATTGAATTGAGTAGCGATACTATGATTTCTTTTAAATTGACTTGAATAGAAAAATTGTCAACTCAAATAATGATATTACTGACCTAAGTAGCGATATTGCTAACCTAAATAATGATATTATTTACCCAAATAATAGGATTGTTAGCCTGAGTAGTAAGATTATGATTTATATTAAACTAACTTGAGTAGTGATATTGCCTATATGTGTCACAAATTTATAGAGTAGTGGGATTGCACTATGTGAAACCCAAGAGCTAATATTACAAAGTTATTTGTCTCATTTGGAAAAGTGCTTCAAGGATAAATGAAACTTTAAATTTTTCCTTGTAGGGACAACTTTAAAAATGATCTAAACAAGCTTAGCCTTGTTTTTTAAAACTCTTTTTAAGTGATTAAAAAGGATTAGGAACATTTATTTTGGGTGCTTAAAGAAACAATTATATGTTTGCTTGAATGTTTTGTAGTTGTTCTTTACAAGTTTTTACATCTTAAAGCTAAGGGGCTAAAGAACATCACTACACATTTCTTTTAGTGGTTTAAAATTGAACACACTTTAAATTTTATCTTTAATAGCTCATTGATTTATTAAAATTGATTGGCAAAAAGAAAGTTATGCATGTATGCTCTTCCCCCATCCCCTATAAGGAACTAGTGGGATCAAAAGCACCAAATTTATTGTAAAGTGCCTTAGTCAAAGGCATAAAATAGAAGTTATGAAGGCTCTCCCCAAGACCCACATGGCTTGGGTGATCTAGAAACAACCTTTAATCTCTGATTGTATCTTAGATTGTGAGGGAGCCCATGAGTTCTGTAGGAAAGATTTGACCTAAGTCTTCATCTCCCACCATAGTATTCAACCCCTCTCCATATGAGGGTATATAAATTAGGATCACCCCACTAGGAATGATGGTTTGAGTGGTTAAACCATCTCTAATCATTTGGGCTATGCCCATGATGTATGATCATGTTAGACATCACACTACACTAGGCAAATGATAGATGTAGTGGTTGTAAAAAGGGAAATACCTTTTTACAAGAAGCCATATGACATGGATCCAATTGACATGTTACTTCTCTCACATGTTGATGTGAAAGTCTTGTGCATGGGATCTATCTAGAAATATTTGAAAACTTACTGGTTTAGTTAACACCACTTTGCCACACCTTATTAGTTAAGGCGTAAGATTATTAATTAGTTAATTTGTCTTTGTCTTAGATTAATTAGTCTTATTTTGGGTCAAAACTTACTTCTTAACTAAAATATCATAACAAACACACTATCCACAATTTTCTTGAACAAAGAGGTGTTACACTGTCCAAATGAAATCATAATTTCTTTTTTCAAATTTGTCATAATAAGAATTATGTCATCATTGGTCTAATTGGTACAGTTATGCTACCCATTTGAGTCTAAATCATTTGATAAATTTTCTTAAGTCTTGTTATCACTCTAGAGTGTACCCTACTTGAAGATGTGAAAAACACACCCTCACTCCAACTGATATAATTAGAACTTCTTAGAGTTTGGGTGACTCTATGATGAGAATAAACTCTAGAGAGGGTTGGTTCCCTTAAGATTTATCTATTAAAACTAAACTACTATGGTTTCTTGGGGTGAAAAGGGAAGAGAAAAACTTAAAATAAATCCTAGTTAAAAGGGGTGATACACCTAAATTTTCCAAATCCTCTAAAGTTATTGAAATAAATGCACACATATAATCAATGAAATTTATATTTCTATCCTTAAGCAAAAAATGTTTCAGATGAAGGGTTAAAAACCTCTTCAAATGACCTACAAAAAGGTGAGATAGAGAGAGATAGGTGAGGAAGGGACCTAAAAAAGGGATATAAATCTCACTTATACACTAATGCACAATCAAATACACACTATTCTTTTATCAAAACTTAGATATAGAATGAAAACTTCCTTTATTGATAAATGGTCTAGCTTACAATTTCTCCCTTAGCTTCAAGAATTATGAAAAATGGCTTGATTAAGGCAATAAATATGTCTTAAACCATAATTACAACCAATGTGGAGTTAAAAAAGGGGAGGGTTAGTATTGGTTGACTCAACTCAAGACTAAATCCTTTTATAATGTTTTAAAATAATCATTAAAAGCTTTTCCCTTTACAAAAATTGCATGCCTTTCAAACTTTGGCATAGGAATATGGATGGTGGGCCCATGTGATAATTCAATTATCTCCATGCATAATGATATGCCAATATTCAAACATAAACTCTACTTGATTTAAATGTGAAGCTGAGTTGGAACATTGAAAGTCCTCCTTTGCATGGAAAGCAAGAGTAAATGTGGCACTTTGACAATTAGTCAACTAGAGCTCAAGATTAGTCAACATCAAATGAACCTTCCCTTGCATGAAAATGGACCTTGAGGATTGAAAAGTGCATGAATTTTCATGATAAAATTAGATATATGGTGTATAAACTCCCTTATGAAACTTTTAACAACCTTCTAATATCAAACTCAAACTTAGCCTTTTGAACAATTAAGCCAATTTGACTAGTAATCCAAATAGGTCCATTTTGCAAACTTGGATGCTATGAAACCTGAAAAATAAGCCATAAAACTTGAAAAAACAACATTATACACCTTTAAAATAATTCTTCATCATCAAAATTATGATTTTGATGAGAAAAACTGTGCTAATTCATCAACATGCTTGACTAGGCCAATTTTGCACTAATTTCCAAAAGATTGGCCATTTTGATTGAGATGATAGGAGAACCCTTAGGATTATTTATAATAAAATTAATACTTGAATATTAATAAAAATATATAATCTTAGAGCTCCAATGATTAAATTCTATTAAATTTCCCTGTACTTCAATTTACACATTTTTTCCATGAATAATATGATTTCTACCCTCATCTGTATAGATATATGCACTAAATTTACATTTTTGGAATCCTCTCAGAGTTGAATTGATGTTTTAAAAGGTTTTAGGTTGATTAATAATTTTTTTTCAACAAAATCCACTTTTATCAAAACTATTTTTTAAAGGTGCTTAGGAAGGTTTTAAAGCTAGAACTTCAAACTGATGATTCATGAGGTAAAAACCTCCAAATATCAAACCACTTCCATTTATGCGTATAAAAATTACCCTTATAAAATCCATAAAAATATTATACTCCCATGTGAAAGATATTAAAATTTACCACATGAATGAATTTTACTTGTAGGAAATTGACTGCATTCTAGGCTACCTACACTCTTAATGATTGTTCATAAATATAAACCATTAAAATTATCTAAATTTATCATTAATTATAATTAAATATGGTTATTTAAAACATACTAAGAGCATTCAGCCCAACTTCACATGTGGTGAACAAAATGAGCATCTGAACATGTGGCTTGGAAGGGTGCCTAAAACTACAAAAAGTGAAAAACTTCACTAAAATGAAAGTATCTCCTTAAAAAATTTAAAAATCTTGAAAAAATTGTTCTAGGACCTTTAAAAATCTATAAAAATACTTTTAAATTCATTTTTCCATGAAAATTCCAAAAATGCCTTTTTGGCCTAAGTGCCTATTTATCTACAAAACACTATGTGAGCATAGTTTGCATAAAATTTGGAGTTATTACACTCTCCACAGGTATTATTATGATGTAAAAATATAAATACATGCTTATAAATCTTTTACTTAGCACTATAAGCTTCTGAGGCACTTTGGGACAAAGCATGCTCCAATGGTGATCTTCAACGAATAGGCTAAGGTCTGAGACAAAAAGCAAATATGTGCACTTTTTTAATGGATATTAAAATTTTCATGATGGTTACCCAACTCATGATGACCCTTTTTAAAATTTTTTAATGTTAACTCCACCTGTAGCTCCCAAAATCTTCAATTTTCTCCAAATTTTGAAATTCATGCATGGACTATCTAAAATTTTGACTGAGTTTTGGTGTTTTGTAGGTTAATTTTATGTATTTATAGGCTTTAAATTTCAAAATAATATTAATTAAGCTCAATATTCCTTTTAGGAGTTTGGAAATATCCTCTACCCCTATTTTCAAGTATAATAAGACCTCTAAACAAGGCATTTAGGCATAAAAAATGATTGATTTATTTTGCTGCAAGTGGATATTGATGTAGATTAAAACATGTTCAGTGTCCATTCCATCTTCAAAAAATTATTTAATACCATTCATACTAGTTAATAATCTCAATCATCTCCTTGTAGTCATTTGATCTCTTTATATACAGTTTTAGGCCTCCTTCATTCATATTCTGTGCAAATCTGATGTACCTATGCCTAGGTACTATAGGTTCCTCCTTTTACAAGTTCATTAATGATATTTTTATCCTTAACTCCTTACCCATACTTAAATATTCATTATCCAACTCATTATCATGATGATTCATCAAAATTTAAAAAAAAACCTCATAATAAACTAAAACCTTTATATTCATAATGATTGTAAGGTGGCTTCTAACCTTTGAGTCAACTAGGCTCATAATATGTTTCAAATTTAAGATGAGTATACTAATAAAAACTTAAAATCGCTCTTTTAATCTTTTAGTTAATTACTATCCTCATGAATATAGCCTATTCTCTTTATGACTATTGGTGATTTGTACAAGCCTGTAGGTGAACATTGAAAACCTTTTAGGCCCTCTATTAGCTTAACAGAGTCTGCTACTCTTGAAACTCCATGAGATTAGTATTATTAAATAATCCCTTCCCTTGATGACCAACTAGTAGTATATAAACCCTTGGTCTATACTACTCAAAGGTTTAGGCCATCCTTTATCATGTTACAGGCCTGTAGGGTTTCAATTGGCATTTTAGGTTTTATGAGTGTCACTAAGTTCAATTCAAGACCTCACATGTCTTGTATGGTTTTATTTCATTGAATTTTATCCATCCTAGATTCAAAAACTCCATTGAAAGCGTTCACCTTCAAGATATCTCTTCAAAATCCCTTGACTATACCTCCAAGTGCCAATTCCCTTCCTTGGATGTAGGCTCTCTTCTTCATGTTTGCATGGATAGGGGAGTGAAAAGATAGTAAAATGATCACATGAGATAATTAATTGAGTTGATCCATGTCACCATGATATCACATGACTTGAAACTCTCTAGACATGATCAACACTCTTGACAAGGTCTTTCTCATTCCAAAATCTCTACTTGACTATAGGTTGCTTCTTTAGGTGTTAGTTATAGTTAACTTACCCTTAAGGCCTATCTTGAAACTCAAAAAGTGCCTTATCTTTCTTTGTTCATATTATATTTCCAAATCCATAATTTATGATGGCCAAACTAATATCCTTGCCCTCAAAAGGTCCACTTTACCTAACTATAGACCCTCCTTGGCTATAGGCATTGATCTGTAGGTGATCTTTTAGAATGTATGGCTATAGGTGAGAATGTTCTCCAATATCCTCATTGAGTCTTAATATACCTGGTTTTTATTTTTCCATGAAGGGTAATCCACATCAATGTCCCTTAAAACTTCAAAACCCTACTCCCTTGGCAAATATCAAACATTGTTGACTGTGGCTTTAGGATAACCTACCCCTGTATAGACTGAGACAAGATTTAAAGCTTGGGCTTACCCTTTTGAATTGTTTTAGCCATAATAACTCCATCTTACAAGCCCTTTAAAATTTTCATGACTTTGACCAACAAAATTTTGACTCCTTGTGAGCTGTAGGGTCTCATAGTGGCTATAGGTGTTAATCAATGTTCAAATTAGGCTTGTTTGAAACCTTGAAAAGCCTATTCCTCCATGACAAAATGTAGAGGTTTCCTTCAAGATCAAGTATGTTATTTAAAAAATCAAAACAAACCTTCTTGATTGTATTCTTCATCTAAGCATAATGACATTGAACCTTCATCATAAGGGCAACTTGTATAGACAAAAGCCTCTATAAAACCCTAAAAATGGATTTACATTTGATTTGATCCCTATTATTATCCTTCATTAAGCTTGATGAAGATAATTGTATGGACAATAGAAGAGATCTCCATTGACACTTTTGATCCATGCTCTCCATAACATGTGTATGTATGTACTATTGCAGTCTCTTTTTCATGGCTGTGTATGATGTTTGGCCATTGAAAATACCCTCTACTCATAAGACCATGAGGAATTCTATCTTCTTACTTTCTCATGAAAATACTTGCTTAATATTCTCTAGCCTTAAAGAAAGCCTATCTCACTTTGATTAATCATTGCACTTTATGTTCAATTTTCTAACTATAGGACTCCTTTTGAGTATGTTTAATGTTCTTTAGGCCTGATGGCTATAGGTAGTCATTCAGCCTATAAAGCCTTTTTTGAACTTGATTGCTCTCCATGACCATGGTTCTTGATCATGTTAGATTTTGAAAAAAGTCTGATTTGACTTCAAACCCTCATTGTACACTCATGGTACCAATCCACCTTCTCAACTATGTTAAGATCTCATACATGGTTGAAGGTGAATTTCAAACCCTCGTACGATAATATAGCTTTAAAATGTCTTATTCTACTTTTTGAAACATAATGAATTGATTGTATACCTTATACCATGTTTTGCCAGCTTGAAAAACCATCCTCAAAAGTGAACATATATCTGCCATTGTAGAAGGTTATATGATGGTTATTTATCTAGACAAGGGACTGTCTAAGACCTTAAGAAGGTCTCAAAAGCATATTTAGTCCTCATTCCTCCTTATGGTTACTTAATGAGGTCACCTTTATTAAGAATAATAGAGAGAATATCACACTATCACCTTGATATTGATGCCTAAGGGTTTCCATATCTGTATGAGCCTACTGTTTGTCACTTTTCATGACTGAATATGCCCTTTGAATGGCCTACAAACATTCTTGATCATGCCATATTTTTCCTTGATTATCCTTTAGCTCGTTGATGGTGGTACCAGGAGATGGAGATGAGTAAGGGATGAAGACATGATGGAAAGATGAGGAAATACATGAAAGGAAGGTGAAAATGAAGCTAAAAACATAGTGATAATGGTTATGGTAGACAATGAGATGGGGATGGATGGGGTGTTGGTGGGAAGGAGCATAATGGAGCTTTACAAGGCCAAGATGAGGAACTATATACAAATATGGGCATAAAAAAATCATATCACATGAGTTTGAAGGCCATTATAGGAGTGAAAGAGGGTAAAATTCAAACCTATTATTCTAAAAAAACCTTAAAATTTGCAAAAGTTCCTTAACATATGCTAAACTAGCTCTTTTGAGACACTACAAAGCATGGAGATAAGTTTCCTTGTCATGAATATTTGGAGAATATATGATGAATAGGCTTGAAAACCATGAGAACTTGATGAAAATCCTCCAAACACCAAAATATTGAAATGTTGAAGCTAAAATCTTCTCCTTGGACTGTACAAATTCTCTTTACAAGCTTACTAAATGTAGATTTGGACTAGTTGAGTGTGTATCCTCTATTTAACCTTGAAATGGATGAATAAAACCTAAAGGATACCATGTAAGGGTAGATAAATACTTCAATATTCTGAAACAATTTGAATTTTCCCAAAACTCTACCCAGGTGTAGAAAATTAAAGAAAAACAACTACCTTTATGGTTGCTAGGCAACAAAATTTAGCCTAAGTTCTACTAGATAGTTATTGATCCTAGAGAATCAAATTGATAAATAAATTGAACATTTATGAATCCCTTTGAGTCTAGTTTCTTCACCCCAAAATTGAGATCTGTACCCTCCTCTAGAAGATCATACCATCAAAAAATCTATAGGCATGTCACCTTATGCCAATAAGTGGGAAATGTAAAGAAAGCTAGTTCTAAGCCTATATGTCCATTAAAATCCTTGAAACTATTGTTGAAATATGTATATCCCCTAAAAAATACTTTCTCATCTTTGTATTATACAAAACCATACTGATTCTGTACTATTGCTTCAAAAATGGGTAAAAAAAGCTCCTTTTGTTCTTTTGAAGGAAGATTTTCACTTCCACCACCTCAAAAAGAATGTTTGAGAATAATTTAGTGGATTAAGCATAAAAATACATATTTTTTACCCTTTTAATCAGAACTTTAGCATGTGGGATGGGAAAAGGGGTCTTTTGAGCTAAAAAACATATCAATTAACCTTTTCATAACTTGTAATTTTAGACTTAAGATAAATTGACATTTTAAAACATGAATAAAGATATTCTGGCACAATTTGATAACTTTTGAAACCATTTTTGATGCTTTTTACCCTATTTTGGCATTTTTGGACCCAAATTTGCACTTTTAGACCATAATTGACCAGTTTGATGAGCTACAAAGGGAAATTGACCATTTTGGAGAAAGTTTCAGATAATAAGGGTAGTAATTTGGCCTTGATAGGATAAATTAATAATAATTTTAGTGAATTTCAATGGTTAACCAGCCTGATGGTCAAAATAACTTAGAATTTTGGTAAGGATAGACCAAGACAAATACTAAAACTAGGAAAGCTAGCACACCAATACAAAAAGGAGAAAGTGACTCAAAAACAACATGTACATGTATGCACTTAGGGAAAGATAATAAAAACACTAAAAATTAAAACAATAACTACTGAAACATGTGCAAAAAATCACTTAGAGGAATGAAACTATGACTATGTACAAAGGAGTGACTCTCATAATAGCAATATTTAATAGACATCTCATTCACAGGAATGGGAAGTTCTCCACTCAATATAGATAATTGAAAAGCATTTTTATTCTTTCAATCAGTGATAATATAAGGTACACTCCAAAGGCAATCAATTGGCTTTAAACACTCCTCATCCTATTTGATCATTATATCTCCTTACTGAAATGTTTTTGATGAAGTTCTCTTGTTAAATGTCTTCTTGACCTACTACTGATTTGACCACATGGTATGCATAACATCATCTCTTATCTCTTCTAATTATCTTAATTCATTCATTCTTACCTCCATTGCATCACTTTCCAAAAGCTCTAATTGGTGTGTAAACTCCAAAACTAGAAGCTCTAATGAGATAGGCAACCTTTCTTCTTTTCCATTAAATATGAGATAAGGTGAATGACTAATGGCCTTCTTAGGGGTGATGCTATCAGCCCATAAAGTATTTTTCAACTTTGTATGCTAAGATATTTGATTATCTTCCATTGTTCTTTTGATGATCAAAATTAGGTTCTTATTAGTGGACTTAACTAGCCCATTACCTTGTAGATAATAATTGGATGAAGAAGTCAAATAAATACCATGTTCAAGAGCCCATTCATGTACATTTTCACTATTGAATGCCAAAGCATTATATAATATGATAGTAGAAGATGCTCAAAAATGGGTGACTACACTCTCATAGAATTCAAGCATCAAGTTCTCATTTACCTCTTTTAAAGACACTAATTCCATCCACTTGGTGAAGTAATCTATCTCTATCAAAACCCACTTATAACTAGTAGTAGATGGAGGATGAATCATGCCAATGAAGTCTAAACCTCATTGCACGAAAGGTTGCTCAACCTGAATTACCTTTAGTGGCATAACAGGTATTCCCTATTTACCTACAAACATTGCATACTTTGTACATTTCCTAACCCATGCATTTGCATATGTGAATACATTAGGAAAAAAATAACCAGATCTAAAGATGTGGTCTTGGCTACAAAATGACCTCTAGAAGGACTGTCATGAAATTTCTTAAAAAACTTGTCAAATTGACTAGTTTCAACACACCTTAAAAGCATACCTCCAATGTCTTTTTTATAAATCACTCCATCAGTTAGAATGTATGGTACTGATTGTAGCTTGAAGTTTCTTATTTGTGATGCAATAAAATCTCTTGGACACTCTCCAATTTGAAGAAATCTAGCAATGTTATGTGTCTAAGTTGTGGGAGATGTATTTTCAACTTCATGTTGAGTGTCTTGAATTATCAAAATTACTTCTTTTTCTTATTTTACATCTTCTACAAGATTTTCAAATAATCCTTTACCTTAGACCATATTTTTAACTTTAAATTAAATGTCATATTCCATGCATTTAATGACCCATCTAGCTCTCTTTTCTCTCAAGTCTCTGTTGAGAATGAAGTCCTTCACACTTGGATGAGCAACCATTAGTATAATCTTGTTATTTGAAACCAAATGTCTGAATTTTTTTAGACTTATTATAAAAACAAGAACATGTTTTTTTATAGAATAATATGTCTCCTCATAACCTTCTAAAGCTTGAGTAAAGAACACAATGGGTTGTTCTAAACCTTCATCATTCTGTTGCATAAGCATGGCTGAAATAGTACTAGAAGTAGAGAAAGAATACAAGAAGAAATCCTTATTGAAATCTAGATTGAGAAAAGTAGGAGCTTGGCTGATTGATTCTTTTTTATCTTCAAAAATCCTTTTACCTTCTTTATTCCAAGTGAAATCTTGGGGTTTCTTAAGCATGTGAGTAAGTGGTTTTACTAGTTCTACAAAACCAAGAATGAATCTTCTGATAAAGTTGTTCTTACCTAATAAGATATGCAATCCTTTCTTGTGTGTAGACAATGATAGAGCAAGGATTTCCTCTATTATTTCTAGATCAATGGAAAGACTAGCTTTGGACACCACATGTCTAAGAAGTCTCTCTTTATGCACTAAAAAAATGCATTTCTTTGGATTCAAGGAAAGTCCAAAGTCTCTACATCTATCAAAAACAATCTTCAAATGTGTTAGAAGATCATTATAATCCTTTGAAAATATTGTTATATCATCAAGATAGACTAAAACCATTTCACTCAAAATACCATGAAAAGAAACATCCATTGCCCTTTGAAAGGTATCTCCAACATTGGAGAGTTCAAAAGGCATCCTATTGTAGGCAAAGGTACCCCATTTGGTGGTGAAAGTTATTTTATACTAATATTTCTCTTTCACTAGTATTTGGTTATATCTTGAGTACCCATCTAATAAAGAAAACCTATGTGAACTTGAAACTCTCTATAAGATTTGATCCATGAAAGAAAGTGGTTAGTGATCTTTCAATGATACTCTATTCAAATATTTGAAATCAACACAAAGTCTTATGTATCCATTATATTTCCTTATTGGTATAAGATTTTATACCCATGTTGAATGATTGATAGGAAAAATAATACCTGATTAAACCAGCCTTGTAAACTCCTTTCTCATGAGAATCTCAACCTTGGGATTGATTGGCCTTTGCTTTTGTCTTACCGGTTTTTCATCTTATTCTAATTCAACAGTATGTTATGATAATATAGTATAAAAACCCTTCAAATCATGGTTTTCCCAAGAAAAAACATCCATAAACTCTTGACATAATGAAATTAAATCTACTCACTCAAAATCAGTATTCACTTTACCCAATTTGAGTTGCTTACCTTTAGTTATGCTAATGGCTCATAATAATCTTTCTTGGAAGAAATACTCACTTTATCTTTCCTTAGATGATAATATTCATTCAAAATTATCTCTAAAGTCACAAAATTTTTAGGAATCTTATTTATTTTTAATTGCACATTCTAATTTCCATATTGATCTTGTAATTTATCATGATTTCTTTGGCAAAACTCTGCCTCATTCTATAGAAAATATGATATTTTCTTGTCAAAATTAAAAAACTTGTAAACTTACATCATTATTCGGGACTGAAGGCCTGCATACCACCTTGATTTGGGTCTAATTTTTATTATCTTTAATCTGATTTGGAATGTCATACTGTGCACCTATAGCAATAAGTCTATTAGCATGTTGATTTACTCCTCTAGGAATAGAGCAGATGTCAAATGCAAGGAAATATTCCATGAGATCCAAAAATCCATGTTTATAGGCCTTCAAAATAGGATTCTTTTCTACACTTAAACATATAACTTTCTAGACTACCAATTCATTGTCACCTTTCACCTACAAAAGCTTAATATCCCTCTTTCTAGCCCATTGAAGACCATAAATAAGAGCTTCATATTTTACAATATTGGAAAAACAACTGAAATAACATCTAACATAAGAATAATAAATTTGATTTTGGGGTGAAACCAACATAACACCAGCCCCACCACCATTATTTTTTCTAGATCCATCAAAGATTATATTCCAAACTCCTTCTTGATCCTGCACTGAGCTAGTGAGACTAGGCAATAAGTCACCTTCTTCGTGCATATAATAGAATCCAAAACCAACATCTTCAATACTTTTTTAGGGGTCATGTCCATGATTATCAATATCCCACTCATCTAAGAGAAGATGTAGAATGCCTTCAAGAGGCTTAGAAGGCTCTTGATCAATTGTATTATCATCTTCTTCTAAAATACTGCAATTCACATTTGACATATCTAACATATATGGCTCAAGATGAAATATAAAAATAGGCTATGATCTAATAGTTACTTTGGTTCCATACCTAGTTCTAAAAACTATGTATGACCAATATAAAGAAAGGTAACCTCCTATTTTGGTAGTGAAATATTTAGATAGACATAGTGCAAAATATGGAGGTAGATCAATAATAACAACATCCTGTAAAATGGTGAAATTTGGACAAGCAACAAGTATAATTTTTAGATCTTTTAACATACCTATAGTCTTGGTAGGAGACCCATCAAATTGCAAGACACCTTTCTCATGGGGTTCATACTACAATCCTAACTTATCAACTATTGATTTAGGCATGACATAAGTACTAACCTCACTATCAATAATATAGTTATGAACTAGACAATCTCTAATGATAATAAAAAGATAAAATGGAGGAGGTTTAGTCACCTTAAGAGGTTAAGACTCAATAACTAGATTGGAATTAGTTAGAATAACACTTACTCTTTCTTTTTTAGGTGGCTTCTTAGAGATATTGAGCTTTGAAAGTTCCTCTTACAAGTACTCCTTTTGTCTTGTAATTAGCAAAGTATCTCACATTGAAATTGATAATGTAGTTTTCTTCATATGATCCACAATACCGAGTGGAGAAGTGGCTGCCTTTGACTATAATTTAGGAGTAGAAAGAGGTCTCAAATGTTGTTTAAATTGAGGAATGTAAGGCCCTTTCACATTATTTTCTTTTTTATCATGAACTTTTGATTTGAACTTTTCTAAGGTAGCTCATATGTAATTGTCTTTTGTTGTGGTTGAGAAGAAGGCTCTACCCTTTCAGAACCTTCACCTTCACCAGTTTCTCTTTTCTTAGATCTAGTATGAGCTACTATTGAATTATCAATATCAGGTAAATATTGACTTTGATTTGTAGCCAAGTGCTCAAAATAATTCTCACCTTCCTGGAAGTTGACAAATGTAGTTTCAGCAGGTGCCTTACCACTACCTTTTCCTTGTTTCAGTAGTTGACAAATGAAGTTGACAAATGTAGTTTCACCTTGCATTAAATTTTTTATTGACTTCAACTAGATGGTTCTTGATCTTAGAGAATCCAATTGAGAAATTGATTAAACCATCAAGAATCCCTTTGAGTCTAGTTTCTTCACCCCAAAATTGAGAGTTGTACCCTCGTCCAACAGACCATACCATTAGAAAATCTATAGGCATATCACCTTGTGCCAATAAGCAAGAAATCTAAAGAAAAATAATTCTGAGCCTATATGTCCATGAAAATCCTTGAAACTCCTACTGAAGCCTAGATATCCCATGCAAAAGACTTTGCCATCCTTGTATTATATGGAACCATACATATTCCATACTATTGCTTCAAAAATGGGTAAAAAAGCTCCTTTTGGCTTTTTGAAGGAAGATTTTCACTTTCACCACCTAGAAAAGAATTTTTGAGAAGAATTTCTTGGCTTAAGCATAAAAATACATATTTTTGACCCTTTTAACCACCAATTTGGCATGTGGGAGGGGTAAAAAGGGTCTTTTGAGCTAAAAAACATATCAATTGACCTTTTCATAACTTGTACTTTTAGACTTAGGATAAATTAACCTTTTTAAACATGAATAAATATCTTTTGGCACAATTTTATAACATTTTAAACCATTTTTGATGCGTTTTACCCTATTTTTAGTGTTTTTTTGACCAAATTTGCACTTTTAGATCATAATTGACTAGTTTGATGAGCTACAAACACATTTTATATTATCCCCCCTTTCTATCACCATGTGACAACATTATGCTACCTATTTGGTTTTAGTTTCATATGTAGGAATTATTACATGTTTTCACATCATGAGTTTCTTAGTTCACATTATCTTCTTTATAATCTAAAGAGATTTTTTATATTTTTCTAGTGTCAACTCATCAAAGTTAAAATAAATTTTACAGTATTGACATATCTCAAAAGTCTACATTTTAATGTACTAGTGACACTCTAGGATTTTTTTGAGTTATCATACCCTCTTTTAATTTATATGATTTCAACCCTACCCAAGGTTGAGTAATTTTTCTAGCACATTCTTCTAATTGTGTGTGGTTCCAAGCCACCCTCCTTTCATAGTCTCTTTGGTACCTTAGTCACTTGTTTATAAGAAAGATAAAATCCATACCTTGGTTAAATGTTTGCATAACATTGATTCAAATTTAGTCAAATGTATAAAGCAACCCTTTCTAGACATGACTCAAAGGTTCACTTATAGTGGGGTCCCTTACAACCCTAGCTATGAGGATGAACACTTTTAAGATGGATAAGACAATTCCATTGTCTTTGAGGACATTCTTATAACTATAGGATTTGAAGGGGATTATACTAAATATCAAGAGAACTAAGATGAATCAATCCTTAGGTTGATATAATCTAGTGCTAGATCACCTTCAAATTTTCCTATAGAGCAATTTCACATCTTGTTAGATAAGGATAAAAACAACAAGAAGAGCAAGATTTTTATCAACCAAACATACCTTCTTCCTCTAATAAAGGTAAAGAAATAATTATAGAGCCAAAACCAAATGATCAAGATCTTGTTAACAAGATTAAGAAGATAAGTCAATAATATGCCAATCAACTTATTGTGGATTTAATAGACTCTCTAGTTGATAATTTAATCCACAATGATGCTTCCAAGGAATAAGGAAATGTGATTGAACCTACACAACAAACACTAGTTTATGACATGAAAAAAATTGATTAAGGTATCTCAAATGAACAAAATAAGACACAAGAGGTAGTGTAAAATGTTCCACTAGACATAAAACACACATTCTTTAACCATCAAGAACCTCTTGTTACTTTACAAACATAGAGACCTAAACACTCAATTCAAATTAAGGAGATCCCTCAAGACAATTTGGCTAGTTCATCTCAACCAATGCAAAAATTAGTGAATGGACCAACGACTCCCCAAAATCAACAAAACGTGTATAGTTCAAGGTAATAGATTATAAGGAATCAATGACCTATTTACTCAACTCTAGGAGAAAATCAAAACCAAGGCATAAAATGTAGGGTGTACATCCCTAAAAAATACACATAATAACAGGGGCATATTCCACCCAAATAGCAACAACAAGGGCACATTTCACCCTAATAAAAAAATAGGGGTACATTCCACACAAAAAACAACAATAATAGGGGCACATTCCACCCCAACAGAACAATGTTCCCCCATGAATGCACCAAACATGCAAGAGTGGAACTCTATGAAGGAGATTGTGTCACGTTTGGAGACTGGGAATAAGATTAAAAAGTAAAAATTCAACAAGATATGTACATATACATTTTATTTAAGAAATCTCTAAGTCCCCTTTCCACATCATTTTAAGGCACCCAAATTTGATAAATGCAAAGGAAAGGGTGACCCATGTGAACACATCCAAGCATTTTTTTTATTATGACAAGAGGTGGCTTGCGATAGCATATTTTTACTTTGATTGTTTCCATGAATTTTAGCAAGGAAAGATTTAGATTGAATATTTAAGTTACCCAAGGGATCAATTATGGATTGGAAAGACTAATCTAAAAAGTTCATCAACCATTTCTTGTATAACATAGGGCATGAATTGACCATTATTGACTTGTACAAAGCTAAATAATGAGATGGATAAATCTTCACTACATATTTATAGATATGGAGACCATTAACAAGTTTATTTTAACATAATTTTCCAAATAAATAATTAGAGGATATATTTGCACATAACTTACATCTTGAGGTCACAAACAATCTACATCTAGCTTGTGCTAACTCATTTTAGGAGATCATAGACAAGGGTGTATATATTGAGAAGGCTCTTATTGCAAAGGGACTTGTTAAGATATTTATGTAGGGTTAAACATCAAATAAGACCCCAGTTTCCAATAAAAAATTTATGCAAGATAAGCCTAAAGGCTTTAACAAGAACAAGAACATGGTTGGAAATGGGTGACTAAAACAAGGTATGTATAAATGGTGCAAGCTCTATCGACCCCAAATGTATAATTAACTCCCCCTAACCCATTTCCTAACCTTTAGATACAACCTCAATGCAGAGTAAACCACATTAGTTTCAAGGTCTTTAGAAAATTAGGAGAACCAATATAAATATTATTCCAAAAAATCATAGCATCTAACCTAATTACATGGCCAATACCAAGGCCATTTCATCAAGATCAATCAAAACCAAATTGGTATAAAGAGAATTAATGATACAAATTTAATCATGTTATTGGTCAAGGTGCTTATCATTGCATCCAATTGTAACATATTATTAAATATCTCATTGAAAGTGGTGAAGTTGAGATTAAATTAGCCCCTAATCAAGACATAAACTAGGATATGTGAATATACAAAGACCACTTTCCTTGACATAATCAATTTACACCAAGGAACAATCAAAACCAAAGGTAGAGGAAAAATCAAAACTATAATCAAGGCTATAATCATAATTAGCATGAGCATAATCATGATCATAGTACCCATACTAACAATGTGGGTTACAATAATGTACCTTATGACTATAACAATATTGTGGGATGCATTTCAACCACCCATATTAACACTATTAATATTAAACCATGTGTACCATCTCATTATCCTCATAGTATGGGACCCATCATTATAGGGTCAACACCCTCTCTCTCTAGTAATGTCACATCAAGTTTGCACAATTGTATTAAAATTCCATTTACACAGGTTACTCTTCATGGACAATACCCTTATTTTAATTATAATGGCTCCTTGCTAACAAAAAATTTCAAAAATGTTACTAGACACCTACAAGTCACCCTCTAAGGCCATTTGACTTCATATTCTAATTATATTACCTACCTGTCACCTCTAGGATGCACATTGATAATTATATACTCATGAGTTAGTCCCCAAGGCCCTTCACCTACTTATTCCATAGAACCTAATGTAAACATTGCACCAATGGATCCTATTGTCACTTATATTTTCACCCTTTGAGGAGATAAAAATCTATCCTTATCCAAGTGGCATAATGGAATCACCTCTAGGTTTGTGGGTAGCCTAAGGAATGAGGTGTGTCTCTAGATATGGATAGTTCCCTTGATGTACCAATTGACTAATAATACTATTACTAACATTGGGGGGTGAAAAGGGTAAGAGATAATTGAAATAAAATATAAAATAAGGAGGTGATACACCAAATCAATTTGATGACTTCTAACCAATTGCATCCTACAGTTGAGACCAAAAGATAAACCAAACTTATATTCCTTCAATCTTTATTTTCTCACATCAATGTTACATTGTGAGGTCATGGATGGATGTGAAATTATAGGAGGAATATATATGAGGAATTGAATGGAACTAATGAAAATAATAACTCACTAAATATTTTACATCTCCTAAAACACTTCACATGCCCTGTAAAAAGATGTTTTCTAGCTGCAAACAAGGTGAAAGAATGAGACCACATGCTAGGAATCTATAGTCTTCACTAAGAAAGATTCATCATCCATGTATAAAAAACTTGTAAAAAGTAATGAAGAGGTAAAAAATATTCATTTTATTGATCAAAATGTATACAAATGAGTAGGGCTTCACCATACTCAAGTGGAACATCCATATAATGCCAAAATGACCAACCCTTATAGAGTTTTAGAGAGAGAGAGAGAGAAAAAGAGAAGTCTAAGGGTCACAAGGACAATTTAAAATATGTTAAAATAAATTATAAATTCATGAAAATAGGATATGGGTCGGACCATGAAATTTTAGGAGCAACAAGTGTCAATCCAAGTCATCAAAGTTATGCAAAGTGGCCTAAAATTCCTTTTCTTGCATAAAAAATATGCCTTCATGATTAGGCCTATTTGAACATCTTTTAACTAATGAGAATAAATAAAAATTATTGGATTTGAATGGTATGATATTATAAATTCCTTTTAATGCATTGGTTGTATGCTGAGTCTTCTGGAATCACCTGAAAGAGAGCCATCATCATCTATTGTCCTAAAAACTGCCCTTCCATGTACCTTAGACATTTGGCTTCCAAATTGGATTAAATTTTCCATGAAAATACATGGGAAGGATTGAATTAAAATTTTAATACTTTAAAAATCCTTGGAATCATTATACAATATTTAAAATTAGTTCAAGTTATGCTTTTCACCCCTCTCTCTAGCTTGCCCAATATGCTAGATTTGACTAGCGGAGTTGAAGGACCTATTTGAGACACTTAGGAGTTGTATCAGGTAATGAAATGAATATTTAGATTTATTATAAGTCTCAGTATTTACATAATAATTTGTTTCATCTTGTGAATCCTCTTGTATCCTTCACAACACATAAAATTATGAGAAAAAGCTTATTTTTCCCCCATCCGTATAAGTCCATACAACTAATAATAGTATGGAGTAGCCTAAGGAAGTACTATCCAAGGTAAAATATCCATTTTTTTCAAAATATACCATTATATTATCTTTAAAGCTCAATTTTCTAAGACTGGTCCTTAGTGTAGTTTAGTAGGGGTTTAGGCCTATTTTTGGTCTTAATGATTGTTCATAAAGTTGGGACATCTAAATTGAGATTTAAAAAAAAAAAATATATGGCATATAATACCCATGTTAACACACCCTAACTCCTTTTTCTCCCATTCATAGCTTCATGAAAGATATGAGCATCATAACTTGACCTATCAAGCTTTCTTTCATCATTTTGTACAAGTCTGAGTTGGTTTTGGACCCAAAATGGTTTATAATTGGTTTTATATGTAATATAAAGGATGAAAAAAATTCTTATTAGGCCACATAAAAAATATTAAACAATTTTAAAATCATATCCAAAGATAGAAATGAAGGTGACCCCCTCTTTGCTCACTAAGCCTCAACTTGCTTAGTAGAATTAACTGCAATGTTTGATGCTTTGTACCTTCTTATTAGTTTTATTGTATATGTATATATATATATATATATATATATATACATACATACACATATACAATAAAACTAATAAGAAGGTCCAAAGCATCAAACATTGCAGTTATTCTACTAAGCCTCAACTTGCTTAGTAGAATTAACTACAATGTTTGATGCTTTGGACATTCTTATTAGTTTTATTTTATATATATATATATATATATATATATATATATATATGGTCCTATGTGAATACTCAAATCCATTATAATGTTCACTTAGAGCTAGAAATGGCATTTATACTCATCTGGTTTCTAGGCCTTATACCTTGTTCTTGTGTCATGACTACAATCTTTGGTATCTAGAACAATTAACTTGGTTAAATAATTATTTTAGTTGTTTTTAATATTAAATTAGGTGTATCATTTCTTCATACACATTACCTAAGGTCTAAACCATCCCCAACTCACCCAATCACCCCTTTTTCACAAAATTTCTTGTGTTTGCATAAGGGAAGTGCCCCTATTCTAAGACAAAATAGGGGTAATTACCTTATCTGTCTAAGAAAATTAATCATTGGAAAGGATTAATAAAGTTTTAATGATGATCTATATGAAATTTAAGCTTCTTATAATGTTATTTGACCACATAACTTGGAAAATTTCAAGACTGGTTCTTATAGAAGTAGACTGTACATGGTTTGCATTTTGGAATGAGTTTTGCATGGTTAGATCCCACTTATTTGTGATTTAATATAATAAATGCTTGATATATATTATCATGATACTTATTGGGATGTCTCACACTATTAAATTAGGTGTAGAGTTTCTTTACTCTATTTATGTACCTTGATTTGCAAACCATAAGCTTTTCTAGGTGTTCACTGAGACACTTTTATTCACCCTTGTATATATACTATGTTGTATGTTTAGAAATAAATGGTAATGTTCACAACCTCCTAAATCTCCTCAAGGTCCATTTATTATTTATTTTGACTCACTTTTTTCATTATCTTTCATTCTTCACACTCTAAACACTACCATCTATTAAACCAAAACGATGGTGGATTTTGATTCATCATACTATCTAGAACTTTGGGAGGAACAAAAAAAAGATGTGGTAGAAGAATATGATCATGATCATACCTTGCCTAAAATTCTAGAATATGTATCCATACTCCTTGTGGAAAACATGATAGAAGTGAATCTATGAGGATCCAAAAATTGATTATCTTATAGTTTCCCTTACTGAAGTAGAATGTGAACAAATTATATCCCTCATAAGGGATTATATTGACATATTTACATGGGCACATTATGACATGTTAGGATTGGACCTAGAATTGGTTGTGCATCACCTTGCTATCCATCTTGATGCTAAACTAGTCAATCAAAAATTGAGGAAGATGCATCTATGCATTGCCCTATTGGTTAAAGTAGAACTAGAAAAGTTGCTAGGAACAAGCTTTATTAGGCCACTGGTTACTCTGAATGGATCTCAAACATAGTCCTAGTGAATAAATAGACCTTGGGTATACATATTTTTACTAATTTTTGAGATATCAACAAATCATGCCCCAAAGATAATTTTCCTCTACCAAACATTAACATGATTGTTGACTCAACTGGTGGGTATGAGATGCTATCCTTAATGGATGGATTTTTTAGATACAATCAGATCAAGATAGCCCAAGAAGATTAAAGCAAAATAGCATTCACCACTCCTTGGGGAACATTATATTACCAAGTCATACCATTTGGATTAAAGAACATTGGATCCATATATCAATGTGTCATGCATATCATCTTCCATGACATGGTGCATGATATTGTTAAGGACTATGTTGATGATATACTAGAAAAATCAATAACAAGAGCTAGACATCTTGATGTTCTACAAAGAATATTTGAAAGGCTTCATGAATATAAAGTTTGATTAAATAATAAGAAATGTGCCTTTGGAGTCACATTAGAGATATTTTTAGGTTTCATTATATCATAAATAGGGATTGAATTCAACCCTGCCAAGGTTAAGGCCATTATGGAGATGCCTCCACCAAACAATCTCAAATAATTATGAAGCCTACAAGGAAAGATCCAATCTATATGTAGGTTCATTTCTCAATTGGTAGATAAGTGCCACCCATATACCCACCTTTTGAATAAAGGGGTAACTTTTCAATGGGATGAAGATTATTAGATAGCATTTTTGAAACTCAAAACATATTTGGACAATCTTCCAGTCTTGAGACCATCAATACCTGGAAGACCATTACTTATTTACACATCAATGATAGAGCATGCAACGGGGGCACTTTTGCCCAAAATGATGGTTAAGGTAAAGAACATGCAGTTTATTATCTAATCTACACTTTGGTGTATTATGAACATAATTATATGCTTATTGAGAAGGTGTGATTAGCTATGGTTTTATCTACTTAAAAATTATGACATTATATGTTAAACCACAAAATTATTGTCATCACCAAGTTGGATCCTCTCAAGTTCCTATTATCAAAAAAATTTCTTCAAGAACGTATGGCCAAATGAGTTATGCTCTTAAGTGAGTTTGACATTGATAATTAGAATAAAAAAGAAATCAAGGGGTAGATTATTGCTGATCAACTTGTAGAAGCCCCTAGCATAGATACTTAACCTCTAAAATTCAACTTTTTAGATGATTCTATTATGGCAATAAAACAAGCATCACAAGAATATGAAGAATGGAAGCTATATTTTGATGGTTCCTTTACATCTCATGGATTTGGATGCAACATATTATTGATTACAACCTATGGGGATCTAATACCCAAAGCATTTCATGTACAATTTCATTATACAAATAATATGGTCAAGTATGAGGCATTGATTATGTTGTTCCCAAAATTAGTCACTTGTTTTTTTGGACAACATATCGACCATTTCGGTCCTACAGGCCAAAATGGTCTCTTTCTTTCTCAAAATGTTTTGAGAAGTCAAGTTATTCAATCACATAAGCCTTTTCAGCTAAGGAAATCGTAGGTTCAAAAGGCAGGCTTTTGCAAGGAAAAATCTCAAAACACTTAAGACATTTCCTAAAAAATTGTAAGGATGGTTCAACACCAAGGTTCAATCAAAGGTTCAATAGTAGGGTTAAATAATATGGAATGAACCATTGAACTCCACCTCTAAAAGGTTCAAAGAGTTCAAAGGTTCAATGAGTTCAAAGCTTCAACGTGTTCAAAGGGTTTAAAGATTCAAAGTTCAAAGTTTGAGCAAATGGTTCAAATGGAAGATTTCAGAAAAAAGTTCAACCAAACAGTTCAACCGAGTGGTTCAAATAATTGGTTGAATGATACATTAAACTCTTAAAGAATACTAAGTGAACGTGACTTTTTACAAAACATCAAACCACCGAACTGCCAAACTATCAAACTGTTAAACTTTGAACCGCTGAACCTTGAACCATTGAACTCTGAAAGGTTTAAAGGGTTCAAGGTTCAAAATGGTTCAAGTGACTGGTGACATCCCCATGGATGTCAAATTTAGGATAATGAAATAACCACTAATTTTCAAATAACATAGACCTAAGAACAAACTCAACGACCAGCCAAGGAAGGAGCTAAAGGAGCTAGTAGAAGGTGAGAAGATAGCCCTGAGAGCTCAGATCACCAAGAAGAGACAAAAGGTAGCAAGGAAAGAGGGAAAGTTATAGAAAAATCCAAAATATCTATAGGAGAGTTATTCTAATAGGTGGAGTAGTCCACCAAGTGTATATCAGAGAGTGCAAGCATTCAATGGCGCAACCTATTTTTCTTTGTTTGAGTAAAGACGAGTGGACAATCATGTAAGTATCATAAAGAAGATTAGCCTTTCCTTTCAGAAGATCAGGTGACCCATGCTTCAGAGAAGACATTTGAGATGATTTAGAATGTCAATAGTTAAGGTTGATGACCTATTCCAATATGGCCCCTACATAGAATTTCTAATACATTCAATGCAGCATGGGCCATTTCATAAAAACAAGCACCAAAGTCTTTCTTTAGAGGATATATATTGTAATATCTTAGCTTATAGAAAAAGGGATCTCTCTATTATTAAAAGTGAAACTCTGCCCAAATTGAAAGGCATTCCTGAGACTTTGAGCTCAAACTGTTAATCATATTTTATCAAGTGAATGAGAAAGCAAGTGACCTTTCAAACTTTGTGTTGAAATAGCTTGTGTTATCTAGGAAATTGTTTTTATATCTTTTTCCTAAATATAGTCTTGTCCATTTAATCAAATAAGAAGAACAAGTGGAAATAATCTAAAAGATGTCCTGAAGTCAACTATGAGAGACTTTGTGCTGCCATAATTATCTTTAATCTGTGTGTTTTATATTTTAGGATATTGGAGAGACTTTGAGCTCCCATTATCCTTCATGATATTTAACTCTATTGTAATTTTTAGTGGAGGCTTTGTGCTACACTTCATACTACTATGTTACTTTATCCTAAATCAGTAGGAGAAATAATGAAAGAGTTTGTGCTTTTATGGGTTTCTTGCAGATCTAGTTACTACCCAAGAATAATTCCTACTGTTTACTGAACATCATTTCTGAAAGAAGAGAAATGCCTTCAGAAATTACACAAGAATTCTCATTTATTTTTTGAACATCATCTCTAAAAAAAGAGATGGATGGTATAATTTCACCCGAGTCTATTTTCAGTCTATATTAGTATATTATAGTTTATAGGGAACCTCCCCTTGCTGAGAGGAGAGATTTATCTCATTATGCTGTGGTAACCACACCCATTTTGCTGTATAAATCTCATTGTGATGTGGTTGATATACCCATTTTTCCATCAATTAGTTGATGACAAAATATTCACCCAACAATTTTTTGTGACTCCACTAGGGAAGAACGTGAAATTTGAAGCCTCAAGCTTCAAATTGAAGCTTTTTTAGTTCTTTTCCATTCTACACTCTGGCAGATCCATGGTATACATGAATCCAAAGAGATCAAGGTATTGTTGATCCTATGTTCAAGTTTGTGTAGCAAAATATTTTTGACCTTTCTCTTCCACAATCTCACCTTCAGTGAACCAGGAGTTTTCCTCCTACAGACATCAGGCTCCAATACCAAGTGAAGCTTCTCTTTCCTCTGCTAGCAGAGATTTATCTATACATACCCTATAGAGGTTCGTTACCCTCCTTTAAATCATCATATCATGGTGGCCCATGGCCCTTGGGGTAACACTTTTGGCCCTATGAATCTAACCCCACCTTTACATGAACTACCCCGTAGTTCAAAAAAGAATTTTCCAAAGTTCTATGGTGATGGGAGAGTTCATTTTGATGAGCATATTATAGATTTTTGCATATCTTATGGTGTGATAGGTGTTGAAATTGAAGATATAGCAGTCAAGCTATTTATGAAAACATTGCAAGGCACTACCACAGATTGGTTTTATCATCTATGAGCACAAATAGTAACTGACTGAGACACTCTCAAGGCCAAGTTTGAGGCTAGGTTAAAACTCGTAGAAGATGCACATGCCCTATTATCACAGCTTACACAAATGAAGAAGGAGACTTACAAACTCATGTCAGACTTCATTGCTAAATTTGACAAGCTGAGGAATAGGATTCCTACAATTGCTCAGTTGACGCCAAAAAATTTTAAGTGCTTCTTCATCAATTCTTAGCTTCTTGAAGTGAGTTTCCTATTGAGGCAAGATGGCCACATAGATCTTGCTGTAGCTCAAATTTTTTCCACTGAGGTTGAAGATGATGTTATCTTGATAGGAAAGATAAGAAGAGATCCTAACATAAATAAATCTTCTTCATCTTCTAAAAATTTCTCTACAGGCACCACTGATCCTATGGTGCAAAATATAGAAAATGAATTGCTAGCTCTAAAAAATTAAATGGAAAAAGGGATGTCTGACCCTCCTTCTTATCAAGATATACCAAGGAGGATTTTTCCCAACTAGTCATATCAAGGCAATGCTACCAAAAATTAAGGGCAACCAAATTGTCTCCCTCCCCCATAGGGGAGGCTTGCCATTGAAGTAACACTGATTAACTCAACAATTGATTATCATGAAGCTAAACATGATTTCTCTTTCCAACCTGAGTTGGACCAAGAAGATGATGCTAATCTCTTTGTATAAGGAGAAGAACAATTAGCTAGTGACTCTAACATTGGTTTCTTGAATTACCAGGATGAAGCTAGAAGTAAGAGAGAAGTGTTTGATGGATCATATGATATTTTTACTAGGTCCTAGAACCAGTCAACTCAACAAGTTGATAAGGGAAAAATAGGGAAAGAATCTCGACTAGTAATTTTAATTGCTAAATGGGGAACTTCACTACCTTTCCAGTCAAAGGACCTGGTGATCAATAAAAAAGTAAGTACCTCAAATAACCCTGCACCTTCTACTTCAATTTCTCAAACCAGTACCACACTCATCCAAACCTAGAATGATGGACTTCCTTCTTCTATTCCTATTTCTTTTTAGTCATTTGATATAATTGATCATACTAGGAATACCAAGATCCAAATGTCTAAGTTTGAATACTTACAAGCAAACCCTGAGCAGTTGGATAGGCTAGTTGAATGCATCAAGAATAAAACCATCCCTGTAAGACAAAATATTTCAAAGGTGACTCATGAATCCCCAAAGAACAAAGCCACCTAAAATAGTCTTGTCATTACTACTCCTATTACTCCTGGGAAAATATAACCTTTCTATTTTTCCCTTTTGATTAATGGTCATAAGTTGAGCAACTGTATAAAAGACTCTAGAGCCTCTGACAATGTTATGCCTACTAAGGTGGCAGACTCTCTCGGTCTCACTTTAACTAAATTTTTGGGAGATGTTTATCCATGGAAAATAAGCAAGTGCCACTTTTAGGTCAGATCAAAGATGCCCAATTTGCATTTGTGGCCTTCCTAGAGAAAAGGATTAAAATGATAGTTTTGGTGGCCAACGTTCCAACTTCCTATGCATTCTAATTAGATGAAATTTTTGCAAGGATGTTGGTGGAGAATTAAACATGGACCTATCTAAGGTGAAGATACCTATCAAGGGCATCATGTAAAGGATGCTTCTTGAGAAGGAATCAAAATATATTATCACTCAAACATCTGACCCTGAAGCTCAAATTCTATTTGAATCTTTAGGAATGGGTAACTATTTTCTGTCCACAGAAGATGTTTCTATTTCATCAGATGAAAGTTTCATAAGTGACAATCCAAAAAATTTAGACAAGACATCAGAAGAATTGATAGAACATTGTTTAAATGAAAAAGGATCCTCCCTCCCTAATGAAGAGAAATCTGAAAGGAGATCAGATTCTAATGATGTCTAGATTCTAGAATTTGATGGCAAAAATTCTTCTACTAGTTCTAGAGCTAGAATTGTTTTGATAACTCCGTAAGGATATCTTTTCCCCTATTCATATAAGTTGTAGTTTAGTAATACCAACAACACCATCGAGGATGAATCTTTGTTGCTTGGATTGAAAGCTGCTCAAGCTAAAGATGTTAAGATTCTTCATGCCTAAGGAGATGTTAAATTGGTGGTTTATCAAGTGAGGAACTTGTACCAAACCAAAAATAAAAGATTGCAACATTATCACATTCTGGTGTGGGATTACCTTGAAAGTTTTGAGGCTTTCAGTATTTCTATGGCACCCAAAGAGTTTAATGATCATGCATATTCATTAGCTATCTCTACAACCCTCATGGTTTCTCACAAAGATTTTGAAGGGCACAAGTACACTATTAAATTGGTCTTTTAACCAAGTGTACCTAATAATGCCAATCATTGGCAAGTGTTTAATGAGGACAACTAAATCATTGTTTTTCTAGAATAGATGGATGGATTTGAGGAGTTTTATTTTTTTGGAAAAGAATCTCCTCCACGGGAATCAGCTCTTGAAAGAAATTTAAAAGATGGTGAAGAGTTCCTTCAGCTCAAAAGGAATAAAATTCAAAAAGGGTTAGTTTCTCTTGAGAAGCTATTTGATAAGCATGATAGGTTTATTAAGAAGCAACAAATGGATTTGAGTTTCTCTAAAGATTTTGATCAAATAAATTTGAGTACAGAAGATAATCTCAAAATGGTCAACATTGGGAATTGTTGCACTCCTGATGAAAAACTCAAATTCATTAATTTGTTTCACCATTACATTGATGTTTTGGCATACTCTTATGATGATCTAAAATCTCTCAGGCCTGAATAAATTCAACATGAAATTTCTCTCAAAGTTGGGTCATTAACTCACAAGAAACAAAAGGTAGTACAACCCTAAGATATCAGGTACTATTCTTTTTGAGATCCAAAAAATGTTAAATGTGAAGATAATTTTTCCAATCCATCATTCCAGCTAGATTGTGAACATATTCCCTATGAGAAAAAAGAATAGAGAAATTTACCTTTGTGTTGATTTCAAAAATCTAAATCAATCCTCTTTAAAAGACAACTACCCCCTGCCCATCATGGATCAGCTATTGTAGATAGTAACTGGCGTAGAGATGTTATCAATGTTAGATGGTTTTTTGGGATATAATCAAGTGGAAGTTGGTGAAGCAGACCAATATAAGACCACTTTCACTACACCTTGGGGCACCTTTGCATATCATAGAATGCTTTTTGGTTTGGTTAATGTTGGTGCCACCTTTCAGAGAGCGATAAATATTGCCTTTAGAAATGCAATGGGAAAGTTCATTGTGGTATATCTTGATGACTTGACTATTTTTTTTAAACATCATCCTGATCATGTGCATCATTTACAACAAGTGTTGGAATGATGTCGACAAAAAGACATTTCTCTCAATCCTAAGAAATCAATTTTTGGGGTTACATAAGGGAAATTTCTCAGTCACACTGTATCTCAAAAAGGCATAAAGATCAACCCAAAAAGAATTAAATCCATCCAAGAGCTTGCTCTTCCCACTAGTAAGACTGCAGTCCATTCTTTCTTTAGAAAGGTGAATTTTATATGAAGGTTCATTCCTGAATTCACAGAGAAGACTCACCACATTGTCAACATGATGAAGGGTAAAGCTACTTTACACTAGACTGAAGAAGGCAAGTCAGCATTTCAAGAGATCAAGGAAGCTGTCACCCATGCCCCAATCCTATTTTGTCTAGATTATACCAAAGACTTCTTAATATATAGCTATGCTTCTAAACACATGCTTTCAGCCATTTTGGTTTAGTAGAACAAAGAAGGTGTAGAGTCTCCCATATCTTTCATGAGTTGTCCTCTCAAAGATCATGAGCTGAAATATTCAAACATGGAGAAGCATGCTTATGCTGTGGTTAAGGCAAGAAAACACTTCCATTTCTACATCCTAAACTCACACACTATTGTTCTAGTTCCTGATACAACAGTAAAGTCCATTCTAACTCAATAGGAGTTTAGAACTAAAAGGGGTAATTGGATTGCTAAAATATAGGAGTTGGATCTTGTTATCAAACCCATTAAGCTTGTGTGAGGAAGAGGTCTCTACCAATTAATTGCTGATAACATACTAGAGGAAGTAGGCATGAAGAAACAGAGGTTGCAGACATGCCTACAGTTCTCTTTGTCACTACTATGAATGAGTGGTATTTTGATATCACTCATTTCCTTACTTATGGTGATTGTCCTGCCCACCTATCTCATAAAGAAAAGAAACTTGTTACGTTAAAATATGCCAACTTTATCCTATGGGACAATGGTTTATACAAAAGGAGCCTTGATAGGGTATTTCTTCATTGTGTGGATAAAGTGAAATAGAGAAAACTTTTGGAATCTTTCCATAATTTGGCTTGTAGAGGAAATTTTTCTACACCTACGACTACCCATAAGATTCTACGAGCTAGATACTATTGGCCTACTTTGTTTCAAGATTCATACACTTGGGTGCATATATGCGAGCTGTGTCAACAGTTCATTGGGAAACCAAAGTTGGTTGCATTACTTCTCAAGCCAATGGTGATTGAGTAGCCATTTTAACAATGGGGTATTGATTTCATTGGCACTATAAACCCATCCTTGAGTGCTGGACATGACTATGTTCTCACAACCATATACTATTTTACCAAGTGGGTGGAAGCCATTCCAGTTAAGCATGTTACTTCAGAAGTGGTATGTAATTTCTTCAAAAAAAATATTATTTCTTGATTTAGAGTTCGAACCAAGATTGTAATAGATAAGGCAGCCTATTTCTCTTCTCATGAGGTTACCAAGTTCTACTATTATTATGGGATTATCCTCTCCCACTCTTCTGACTATTATCTATAAGGAAATGGCCAAGCCAAATCAAGGAACAAGAACCTAGTGACCATTATTAAGAAGCTGGTAGATGAAAATTAGAGAACCTAACATAAAGCATTGTTTGATGCTTTATGGGTAGACATGATTACACCCAAAAGGGCAATAGATATGTCACCATTTCAACTTTTGTATGGTTTGAATGCAAAGATACTAATCACCCTGGAACTACTAGCATTGAAGTTGGCAAAGACAGTCAAAGATCAAACATTTGAAGATTCCATTGATAAGAGGATCATGTGCTTGACTAAATTAAATGAGCAACAAAATATGGTGGTGGACCGTATTGCTACACATCAAAATTAGGTAAAGAGACTCTTCGATAAAAGAGAAAGGATTCATGATTTTCAAATTAGAGATTAAGTCTTGTTATGGGATAAGAGGAGAGAACCAAAAGAAATGCATGACAAATTTGATGATTTGTGGAGAGGTCCATTCGCCATCCATCAATTTAGTGGTGATAATAGTTTCTTATTGAGATATTAAGATGGGATGCCATTTTCACTACCTCACAGTGGGTAGCATCTGAAGCAATTCAATCCTTGAAGTATCAGATAAGTCCAATTATACATTTGTATAATCTTCATTTGTTTTATGTTGTTTGTTTGATTTTTGGCATCTTTATATTTTTGGATGGCATGAATCCATAGCCCAATGGGATTGATGAAGTCACTTAGAGTCTGGATTATACTCCCTTTGATTATTTCAAAATACAATTGATGGAAATTCCCTAACTAGAACCAGCTATTGTTCCTAAAATTAGTCACTTGTTTTTATGTACAACATGTCAACCATTTTGGTCCTACAAGCCAAAATGATCTCTTTCTTTCTCAAAATGTTCTAAGAAATCAAGTTATTCAATCACACAAGCATTTTTGGCTAAGGAAATTGCATGTTCAAAAGGCAAGCTTTTGCAAGGAAAAATCTTAAAACACTTAAGGAAATTTTTAAAAAATTATAAGGATGGTTCAACGCCAAGGTTCAATAAAAGGTTCAATGGTGGGGTTCAATAATATGGAATGACCCATCGAACTCCACCTTTGAAAGGTTCAAAGAGTTCAAAGGTTCAACGAGTTCAAAACTTCAACGTATTGAAAGGGTTTAAAGATTCAAAGTTCAAAGTTCCAGATAATGGTTCAAATGGAAGATTCCAAAAAAAGGTTCAACCAAATAGCTCAATCAAGTGGTTCAAATAATTGGTTCAATGATACATTGAACTCCTAAATAAGACTAAGTTAACGTGGATCTTTACAAAATATCAAACCACTAAACTGTTGAACCACCAAATTGCCAAACTATTGAACTTTGAACTGCTGAACCTTGAACCATTAAACTTCAAAAGGTTCAAAGGGATCAAGGTTAAAAATGGTTCAAGTGAGTGGTGATGTCCCCACAAACATCAAATTCAGGGTAATGAAATAACTGTTAATTTTTGAATAATGTAGACCTGAGAACAAACTCAGTTACTAGCCAAGGAAGGAGCTGAAGGAGCCAACAAAAGGCAAGAAGATAGGCCCGAGAGCTCAGATCACCAAGAAGAGACAAAAGGTAGTAAGGAAAGAGGGAAAGTTATAGATAAATCCAAAATCTCTGTAGGAGAGTTATTCTAGTAGGTGGAGCAGTCCACCAAGTGTATATCAGAAAGCACAAGCATTCAATGATGTGGCCTATTTTTCTTTGTTTGAGTAAAGACAAGTGGACAATCATGTAAGTATCATAAAGAGGAACAGACTTACCTTTCAAAAGATCATGTGACCCATGCTTTGGAGGAGACATTTGAGATGGTTTGGAATGCCAAAAGTTAAGGCCGATGACCTATTCTAGCATGGCTCCTACACAAAATTTCCAATACATTCAATGCAACATGGGCCATATCATAAAAATAAGCACCAACATCTTTCTTTGGAGGCTATATATTTTAATCTCTCAGCTTGTAAAAAAATGGATCTCTCTATTATTAGAAGTGAAACTCTGCCCAAATTGAAAGGCATTCCTAAGACTTTGAGCTCATATTGTTAATCATATTTTATCAAGTGAATGAGAAAGCAAGTGACCTTTCAGACTTTGAGTTGAAATAAATTGTGTTATCTAGGAAATCATTCTTATGTCTTTTTCCTAAATACAGTCTTGTCTATTTAATCAAATAAGTAGAACAAGTGGAAATAATCTAAAAGATGTCTTGAAGTCGACTGTGGGAGACTTTGTGTTGCTATAATTATCTTTAGTCTATGTGTTTTATGTTTCAAGATATTAGAGAGACTTTGAGCTCCCCTTATCCTTCGTAATATTTTACTCTGTTATTGTTTTCGGTGGAGACTTTGTGCTACACTTCATACTACTATGTTACTTTGTCCTAAATCAATAGGAGAAACAACGAAAGACTTTGTGCTTTCATTGGTTTCTTGCAGATCCAGTTACTACCCAAAAAGAATTCCTACTATTTGTTGAACATCATTTCTAGATGAAGAGAAATGCCTTCAATAATTACATAAGAATTCTCCTTTATTTTGTGAACATCATCTCTAAAAAAAGAGAGATGGATGGTATGATTTCACTTGAGTCTATTTTTAGTTTATATTAGTATATTATAGTTTATAGGGAACCTCCCCTTGTTAAGAGGAGAGATTTATCTCATTATGCTATGGTAACCACACCCATTTTGCCATATAAATCTCATTATGCTATGGTTGATATACCCATTTTTTTGTCAGTTAGTTGATGACAAAATATTCACCTAACAGATTATAGGGCTTCACCTTGCCATACATTGGGATATTTAGAGCTTGAAGGTCTATGGTGATTCCCAATTAATCATTAATTGACCACTGATCAATATCAAACTCAAGATGACAAGCTTGTTCCTTATAAGCAAATTTTTTATAATATCAATGGTAATTTTAAATCTCTATAGTTTGAACAAGTTACAATAGCAAATGATAGATCCACTGACGGAATGGAAACAATTGGTTCTATGATACAGATTGATGGTAGATCTAAAGAGTATTAGTTCTTGATTGAAAATATTCTTTAGTCTGCACATGTTATACAAAATTCACAAAGGATATGCACCATTTTTGGTCCCAATCCCCCACCTAAATCACCCTAGTTCCAAGACTTTTATAACTACTTCCATGATCATGTTTTCCCAGCTGATCTATCTAATAGCCAATAAAAACTCTTTCATCACCATTTATCATGTTATACCCTCCTTGGAGACATACTTTATCATAAAGGTTATGATGGAATGCTTCTTCATTATTTATATTTGGGAGAATCCAATCAAGTGCTAAGGGAGGTTCATGAAGGAATGTGTGGGGACCACACCAATGGTGTAGTCTTAGTAAAGAAGTTCCTCAGAACAAGCTATTATTGGCAAAAAATGGAGACTAATGCTTGTAATTATGTAAGGAAGTGCATTCCTTATCAAAAACATGGAAATTTGACATACACACCTTCTTTACCACTATAACTGATCACAACACCATGACCATTCTCAATATGGGGCCTCGATCTCATTGGGAAAATAAACCTACCATCTTCAGATGGCCATAAGCCTATCTTGACTACTACTGAGTCTTTTACTAAGTAGATTGCAGACATTCCTCTCACTTATGTTATTAGGAAGCATACTTCCAAATTTATCCATTACCATATCATCTATCAATATAGCATCCCACTCATATTATATCTAATAATGGTGGATCCTTTATAAACCAAGATATTAAATCTCTTTATGCAAACTTTAAGATCAAGAATAAGAAATCAACTCCATATAACCTGCAAGATAATGAATAAGTTGAGGCATCAAACAAAACCATTGTAGCCATATTAAAGAAGTTTTATAATGATGTTGGATATAATTGGCACTTGTAAATCTTTTCTTCCCTCTAGGCTTATAGAACCAGTCATTAGACCCCAATAGGATCCACTCCATACTCCCTTATCTATGACACAAAAGCTATTATCTTGATTGAGATCAAGCTGCCATCCTTGCAAGTATCACTGGAACATATTAAAGATGATAAAGAATATAGGGTCTCAAAGATGTAAGAACTAGAACTTCTTGATGGTAAGCATATAGATACCCTAGAAAACTTGCATTCCTATTATAATAAATTATGAAGAAGCTACAACAAGCACATTCTCCCTTCGAAGTTTGAGATTGGTGATTTGGTCTTGAAAGAGAATTAGAAGAACATAAATGTTGAATGTAATAAGAAAGGTAAGTTTTAACCTAATTAGTTGAGACCATTTGTTATCATGGAAAACTATGGATCAGGGGCATATTAACTAGCTAAACCCAATGGTGAAGAACTTGCAGAGCCCATGAATATTTTGCACCTCAAGAGATTCTATGCATGAAAGATTTGAATCATTATCTACAAGACCCCGTACTTGGGGGAAACTTATGATGAATTCTTTTATCCTACTATTCTATACTACCTTGGACCACTCTCACATGAGCCCCACCCCTTTCACAACTTTAGACAGTGAACACTTTTAGATCATTGGTACTCTGAACACATTTTATCTTACCCTGTGCCATTCTCTTTGAGAACCATATTCTTTGTTACATATTGGGCTTGTTGTACCTTAAACACTTTTATCCCTTGATCAATTATGATCCTAATTATGTCTCATCAACATTATTGACACCTTCAATGCCAACTCTAAAAAGTAGTTCAACTAGAATTATATTTTGTAGCTTCTTCTACAAATAAGTGAACATGAACATATTCTTAGCTCAGGATCTACCTACCACATGGTTCTTTAGATTAATTTCACACTACACAATATTCTATATTACATTTTCTTCCCTTTGGTGAACATTGTTTCTATCTTTTTAGGATCCTCACTCTTACCAATTTATGAGCATGGGCCATTGTACCCAGCTTAGCTATTTTATTGAAACTTTTACTCTCAAACATGCATCTCCTTGACTAGATAGTCCCGCCTTGTGCATCTTTTATCCCAAAAACACCAAAAACATTGGAAATAATTTTTAAATACCAAAAACATTGGAAATACTTTATAAATTCCAAAAAAATTAGAAATTAATCCATAAAAAAACAAAAACATTATCTTTTACTTTTGTACATTTTGATCCCATGCTCTTGCCATTTTGAAATAATTTTATCCTACTGACTTTCCATTATGTAAGTCAGTTTGTTTCACATATTTTCCATTTTGCAAGATTATTTTCCCTCATCCCACCACCTTGCCATTTTACAAGACCAATCTCATTTGTCAAGTCTTACATTTTCCTCTACATAATTAATTATATGTTTCTAATCATCACCTTTTTCTTCCATCCCACTTCATAGGAGAACTACATTTGGCTTGAAGTTCATATTGGAACATGAGTCCATAGAACTATGTAGGCAACACCCACTTGTCTTGTACATCTAGAGTCAACTTAGCCAACCTCTTCCTTTTTTTCTCTTCTCTCATTTCTTCTGCTATTGTTCTTCTTTAATTAAGTAAGAAATTTTGTTCCTTGCTCTTTGTTACATTGTATTAGAAAGTAACACCTCTACTACATGTGCATGAATAATTGTGTTTAAACTACACTAACTTGGTTTTTGTTTGTGTGTGTTTATATAATTTTTCTTGGTATTTTGTTAGGCTTTTTCACCTCTCCATTTATTTCTTCTCCTTTTCTCTTTTTATTATTTTTTGTCTCATCTTGGTCTTGTGTTTCCTTGTATGTTGTTTCTTGTCTATTTTATATTTATTTGATTATTGTTGGTGTCTTTCTTTTCTCTTTTATGTTAAAAAATGTCTTGATGGTCCACATAGATCTTGATTATTTACATTTTGATCATATGTTATTAAGTCATTCTTATTTTGTTTTTAAATGTTTATAATCCTAATTGAATCTTGATTTTTCATATCTTGATTTTAAGTTAAGTTCATTTATGTTTATCTTTTTCTTTGTCTTTAATTTTTTGTTTAAATGTAAATAGTTGTAACTCTAGTTCTGGTCATTATTTACCATTATCCTTAGTTATAGGTATTCACATTTGAACCAGCTCCTAGAAATTGAAATACCTTATCATTATAAGTTATTCATACTTATGATGCCTAATTTGATTTTTTTTATAGAAATCATGTTGTGGTCAAGTTTCACAATCTTAACATCAACATCACTATGATGAATAGTTATCAAGAACACTTTACATAATCTAGGCTCATGATATGAAAATAAAAATCTAGGTATCATGCATTTTAGCACTTGAATCTATGCTTAGACTTTCATATCTTCACATACATCATGAGTCTAATCAACTCTTGGTCAGTGTTCATCATCCTCCATTCCATTCTCTTCCATTTTTGGGTGAACTACATTGGCTTAAAGTTCATGTTGGAACATGAATCCATGGAACTATGTAGGAAACATTCACTTGTCTTGTACATCTAGAGTCAGCTCGACCAACTTTATTCTTATTTTCATCTCTCTCATCACTTTGTGCATTCTTGTATGCCTAGTTTTTTGTGGCTTCCTCAAGCCATTATACCACCAATTCTATGTTTGTGCTTGCTCATTTTAATCTATCTTATAGGTCATTTACGTGAGCTATTTTTATTACCAATTCACCCATGCTATGGCACCACATTAGAGCCTATTGTAAGAATCAAATAAACTTTACAGGGGAAAACCATTATTTATTCTTTATCAGTGATCAAAATTAGCCATCAAATGTTTCATCATAATTAAATTTTCTCTAATGGGGCAATTATTATCATCATCTTTATGGAAACCACATTCTCCTATTCCTATATTTCTAAGCTCTTCACACTTTTTCCCATGATTGTAATGTTTTAGTGTGAAACTTGTCTTGAGATTGATCAAAGCTATGCGTAGCTTGCACTCTCAAATTGGGTGCATTCAAAAGTGTGTTGATTATATTTTGGATTGAATCCTTCCCCTTCCCCCATATTTAGAACCCATTATACCTCTAGTTATATTTTTATCATTGATGATAACCATGTGTGCAAGCATTAGCTCATTTGGATGTGATCTATTCCACGTGCTAATCTCTCATTGTCCCTCTCTTTTTGAGAGTTCATCCTTCTCTTTCATCCTAGTATGTCCTCTTAAGGGGGCATCATGGGTCATTTCTAATTTCTTCTTGATAATTTTTTTTTGTAAAAGATATTTATTTGCTTTAATGCCTTACCACACCTTCTCAAATAGGGGCAAAATGTAGACATCCAATTCCTAACACTATTTGTGTTGAAATTTTCAATCTTACTTGATTTGCACTCAAATGTACATTTTAGGTTAAAATTCATAAAACACACTAAATACTTCAAGCTTGTCATTTATAAGTGATGATTTAGGCTAATGTATCCATAAATGAGGCAATTAATTTTATGTGATTTCTAACTTTGATCAATTCATTTTGAGTCAAAATCATGATTTCGCCTTTTTATGCTCTAGATCACTCTTTTATTCTAATTCATTAGTACATATCACATACCTTTGTTATGCTGTGTTGGAAATGTAATAAATTGTAATATGGTTCTAACTCATCTAAAATTGCCTTCCAATTCTTCCCAAGTCAAATTATAACCCAATAATATGACTTTCTAACCATTTTGATTATTTGAGGGCCAATTTCCAAATAATTTCATAAATGATGATTAATCTTGTTTAAGGATAGTTAATTCAAATCAAGAGCTTAAGTGGATTTTCCATGGAATTTATTGAATATTTCTTTTTGGAAATTTATTTCTATTAACTGCATCACCTAATGACATGATTTGTTGAAAAGACATCCCTAGGCCATAAATACATAAAATATTAGAGCCATGGCCTCCCATGCCTCATTACCACTTCCTATGCATCATTAATGACCCTTCTTCCAAAATAATTATGAAGTAATTTATTGGGTTTAGCCTTTAAAATTGAATGGATTCTTTGCCACACATCTCGATCTCAACAAGGACAATCACAATTCATTCTGATTAATCTCAAAAATCTATAAATAGAGAGGCCATGAACATCATTTTTAAGCTCAATTATTGTAATGTTATAATTCTAAAATATCGTCACAACTCATTTGTGTTTTGATTATTATATTATTCCTATTTTGATTAGCCTCATTTGATAGACAAATTAGATAGTTTCAATATCATGAGCTTAGGTTTTATGGAGTGTTCTTTAGACATTGGAGGAGTTTGACACCATTGTTGATGAAGACATGAATGATTGATCAAGGGGAGAGCATTTTTTTGATATGCTCTTGGGTGATGGAATCAATTTGGGAAGGTAACTAGTATTTCTTTCTTTCATTTTATTCTTCACTATCATTAACAACCCCCACATGAATAGTTTGGATTGATGTGTTTAGCTCTTTAGGCATTTTTATTTGATTTATTGGACTAATGCTTGACTAATAATTAATTTTAATCTAATCTAAAATATCCATGATGTCTACTATTCTATTACTTACCCTTGGTATATATTCAAATTATATATCGGTAATCTACAACTTAAGAGTGTCGATCATGGCCTTATAAGGTAACAACTTATCATCTTTGGTCTAAAAATGGTTGGTAACCTGACTGATGATTAATTGAGAATCACCATAAAGCTTTAGATGATGTATGTTCCATTGTACTACCTATAAAATTCCTACAATGAGTGCTTCATATTCAATCATGTTATTGGTACAAGGAAAGCTAATTCTAAATGACTTAGGGATTAGATCCCCCCGTTGTGTTATAAACAAAAGGCCTACCCCCAATCCATGTGATATGAATGATCCATAAAAATATAGTTTCTAGTGATTCTCATTAATAGGTGTTTTAATGATAGTCATAATGGATCCATCAGTAAATTAGAATGTTAGTAGTGTTGTATTTGTAAGGGGTACTTCAATAAGTTGATTTTCAAGAACTTTACCCTTGCTAGCTTTTTGATTGACATACTCTATCTCAAACTTATTGAGAAGCATGATCCATTTGGACATGTAGCCTTATAAATATATTTTATATAATAGATATTTGAATGGATCTACTTTTGAAATGACCATGGTCTTATTATTCAACATGTAATGACACCATTTATGAGTTGTAAAGACCATAACTAAATATGATTTTTTGATGGGTGTACAATTATGATCATACATGACTAGTGTAAAACATAGATAATATATGACATGATCTATTCCACTTTCATTATGTTGAGTTAAAAGTGTCCCCAAGGCTTTGTTTGTCACTGATAGGTATAGAATGAATGGTTTCCCTAGTATAAGAGGAAATAAAATTGGTGGATTTGTAAGATAGTCCTTTAGCTGTTGAAAAGATTTATAACAATCATCATCCCAAAGAAATGTTACACCCTTATTAAATAGGTGTGTAAATGGATGGAACTTTTTGGCCAACTGAGATATGAAGTGTCTAATAGACTGTATCTTACCCTATAAATTATGGAGTTGCTTAAGATTGATCGATGGTGGCATTTTTGTTATGACTCATACTTTGGTGGGATCAACTTAAATGTTTTTATGAGACATAATGAAGCTAAGAAATTTACCTAAAGTAACTCCAATAACACATTTCATAGGTTTAGCCTAACTTTGTATTCTTGTAATCACACAAATATCCTGCTTAATATTATTAGATGATCGACTCTAGTCTTTAATTTACCTAGTATGTCATCAATGTAGCCCTAAAAAATGTCATGCATGATATCATGAAATATGATAGTCATGGCTCTTTGATATGTGGGCCCTATGTTTTTGAGACCAAATGGCATAACCTAATAACAAAATATTTCCCATGAAGTGGTGAACAATATTTTGTGTTGGTTTTCTAGTGTATTTTGGATCTGATTGTAGCTTGAGAATCTATCTAATAGTGAAAGCATCTCATAACTTACTATGGAATCAACAATCATGCTAATATTTGGTAGAGGAAATTCATGCTTGTGTTAGGCCTTATTTATGTCTCTTAAATCGATATAGATCTTGATTCCTTCTAGCTTTTTACTAATTGGCATAACATTGTAAATTCATTTAGAATAGTCAATTGGCCTAATAAATCTCATTCCAAGAGCATTTCCAACTCTTTATTTACTAATATATCAATGTGAGGATGTATTTTGCACAATTTTTTTTTCACTAATTGGGTATTATAATGTACCACAAGGTGGTGAACAACCAAGGTGGGGTATAAACTATACATTTCAGAATAGGCCCATGCAAATATATCCACAAATTCCCTCAATATGGATAAAGTACTTCATGTTAGTCCTTAGTGAGGGATGCACCTAATTTAATCCATTTTAGGTCATCTAGAGTCCCAATGTTTACCTTTGTTGTGTCTTCCACCAAAAGGGTCAAACCATTTTTAAAAATAGTGGGGAAAGATTTGAATTATTTGGTAATGGTAGAGTCCTATATTAAGATTGGTTCTTTGATTTCTCCTAGGCATGATGAATTAAAATGCCTCAAGGGTAGGGATGGCCATGTAAAAAATACAGTTGGAAACTCTTGGATTATGTAATCAAAAGCTTATTGTTCTTCAAGAGTGAATTCATACCCATAAACAAGTTCATCATTGTTGGTGGTATCCTAGATGATTCGATCAAAATCTCGTTATTCTTCAAGACTAAACTTAGAACCATAGACAGTTTCATCATTGGTGGTTTCCTAGTCTATATTTGAAGAAGTTTGTATAGCCCCATATAATGATGTTTGAAATAAGTTTTCACCACTAGATTGGACTTTTTATTTAATATTTCCCTAGTTTGAAATCACCTCAAAGATGTTTTCACTTTGAGACCTTAATGTTTTATTTAATTTTTTTTGGCCAAGGGTGTTCACATACTCTCCAAAATAGGCTTCAATATATAACTTAATTGAGAACCCTTTTTTGTGGTTTCCTAATGGAACATTATCCCTAAGGCCTAAAAAATCACAAAAGGTCTCATTATTTTGAAACTCATCAAATGGCACATTGTGTTATTGTTGGCCTGAGTCTATTAGTTAGGGATAATATAATTGAAGTGGATTATGGTGAAGGATTGGTTAAAGGATACCAATGGCATTATTTTCAAACAAATTACTATGGGATAGGTCATCGACTTGGTTATGACCAAACTCTACTTTTTTATCAACATCATCATCACTAGTACATGGTGATGGAAATTGAATAATATATATGGGGTCACCTCTAAGAAGTTTAAATACAAGTCTATAAGTTCCTTTCTACCTAGTCATAGAAATTGGCTCAAGTGTTCCTTGTTAATTTGGATTGAGGCCTCCTCCTTCATAGCCTTGATTATCCATGATCAGATTAGGAATGGGATATTTAGAATTCTTGTAAAAATCAACCAATTTTTCATTATACAACCATGATTCATCACCTTTGAGAGGGTCTTATTCTTAGGTAGAGGCTGGTATGAAAGTGATAGGTACTAGACTATTCATTTGGCCTTTGCCTTTTCTTTGCTATTACATGAGTGGTTTGGGTTTTGATCTTCCAAAAGACTTTGGGTTCTATGGAAGATTTTCAATATGAAAGGTATCATGGGTCAAATATTATGTTGGTCCATTATTCAAGATGGTGTAATGATTAGATATTTTAGGAGGTGGTATGTGGGAAAGTGAATCAAGGGTATCAGGGTCATGCAATTAGCCTCTGGTAAATCAACAAGTATTTCCTTCCACTTATCCTTATTAACAACTAGATTCATTCTAAAATAGTAGTTTTAAATTTTGAACTCAACCTCTCAATGCTTATAATGCTTGTATGGATGCAAATCTCCTAGAATAATAGCCTCCATTATTGAATGGGAGAACTTGATACACTAGTGCAATGCCGATGGGATTGCATGAATATTATATATCCAAGGTCTACCCAAAAGCATATTATATGATAAATTAATATCTAAAACATGGCAAAGTGTATCATGGGTCAAAGGTCTAATGATAATTGGTAAGCTGATGGTGACTTGTGATTCTCATTCTTTATTATCATAGGCTTTGATGGTGATTGTTTCTACTTGGAGATTTCTTATTGTGTACCCAATAAGCTTGATGAGCTTTAAAGACATAATCTTCAGATATGATCCATTATATATGAGGACACATTTCACTTTATGCCTCATTATGTAAAATTTGATGTATAATGGATTATTATGGAGTGGGCCAAGGGATGGCATATCAATTTGATTGAAAGTTAATTATTGGCCTAGAGCTAGATGTCCAACCAAAGGTTGAAATTTTTTAGGGGATATGTAATTAGGGACTTTGGATTGGCCAAGGAACTATGTCAAGATGTTTTTATGGATTTTACACATATGTAATACATCTAAAATGGAAATTTGTGGAGGCATCTTTTGTAATTGTTCCACAATGTCAAACCTCTTTTATTGGATAGTAGGAAATGGCTTATCCTTAGCTAGAATAGTTGGTTAGATGATGGGTGAAATGGTAAATGGTTGTGGGCCTAGTACAGTAATCCTTGACTTTTGAGTTGTGATTACACAATCAAGATTAGGTAAAAGACCATTTTTGCTAACAAAGTATGGTGTAGGGGGATTAAATAGGATAAGTCTTGGTTATCTGTGTACTTGTGTGTGGTCATGGGCTAATGATAAGTTATTAGTATAAGGTCTAAAATGGGAATCCTTGCTTGTTGGTTTGCCTGTGTGCAATCCTAGGTTAAGGGAGGATTATTGACATATGTTGGTTGATTAATAATTATTAGCAATAATCTTGTATGATCAGTACTTGGTTTAGGATTAATGGAAATGGTGTTAACATAACCTCTTACAATATGGCCTAAAACTATGTTTTAGTCATGTGCAACTACATGATAGGTCTGCTGGTTGTTGGTATCATTTTGGCCTTGGTTATATCCATTATTTTATTGTTCTTGGTTTTACTATTGATTCTATTAGTTTTGTTGGTTCAACCTTAGTTGTTGATAATGTTATTGTTGTTGTTGTAATGGCCACTGCTACTATTGTTGTTGTTATTTTTTTAATTAATTATTATGTTGGGGAAAAGGATTATGATAAATGTTGAGGTTATGATTGGATGTGGAAACTCCATGATCTAATGTGGCTTCTCCATTTTACAAAATATTATGGATGAAATGTTTAATTTACAGACAATGATGCAAATTATGGCCATTAACTTGATGATATATGTAGAATTCATTTGGCCTATACTAGTCTAGATAGTTAGCATCCTCAAGAATTTGCCCTTTTAAAATAAGCCATTCAATCAAGTTAGTTTCAATAAGATATTAAAAAACTAATTCAATGGGTTCTCTAATGTTACTAAAGACATGATGAGTAGTCACATTTCTCCTTGGAAGAGGGTTTTGAAAAAACATCGGTTGTTACATTTATTGCATTTGATGTGTTGGTTGAGGTTATTGTGCTTGCTACATTTGCTATGTATGTTGAAGAGGTTATTAGTTAGGAGTTATGTCAATATGTTGTGTAGTATATGTAAATGGTGTTTGCATTATTTGAATATGTCATGATTCAATTACTCCATTTCTTAAAACATTCTTATTACAATTGAATTGCTTTAGTTTGTCATAGTTATTGGCCTAGGTTTGTTATCATGATTACACTTTGACTTGACTCTAATTTTGGCCATTGTTCTGGTTTTAGTTTTGTTTCTGATTAGATAAGGCTATTTTAGTGTTACCTTTGTTAATAAGGGCTCTTTAAATCACAATTTGTTTTTCAATGATATATTTAAAAGTATGTGCACACTACAAATGCAAATTGTAAGATATCTCACTATGTAGATTTTTGGTAAACACAATGGCTAGTTGATTATCTGGTAAACTATGGGTAAATTGGCTTTCAAGGGATATCCATCACTATAGATAGCTTATAAATCTTTCACCAACATTTTTCTTTGCTTGTGTCAAATATACTAATGAAATATCATGCTCAAGATTATAAGAGAAGTGTTGCTTGAACTTATCCAAAAGATCATTAAAATTAGATACTGAATTCTTGGGAAACTTTAAGAACCATTCCAAGGCTTGTCCTACTATGGTCCTTGAGAAAAAAAAATATGTATATATCATTATAGGTAACTAGATGGCATGCAATAAAAAATTCCATCAAATGGGCCTTGGGGTAACCTTTCCCTTTGTATTTTTCAAACATAGGTGGCTCATACCCAAGAGGAAATGATATCTATAAGTACTCCATGTTGAAATGGTAAGAACACACATCATCCAACTTGAAATTTTTGGTTTGTTTCCCCACTTGAATGAGGGTAATTGAATCCTTCATTTATTGCAACTCTTGTACGAGGAAACTAGTGGGATTATTACCCTGTTGAGGTGGAGGTTAAGCAGTCAAAATTAGATTACTTTGACCGAGGTATGATGAAGGAATTTTTTGGGAAATGTTGGATTGGTTAGGGAATGGACTAGGAATATGCATGAATTGATTAGGGTGTAATTTTTGAAATTTCACATACTACATTGTGATATTCTAGTTGGGATAGGGTATGTAGGCCTAATTTTGAGAATTCTATGGTTGGGATGGAGGTATATGGCCATATTGTGCCTATTGAGGTTGAATAGGGACATGATATGGACTAGTAATACCTTACTAATTGAGGGGAACTTGTGAAACAAGACCTTATCATTGAACTTGTGGCACATTTTGCATGAAAATTAGTTGCTACCTAATAGGTACTTGAAGAAAATTAGAACCTCTTGGTTTTATGCATCCTTGTTGGGAAGTGGATGCATGTTGGAGATTCAACATTTGTCACTAATCAATATTAGTAAATTTTTAGATAGACATCATTTGGTTTTAGATCAATATGTTAGTCTATGATTGAAGAGGTATGTTCACTACTATCTGGTGAGGTGGAATATTGGTTTCCCCTATTGAGGTGGAAAGATGTTTTGAATCTACTACATGGATACATTAGATGGTGCCTACTATTATGGAATGTTACTCATTACCTATTTGTGTGGAATAAGATTCATCACATTTTATTGTGGCTTGACACTAGTCATTAGTTGATTACTTAATCCTTGATGTTGGGTGCTTGAAGAAGTTGCTACTTGAGGATTAGAGGTAGTTGGTTGAGGTTGGGAAGTATAAAATCCTACTCCCTAAGTTTTTGGACCACTCATAGTGTTATTTAAAGTCATATTTTTATTTTTACTATTTTGTTGTGTGTTAACACCACTTTGGTTTAAATTGGACATTACTTGTGTATTATCCACTATGTTCTGCTCACTATTCTATATAGAAGTAGAAGACAATTCCTTGATAGTTGGGATATTGAATATGTTTTATACTGAAGTGTTTTGCATAATTAGGTCAAAACCTTAATTTTATTGACATATAAACACAAATAATATTCCTATTAAAGGGAGTGATCGAATAAGAGGTGTATTTAACATGACCATATTATTAAAGTTACAAGCTAGATTTTGATATGTCTAGTATGCTATTTGTATTTGAAAGAAGTTGTCCTCCATGAGGCCTCTTTATGTGACAAACATAAATAGATCTTGATATGACATCGATATAATATCATTAGGGTTTATAGAAGAGTCCTATTCATTATAAGACACATTTTAAGACCCTCTTACTAGACTTGGCAAGTTTTCATGCCCTACCTCTATGATTCTATTAGGATCATAGGCTAATGACATTATAACATAATAATGTTTATTTTGAAAATTCTATGCAATCTAAGGTACACTAACCAAATATTGGGTCATTTTTTCTTGGTCTTGATTCATGTATGAAGGTGTGATAACCAAATAATTGGCCAAAGGATCATAAATTTGTTCCGCTATTTGAGTGTTGTATAGTGGATAAGAATATATCTCCTAAATAACATCTTCTCCATAAGGGTCTTGAACAAAGTCCTCTTGTGTGACAAAATTTCCATATCCTATATTATACATGACTCTACTATGTGTATAGTGAGACATGATCAAATCAGTGGTATATATTTCCTAACAAGGGACGATAGAGTTCTAAAAACTCTAAAAAGGAATGTTTAAAAATATAAAAGGTTAAAATTGGGTCTAAATTGGTCAAAGGGGTGGAGTTGTATCTCCAAAATGTCTATACAAATACTTGGTAAAAATAGTATAACATCAAATGTTTAGCATTAAATGTCTGACATGAATAAGGTCAAGTAAAATGAACTAAAAACAAGATGCCAAACTCTAGGTCCAAAGATGTTCCAAATAGGTCTAAACTAGGAAAGATAAAAGTTGCTATGTCTTTTGGCCAAACATGACATAAAAATATAGGTTCAAACAAGGCATGTGCTAGGACTCTTGTTTGAATGTGGTGTCAAAATCTAGATGTGAAACAAAGGAATGATTTTAATCTAACAAACTTTGAACACTTTGGCATAAAATAGGTACTTGATTTTAGACACAAACATGATCAAATTTGTAGAAGGCACTAAATAAAAGGTATTTGAAGATAGAATAATTCTTTAAAATATAGGCATAAATAATGTAATTTTCAAAATTTAGGTAAAAAATTAACCTAATTTATGCAACCCAAAAGAGAAATATCTATGTACCATCTATTACGAGTTAAGGCCCAAATAGAAATAAATCAATATTTGGATTTGAACTTGTAAAAGTTAATTAAAAACTCAACTCAAGAAAACTTAGGCTTTATTGATCAATAATCTAGGAAAATTTTAACAACATGAGTACACTAAAACAAAGATCCCACAAGACACATAATTTGGTTTAAACAATGGCAACTTGGACACAAGACAATATAAGTCTATTGAAACAATTTGAGTAAAATAATGACATTGGTTCTCTCAAAAGGTAAAAATAATGTTTTGTTTAAAAGACTTCTAATGTTCAAAACTTGAATGGATTTGGGAAATGTAATGTTACCCATTTCAATCAAGTGACACACACAACATTTTTTACGTAAAAGTTTTATAAGTTAAAGTAAGGTGTCAAATGGATGACATAATGCCTTCTCAAATAACAAAGTAGTCTAGAAAAGCAAACTCATTTATGACATGGTTTAAAAAACAAATTTTTAGACTCAAATCACCAAGCAATAAATAAAAAGACTAAATACAACTAAGTATATCATCCTAGATCCTATCAAGGTGTGGTAAGTAGGGTTAACTAAAACTTAAAATTTATGACCATCTAGATTGATCCCAAGAATGGATAACACAAGAGAAGCATCATGTTAATTGAGTTCATATCAATCAATTTATCATGCAAGGGTCTATTCCTTTGCATGATGATTTCATTCATGGATTACTTAGTGGAATCCCCTGGTTGACTAGACCTGACACGAGCGTTTGTTATGAAAGGAGAGGCTAGTTACTTAACCCCCTATCTCTCACATTATGTGTACCCTAATTTGTATACCCCACCATGGGTCAAGGTTGAAACACTATGAGGTGATGAATCCCTAGGTCAATTCTTCCCTATATAACTTATGAGAGGTAATAATGTCCCCTTCACAAACCAAATTACATGAAAAGAAAACACTAATAAAAAGACTTTAGTGTTGTTTTTAGATCACCCAATACCATACAAGTTTTGGGGAGAGCCTATACAATTTTATTTTTACACCTTGGACTAGGCACAAATGTAGTGAAAAATCACTTTTGATAACCCAATTTCCCTATAGGAGATGGGAGGAGAGCATAAACATGCTATTTTTTTGGCAAAAACAAACAATTAACAAATAGTTTACAAGAAACTATGATTTAATTTTTATTTTAGGCACCAAATTAAAATATCATGATGTTATTTACTTGTCCCCTTAGTTTAAGTGCAAAATATTGAAATAATTTGAGAAACACAATTTAAACAAAACCATCTATGTTCATTTTAAGCCTAAAACCTAATTATTCAAGATTTAGCCTAAGTTTGTTTTTAAATACCAAAAATAAGTGTTCAAGACTTAACATTCATTTTAAGTACCAAGAATGAAGTGTTTTTAAGACTTAGCCATTTTAATTCATTTTATGATCCAAATACCAAATGTTCAAGATCTAATAAGTTCATTTTAACCACCAAATTAAATTTTGCAAGACTTAGCTAATTATTTTTAAACACCCAAAATGAAATGTTCCTTAGCCAAAAATTGTAAACTTGTGTTCAAATGACGTCTTGGACATAATTTTTTTAGATAGTCTCCTTCTGATTAGAATCAATTTTGATTATGAGAAAATGAACTTTGAAAAAGTGGCTCTCGAGTTTTATTTTTGAAAAATTAGTGATCGTGGTTAGTTAGAACTAACCGATATCAATTCTAAGGCAATCAATGCCAATCAGTCTCAAAGAGAACCAATGAAGATAGTAAAGGACCGATAATGGTTGAATAGGACCAATATTAGTCACCTTTGAACCCAAAGGTAAAACCACACAAGATGAAAACTTTATGTTTGTCCAAAATTAGATAAAAACTCAACAAAACCTATAATAAGATGATTAGACAAATAAAACACAATTCAATGAAACCAAAAAACAACAATTAGAAACTTTAACAAGATTCAAAATCCTATTTCAAGATTTCATGAAACATTTATGCAAATTAAAGTTAATCTGGTAGCATATTCTAAAAATTTAGGATAAAACATGTGGTTTTAAAAAAAAACATAAAAAATGGTGTCCATATGACCCCAAATGAAGCTTTGAAAGATGGCTTATTAGCTTGTTGTTCTACATAATGAATAGGGTTGGTTCTAGGGATGTAAAATATGATCAACATTGGTTAGTATAGGACTGATGTTGGTTATAGAAAATTGATGTCATTCTCTATGTAAACTTGAATGAAAACAAAAATTAAAAATATGATAAAAATAAAGCTAAAATTCCAATTTTGTTGATATTTAAGCATTCATTCAAATATTTATGAGTTGCATATTCATCTTCTTGGTACATGGGGTGCTCAAGGTCTCATTAGGCATGCCATTTTTGATGCTAGGAATTTGATGATGGAGGGGAGGTTAGATCATGTTAGTTTCCATTAAAATAATGAAATTAAAAACACACTAACAAAGCATAACACCTCCATGATTAGATCATAGGGGGAGCTTAGTGAATAAAATATAATTGACAAATCAAAACTAAAATTTAATAAAAACAACCTTTCTTACTTTATTTGAATGCTACAAAATATCTCTTCATTGTCTTGATCAGCTTGTGCTCAAGAAGTCTGTGGCAATCGAGCTTGGCTATCTCCTTCTCTCCTTAGCACCTTGGTTAGCTCATGATTGATTGATTTAGCTTGATTGATTGGATTATGATTCATTTTGGAACTATAAATCTATGTATCTCAATCTTTTCATAAAACTAACATTATAACATTATTTTGTCCAAGCTCTCAAAATGAAGAGGTCTAGGCTTGTATTTATAGGTTTAAGAACTAACCCCAACCCAAGGTGAGTTAGAGCTTGGAATGGGTTCAAATCTAACCTAAATGATTTAATTAACCCCATAGAGTTAAAAAGTTTCAAATGATCATGATTATAAATGAATAGACATATTGAGATATTTTAGGATATTTGACAACTCACAAAAAGGTAATTATGAATTCCAAGGATATTCTTTGATTTTTAAATTTCATTTTTTTTTAATTCATTTAATTTATCATGGATGATTCAATTAGGAATTTGATTATGTTTTTTGTGTTAATTAATTAATTTTAGGAATTTTAGCATTTTTTAATATTTGAATAATTATATGTGTGCATTTGTCTAATTTAATTGAGTTATAGGCCAAATAGCACATTATGAAGCCAAATTTGAGATATTTAGTGATTATTAGGCTAGATTTGCAAAGGTTGGTAAGAATTGATCTAAAGTCTAGTATGAAGCCATTGGTGGACAATTTTAGGTGTCTATACTACCTAAATATTATACCCTTGGAAAATATCTATCATGGCCATACCTTTCAGTTATAGACTTTCTCACTACTAAAAGGTTATTTTATAGCTTCCTAGAAATTTACATCCTAGTCTCACCATTATTATTTTGATGACTAGGACTCATACACCATACAAAAAATATCTAAACTTGATTATTATCCTTTATTGATAGTTTTAGACCTATTCCTATTTTATAGCTTCTTAGAAACTTATATCCTAGATAGACACTTGCATTGACACAAGTTTCCACTTTTATTACAAAGTGTCCAATGCCCAAAAGTCATCCAATTTGAAAATGAAATGTATCTTAAATGTTTGCCTGATATTTATAAAAGGTATTGGTATATATATAATATCAACCCTCATTTAGTCTTGCCTAGTAGATATTGGGAATTCATAAGGCAATATACCAAGCACTAAATCAAGCATTAAAGTGAGAAAACCTAATTTATTCATCACTATTTATATATCAGTCATAGGAGTAATATTAACATAGGTCTAAATAATTTGTATATTAGTTAATGATCCATATTTTCTAGGTTATAATCTAGGTCACTATATGCATTTATTTATCACACATTGCATCCTTGTGCACACACAAGACACCACATAGGGGAGAACTACATAAATATTAGGCCCTCTTCAAAGTATTATTTATGTAGGTGCAAAATAGTAATTTGACATAGAGGGGGGTTAGTCTTGTCTTAGTCTCATAAAACCAATGAAATGAACACACTAAATTCCTAACATCTCCAACCTAGACACTACAGAGTGCTTAAGTAACAAAAATTAAATGAAAGCACACCAAAAAAAATAAAAGACAAAACTCTTTTACCTTATTTGTAACTCCAAATTGATTTCTTAGCTTGTGAATTAATAACTCTTCATCAATTGAGGTTGATTGGCTCATTCTCTCCTTCTCACCTTGGCTTGTGATGTTATTTAGCTTAATATTTGGGCATGGTAACCTTACTTGCATGGCATTTATGCATTATAACTTGGTAACATTAAAGCTTGTTGAATATATTTTTGAATAATAACATGTCACCAAAATATCTTGAAAACTAATAGGCATGGCCTTGTATTTATATCCTTGAAAAATAACTCTCACCCAAGGTGAGTTAAGGTTGAGTTTAGGCTTGGGATGAGTTCAAACTAACCCTTGGTGAGTTAAAACTAACTCTAGTAAAGTTAATAATTATGAAGTAATTATGATTTGTAATTACTAGGCATGGCTCTCAAATTAGATATTCCAAGATATTTTCAAAGAGCTTGACAACCCATAAAGGCAATGATGAAAGGCTAAGATATTTTGAATTTTTGAATTTCTTTTTTTAGATATTCATTAATTGTAAATGAATAATTTAATTAACAATTTAATTTTGTTTAGTTTGTTATTTTATTTAGATTTTTTTTTAAAGCTTGGTAAACTTTTTAACGTGACTGGCAGCACTAGCTAGACACACCTAATACCGGTACCATGGGGCGAGGACTAGACCTCAGGACCAACAGAGCCGCAATGGAAGTACTTGGCTGATTGGGCTAGGTTCCACACCTTGTTATTTGATTTAGATTAGCCTTTTATCTCTTTCAATATTTATTTAAGTGTATAAGTGCCCCACTTAATAGGTCCATAGGTTAAATTGATAGTTGTGATGCCACAAGGTGATTAGGGATGAATCCATGTGAGGTTATTATTACATATAATAAAATACCCCAATTAGGGATGTCTCAACATGATTTTGAGATTTTATGAATGATACAAAAGTAAAATTTAGATGTTTAATGATTCTTAGGCTTAATTTACAATGGTTGGTAGGAATTAGTCTAAAGTCTAGTTAAAGGCTAGTTATGTCTAGTTTTAGGTGTCTATAGTTTGCCCTTATTTGGGAAGGTGTAACTAGCTATATGCACATTAAAATATTATCAAATAATGAAAAGGTCTTATATGCCTATTACAATAATTATGGATGAGCTATGGATGCCCCATCAAGGGAATGGTTATAAAAAGGGGTCAGGGATCGGTCCCTCAAAAGAAGGAAATGATGGGATTAATAAGATAAAATGGGGTGGAAAATACTGATTTGCCTATAGGTGGTTATAATTAGTGGTCTATAGAGATTCCTTAGGTAGATAAATAGGATGATTTACCCATAGGTGGTTATAATAATCGACATAGGTGGAACAAAAAAGGTAATGATTTGCCAAGAGGTAGTTATAATCATTGAAAAGAGGATCAAGGTAATAAGATAATGATTTTACCAAAGGCAGTTATAATCATGAAAGTGAAAAAAATGATTTGCCCATACGTGGTTACAATCATTGACAGGATAAAAACATGCCCTAGTTGGGTGGATAGAGATAATGGTTTGACCAAAGGTGGTTATAAGCATTATCATAATAAAAATGTGTCCTAGTTGGACAAAAGAAAGATAATGATTTTCCCATAGGTGGTCATAATCATTAACTTCCAAAAAAATTGAAGCACAATGATTTTCCCATAGGTGGTTATAGTCATTGGCTCTATGGGTGGGATGATACACAATGATTTTCCCAAAGGATGTTATGATTAGTGGTAGAATGATGGAACTATGATGACAAAGTGGTACAAAGGAGAAAGATGAATTTGGGCAACCTACTAGTATAGAAATGCATTTCCTAACTAGTAATGATTAAAATTCATTCATGATTTAATTACTTTGTATTTGGGGAATTATTTGTATAGATTAAGAATTTTTTATGTGCCAAGGAGAAGTATCATGACCACATTGCTTGTAAGATTTATTGAGTTAATTTTTACTATATCACATGATAGTAAACATCATGATATAAAACACCATGAGAAACTAGATGAAATATGCATAAGGACTGATACGTGATCTAATAAACAATTAAAAACTATGCACCAATGATAAAACCCATGATGGAAATGTTGATGTATAAATATGGATGGATTTAAATATAGTACACAAGGAATCACCCAATAAACACAATTTTACTAAGTCAAGGCACAATATCAAACAAATAGGCAAACAAACAAACAAAACAAAACACTAAGAAATGAAGAGTGAACAAAAATATAAAAAAAATGTAACAAACACAAACAATGGTAATAATAATGTTAACACAAGCAAAGAACAAAAAAAAATGATGAACAATGCCCCTAGGTCATAAGGGAAAAGAAAACAAACAAACAAACAAACAAAAAAGGGGGGAATGGAAAAAGAGGAAGGGGGTAGCCAAGATGACTCCAGATGCACCAGGCAAGTAGATGTTGCCTACATAGTTTCATGGACATAATATCCAACATAAAATTTAGGTCAAATGTAGTTCTCCTAGGATATGGGATAGAATAAAATGATGATCAAGAAAATATGATGAATTTTATATAGGAATAATGGTAATGGGCTCACAAAATGGTAAGAGTGTGGGATGTTAGGCCAATAAGGGTAGGGAAACTAAATGACAAATGGTTTATTGTGAAATAACTAAGGATATCAAAATCCTTAAGGTAAAAAATTGGCCAATGTTTAAGATTTTATAGACCTATTTATAAATGTTTTTGGATTTTTTTATGTATCTCAACTCAATCAGAGAATGAAGAGATGCAAAATATTTTGACTCAAGAAAAGGTGAGAGCATTCAAACTTAAATTGCTCTTAAAATGGTGAGATTGTGGCAAAGGGTGATTGAGCTAACCTAAATAAGAATTAAGTGTTGCCTACATAGTCCCAAGATGGGACCTCAAGTTACTATAGTTGTGCCTTACAACAAAGGAATATAATTAGGTAGTATCAAATTCATAAACTAGGAAAAGTAGGAAAATGACATAGTATGACATAAGAATGGAAATGTGGTACTTCAAGGCATGATAAAGGTATTGTTCTAAATTTTCCCATAGGCTATTATAATTAGGAAATAATGACATAGGTCAATGATACTAATTTTCCCATATGTATTTATAATTAGTAGCATGATGGTGGTACTCTAATTTTAATAAAGGAGTTTATAATGAGTAGTATGTGAATGAAATGAAACAAGGAATGAAGGATGCAACTACCAAACCACTATCATATTGCTCCAAAAATGGTCACTATCTAGAATGTTGAATCAATTATAAAAACTTGATCTGAATCTTATTGTTGAAAGTGCTAAAAGAACCAATGGGATGGAACCAATGTCAAAGGGGTTGGGTAGGGAGGTTAAAAATAACTCGATCAACAGGGAAATGTATGGTAGATGGTACATAGTATATTACAAAGAAGAATGTTGATACTATAGTATAATGGAAAATTTACTGATAGAAAATATTTCAAGTCTCTAAAATGAAGTAATTCTTGAGGTGTATAATGTTCATGAGCTCATCAAGTTCATCCCCATCTAGTGTAGTGAGCCTTATGTTTTGAAGCCATAATTTGTAACAATGATGTATGGGCCTATCCAATTAGGTTTGAACTTGCCTTTGTGTTTATTATCGACCATAGTATTATGTTTATTTTATTTGAGAAAAATATCATTGAGTTTAAATTATCGGTATTTAACCCTCTAGTTATAGTGGCCATGAATTTGGTTCTAGTATGCTTGCAAGTTATTGACTACGGCCATGCATTTTTCATCAAGTAACTCTAGTTATTGTAGGTGATATACTTAACAAGTTTCATCATCAAGAATATTTTTGAGTGAAATGCATAAATAAGGTAACTTGACCTCAATGGGAAGAATGGCCTCAGTGTAATAAACTAGGGAATATGGAGTGGAGTTAGTTGGGGTATGATAATTGGTGCAGTATACCTAGAGGGCACATAATATTCAGAGGTGACAGTCATGAAAAACATCATTGACAATATTTTTAAGGATGTTGATAATGTTTTTTTTGGATACCTCTGCTTGGTCATTACCTTATGGGTAATAGGTGATAGAATTTTTTTGAGTAATGTTGTACTCAACACACAGTGATTTGACATCATTATTCTTAAACAATCTACCATTATCAAATATAATGTTGGATGGGATAACTTAGTATCAAATTCAATGGTTAAAGATGAATTATGAAATTTGTTTTCTAGTCATGTAAGTGTTAGTAGAGGTTCCTGATATAATAAAACATGCTAAGGATGAAGATAGCTAAGTTTTATTATACTGTGCAGGATAATACAAATAATTCATATTTAACGGTAACATGTCATAAAGGAATTATTGTGAAATAGATAAGAAGTAAGATTAAGCAACATTTTTTAATGGTTTTCAAATAATTGGGATTAATTTAAATAGGATTAAAGAAAATATTAAACATATTAATGCATACAAGGAATGACATAAGAAATAAAACATGTAACCATAACCAGAAAGTCTATATTGATCTTAACAAAGGTTCATCATATTATTCATACAAGCATACATATTTATAGTCATTTGTAGTTCTTGACTATTCACATTATTTTCATACATTAGCACCAAAAAGAGGGGACTATTCATCTTCTATCCTTCTACAAGTTGTGGAGGATAAGATAAAATACACATAGATGATAATTTCATACATAATAAATGAATATCCAAATAATATCCTACAAAACTTTACTTATCCATTTTCTTATCCCAAGACTTTCTTGGAATTAAAATGTTATCTCATCCTAAGACATTTTCATAAGTTTATCTGACCATACGCTAAGGGTAGAAGCTGTAAAATTGGGTAGACTAGTAAGAGTCATAGTAATCACTCAATGTACTATTTCTAGCTTTCACCTCTTATACACTACTTAGCCACCCTTTTGGGTTTTCAACTAAGTAGCATACCAACCTAATACCCTTTCAAGTTTTCAATAGGCTAGTATAACCAAGTGGTCACCCTTTATGGGTTTTAAACTATTCTAGCTTTGATTATCTTTCTAATCATCTAATACAAAAAATGTGTTCAAAATTTTACAAAATTTCTAAATTACATAGTATTAAACTAGAAGGGGGTGGTATTTATGAGGAATAAGATTGGAAAATAAGATCCTTAGCCCTAGACTTAGTATTTGTGTGTTCTGCAATTTCTTGCTAGAGCTCAAATAGTGGCTTGTAAATAGGAATGTTTAGAATTGGTGCCACCTCGCTATAGAATGGAGCTAGATTAGTTTTGAATGTATGCTAGTCAAACATCACTTCTTGGACCATGTAGATCAATATGTTCATTGGTGTGTAAAATCTAATAACTTCCTTTAGGTCCAAATATTTAGTGGTAATCATGTCAGCCATTATATTATTAACCTTTATTTGAATTTTGATGCTTAGCTGCTCTAACTTTTCTACATGATGCTCTGCATGAAGACTTGTAAATGAACTGCACCATAGGTCCTATTGTTAATTAAGTATTCAATCACATACCTTATCCTTAGGATTGAATTATTATTAGAGAACAAGGTCAGTTTCATCTACTTATGTAATCTTACTATGCGTGGTTATCTTGGTTATTGTAGATGTGGTGAAGTCTACACTAGAACTGACAAAAGAATTATCAAGCTATTACTTCTAATCCAAAATTCTGCATGCATCTTGATGTGTTTAGATGGATATAATTTCATAAATGATTTGATACTCCTCTATTAGATTAATCAAAGCCATGGTGTTAGTCTTTATATTTTATCCCAGAGTGCTAACTACATGAAGTTGCTGAGTTGTGCACTAATATTTTATGAGCTCCAAGACTAAGCTCTTGAGCCTACTATTGTCAAGCATCATTTGGTCCTTGATGACTAAAGAGGCCAAGTTTGGGAAAGTGTCTTCAATCATACTCACCATTTCATGAAGATGGTCCTTGAGCTCCACATTCTTTGCCTTTTTTGATTGCATTCTTTCTCTAGGGAGGCATCCCTTTATGTGATTGATTCCTAAAAAGTTGTTTTACCCTCCAATTATTTATTTAAAGGTAGTTAGGACACATCCAAAGAATCCTCTTACTTTAATGTAAGAGTGGGAAATGTGTTAGTAGATGCTATAAGATCTAAGCATGGCATGATGGCTAGTAAGAGAGAAAAGGTAGTGTGCCAAGCAGCTACCAAGGGAACATCCTAGAGCCAAACTCCTCTTAGTGGTAGATATGGAAAATGGGATCCAATCTAAATTATGGGTGGTGATTTTTGTTATAACGTGGCCTCTACTGCTAGCTTACTTTACTGCATAACATCTTTAGCCTTTTTTTGGCCTCTTCTTCTTCTTCTTCTTCTTCATGTTTCTTATTTTTGGCTTCTTCCTCCTTTTTCTCATCCTCTTTTTCTTTCTTTCTTTCTCTTTTTTCCTCTTCTATCTTTTTATTTTATTTTTCTTCCTCTTTCTCTTTCTTCCTTATCTTGTATTCTTTCTCTTTGTTGTTTTTCTCTTATTCTTCCTTCTTCCTCTATTATTCTTCTTCTATCTTCTTCTTCTCTTATTCTTATACAACTTGGGCCTATGCCCGAGTTTGTGCTTTTTCCTATTATTTCCATAGGGCTTCATCATCCTCTTATTTATTATTTTTAGCATCTTTCTCTACCTATTGATATGCCTAGAGTACTACATCTTGTTTCCTAATTTCTTCTGCTACTTCCTTTTCCTTCTTTTCTCTCTCCTCTTGCACTTGATTTGCTACATCAACGACTTATTGGGCCTATTTACATGTTTGGCCCTCTAGATGTTTACCTATACCTCCTTTTCCTTTTCTGTGGCCTCAACTTATTTAGCTAACTACATTTCTTGTGGTTGCTACACTTCCTATTTCTTTCTCTTCTTTTCCTCCTTCTTGAGCCTATATTTAACTGTGTGAGCATCTTCTTCCCTAGTAGCCTATTGTTACTCTATGGTTGGTTACTCTAGTGCATGATCCTCAACATCATGATCTTCCATTGATGGTGGTGAATCATTTAGTCATACCTCTAAAATTGTAACTTATGCTTTCTTCTTACTTATTATGACCAATCTACATCTAGGTGATGATGCAGAATATTTAGGAGCAAGTTATACTTCCTGCATAGTGTCTAGTTGATCAAATATGTGATCCTCCAAGTTAGGGGAGACTATTGCATATCGCCATGTTTTAGGCCTACACACAAGTTTTTTATGTGGGATATTTAGCAAGGGTAAAAAGATGATGTCAGGTGTGAATGTTAGAGTAGTTGAACACTGGAAGAAGGCCATTTTATGCTGGAGCTACTCCAATTCTTCTCAAACTATGTCAACAATGATGAAAGGTGGGAAAGATGAAAGGTCTAACTAGATCTATAGGGGAACCTATTTGTAGATTTACACTATACACACCACCTTCCAAAATATTAATAATTTTTATTCTTCCTTCTCATAGTAGTCTCCATCTATGTCAGCCATCATGACCTGGTAGAATTCTTATTCATCAACGCCCATCTAAACAAGATCATAGGAGTTGGATATCTATGACACCTTTGGATCATCCCTCCAAGTTATAGTGATGCATATTATTCACTTTGAGGGAGGGGACACTAAATGAGTATCTACTTTGTGCTTCCTGTTCTACTATTGTGAGCTAGATTCTATCTTTGTTTATTACACAAAAATATCTATGCCAAGTGGTATAGATTTGAAGGGAGTCATATGACTAGTTGTGTACTCTTTTTGTCAAGATACTACAGCTTGTGCCCTATCTATTTTGATGAATAATGGGATTGGTTTGAATGGTGAGTGTGATAACTCATGGATTGTATTAAGGATTCCCTTAGGTAGTAGGGTAACTATGGCATATTGATCCAAGTATTACAAGACATCAGGTGGCACTTAAGGATGTGTGGTGATGAGGTCTAGGCACTCCTCCCAACAAAATTTAAAATTGACATCATGTGTGAGACCTCCATGATCCTACATCCAAGAGAGATTTCAAAATTACTATGCTGGCCAGTAGTCTATTTCTTGGTGCACTTCTCCCTTCAGTGACTTTCACTACATGAAGCAAAGCAGAAAAATGAAGAACTAGTATTAAAACATCTACCTAGGACATTTGTGACACTTCTCCATGTTTTAAAGTAACTCTTGCACAAAGTACTTAGGCTAATTGAATTTCTCATTTCTATGGATCATTAGATGGGTGATGTCCATAACTCCCTTAAGTATTTTCTTGATAGACTTGGTCTTCTACCAAAATATTCTAGTGATGGACTAAATGAGAATGTACGCTAGTTCATAAAGTATTTAATCAATAGGAATACCTTAATTGGCCTACACATATAAACCCCAAACTTCTTATAGGATGGGAGGAATTTTTGTCTTGTAGGGAAGTAATGAGTCTCCTCACATAGGCATGCCCAAAGATCAGGATATGGATTTTGTGTTGATTACCATAGTCTCATCTAGACCCAAATAGATTGTGACCTCATTGTATTACCCAAGTAATACTTGAATTATATCTCCCATGTCTCTTAATGTGGGAAATATAAATAAGCACCTAATGTTTGTGCTCTATAACCAGTGGGCAAATGCGAGGGTAAGTGGTTATGTAGTTTCAATAGGATCAAGGTAGAAGAGCTTTTGTTTGACTTGGTAAAGGTAATCAAACTTGTCTTGGTCATTATACTTAGTTTTCCAGAGTGCCATATCGATACCCATAGATTATTTTTGCACATCCATGAGAGCCCTAATTAGCTATGAAGTATCCATAGCTACGCGAGATGGTAAAATTAGAATGCTCTATATGCTCTATGAAAAGAAAATGACTCAGCTCTTGATAGTTGCAACTCATAAAAAATATGATCAAGAATGAAATATGAACTTGATATTCAAACTTGGATTTTATAGATTTGGCACCTCTTGGCTTCCAAATCTAGGTTGTGCTTAGTTATCTACTCATCTTGAATGCAATGATATATGTGCTAACTCTATATCCCATCTAGACATTAGATACGTTAGTCATTGGCACATGTGTGGAATTAAGCCATTATGCTCTTTGATGTTTGTATGAGGGGTATGAGAAGATGATGTTGATGAGCCACTAATTTATTGAAGATTGTGTTAATTTACCCTTGGCTCATTCATTTACTTTTGGTGGATGATCGTTATCCAATGGATATCTTGTTGATGGGATGTTTTAGCATCTTTCTTTAACTTAATATTTTTAGTTGCTCATATTTTACTTTTTTAGTAACACATATGGATATCCTATGTACATCTAATGCACATGGTGCTTGGTATTTGGAATTCACAAATGTTATTATTGATACCATCTACAAATAAACAAATAAAAATGAAACACACACATAGTGCTACTTAGCACCCACTGAGATTGTAGAATGATATCAATTGACTATTAGTGGTAAGGATTAAGCCTACAACCATTTACCCACCCTAATAACATAGTTCTTTGGTATGTTAGGCCATGTATAATATAGGGCCCTTTTCCATCATATCTTTAGATTATCTACGAATGCTCTGAATCGATTGTCATACAATAAAATTGGTTGATATTTTTGGAAAAAGTTCTTATCATGACACACTTTTTAACTTTGATTATGCACTTCTTAAATCTAATATTGTCCATCTAATTTAGTTCCAGGAGTTAGTTAGTAAGAGACTCATGCTCTCTAAGTCACATGACCATGGCAATGCATAGGCTGGGTACTAAATATTCTATCATCATAATTGATTTTAGACTATACACCAATTAGAATGGTTTAAATCTTATAGCCATTTTGTAATGTGTGTGATATGCCCACAATATCATATGAATGTGATCTTCCCAGTCATCTCACTTGACATTGTAGATTTTTTTCAGCATCTTACCCAATACTTTTTTGGATGCTTCAACTTGGTCATTAGTTTGGGGATGATACGTAATGATTTTATGATGAAATTTCATAAATTATTAAGTCAGATCCTTGATGGTATTGTTTATAAAGTGCATTCCTCTATCATTTAATAATTTTATAGGACATCTAAACCTTGTAATGATATTTTCATATAAAAACTTTATTGCATCTTTTGCACCACAACTAAGTGTTGTAGCATCTTTAACCCACTTAGTAAAATAATTAGTCACAATAATGATGTACTTTAATTTACTATGCTTACTTGGTGGATTGATCATTTTTAAAAAATAAATTACCCATTGTTTGAAATTATACTAAGCTAATAGAGGCTACAAAGGCATCTCATCTTTCTATAATGGCTTACCTATGCAATGATAAACATTGTAGTGTTGTACAACTCTGTGTGTATCTTGGAATAAATTTGGACACCATAGTCCACTTTTTAGTAACTTTTTAGCCATGGATTCTCTCATAAAATTCCATCATATGACTCTTTGATGAGTTTCCTCCAAGAGTTGAGGTCATTCATGTTCCAGAACAACCTTGTGTAAGACTTCATCCTTTCCCAAGTGATATAGAACCCATTAATGATGGCCTATGATAGTGGTCTAGTCACAAACTAATTTTTGTCACACTCTTAAAAGTGCATAGGTAAGATTAATTTCTCTTAGAAGTTGGAAATGGCTTGAAAATTTTTAGGAATCACAAAGACATATAAAATATGGGAGTTAAGAGAGTCTTTTTGTAATTCTTCTGATTCTTCCCCATTTTTTATGTGGCTGAGATGGTTTGGTCCTATATTATATCTTCTTGGCTTAACATTTATGTAGAATTGAAACACTTGTAATAACATCAACCATCAAGAGATATGTATTATTAGCATAAAATTGTTGACCAAATATAATAGGGCTTGATGATTAGTGAAGACTTCAGATAGTGTCATAAGCAGATAGTGCTATAATTTTTGAAGTAAGAACTCAATGGCCAATGCTTCCCATTTTGTGGTTGTATAGTTTTTATCTATATTAGATAGTTTCTTGCTAGTAAAATTAATAGGATTTTCTAGCACACCATCTCCAAACTACATAAGTATAGTACCAATTGTGATTCCTAAAGCATACACATGTACATGAAAAGGGTTGCTCTAGTCTAGAAAAAAAAGCTTAGTTACAATAACTAATCTCTACTTCAACTTGATGAAAGCTTTTTGGAACTCTAAATTCTAGACAAACTTCACATTCTTTCATATTAAATATTCTAACAGAGATGAAATGGGTACATAACCTTTAATGAACTTATGATAGTAGCTTGTATGCCCTAGAAAAGAACATACTTCAGTGGAACTAATAGGTGGAAGCATAATAAATATTACTATAGTTTTAACCTAATCTAATAAAATAACTTTGATACATACTACATGTCCAAGCAAAACACCAAAAGGTGTGGAAAATAAATATTTCTTCAAATTCAAAGTGATGCACAGATCTTGGCATTGTTCCACATTAGATGCAACTTAGACAAGTGTTCTTTGAGTAATGAAAAGATGGTCCAATCATCCAAATAAACTTATAGGAAGTCATGAATAAAATCCTTTAATTCTATAACTACTACATGAGAGAACACCATAAGTGTATTCTTAAGGCCAAAAGGAATGACCTTATATGCAAAAGAACCCCAATCTATTGAAAAACTTGTTTTGGCTTGATATTCTTCTATGATTGAGATCCAATGATATCCATTGAAACTGTTTATGAAGGAATATACTTCATGTCATATGATAGAATCCAAAACTTCTTCTGTGAATGGTATTGAAAATGGATAATTTACACAGGCATCATCCAAAATGTGGTATTCCCCACAAATGTAGATTTTTCCTATTTTATTAGGATGAACTACGATGGGGCTTACCTAATTAGCTTTTTCTACTAGATAGATTATCAATGCATCCTAAATTCTATCCAATTTGGCCTTTAATTTTAGATTCATATTCAAATTGATTTTATATGGCTGCTTCTTGATCAGCTATGTGCATTCCTTCAATCTAATGCACATCTCATCAAGAGATGGGTTGACTCTTTGAACTTCTAATAATTTGGTGGGAAAAACATTTTGGTAATCCCTCAAAATTTGTAGAGTTTATAAAATTTTAGTTTCCATTTAATAGTCACCTATGTTTGTGAGTTTTGGAACCTCCTCTATTCCAAAGTTAGCAACATGCTTCTGATAGGTTACTAATAAATATTATGTTTTTCTTCATTGACAGGTTCTTGTATCTTTTTTTTTCCCTTCTTGTTCATGAATTTGGATGTTGTGTAGCTTGTCTTCTACTATTAGTGTTATGTTAGTGTCCTTGAGTGGTTCAATAGGTCACTCCACCTTGAATAAATCATTCAAATATAAATCACCATCATAATCAAAATATTGAATGTCTTCTACCTCATCTTGGATCTGATGACATGGATATATTAGAGATTATTCTTCATTCTTACCAGCCTTATACCTTTGTAGTGCCAAGTTAAGATCAGAGGTTGAATTATTATGCATAGTATATTTTGTTGTGGTGCTCAAGTCTTCTTATCACCTATGGCATACAAAATACTTGAGTTTTTATAATGAATTGTAGACTAGAGGATTTTAATTTTTAAACACAAAGATCTATATAAAATCACTCTGCACTTGTGCCCAATATTTGGTTTCCCTTTTACGTTCTTCATTCATGTACCAGGTTAATGGTAGTGGAGTAAGTGTATAGTGGAATATGTGAACCCAATACTTTGGTGCCACATGTTCCTCATTCTAAAATTCAACACATTTATGTATATGAATTTTGGGACACTCACCTTCTTGAAATAATGGCCAATTAGCATGGATAAATTATGGTAGCTAGAATTTACTGATCACGAGCTCATAGGCATCATCCCATTCCATCTAGTTGTCTTGATGATTTTCCCACCATGTCACAACTCTATTTATAGCATAATTTAAAGCGTTGACCCACTAATTGATGGTTAGAATATGGAATTTCAAGTACAAAATGAAATCATTTAAGGTCTTCTATTACATAATATATAGGAAGTTGTTGCTCATGTGCAAAGACCATTCACATTAGTCAAAGCTCATAGTCACTTTAGGCCCAGTTGAGGAGGTGCATATCTGAGTCTCCACTAATAGATGAATCTACTTCCCATGGCAAAGTGCCTTCCCTTATTGGCTCTATGTAGTCTTACATGTCATCATTAACTTGTTAAAGGAAATCAACTTCAAATTGAGTAGGATATTTTGTATATATAGAGGCACATTCTTTAATGACAAATTGATTTACCACTAGCTATATAACTACTGGTTTGGGCCTCCATTTTTTCAATGTCTTGAATTGTTGAATGAATAGTGATTAAACTTGAGGTTTGGTATGCTAGAATAGGATGTTACATTCAACTGTGCTCAAAGCTTTTGGATTTTCCTTAGAAATCACCTTCATCTAACTAGTTTCTTATGGAACATATGGAGAGTCTGGTTCAGCTAGAATTATGTAAGGCTTATGAATTTTACTAAGAGGAATGATAATAAATATATCACCTTGATGTGCCTCAAGCTAATTGTGCATTGTATTGATAGTAATTTAACCATCATATGCCCAATTTTTACCTATCAGTGTAGACTAGTGTGTTGCTATGGTCTTCATGTCAATGAATTCAACGTCACCTTGTAGAGATAAGTCTACGAATTTGATATTAACATATTATAGTTTGCCAATGGGCTTAACTTTCTCATAATCAACTAGGCTTAAGGTTACTAGGTTGTAGCTAAGAGCCAATTATCTAATATCTTTCCATGTAGATCAAAGAATCATATTAATTATGCTACCAAAATCAAATATAACTATCTCATAACTAGTAACCTCAATATCAATCCATGTTTCAAAATCCCAAGGCTTCTCCATCATGACATACCAAGACAATTTTTTCTCTTTTGTTGTCTATGTTGTGTACACTTTAGAAGATTATGTAGTAAATTTGTGATGTTATATGATATATCTTCATTATGTAGATTACTCAAAGTTTTAAGAGATCTATAAGTGTAGTGATAACTCCATCTTGACACATAATGCACATGATCTAACCATACATTTGATTGTCTATTGATGCAAAATTTACATCAGTAGTAACTTGATGTTGAATGTTTTTTAGCATCTATGCAACTTTTTACATTAGGTTCTTCTTTGTGGTCAATTCTAGATATTTATCTTCTTTAATTTTTTTGATGCCCTGATCTAGAGGCATTTTAATTAGAGGTAAACCTTATTATACATGCTATTATCACATAAAAACATTTAAAAATGCATTTTATTTAGGCTCTACACTTACCATATTCATATTTCAGATGACTTTGTCCTTATTTTACTTATCTAAAATAGGACAATATTTCATGTCATGCTGGTTAAAGATTCTACAATATGTGAAATATAATTATCTTTGTGGGTTCATTGGGTAATTCCATTAGACATGATTGTATTCTCCACATACATTGCATTATAAGGGAGGCCACTAGTAGTTATTTCCTCTACCACCTTGGTATCCTTCTTTGTAACTGCCATGACCTCCTTCTTAGTTAGACTGATATCCACCTCAATATCCTCCTTGTTGCTACATAGTGTTTCATTAATGGTGCTACTGATTGTTATCTCCAATTTTGAATTATTGTTGTGAAATTGGTGTGGTCTAACTCATTTGTTATTACTACATTATAAGTGAGTTCCAGGGTGATGCATACTGGTATTAAGGAGATAGAGGTGTCCATCCAACTAGACCATGATGATGATACTATAGTAAACTCAAAATCCATTATGGACTTGTTTGGGTCATAGAAAATTTATCAACCTATAAGCTTGGGATTATTTACTTCATCGAGGAGATTTGCTGCACTATGATGGTGAATACATTTTTAGAGATTCCCTCTTTAAGCTCTTGTAAATCCCTATAGTTTTTCTCATCGTGATTAAGTGACTTATAGGAATTGAAATATTTTTTTTGTGGATTCTTGATATATTGTTGTAGAAGGTGGAATTATGTTGTGGAATTCCCTACTACTCAGTAGAATTCATATAATTCTATCTTGACTTTCAGAAAATCATTTCAATCATGTCCTTTTTCTCCACATTTTGTATAACATAGATTCAATTTAGGCTCATCTACCTCATGGTATTGATCCATTATTTTTATGAAATATTGTAGTGTGTTTTCAATTTTTGAATTAGTAATAAGAGCTTCTCCATAATCTTCAATCTATTTTATGCATAGTGCAACAACTATGACATCTAATTTTATATCATATTGTGTTCACATAGTGGCAAACTAGATCCTAGATTGTAATCTTTCAATGAACCATACTACTTTGTATATTTTTATTAATTTCAATTTTACCTTACTCATCACATTAAAAAATATTTGATTATAGTCACAAATCGATTCTCTATACTTTTACCTTATCTCCTTTAGGTCTTATATAATCTAACTGGTGCATTTATTAATCTTGAATTCTATAATGAGCCAATCTTGAATGTATTTTAGAATTTCCTACTAAAGGTCTCTTTTGTATATGAAGTTCAGTGCTCTCCCAACTAGTTCCCTACTAATTTTTACTTATGAAAATTTTCATCAGTAACACCCTTAGCTTGCCATTTCATTTTTTAACTTAATAGGTACTATTCAAGATCTATGGACCCTTCATAGATGGATAAGTTTAGGAATACTCTTGGATGAGTCATCATATTGAATGTTGTGGATGGAGTATTCTACATAGCTATTATTGGAGGCATCTATATTCTAAATGATCTTGCTTGAATACTACTTTGTGCACTATAAGAATTTTCATGCACACTTTACTTATTTGCACTTTCTTCATGTTGTTTTTCAATTACAAATAATATTATGGCCTTAAAATCCTTCCTAATTGATATTATATTAATTTATATACCCCAATGGTTCACATGATCTAAAAATAACCTTTCCCAACTATTATCCTCCTACTTTCCTAGATGAAAACTTCTACTAGAATATAAACGATTGGGTTGTGGGGATGTGTACACTTCTAGTGAATAGTTATTTCCAATAACTTATTATTTTGATGAACTTGAACCTATGATTGACTTGGGAATTTTCTCTATTTCTTTGAGTATTTATTCTTATTATGATAATACCCTTTGTTTTAGTTGTGCATTACCTCTCTATTCTATCTATTCTACTCCTAAACTACTCTCATCTTCCTCTTCACACATCTCATCTTCATCTCATTCTTCATCCTCTCATTCTATATACCAACATTAATCATCATATTTATTCATCCTTTCAATCATAGCATCTTCAAACTCATTCATCATATAAGCCGCTGTTACTCTTACCTCTACTCATAGCTATTTGGGTATTCTTTGGGTGATTCCATCTGTTCTGTTGTCGTAGTTCTCATTGTAAATCTAGAATTTTCTTCTAACTCTTATTCCCTCACATTTTAATTATAGATTTAGGTTCAAGCTTCACATACTCATATATCCATCATTCACCATTATGCACACACATACCCATACATCCAAAGTGACTACTCCATATTAACTGGAGTAGGTACCATGGCATTATCCATAACCAATATCTCTAATAAGAGAGGTAGTCATTGAAAAAAATTTCCTCTAATTCCTCAAATAAAATGGTCCTATATAGGTTTAAACACTATATATCCTTCAATTTCAAACTCAATGATGTATCCATCTATGGTGGTGGTGACCATATAGTCTATCAATCTCATCCAATTAGCTTCTAGTGTCGACAACTAGTCTATTTTCTCTTCATTCCAAGTGATTGTTTGTTTCATTCTAGGATTGAAACAATAGTATTCTAGTCTTTTCAACTAGTTGGTCAAAAATTTAGATAGTTTTCACTTGAAAATTTCATATATTTCTCTATAGATATGCTCTTGAATAATTTCAATTGTGGTAAGACTAGTCCTTTTAGATTCTTCTTCTGTGAAGTTCCATACTTTTTGTTCTAACCATGTTTCGATGTCTCACTTTCTGATAACCATCTTGGCATAATTTATTTTGAAAGGATTATTTCTATGCTCACCACACCATTATTAATATATGTTATTAATACAAAATAACATGTTAAGGATGAGGATAGATAATTTTTATTATACTACACAAGATAGTGTGGAGAATTCATTTTAAATAGTAGCATGCTAGAATGGAATTATCATGTGATAAATAAGAAGTAAGATTAACTAGAGTTTTCTTAGGGTTTACAAATCATTTAGATTACTTTAAATAATATTAAACCAAACATTAAACATATTAATGCATATAAGGAATAACATAAGAAATACAACAGGTAACCTAAAATAGAAAGTTTATATTGATCTCAATAAAGGTTCATCATCTTCTCCATACGAGCATACATATTTATAGTAATTTGCAGTTCCTGACTATTCAATTTCTTATTATACATTGGTACCAAAAAGAGGGGACTATTCATCTTATATCCTTTTAAAAGTCATGGAGGATAGGACAAAATACATATAGTCAACAATTTCATACATAATGCATGAATATCCAAAGAATATCCTACACAACTTTACTTATCCATTTTCTTCTCCAAATAATAAGTGGGAGGTATAGCTTCAACCCACTTAGTGAAATATTTAGTAATGGTAAGGATATGTTTATGGCCATTAAATGAGGTTGGTATAATCTTCCCAATGATATTGAGGCCCCATGTATCAAACAACTATGGTGTAAGCATTGGCTTTAGAGTCTTGGCTAGGGCATAGATCATATTGGCATGCCTTTGACATTTTTCATACCTTTGATGTAAGCAGATGAATATGCATCTATAGTTGACCAATAATACCCATTACATAGGATATTTTTGGATATCATGTCCCCACTAGTGTGGGTTCCACATACTCCATGAATTTCTCATAATGTTAATGTTGATACTATCAAAGTTAAACAACAAAGAAGAGTTCAACCAAAGATATGGAAATAAAGGTTTGTTCCAAGTAAGGTATAATATGTGGCTTGGTGGGTGAAGGAATTTATTTATTTTTATGATAGGTATGGTAGTATAATATGGTCATGAAGTATGATGGCAAAGTGGTACAAAGGAGAAAGATAAATTTGGGTAACCTGCTAGTATGAAGATGCACATCTTAACTAGAAAGGATTAAAATTCTTTCATGATTTAATTACTTTGTACGTGGGAAATTATTTGAATAGGTTGGGAATTTTTCAAGTTCCAAGGAGAATTATCATAGACACATTACTTGTAAGAATTCCTTAGTTGATTTTTTCTATAGCACATGATGATAAGCATCATGATATAAAACACCATGAGAATCTAGAAAAAATATGCATAAGGACTGACACGTGATTAATAAATAATTGAAAATAATACATCAATTATGAAAACCATGATGACAATGTTGATGTATAAATATGGATGGACTTAAGTATAGTGCATAAGGAATCACCCAATAAACACAATTTTACTAAGTCAAGGCATAACAATAAAGTAAACAAATAGACAAATAAATAAATAAACAAAACAAAACACTAAGAAAAGAAGAGATAACAAAATAATGAAAATAACATGTAACAAACACAAACAATGGTTAATAATAATTTTAGCACAAATAGAGGACAAATAATATGATGAACATTGCCCTTAGGCGCTAGGATAAAATGAAAGAAAAAAATAAAAAGGGGGGAATAGAAGAAAAGGAAAGGGTGAACTGAGCTGACTCTAGATGCACTAGGAAAGTGGATGCTACCTACATAGTTACATGGACATAAGGTCTAATATAAACTTCAGGCCAAATGTAGTTCTACTAAGAAATGGGATAGAGGAAAATGATGAGAAATAAAATAAGATTGTAATTTAGATGGAATATAGGAAAGGTCTCTCAAAATGGTGAGAGTGTGGGATAGTAGACTAGTAAGGATGGGGAAAACTAAATGACAAGTGATTTCTTGTGAAGTAACTAGGGATCCTAGAATCTTTAAGGCAAAAAAGTGGTCAATGTTTAGGATTTTTTAGATCATTTTCAAATGTTTTTAGAATTTTTTAAGTATCTCAACTCAAACGAGAGTGATGAGATACTAAATGGTCTAACTCACAAAATAATGAGAGTGATCAAACTTAAAATTTATTATAAAATGGTGAGAGTGTGGAAAAGAGTGACTAAGCTGACCTCAACATGAATTGAGCACTACCTACATAGTCCTAGGATGGGACCTCAAGTCATTATAGTTCTACCTTACTTTAGAGAAATTTGAATAGGTAGCAGTAAACTCATAAACTAGGAAAATTTGGAAAATATCACAATATGGCATAGGAATGGCATGGTGTTACTTTAAGGCATGATAAATGTGTTTTTACTAATTTTCCCATAGGTGGTTATAATTAGGAAATAATGGCATAGGATAATGATACTTATTTTCACATAGATAATTATAATTAGTAGCATGACAATGGTACTTTGACTTGTCCAAAGGTAGTTCAAATCAATAGTATGTGAATATAAATAAATAAGGAATGAAGGATGTAACTATCAAACCACTATCATACTGATAAAAAAATGGTCTCTATCTAGAATGCTGAATTAACTATGAAACATTGAAATGAATCCTACTGCTGAAATTTCCCAAAGAATAAATGGAATCAAACCAAGGTCAAAGGGGTTGGGTAGGGAGGGTAAAAACAACTTGATCAATAAGGAAAGGCATGGTAGAACAATATATGGTATGGTACAAAGAATAATGTCGATACTATGGTATAATGGAAAAGTGCCTCATAAATAATATTTAAAATCTCTCAAGTGAAGTAATGCTTAAGGAGTATAATGTTCATTGACTCATCAAGTTCATCCCTATTTGGTGTAGTGAGCATGTATGCTCTGGAACCATAATTTGAAATAATGATATAGGGGCATATCGAATTAGGTTTGAACTTGACTTTATGTTTCTTCTCGATCATTGTATTTAGTTGGTTTTCTTTGAGAACAAGATCATCAAGTTTGAATTCTCCATATTTAACTTGTCGGTTATAGTAGTCACAAAGTTGATTCTAGTATGATTATAAGCTATTGAATGTGGCCATGCATTTTTCATCAAGTAACTCCAACTCATATAAGTGAGCTACTAAATAAGCTTCATTATCAAGAACATGTTTCAACAAAATTCATAAAGAAGGTAACTCAACCTCAATGGGAATAATGGCCTCATTACCATAAACTAGGGAATATGGAGTAGCTCCAGTTGGGGTATAGTAATTGGTGTAGTATGACCAGAAGGCATAAAATATTTGGAAATACCAATCACGGCCAGTATCATTGACAATATTTTTAAGGACATTGAAAATGGTTTTGTTGGATGATTATGCTTAGTCATTACCTTATGGGTAATATGCCATAAAAAATGTTGAGTAATGTTATACTTGACCATTATTTTTTGACATCCTTATTTTCAAATGATCCACCATTATCAGATATAATGTTGGATGGGATACCATAGTGATAGATGAGATGGTCAAAGATGAAATTGGAAATTTGTTTTCTAGTCACATAAGTGAGGGTTATATCTTCAACCTACTTAGTGTAATATTCAGTAGTGATAAGGATGTGTTTATGGCCATTAGATGAGGCTGAGTTAATCTTCCTAATGAGATCAAGGTCCAATGTAGAAAATGGCCATGGTGTAAGCATTAAATTTAGAGTCTTGGATAGGGTATGAATCAAATTGGCATGACTTTGACATTTATTGCACCTTTTGATGTAAGCAACTACATCTACATTCATAGTTCACCAATAATACCTAATATGTAGGAGATTTTTAGATAGGATGGATCCACTAGTGTGAGCTCCACATACTCCATCATGAAATTCATATAATGTTAATGTTGATTATGCCAAAGTTAAATAATGTATAGTTTCATAAAATCTACAATGGTAAAGGGTTTATCCAAGTAAGATATAACATGTGGCTTGGTGGGTAAAGGCCTTGATTTGTTTATGTGATAGGTCTAGTGGCATAATATGCTCATGAATGCAATTATAAAATTCTAAATACCATATAGAGCTAGGAACAAAAATATCATAGATCATTATGATGGTTGAAGGTTCATGAGAAGGTGATGTAATATTTTCAACTAGGAATTGATATTCTTTTACCTTATCAGTATGATGAATAAAAGAGCCAATGGTGGCCATGGCATCCACTATTCAATTATTGGCCCTTGGTATGTGTTTAAATTTTACATCAAAAATATGTTATTTAAGAGTGTCAACCATGGCCTTGTATGGCACTAGATTGTCATCCTTGGTTTGAAAGCGGTATGTAACATGATTGATGATTAACTATGAATCAACACAAACCTTGAGATGTTGAATATTCCACTATATTTCCTATCGAAGTCCTACAATGAGTACTTCATATTAAACCATGTTGTTAGTATAAGGAAAGTTGATATGAAATGATTTAGGATAAGATCCACCTATGGTGTAATAAATAATAGGCCTACCCTTGATCCATGTGCTATGAATGATCCATCAAAATATAGCTTCTAATGCTACTCCACCAGAGGTGTTTCAATGATGGTCATAATGGATTCATCTAGGAATTAAAAAGTTAGAGGTTTTGTATTTAAAAAGGGAACTTCAACAAGCTGATCTACAAGTACTTGTCCCTTGATGACCTTCTAGTTGATGTATTATATTTCAAATTTTTTAAGAAACATGATCCTTTTATCCATGCAACTTTGTAAAGTTGTCTTGGATAGTAGATACTTCAGCATATATACCTTTTAAATAACTATTGTCTTATTGTTTAACATGTAATGCTACAATTTTTGGGTTGCAAAGACCATAGCTAAACAAGATTTTTCAATGGGCATATAATTATGTTCATATGCAACTAGTGTATGACTTAGATATTACATATAATGTTCATTTCCATTATCATCATGCTAAGCTAGAAGTGCCCCTAGGGCTTTGTATATGGTGGATAGGTATAATAGGAATGGATTTCTTGACATGGTAACAAGAAAATAAATAGATTTTCAAGATAGTCCTTTAAATGTTGAAAAGATTTTTGGAATTCATCATCCTAATGAAATAGGACACCTTTATTTAATAAGTATGTCAATGAATAGAATATGTTAGGTAACTAATAAATGAATCATCTGATAGATTGAATCTTACCCTATAAATTATAGAGCTATTTCAAATTGGAAGGTGGTGGCATCTCAATAATGTCTTGTAATTTGGTTAGACGAACTTCAATACCTCAATGAGACATAATAAATCCAATAAATTTTCTTGAAGTAACTCCAAAAATACACTTCTTAGGATTGAATCTGACCTTGTATTCATATAGTCTCTAAAAATATTCTTTGTAGTGTTACTGGATGATCAACCCTAGTTTTTGATTTCCCCAATATGTCATTGATGTAGTATTCAACAATGTCATGCATCATATCATGAAATATAATAGTCATAACTCCTTGATATGTGGCCCCAACATTTTTGAGACTTGCAGCTAAATTATTGTACAATGAAGATATGGGATCCACGAAAACAACTTGTCCCATCAGATTGGCCCGTCCCTTTTCTTTCTCATTTGAGCTCTTTTTTTTACTTTAATTATTCCAATTATACACTGCTTTAAATATATAATTCACTGTCAAAGTCTATTCTGGCTTTATTTTATTCTGTGCTTAAAAACCTTCCAACTTGCTAAGAACTCTAACGTCAAAGCTAATTTCTTATGAAGTAAGATGTCCACACGGTCCATGCACCATCATACTCTTTTGAGCGAGATATATCTTAAATAACAATAAAAATAAAGTCCAAAGACAGTGAATACATAGGTACATAACCATTTGAACATTTTTGTCTCTAATTGATTCAAAACAAGTATTATTAATTATTATTTATTGATTTTCGATGTTAATTTCAGTTTCTTAACTCCTTCAACTCTCTCACTTTTTCTCTCTATTTCTATTTTTCGAGTGCTCTTTATATTTCTATTTCTTGACTTGGGCATTGTGTAAGAAAAATCAAATAGCTTCTAACACTTGCCAAAAGCATTCCAACCCCTTTGTATGCAACACTCTAATTTTGATCATTTGATATTACTTTATGTTCCAATAGAGTTTTAATATGAATGCACTTGTCTCTAAATATTTAAATATTATATTTTATTTAATATAAAGAAATAAACTAATTATTATTGTAATGTCCTTTTTAAATTGACTTTTATTTAGATCTATGATTAAATATTAATTAGTATTTCATTTATTATTCAAGCTATCACTTGTGATTTAGATGATGCCTAGTTTCACGTAATTTTGATTATTTCATTTTGTGTCATGAAAAGAAAATTATTATGAATCATGAGCATTTGATTAAAATGTTTTTAGTTATATCTCTCCACACCATAACAAAACATTCTCCATGGAGTGGTGAACACTATTTTATATTGGTCTTCTAGCACAATCCTAATCTAATTGTATCCTAAAAATCCATTCATCAGTGAAAGCATTTTGTACCTAGTTATGGATTTAAGTACCATGTCAATATTTGGTAGAAGAAAGTCATCTTTAGGGTAGGCCTTATTTATATCTCTAAAATCATTACATATTTTGATTCCTTATGGATTCTTACTAGCTAAAAAAACATTTCAGATCCACTTTGAATAGTTGATCGGTAGAATACATATCACTTCTAAGAGTTTTTCCAACTCTTTCTTTACCAATACAACAATGTGAGGATGCATCTTGCATAATTTTTATTTCATAAGCTTGGCATCAGGATGTACCATAATGTGGTATATAACCAAGGTGGGGTCCAAACCTAGCATGTCTAAGTAGGTCCAAGAAAATATGTCAACAATTTACCTCAAAAGGGATGTAAAGATGTCACATTCCTCTTTAGTGAGGGACATGCCTAATTTGATCCATTTTGAGTCATCTAGAGTCTTGATGTTGACTTTTGTGGTGTTTTCCACTAGGAGAGTGAAACCATCTTAGAGAATGGTTGGTAATGTTTTGAATTTGCCTATAATGGAAAATTCATATATTTGGATGGGCTCTTCTAGTTATCCTACATGATATGAATTAGAATCTCCCAATAGGAGGAATGGCCACATTACAAACATTGTTAGAAACTATTGGATGATTTGGTCAAAGGCATGATTTTATTCTAAACTAAACTCAGACCCATAGGCAAGTTTATCATTGGTGGCCTCTTGAGCTATGTTTAGGTAAAGGTGAACACCCCCATCTGATGGCACCTAAAATAGGTTTTGACTAGAAGACTAGATTTTTTCTTTAATTTTATCTTAGTCTAAAAGTGCCTCAAAGAGGTTTTCAATTTGGGACCTCAATAATTTATTTATTTATTTTTGGCTAAGGGGGATAAGGGTGTTCACCCATTATCCAAAACAGGCTGTAGGATCTAGTTTGATTGAGAACCCTTCTTTATGATCTCCCAACAAAACATTGTCTTTTAGGCCTAAAAAATCACAAAGGGCCTCATCATTCTCAAACTCATCTACAGGCACTATGGATTCTTGTTGGTCACAGAATATAAGTTAAGAGTGATATAGAGGAAGTGGATTATGTCAATTAATTAGGCTAAGGGTACAAATGGTATGGGTGTCAAATAGATTGTTATTAGTCAAGTCTTCATAAAGGCTATGATTGGACTTTGCTTCACTATCAACATTGTTATCACTAGTCATTACAAATGGGACATGAATAAGATACATGGAGTCACCCCTAGGTAGTTTAAATCTGAGACCATAGGTTCCTTTGTATCACGTGATAGAGATTGGGTCAAGTGTATTCTCCTAATTTGCCCCAAGTCCTCCTTATGAATAGGCTTGATTCTCCATGATCCTATTAGGAATGGGGTATTTGAAATTTTTGTAACAATCAAACTATTTGTCATTGTATAACCATGATTCATTATTTACATGTGGGCCATATTCTTGGCTAGTAGTTGGAGTGAAAATGATAGGAGCTATACTATGCAGTTTGCCTTTTCCTTTTCATTGCCATTCAATGCAAGGTGGATTGAATTTAGGTCTTCCATAAGAATTGAGGTTTTTTGCAAGCTTAGAAATGTGGAATTTATCATGGTTCAAATATTCTCCTAGGCTATTAGTTTTGATGGTAAAGTGATTAGACATTTTAGGTGGTGACACATGGAAAGATAAAATCAAGGGTATTTGGGTCAATGTAATTAACCTTGGTAAATCAACATGAATTTATTTCCCCTTATCCTTTTTGGAAACTAGATCCAAGCCAAAATGGTAGTTATAGCTTTTGTACTTGGCCTCCAAATGATTTTAATATTCATAGGGCTAAAAATATTTGTGAATGGTGACCTCCATGCCAAAATGATAAAACTTGAGAAACTAATGCAATGTTGAAGGGATTGAACAAATTTCATGTATCCAAGGTCTACCTAAGAGAAAATTGTATAAAAATTCTAGGTCTAATATTGGCATAATGTATCATGGATCAATGGCCCAACAATAACTAGCAAGCTGATGGTACCTTGTGATTCTAGCTCTTCATTATCATAGGTCTTGATTATGATTGCTTCTAGTTGGAGATCAGTTATTATGTATCTAAGATGCTTAATGAGATTTAGATACATAATATTTAGGCTTGATTCATTATCTATGAGGACACGCTTCACTTTATGCTGCATTATGACAACTTTAATGTAAAATAGATTATTATGGAGAGGGTTGAGGGGTAACATATCACTTTGGTCAAAGGTTAAATATTGGCTTGGGGATAGATGTCCATCTAAAATTTTGAATTTTTCTAATCTTATGTCATTTAGAATGTGTGATTATTATAGAAACTCTATTAAGATGTTCTTGTGGATAGTAGATGTACACAACAAATCCAAAATGGAAATTTGTGTAGGTATTTTCTAAATTTATTCCATGATGTTGAACATCTTTTATTTTATAGTATTATATGGCTTGTTTCTAGATATAATGATGGGTTGAGTGAGTGTAGTGATAGATGGTTGTGGGCCTGGAATGGTAATTTTTGATTTCTGAATTGTGATTAAATAATCAAGATTAGATATATGACCATTTTTGCTAAAAAATGATGTAGCAAGGGGATAGATAGGATAGGTCTCAATTTTTAGTGCACTTATACGTGGTCATGAGGCAATGTCAAGTTATTAGTATAAGGTCCAAAAATAGTAATCCCTACTTTATGGTATACATGTATGCGGTCTTAGGTTAAGCAAGGATCATTGGCATAAGTTGTTTGATTATAATTGGTTAGAAATGGTCCTGTTTGGTTAGCATTTGGTCTTGGATTAATGGTAATGGTGGAAATATGAACTCCTACAAGATGAAATGCAACTTTGTTGTAGTCATGTAAAACTATGTGGTAAGTATGCTGGGTATTGACATCATTCTAGCTTTGGTTCCATCCATTTGGTTGATGTTGTTATTGTTACTACTAATATTAGTATTATTAACTCAGTTGTTGATAATGTTGTTACTACTATTCTGGCCTTGGTTATTGTTATTGTTGGTTGTTATTATGTTATGGAAAAGGATTTTGATAGATACCCAAGTTATGATTAGATGTATAAGATTTATTATCCAATGTTATTTCCCCATTTTCTAAAAAATTTCCAATAAAGTGCTTGATCTTCAAACAATGATGTAATTAATTCCCATTAACCCAATGATATTCATATAATTCATTTTGTCTATACCAATTTGGATAAGGAATGACCTTAAGATAGTGCTTTTAAATTAGCTAACTTATTAGATTAGCAGTGGATAAATTGAAACATACAAATTCAATGGGCTATCCAATACCATTAAAGACGTGATGAGTAGGTAAATTTCTCCTTGGAGGAGGTACTTTCAAAGGCAAAGGTTGTTTTACTTGTTGAAATGGTCTAGGTTACTATGAAGGTTACACTTGATGAATAGGTTATTGGTGAAGAATAATTTGTATTTATGGTGTTGGTTGAGTATATGGTATTTGTACCATTTGGAAATGTCATGAATTGATTACTCCATTTCCAATAATATTTTTGTTTTGGTTAAAATATTTGAATTTTTCATAATTACTAACCTAGGTTGGTGCTCATGATTGTGTTTGAACTTGGTTATGATTTTGATTTTGACCATTTCCTTGGTTTTGGTTTTAGTTTTGATTTAATGACATAAAATTGATAATCCCTTTGTTAATAGGGGCCTTTTTTTATCAATAAACCTTTATCAATGATATCCTTAAAAGTGTGTGCACACTGTAGCTCTAGATGATAAGATATCTCACTATGAAAATTTTTGGTAAACAAAGTGGCTAATTATTTGTCTAGTAAGCTATGGGTGAAGAGGATATCATGGTCTCTCCATTATTTTAGATATATTTCAAAATTTTCATCGGCCTTATATTTGGCAAGAGTCAAATCTACCAATGAAATCTCATGTTTAAGATTGTACGAGAAATGTTGTAAAAAATTATCTAAAAGATCATTAGAATTAGATACTAAGTTCTTTGGTAATTTTAAAAACCACTCAAATGCTTACCTTGATAAACTTTGAGGAAATAAAAGTATGAGGTATATGTCATTTTAAGGCACTGGATGGAAAGTAATAAAGAATTTGGTTAAATGGGCCTTAGGGTCTCTTTTACGCTTGTATTTGTCAAAATTTAGTGGTTTGTACCCTAAAGGAAATGGTATTTGCAAATATTCCATGTTGAATGGGTAAGAACACATGTCATCCAACTTAAACTTCTTGGTATGCTTCCTAACTTGAATTGTGTTAATGGCATCTTTCATTTGCTGAAGTTATTATGCCAAGAAACTAGATGGAATATTGGCCTAAGGTGGAGCCTGGGTGGTCAAAGGTGAATTAACTTAACCATGGTATAATGGAGTCATGGTTTTTTATGGAATGTTGGTTTGGTTGGGGAATTAACCATGAATATGCATTCACATATTAGGATGTGATTATTGGAATTGCACATGTTGCAGTGCAATATTGTAGTTCGGATTTGATATATAGGATTATTTTAAAGGAATTATGGCTAAGATGGAAGGATATGGCTCTAAGTGAATTACTATGCTTGATGAGGTTGAGTATGGAATTCCTTATAACTAGTCATGCCTAGATGAATGAGGGGAAATTATTATGAAATAATGACATACGGTTGAATTTTTGGCACATTTGGAATGAAAGGAAATTGATGGCTAATTAGCACTTATTGAACAATAGTGCCTCATGGTTACATGAACACTTTTATGAATTAAACACTTTTAGAGTGTTTGACATTTTTGCTAACCCATAAACATGCATTATTGATTAGATAATAGTTATGATTGTAATAGCATGTTGTTCTATGACTGTTGAGGTGTACTTGTCATTTTTTAATGAGGTGAAACATTGGTTTCACCCTATTAAGTTAGTAGAATGTTTGATCTCTATTCAGTTGGCACATTAGACTTTCCTATTTTCTTAGAATGTTAGTCATCACCTATTTTGGTGGAGTAAAATTCATCACATGTTTCTAAGATAAGGCATTAGTTTGTGTATGATTACTTAATCCTTGTAGTTACATGCTTGATGAAGTAGCTAGTTTAGGATTAGAGGTAGCTTGTTGTGGTTGGTAGGTAGAAGTTCTTACCCCTTGCTGTTTCTAACCACTCATGGTGTTTACTATTAGATTAAACAAAAAAACAGAGAGAAAATGAGATTGAGAATAGCAGAGCACTTATTCAACATATTCAACCAAGCATGAAGGCCTATTAAATAGGCAAACAAATGAAATACCCATGAAGCATGAGACGGGTATAAGAAAACTAACCTACGTCAGCTTACATGAAATAGTAAAGACATAACAAACAACTAACCTCTTAACCAAAGTGGTTAAGCAACTAACCAACATAAATTACCTTAGTAAATAACCTAAGGTAAATACAATAATATGCTAACACCCTCCCTTAATGACTAAACCAGAAACAAGACCAAGTTTATCTCTGAATTTTATGAACTTGTCTGTACCAAGTGGTTTGGTCATTATATCAGCTGGCTACTCTACAGTGGGGCAGTAGAAGAGACTGATGTCTTCATTTGTAACCAACTGTCAGATGTAGTGATGGTGAACCTCAATGTGTTTGGTCCTGGCATGAAATAATGGATTCTTCATCATCTTCAAAACACTTTGGTTGTCACAAAAAATTGGAGTAGGCTTTGATGACTCAAACTGAAGATCCTCCAAAATTTTATTTATCCACATGGTTTCACAACCTGCATTGACCATAGCTTTATACTCTACTTCTGTTGAAGATAATTCTACTATAGTTTGTAATTTGCTCTACCATGAGAAAACTCTTGAACCAAAAGTGAAAACATACGCTACTATAGATTTTCTTGAATCAACTAAACCTGCCCAATCAAAATCAGAATATCCTAAAAGTTCAAAATCTACAGACTTCTTATACAGTATGCCAAAGTCAAGAGTACCTTTGACATATCTTAATACTCATTTTGCAGCTAACCAATGGACTTCCTATGGTTTAGACATGAAGCGAGATAAAAAAACTCACTGCAAAACAAATATCTGATCTGGTGGTAGTGAGGTAAATGAGACTAGCCACTAGCTGTCGATACACTATTTCATTGATCGGAGGTGAATCAGTGTCTATTGAAATTTTAGTTCCTGCTTCCATAGGTGTGTGAGTTGGATTATAATCCATCATTCTGAACCTTTCTAGCAATGAATTGGCATACTTATTATGTGACATGAATACAGTATTACCACTTTGCCAAAACTCAACACCTAAATAGTATTTTAGTAGTCCTAAGTCTGTCATGTCAAAAAAAACAACAAATGTCAGCTTTCATTTGCTGAATGAGACTAGTACCACTCCCAGTGATGGCTATATCATCAACATATATAATGAGAATCAAGATATCATCACCAAACACCTTTACATAGAGAGTTGGTTTTGAGTTACACCTTTTGAAACCTGACTCCCTAAGATATGAGTCTATTTTTGTATACCAAGCTCGAGGAGCCTACTTAAGTCCATAAAAGGACTTGATCAACCTAAAAACAAGATGTTCCTTACCAAGAACCTAAAAACCCTGTGGCTAAACCATGTAGACTCCCTCCTCCAGATCTCCATTCAAGAAAGCACTCTTTACATTAATTTGGTGCACCTGCCATCCAAACTGAGCAACAATATCAATAATCAAACGAAAAGTTACCATCTTGGTGGTTGGAGCAAAAGTCCTCATAATCAACCCCTTCCTCTTGTGCATAATCTTTTGCAACAAGTTTGGCTTTGTGTTTTTCCAAGGAACCATCTACTTTGTATTTTACCTTATAAATCCACTTACAACCAATGGATTTATTCCCTGGTGGTAGTTCCATCAATTTCCAAGTATTATTTTTCATCAAGGAATCATATTCCAATTACATAGCTAATTCCCACTCAGACTTCCCTTTGGCCTCTGAAAAAGAATTAGGCTCAAATACTTGTGAAATAATAGTTGTTAGAGCAAGATTGACATGCTCACCTTTATTACCAAACCGCTTTCCCGATCTCAGTCTTCTACCTTCCACACCTTGTGGCAAGTCTCCTTTTAGTGCTTCAATTGTGGCAGTATACCACTTTGGCTTCTTTGGTTGTTCTGCTGGAACCTCATAATGACCTATATCAATTCCCTCCCTGGAATGTGATTCCACTGATGAACAAGAATCCTGCTCACTTTTCACATTATAACTAATAATTTTATCATTAGATAACAATGACTCAATATCTAAAACTTGACCAATTGCTATGAAGTATGGCATTTGTTCATTTACTATGACATCTCTATTTACCACAACTTTGTTAGTAGAAACATCAAGTTATTTGTAGGCCTTTGACTGATCACTATATCCAACAAACATGTATGTTTTGCTTTTTACATCCAAATTTTTTCTCTTTTGACTAGGAATAACTGCAAAAGCTACACAACCAAAAATTCTGAAATCACTTACATCTAGAGTTTGGCCTGACCAAGCCTCCTCTAGAGTCATATTCTCCAAAGCCTTTATAGGACTTCTGTTGAGGATGTATACTGCTATTTTTATTTCTTCTACCCAATACTTGTATGGGACATTTCTGCTTTGGACCATATAGTGAGCCATGTCCATCACCGTCCTATTACGCCTTTCCACAACTCCATTTTGCTGCAGAGTGTAAGTTGCAGTGTATTGTCTGTGTATGCCTTTAGTGGTACAAAACTCCTTGAACTATTTTGAGATGAACTCACCCCCATTATCCATTCTAAGAGATTTCATTGGCCGTCTCGCCTGTTTTTCAACCATAGCTTTCCAAGTAAGAAAGTTAGAAAAATAATCAGATTTCTTCACTAGAAAGTATACCCACTTTTTCCTAGAGAAATCATCAACTAGTAACAGGAAATAATGGGCACAAAAAGGGGTAGGTGTCTGCATTGGACCATGCAAATTCACATGTACCAAATCCAATACTCCCTTTGCTCTCAAAACTTTACCAACATCAAATGAATGTCTAACTCACTTCCCCAACTGACATCCAGTACATACATGATGACTATGTCAAATAGAAGGAATCCCATTAACCATCTTAGTCTTACTCAATGTAGTCAAATACTAAAAATTCAAATGCCCATACCTTTCATGCCATAGTGAACTTATGCTATCAACTACTGCAAGTGCACTTTCCTTTGCTTTGATTGGATCTGCAAGCTTATACAAGCCTTTCTCACCGATCCCAACATCAATAATATTGTTATCTTTAGTGGTGACTAAACATTGTTGTTCTTGAAATTTTACAACAAAATTAGATTTTGAGGTGATCTCACTGATTGAAAGAAGATTTTTGTTCATATCCGGTACATACCTAACATTCTTGAATGTATAATTTACTGTACCATCAAAACTTATATGAACATTACCAAATCCTTTCACAAAATATGTTGTACCATCTCCCAAAGATACAGATTCATTACTACTATTATCTTCAACAAAATCCACATACCAGTCCTTATGGCATGTATAATGGTGAGATGCCCCTGAATCAAAGTACAAAGCTCGATCCACCACATAATTACTACTGGAAGCCATGAAAGCAAAATCTAGTGATTCTTCACCTTCACCTTCAGCTACATTCACATGATGAGCTTTCTTTCTAGGGTTAGCCATATCCTGTTGTCTTTTCCTATAGTCTTTCTTAAGGTGACCAAGTCTCTTACAGTAAAAACATTTCTTTTTAGATCTCTTATTACCACTTACTTGTGAATATTCTGATGGATAGCTATTTTTACCAGACTGCTTACCCTTTTCCTTGATAAAGAGTGCACTCTCTATGGAAGTGGATGTAGACAACACTGCCTGCTCCTATCGTCTCTCCTTTTGTAATAGCAATGTAGACAATGTTTCAAAATCCAAAGTTTGCATCTCAACAATCATGTGCAAGGACTCCAAAAATGGCTCAAATGATGGTGGAAGATTTTGCATAACAAGAGCAATCAAATCTTGATCATCAACAGGTTTTTGCACAATTTTCAACTGGTCACTGATGTCCTTGATCTATAATAAAAACTCAAAAATGGAGCCACCTTCCTGCATCTTAGTGGAAAACAATAAATTCTTTAAATACAACACTCTACCGACTTTAAAAGCTTGATATTTTAAAGATACAGTTTTCCATAAATCTGATGCTATAGTCGCATTTTTGACCTCTGAGATTAGATTATTTGCTACTGACAATTTTAACATGAGAGCCTCACGATGACATTTATCATAGTCATTGGTAGCAGTGGCAGGCCTTTGCTCTTTACCAAGCACTATTTGATCAATATTTAGATATTCACATATTGTCAAAACCTTGTGACTCCATAAACTAAAGTTCTTACTAGTCAATTTATGAGAATTTGGTAGTAACAGGTGTTGAATACTAGCCATTTTACCTAGTTTTTCACAAAAATGATAAAAATCATAAAAACTATAATGACTTTTTAAAAAAAAAAATCCTTCTACACACTGATTCTATATTGACACTGAACAACCCTATCCGTTTTCAGCAACAAACTCAATACCATTTGCAAGATCACAAAAATTCTACCACTGAAACAATTAAATCAGGAAAACTACAATTCTGATTTAAAAAATTCTTTCTCCGTTGACATCCAGATAAAAAACCCAGAAAATGATAATTTTTTTAGCTTTTCAGATGCTTCCGTGATTATTAGTCAGCGGTAGGTCCCCAATAACCCTTATTGGCTAAAGTTTTGATTTATTTCAATTAAAAAAATAAAAATAATTGAAATATTAAAACTTTAGGCTAAAAATTTTATAAAAAATTTTAGCCAATCAGAAAATAGGCCTACCTCTGAAACTTCAGGCGAAGATTCTGAGCCCATTTCTCAACCAAATTGCAAACCATTTTCACCAATGTCTTAATTTTGATTTAATTCATGATTTAGACTTTTGTTTCACTAAAAAAAGATGAAGAAATGATTTTTTCTAATTTTGTCAAATATGTACGATGCCCATGCACACAGATAAATTCAACAGAGGCTTTGAGCCTCTAAAATAGCCTGTTTTCACTTCCTTTTAGTCTTATTTAGCCTTTTGATGCTTCCTGGCAATTTTTAGACCTTCTGGTTGAGTTTTCCAAATTTTGTGATACTTTCTCTCTCCTCAGCTCTCCAGTGGGCACCTGAAGCTCCTCCTTGGCAAGACACCGACCTCTCTCTGGCTTCCACAAACCTCCACTCAGGTTCTACAAACCATAGGCTTTGATACCATATTAGATTAAATAAAACATAGAGAGAAAATGAGATTGAGAATAGCAGAACACTTATTCAACATATTTAACCAAGCATGAAGGCCTATTAAATAGGAAAACAGATGAAATACCCATGAAGCATGAGACGGGTATAAGAAAACTAACCTACGTTAGCTTGCATGAAATAGCAAAGACCAAACAAAAAACTAACCTCTTAACCAAAGTGGTTAAGCAACTAACCAACATAAATTACCTTAGTAAATAACCTAAGGTAAATACAATAATATGCTAACATTTACTAAAGGCATTTATTGTGGACTAGTTGTTCATGCAGTTATACCACTTTGGCCTAGATTGGAAGACACTTATGTGTTATTCATTATGTTTGGTGAATTTATCTACATAAAATTAATAGATGCTTTCATAATAGATAGGGAATTAAACATGTTTCCAACTAAATTTATTTACACTAACGAGTCTATACCTAATTTATCTTGGCTAATCAATTTGATTAATACTCTTGTTGAAAGAGCTAACTTTATGAGTGGAGCATTTGACATGGCCATATTATTAAAGTTATGAACTAAGTTCAAATAATTCTAATATGTTGTCTGCATTTGTTTAAAATTGTCTTTCATGAGGCATTTTCCTATGAAAAGCATATTAGGATTTTGATATGTCATCAACACGAGCACTTGAGGATTGTTAGAAGAGGTTTGTTCGTTAGTTTGATTGTAAGGCATAGTTAAAGGTACTCTAAATAGACTAGGATTTTTTTTATGGGGGAAGTATGCTAGAAACCTAGCCCCTATCTTTGTAGAATTAAAAATTCATCCTTATTTTCAAGAAAGTGATGAATAAACAAACAGGGATCATATGTCGATGGAATCATAACATAGTACAATAATTTTTTAACTTTTTCCATAATTGATGATATGTTATGAAGGTACCATATTGTTTGTTCTTTGTCATATTTTGAGTATGGATGCATGTTAAACAAATAGTGGGCTACAAGATCTTGGCTTTGTTCCCTAAATTGAGATTTATAAAGAGGATATGGATCTATCTCACAAATTACATCATCACCATAAGGGTCTTAAATAAAGTCATCTTTTGCGACCACATTATCATATCCTAAATTATGCATGGCTCTGCTATGAGTATAGTGAGACATATTCAAATCAATGATGAATGTTTTAAAAAAAAAGGCCTAGAGTTCTATAAACTATTAAAACAAATTCCAAAGAACAAATGGTTCAAACTTGGTCTAACTTGGTTTAAAAATGGAGTTGTATCTCCAAAAGGGTCTATGATAAAACTTGCTACAAAATAGTCTAACATCAAATGTCTTACACAAAAATGTCAAGTGGATGAATAAAAATTGAATGCCAAACTCTAGGTATAAAGTATTTCAAACAAGTCTAATCTAAGGAAAAGAAAAGTTGCTAGGTCTTTGAGAGAAACCACAAAATCTAGGTTCAAAATAGGTATGTGCTAGGTCTTTTAGAAAAGGCACAAAATCTAGACTTAAAAAAAAAAACATGTGAGATTTATTATAATAAAATTTAAACACTTTGGCATAAACTAGGAATTCAAATTTAAACATGAACTTGGTTAGTTAGTATAAGGCATGAAACTCTAGGCATATGCAGATATTCTACTTCTCCAAATCTAAGCACAAATAATAGTTTTGAAACTGAATAAAGAATCAACCTAAGTTACACAAACTAAAAGAGAAAGATCTATATCTAGGTAAAAATTACATAAGGCAAAGGCAAAAATCAATCAATGTTTGGATTTGAACTTGTCAAGGCTAATTAAACTCAACTTGGAAAACAAGGCTTCTTTGAACAAACAACAAGCTAGACAAGAATAAATAATATAATGACACTAGGTAAAGATCCCAAAAATCACACATGGCTTTATGTTCAAATTAGTATTTGGACATAAGATAAACAAGTATTTAAAATGATTTGATTAGTGTAACACCATTATCATGTTTTAAAGATACTATCAATGGTTTGTTTCAAGACTTAAAGGCACAAGATACAAATGAATATGGTAGTATAACAACACCCTTTTCAATCAAGTGACACACACACATAAAGGTTGATAAAAAGACTAAGACACATATACAATGTCAAATGGGTGATGTAACTCCTCTTCAAATAAAGGAGTGATGTATAAATAAGATTCATTTTGATGTGGTATGATAACCAAATAGTTTAGATACAAAACCATGTAAGAAATGATAAAATGACACAAACACCTAAGTTTAATGTCCTAAATCCTAAAATTGATAAGGTTGCATAATAATATAAAATTTCATAAATATAATTACTCTTGAGAGGATTTTAATTGTCAATCCAAAAAGCAAAATTTCATGAAAAGTAGGGTTTTAGGCCCCTTCTTCTCTCAAGAGTTTTTACTACAACATGAAACTTTAGGCTACTCACCTTAAATCAACAGTATGTCCATGCCAAGTGGGGTTATTTTAAACTATAAATTTTTGCTCATTTCTATATGGTCCCAAGTGTGGATAACATAAGAGATGCTCACATCAATTGAATCCATGTCAAAAGTCATGTTATGAAAAGGTATTTTAATTTTCACAACAACTATATCCATCTCTTGCTCAATGTAGTGTGATGTCTGAGTTGATCATATGTTCCAAGAGAAGTAGTCCCTAATAAAGGTAGTTTAACTACTCAAACTATCATCCTAATGATTGAACAACTCAATTTATATACCTCACCATGGAGTGGGTTTGAAATGATAATGGGAGATGAATTCTTGGGTCGATGCTTCCTTAAATAACCTGTGAAGAGGTGATGAACTTCCACTCATAAGTCAAAATACATGAAAATAAAGACAAGTGAAAAGGTTTTATGGTCATTTTTGGGTCACCCATACAAATTTGGGGAGGGCCATAGTGACATTATTTTCATGATTTATACGAAAGTGAAAAAATGCAAATAATGAGCATTTTTATCACTTGAGTTCCATAAAGGGGATGGGGGGAGAGCATACACACATCACTCATTTTGCTTAAACAAACAACTTTAAAAAAACAAGCATAAAACAAAAAAATCTTATGAGTATGTAACTAAATTTTAAAGTTCATTTTATTGCACCAAAATGAAGTATGTTGTGAAATTTTGGCCCCTTAGCATCTGTTTGTTGAAAACTTTAAAAAATAAAAATGAATTAAGTAAAACAATATGTAAAACACCAATTTGAAATGTGAAATTTACAAGTTAGAAGTGTTTTAAATATGTCCTTGTGGCCTTTGGGTCTTGTAAAACATGTTAGATGGTCTTTGTGATTAAAATAACATCATGAATTAATAAATGACTTCCCAAATATTTCTCTTAGGTTTACACATAGTGAAAAACTACAGAACATAGTAAAATCACACCTACTTTTTTAAAACTATGATTATCAACACAATACCACAACTTATAGGAAAATAGAGGACATAAAGAAATATCACTACTATAGTGACAAAATCACTAAAATAAAGGAAATATCACTACTATAGGAGTCATAATATTGTAACTTAATACAAGATGGTTAGCATATTTACTATAAGCTAAATGCAATATTGCTAACATTTAAAGAAAAATGCTAAACATTTTTTGATATCATGCCTTTTGAAGTCATGATATTACAATACCATAAGTTTTCAATAAATACCATGAATTCGAGAGTCGTGGTATTGAGATATCATTGATTGCCTTATAGGCACAAAATAATTAGCATAAAACTTGACAATTAGGCATAAAACTACAATAAACAAGGCAAAACCACAACTATGTGAGTAGTGATATTAAACAATATCATGATTCTAAAGAGAAAAACCATGATTTCATAGGATAACTTGATGACTTCTAAAAAACCATATTTTATCCTTTAATTTTCACTTATTTTGATCAACAAGCTTAAATTTATACATGAAAATCATTAGTAGAATGTTTTTAAAGGACTTAGGAACAACTTCATGGGGTATGAGTCTTACTAGGTATGCCAACATGTGAACTAGGAATTTGAAATATAAGGGAGGTTAGTCTCATAAAACTGATAAAAGGAACACACTAAATTCCTAACACCTCTAGCCTAGACACTAGGGAGAGCTTAGGTAAGGAAAACTAAATGAAATCACAATAAAACCATTAAAAACACAATTCTTTTACCTTGATTGGAGCTCCAAATGGCTTTGTTGAATGACTTTCTCAATGTTTACATCAATAAGTCATCATCAATTGAGGTTTCTTGGCTCCTTCTCTCATTGCCAACTTGGCTTGTGATGTTGTTTGGCTTAAGATTTGTGCATGGTAACCTTACTTGCATGACATTTAGGCCTTATAACTCTACAATATCCAAGATTTTTGAAGATATTTGTGCATAATAACTTTTCACCAAAATAACTTACAAACCAATAGGCATGGCCTTGTATTTATAACATTAAGAATTAACTCTAACCTGAGGTGAGTTAAGGTTGAGTTTAGGTTTGGAATGGGTTCAAACTAACCCTTGGTGAGTTAAAAATAACTCCAATAGAGTTAATAGTTATAAATTAATTATGATTTGCAACTACTAGGCATGGTCTCAAATTAGATATTTTAGGATATTTTCAAAGAGCTTGACAACTCATAAAGGCAATGATGAAAGGCTAGGATATTTTAAATTTTTTAATTTCCTTTTTTAGATATTCATTAATTATAAATGGATAATTCAAATAGGAATTTAATCTTGTTTAGTTTGTTAATTGATTTATATTATCCTTTTATCTCTTTCAAGATTTATTTAAGTATGCAAGTATCCCACTTAATAGGTCCATAGGCTAAATTGATAGTTGTGATGCTAAAAGATTATTAGAGATGAATCTATGAGAGGTTTTTATTTCATATGATAAAATAACCCAATTAGGGATGTATAAACATGATTATGAACTTTTATGAATGATTCCCAAGTAAATTTGAGATATTTACTGATTCCTAAGCTTAGTTTGTAATGTTTGGTAGGAATCAATCTAAAGTCTGGTCGAAGGCTAGTTATGGTTAGTTTTAGGTGTCTATAGTTTTCCCTTATTTGGGAAGGCATTTCAATCTACATAAATAATAACATCTTATAAAATAATGAAAATGTCCTATATACCTAATACTTCAATGACAATGGATGAACTCTATAATTTGAGATAGAGGGGAGATTAGTCTTATGTTAGTCTCATAAAATCAATGAAATGAACACATTAAAATCCTAACACCTATAGCCTAGACACTAGGGAGAGATTAGGTAAAAATAAATAAATGAAAGCACAAAAAAACTTAAAATACATAACTCTTTTACCCTCCTTGGTATCTCCAAATGGCTTTGTTGAATGGCTTGCTCAGTATGTACATCAAGAAGTCTTCATCAATGGAGGTTGCTTGACTCCTTCTCTCCTTGGCACCTTGGATTGTGATGTTGCTTATCTTAATATTTGGGTATGGTAACCTTACTTGCATGGCATTTAGGCATTATAAATATACAATATCCAAGATTTTTGAAGATATTTGTGCATAATAACTTTACACCAAAATAACTTGAAAAACAATAGGTATGGCCTTGTATTTATATCCTTAAGAATTAACTCCTATCCAAGGTGAGTTAAGGTTGAGTTTAGGCTTAGAATTGGTTAAAACTAACCCTTTGTGAGTTAAAACTAACTCTAGTAGAGTTAATAGTTTTCAAGTAATTATGATTTACAATTACCAAGCATGGATCTCAAATTAGATAATTTAGGATATTTTCAAAGAGCTTGACAACTAATAAAGGCAATGATTAAAGGCTAGGATATTTTGAATTTTTGAATTTCCTTTTTTAGATATTCATTAATTGCAAATGGCTAATTCAACTATGTATTTAATCTTTTTTAGTTTGTTAATTGATTTATATTATCCTTTTATCTCTTTAAATATATATTTAAGTGTGCAAGTTCCCCATTTAATAGGTCCAAAGGCCATATTGATAGTTGTGATGTTGTAAGGACATTAGGGATGAATTCATGAGAGGTTATTATTGCATATGATAGAATACCCCAATTAGGGATGTATTAACATGATTATTTTGAGCTTTAATGAATTATGAACAAGTAAATTTTAGATTATCAATGATTCTTAGGCTTAATTAACAATGGCTGGTAGGAATCATTTTGAAGTTTGGTCAAAGGCCAGTTGTGGCTAGTTTTAGGTGTCTACAATACGTAGTTCCCATTAATAAAGGGGTACTTAGGAAAGTAAATATTATTATCCCACTAATAAGTTTACCCTAAATTCACTCCAAGGTGAATAATCTAGTGTTTTATCATTTGATAAAGAGTGAAAACCTATGTGCGTGATTTGAAGATATTAGAAGAAAGGTGATAGAAAATAAAAATGCTCTAGTTGGTTACATCTAGATCTTATCAGTATTTATTATAGTAAACCTTTGACAAGGTTAGAAACCTACATTGATGCAACTATCTAGATCTGACACAAGCATTTAAGGCCACAAAAAGTATATTTCTAGAAACTGATGACTATTTTAGGAACACCTTCTAGTCTACTTCCAGCGTATTCTAGATCAGACCTGTATAAGCACAACAAACTATATAATGATCATTGTTACCTATTTATTTCAATATATATCAATACATTCACTTTTATATTTTTATAAAATATTATTTGTATAAATTAAAAATACTATTTAAAAGAGTTTTCTATTTAATTGGCCTACTCATTAGGTTAGTTCAACATCCTTGTGTTAAAAGGTAATCTATTACCCCATTAACCCTAGATACCACACATCCAAATTTATGGTCTAAATAGGATTTTAATAAGGATAACATATTTTTTTATCCCACTCTTAATGCTATTAGCCACAAGGGAATGATCATGTTAAATCAAGTAATACGAATATTTTTGTAATCTTTGAAATTAGGTGATTAAGAACCAAATAATGGCATAATAAATTATATAATGCATTATGGGATAATTATATCACTGTCAAGAGAGACATTAACATGCATAATTTTTCACTGATGTATTACATATATGTTTCAATGCCTATATCAGTAGAATGACTAGCCCTATAATTGGCCAAAGTAACTGAAGATGATATTTTTAAAGAACTCTATGATAAGAGAATCATGTATCTAAACAAGTTGAAAGAGTATAAGGTTTTAGTTTTTAATAAAATTATAGAGAATCAAATCAAAGTGATTAATATATTTGATGAAATATCTATTAAAAGACATTTCTAAATCCAATATCTAGTTATTTTATGGGGAAAGAAGAGAGAACCTAGGGGTAGCCTCATAAAGTTTGATTCTTTATGTATAGGCATGTATGCATGAGCTAAGATTAGCCTATAAATATATTATTTAAAGAGATGAAAAAATGGATAAGGTTAATCAAATATATTCCATAATACCTAATGTTTGGTTAATGACTAATGGATTCCCAGACCTAGAAAGAGTGGTACCTATATCACCAATAACAAATGAAAGGGGTCCAAAGCTTTTAGGACCATGAAATATCTCTAACTAGACCTCTATGTAAGTATCTATTGTAACTAAATGATATTAGTAAATTAGAAAAAACTATATGGGAAGGGTTATAATGGTTAAAAAGGGTAAGGTTCCATGGTTATTCTATAACCTTAACCTATAGTGCATCTAGGGATATGTGTGGTCAACTTGTGGCTTACATACCTTTGATATTATCTTATTTCATTTCTCTATGTTCTTAGTATGGTCACCCTATAGAATAAATATAGATAAATAGAGTACATATAAGAGGTAGTGGTTAATATTTTATCATCTTATTATGAATTCTATTCTTATTTCATTGTTGTGAAGGTTTCCTCTTCAAAGCATCTCAATCATTATTATCAAGTATTTCACTCTTTTGTCAATTATTATTATGGTTTTGATTATTATGCTATTAATTATTTGACATATTATTCCATTATTATGAACATATAAGTAATTTAATTACAATTGGTATAAGAGAATTTATTTGGGCTAGTTTTTATGGTGTTTTGTTTTTTAGATCCAATGTTGTAGTCATCTAAAGAGCAGAAGGATCAAAAAAACATAACTTGTGATATGAGAATAATTTATTTCTCTAGATTTGTAGTATAATTTGAAATATTTTGTAGGAAAAATAAGGTTTGTAATTTTTTTTTACCCTTGTGAAAATTATTATTCATTAGATTCATTTTTTTTATTTTATAGGGTAAAAACACTTATGAAACTAGATCTATGAACTAGGGAATGAGGGTTTTGACAACTAGACCCACATCCAAGAAAAATAGAGAGGGTAAAGGAACCCCAAAACAACCAAGGATAGCAAAGAGGGTTTGAAGGTTATCCCAGCCTTAAATAAGAGAAGTGGAGGTACTCATGACCTTAGTAATACTAGAGAACCTGAGGGTTTTAAGGATTCCCACAACCAGGGGTTTTGAGGATCCTATAACCTGAGAGTAAGAAAAAGAGGGTTTAGAGACTCCCCCAACATTTAAAAAGTAGAGTAAAGGTCCTATGACCAAGGAAAAATGATAGAACATGAGGGTTTTAGGGTTCCCATATATACGGGTTTTAAGGTCTAATAACTTGTAGTATACAAATAATTAACTAAAAAAATTGAATGCCTTCTCAGAGGGCACTGCACTCTATAAGGTCCACCTAAGAGGATGGTATTTTTACACTAGGGTCTTCATCATAGCTTCCATATAGTAAAATTATAGTGAGATGGTTTATCTTTCCTCTAAATATTCATAGCTTGGTAAAAAATGAGTAGAAGCACAATACAAGGCATACATTCAAATGGAAGGCTCCTCTCTAGATTTAATCTCCATTCATACACCCATAAATTAAATGAAAAATAGGTAAAATCCTTTGTCATCCACTCTTGGCCAGCAAAGGAAGGCAACATTAAAGTGGGAAGGACCTTCATGATGAACATTCCCAACAACCTTATTTTGAAATCAAGGAACATGAGTCCAACAAGGTGGGTGTGACTAAAATTAATTCCAAGCAAGTGGTTGAAAATAAAATTTGAATTCTCGAGGGCAAAGCCCATGAAATCAATCTAACATCTATGTGACCTATCATTGATGAAGCCATAAATCCGACAATAATGTCTAACAAGATTTAAAGCTATCATGGCCATGTTAACCTTCTACCAAGACATCCAACATGTAAGTGGCATTTTTTAAAACCTGAGGACTAGATTCCATCAAGTCAGATGTGATAGAAAATGTCCCCAAAGGAGTAAATAAATTTGGAATTTTAATTTTTGATATCAATGCTTATTAAATAAATCAAGACTATCCAATAGCCATATGTCCAAACACTAATGAGGCTAATGGTCTAATAGTGATAGCTAAGCAGAGACAAAATCATTGGTTTCATCTTACCAAGATGTTCATAATGATATAATCTATTAGTACATAGTTTTTGGGCCTAAACCCATCCTAGGGTTTGTGTATGGCTGGTATAAACTGTTGTGGATATGGGAAAGGTCAAGACACCCCAAAAATTCCTCACAAATATGACATCATGTCTAGAAATTCAAATTCATAAATTTATGAAATGGTTTAATAAATCCAACTCGATATCCAAACTAAGCTGAGAAATAATGATCTTGATGTAGTAAAATGGGAATTGGATTCTATGAAGGGTTAGTTTTCAATGATGAGTTCTCAGTGGAACTCTATTGTATCTCAAATTCCAAAAAATAATTATCCACCACTCTAATCAAGTTCACCCACTTAGATCAATCACAACTCCAATATCGGTTTGAAGCATATGGTAGCAAAAGTGGAAGTGCACAAGTTTGAAGGTAAGGATCTACTAACTTGGATCAATCAAAAAGAAATTTTATTTGATCTACATTAGACCCCATGTGCACAAAAGGTGATCATGACATATCTCTATTTGGAACCTAAGTATTTCATTTGGTATAGGTGTTTGTGTGCTCAAAAATAAATGGCACTCATGTTACTTGGTCAGTGTTTATTTGGGAGCTTCAGATACACCATAGTAATAACATCTCTAAAAACTGATTTAGTTAATTAAAATAATTATGACAAATAGGTACTATTAAGGATTATATTTAAAAATTATAGAATATATCTTTACGCATGGATGACATCACTTAAAATAACTTGATTGACCAATTTTTATGGGGCCTCAAGGATAACATCCAACTTGAGGTTCATATGTTTTATCCATTGACTATTTATGAATCCATACCATTTGCTCGCCAGGTAGAGGAAAAAGAATTGGTCAAAATAAGGGATTTGACTCATTTCCATAAACATAATTTCATAGAACCATCATTTTTTCAACCTACAAGATTGATCCCTTAGAAAATTGAATAAAAGTGTTCTAAAAGGTTATGAATTGGCTATGACAACAAGTGGATCAAAGGACATAAATGTGTTGAAAATATTTTTTTATATATTGAAGGTGTCAATGAAGATTAAGATGATGATAAGGTTGAATGTGAGGGTATGGAAGAACCATAGGAGGAATGTGAATATTCTCACCCTACTATCTCCTATCATACCCTTTCATGTATAAGTACTCCTAAAAAACATAGGTTGGTGGCATTCATCAAGAAACATAAGGTGATAATTATGATTGACTTAGGAAGTACACATAACTTCATTAATAGTAAGTTGGATACTCCTTTAAACTATTTTTTTATCCAACTTCAAAATTTCAAGTCATGATTGTATATGGTGGTAGGGTTAACTATTATAGAAAATTCTATAGTATTAATATTTCCATGGGGGACTACCTACTTAGTTCTCTTATGTTTGTTATTCCCATGGGTAGGGATAACATTTTTTTGGGAGTATAGTGGTTCAAAACTTTGGGCATAATAGAGATTAATTTATAATAACTATTCACACACTTTAATTATGAAGGTAGGACATTTGAAATATGGGGATTATGGGCAAAGTATTTTTAATTAGTTAATTCACATCAAATTACAAATATTATTAAAAAATGGGTGGAATAATTTATAGCATGATTTTTTATATTTCTAAGTTCATCCAACATGTGTCTACATATCCCTATTTACAAATGATTCTTGATGACCATCCAAATTTTTTTGGTGTAATACCAAAAGGTTTACTTCTTAGTAGAGAACATGATCATGCCATAACACTTATTTTAGGTGGCACACCACCAAAAATCAAACTATATAGATGTCCATATGATCAAAAAATTGAATTTTTAAAATCATACATGAGATGTTAGAGGTAGGTATTATTTGACATAGCCACAGTGAACATTCTTCCAAAGTGGTCATGGTGTATAATAAGGATGACACTTTGAGGATGTGCAATGACTACAAAGAACTCAATAAGTACACCATCAAAGATAATTTCCCTATTCTAGTCATTGATGATTTTTTATATGAATTAGATGGTGTTAGTTATTTTACCAAATTAGATATTCATTCTATGTATCATCCAATTTATTTAAAAGATGAGGATGTATATAAAATAGATTTAAAAACTCATGAAAGCCATTATGAGTTTATGGTCATGATTTTTAATCTCACAAAAGCACCATCTACATTTTAGAGTTTGATGACTACTATTTTTGGGCATTTTAAGGAATTTTATGTTGGTGTTTTTGATGACATCATAATATACAATAAAACCTTAGGAATAACATTTGAAACATGTACTATTAATTCTAGAACAACATAAACTTCATGCAAAACCTTCCAAATGTGATTTTTTCGTCCATGAGTTAGAGTAATTAGGTCATATTATTTCATATGAAGGAATCAAATTCAAACTAATAATATCAAAGCTATGATGGAGTGTCAAGTGACAAAGACCCTCAACAACCTTTTTTAATTTTTTGGGATAATAAGGTACTATTGTAGATTTGTAAAAAAATGTGGCAACATAGTTTCTCCACTCATAACCCTATTGAATAAATATTCTTTCCATTTAATTGAACCAAATACTAAGGCATTTGAGAAATTGGAACATGTTTTGTGTACCACTCTAGTTTTAGTGACCCCTATTTTTTTCAAAACTTTTATTATTGAATGTGATGCATCAAGATATGGCATGGGATAAATAGTCATGTAAGAAGTAAGACCCATTACATTTGAGAGTCATACACTGAAGGGAAAAAACAATCTCATGTTAGTCTATGAGAAAGAGATGATGGCTATTCTTCATACAATCAAGTAATGGAGACCCTATTTGATGCCTAGACACTTTTAGGTAAATATTGATCATAATAGTGTACAATTATTTTTATAATAATTATTGTCATCAAAAGAGCAACAAAAATGGGTTATTAAAATGTTGGTTTCAAACTTTGAAATAGTCTCTAAGAAAGGAAAAGAGAATGTGGTAGTAGATGAATTTTATAGGATGGATGAATCAATTATTCATTATTATTCACAATGACCATTTTAAAATCATATTAGTTATAATAATCAAGATCCAAATGTGAGCATGACATGGATACATAGGTCTTGATTAAGAATCTTAAACATGGCCTGGGTGTTTTTGAGAAATTTGAGTGGAAAGGAAATACATTATGGTATACATATAGATTATACCTATGTAGGGATTGTATCATCAACCAAAATATCATTCAAGAGATTAATACATATATAATAGGGGGATGTTAGGATTTTTGAAGACATATAATCACATAAAGCAAGATTTATTTTGGGATGGAATTCAGGGGGATCTATAAACATTTGTGGTAGAATGCATGGTTTCTTAATATAACAAAGGAGAAATAATTAAGACACCAATTCTTTTACAAAATTATCCATCCCTATCCAATAGTGATAAGAGGTTTTCATGGATTCATTATAATGTTATCTAGATCTAAAGGTAAAAATGTCATCATGTTAGTTTTGGATAGGCTCACAAAATATGCTCATTTTTTATACTTATCACAATCATTTGTAGCCAACAAAATATCTACTAATTTTATCAATATAGTTCAAAAGTTGCATAGTACCTAAAAAATTATTGTAAGTGATCATGATCCTATCTTCACTAATAAATTTTGAACTAATTTATTTTCAAGTTTGGGTACCCAATTGGCTCATATGTCATCTTATCATCCTTAATTTAATGGAAAAACAAAGGTTTTCAAAATATGCTTATAAGGGTATCTTCATTATTTTAAATCATATTAACAAGAATGTTGGGTCCATTAGTTGCTATTAAGAGAATGGTGGTACACACTTCCTTCTATACCTATTCTAAAATATCTCCCTTTATGTCACTTTATGTTTATTACTCCCTTATTTCAATTCATCTTTAAAGGTGAAACCAAAGCTTCAATCTATTTAAGAACACATTCAACATCAATAGGAGGTACTAGCTAGTTTAAGGGGGCATTTAACAATATCATAAATTATAATGAAGCAAAAAGATGATCAACACTATAGTAAGAGGCATTTTTATATCAATGATTGAGTATTTTTACACTTGTAACAATATATGTAGATGTATTTTTAGCAATATAAAAAAGGATAAAAAAATTTATTCTAAGTATTATGTCCCTTATCAAATCCTATAGAAAATTGGTAGTGTGACATACAAGCTAGAGCTACCCCAATCCACTCACATACATCCTATATTTCATGTATCTTTCTTGAAGGTAATTAGATATAAAATTTATACCTAGACTAAGTTACCTTAATTGGATGAATAATGCAAAGTAATTTTTGAACCTAAGGAGATTTTTTACATATGAAAAAAGGGATACAAAAATGAGAGATTAAGGAGTATTTGATCAAGTGGAAGAATTTGAATCATGAAGATACAAAATAAGATGATAGATATTTCATTCATCAACAACTGAAGTTGATTTAATGTTGAGTGACAATTAGTTTTAAAGGGAGGGGAATTTACACCCTTAACCTATAGTGCATTTAGGGATATGTGTGGCTAACTTGTGGCTTACATACCTATAATATTATCTTATTTAATTTATCTATGTTCTTAGTATGGTAAGTATATGGAATAACCATGGATAAGTAGAGTATATATAGGAGGTAGTGGTTAATTTTTTATCATCATATTGTGAATTTTTCTCTTATTGCATTATTTTTGAGGTTTCTCCCTTGAAGTGACTCGATCATTATTATCAAGTATTATGTTATTTTTTCAATCACTATTGTGGATATGATTATTCTAATCTTAATTCTTTGATATATTATTCCATTATTATGAACATTTTAGTAATTTCATTACAGATTGACAAATGGGGGTTTAAATAACCTAATAGAATATGGCATGTTTAACTAATCTTATAACCACACTAGTATAAGTGTAGAGATAACCTAAATAAGGATACACAAACATTCATTCACTAAGAAACAATCAAAATTTAACTATTAAGTAAATAAATTAAAGAGTACAAGGTTAGAAATACTTACCTTGATGGGGACCCATCAAGCCTCAGTTTACCCCTTGGCTAATGGTGCTTTGTAAGATATTATTATGGTTGTGAATAAATCAAATGGTTGTAATACATAATAATCCTCCCAATGACTTATCCTATTATATCTCCAATAATTTCACAAGATAAGCTTCCTTAAAGACAAGATTCTACATATAACTCCTCCAAATGTGACTTATGATAATAGTGCAAGTAAAATAAAAGTGAATAGGGTATATATCATTATTCAAAATGAAATGACTTATATAGTGGTAAAATAACCAAAACTAACACTAAAATATAAAATTATGGCATCAACCAAATCTATACACTGAAGACATGTCAATTAGAACTAAATGGTATCGACCTTACTCATACAATGTAAATGTTAAAAAATAGGATTCAAAGTACATCGAACTATTTGATATAGTATAAGAAGGTAAAAGGTGCTAAAAATAATATCAACTTGGCCAATGCATATGAGTGGAGGGATATGACATAACTATATGAGATGGGAAGGAAGGATCTAGGTAGCAATAAAAAAATTGAGGAATCTTAACTAGGCAATAGGAATGATATGATCATGACATAGATAGAAATATCTCTCACAAAACACCAAATCCCTACCCACCCCTTTATTGAATCACCCTTTAAGGCATAAAATCAGGGATATTAATTCTCAATAAATCAATGTAAAATAAAACATTAGTAAATGATAAAGTTAAATATATTATGTGTATACATATGCACTGCCCGAATCTAATCATGTGTCAAAATAGTGTAACATGGGATGGTGATTGGGAAATAACATAAAATTAAAAAATAAGATAACTAAAATTAAATGTATAAATAAAAGTTGATAAATGAATAAGTTACAATACTATATACATACATTGACTCAGATTTATCATTAAATGGATGCATATAAAATCATAGTCTCGATTGTAGAGGGTGCATTAGCTGCCTTTGAGAGACCCTAAGATAGAAAGAAAATAAAAAAAAAATGAAGACCAAATTATATGGAATACTTTAAAAACTAATTAAATCACTTGAAAATTTGGAAATATGAGATCACAAAGGCCATATTGTAACTAAAGACCAATAAAATTGATTAAAATGAAAGGGAAAATTATTAAGCTAAAACTCCAAGGTTACTTATGACTGATATAACTGAAAATGCATCCTAAGTAATTTAATTAACAATATAAATCAAACAAGGGACACATATAAATAATTAATGACAATAACATCAATGTAAGATAAATAAGAAACCATACCCAAAAAAGATGGAAAAACCTAAAATGGGAAAAATGGGACTAGATGGCCTGAAAAAAGATGAATAGAAAACTCAAGGTCCCAAAACCTAAATAAGATGGATCTTATAAAGATAAGGAAATAAACAAGAGAGCATCTCATAACAACTCAAATATGTAAATTTTATTCAAAATATGGTTAAACTAAAATTTTCACATTCTTACCATGTTGAAAAAGAGATGGAGAATAGGAAATATAAAAATTGAGATTTTTTTGGAAAAATGCCTACTTATCAAGGGGAGAATTAAATGGGTGGTGGGAAAGAGGGAAACACCAAGAAACAAACATGATATTTACCACAAATAATACACTCAAATCAATTTTGAAAGATTATGGGTTTTCAACATCAATGTCCTTAGAGAACCCTACCTAGAAACACAAGCTTGGGATAACTAATGAAGTATAGAGATTTTATTTATGAAGGCTAGTATGCATGAAAATTAAAAGTATCCTAAATTCCCACAATGTGTTTCCCACTCCTCAAGACACCTTATAGAGTCATCAATCTACTATGAATATTGGGTACTTATGTGAGAGATAGGTGGCACTAAAATGTAAGAAGATATTATGATGTGATGATATAATACCTCGTACCCTATTTTATTAGCCTACCACAACCCAATTCACCTTGGATATATCATGAGGCCAACTATGGAGTTTGAGATTAAATTAGAATAAGGGATGTGATAAACAAAAATATCATCTTTTTATGTGATCTGCATTTTAATAGTATAACTTTCCTTTTAACATTTTCCTTTTATTATGATATGGATTTTAGCTCTTTTGGATTTTTCTATTCATCCTTAATAAAGATTCAAAAAACCAAACATGGGTGCTAAATATGAATATCACATGAGAGCATGCACTTGGTTTCTAGAGAAGAGGACCTAAAGACCATGACATCAAAATATTACTAGGCTTGCACCTTAGAAAAGAGTGAGATCTTTATATTAACCTTGGCGAGCCCAAAAGCACGTGAACTATAGGGAGTCATGGAAATGATCATAAAATGATTGGGTTGCCCCAATCACAGAAAATGTGTATTTTAAAGATGATACAATGAATTTTAGGCTTGTATCATTATCATTAGATGTGGTAAAATATGGATTAAGACATGAATATAGACTTTTATATTTTTAATACAAAATAAGATGACTGCTTCTAAGTGAGGGAAAACACTACTCTCAAATGTTAACTTATCTTTTGGTGGAAAACCTAAATAAGGTTAGGAGAAAAATAACATATAAATTAGTGATTTTTATTTAGAAAGGTCTAGTCCTATCAAAGGTCTTAAAATTAAAATAAAAAATAAAAAATACAAGCAACATAAGTAAAGGACAAAAAAGGTGCATATAATTAAAATAAAACCAAATAATCGAAAGAGGAAGCAACTGTTGACTTAAAAACTATGAATGGATATTTTAGAGAAAAGCAAAGTCCTATTTGAGGAATTAAAATGTAATTGAAAAAATAAAAAACCAATAGGTGTATGTAAATATTAATGTCATAACGACTTAAGATATGTGCTAGGGATAATGTGTAATAAGGAACCTAGAGGTGTGTCGATGTTAAGCTGAAAGAAAAAATTGAAAATTGAAATTGAAAGAGATGTTAGATCCATAATATATATATATATATATATATATATATAATTAACAATAAGCATGCAATCAAGAAGTATTAAAAAAGAAAACAATACATTAAATTAAAGTTAGGACATATAACTAAGTAAAGTATTGAGCATAAGGTTATGTTTACGATGTGTCCTTTATTTGTTTACAATATATAATTACTAGGTCAAAGGATTTATTTACTAGATAGGGACCCCACCACTTTTGAGCATATTTTCCATCATTTTCATGGTTTTAATCTAATTTGAGTGATAAGTCTCCAATATCGAAAGTATTGAAACTTGCCTTTTTATTATGTTGTTTAGCTATGTGAGCTTTGTATTAGAGATTAAACTATAAATCATTGATATGATTTTCATCAAGGAAATATAAGGCATGAAGGTGGGCTTCATGAATCTCTTCATCAAGAATGATGCTATGAAGAGAGATGTGTAAAGTGGGTATATCGACTTCTAATGGTAATACAATTTCAAAACCATAAACTAAAGATATGGGAGTTTCCATAGTGGTAGTAAATATACTAATACGATAAGACCCAAGTTTAGGATATATATTAAGATGTCAATCTAACAAGAATCCATAATAGTATTTTTCAATATATTATTAAGGATTTATTATTTCCCTCAACTTGACCATTTCACAGTGAGGGTGATAAGGTGTGGAAGATTTGTGTGTGATTTTTAATTTTGCACATAACTATTTAATGTATTTATTTTTGAAGTTCCCTCCATTATGAGATATGATGGTGTGAGGAATTTTAAAATGACATATGATTTGAATAAGAATTAATTTGGAGATAGTGACACTAGTAACATTAAAAAGGTGTAGAATTTTAACCCACTTGGTGAAGTATTCTATGGTAGTATTGATGAACACATGGCCATATTGAAATCAAGGTAACTAAAAAATGAGATATAATCCTCACATAGATAATGAAGAAGGAGACTCTAATGTTTGAAGCTTAACTTGAGGAAAGTGAATTATATAATCATGAAGTTGGCACTGATTACAATTTTCAGTAAATGTAATAGTGTATTTGTTAAGAGTAAGACAATTATCCCATATATAGGCATTTACATGCTATATATGTGCACTAAAATGGCCACCAAAAATTCCCCCATTCAATTGATCAAGGATATAAGGGACTTCATCTTGAGTAACATAATAGAGTAAGGTTTATTTTACATTACGATAATATAAGATGTTATGTTTGAGTACATACTTTAAATCTTACTTACGAAGTGTGGTATTTGATGAGATTTAGATTTTATAGGATAATTATGATTTTTGATGAATTATATAATGTATTTACACCATGTGAATTTTGGAGTATAAACTTGATTTATTGATGTTTTTTTAGACACTTCATTTTAGCCACTTCCATGTCTAAAGTAAGTTTAGAGCAATTTTTAACAATCACATTTAAATTTGACCAAAATTATCCAAATAGACCTAATTTACCCATAAAACTACCAATTTCACCCAAAATCATAGTGACACATCCCTACCTAGGGCAGTGGATCATCTTGCATCATTTATCTTAATTGATTCATCCTTATTCTAATAAACATTTTGTAAATGTCTTCATAAGCTAATTAAGTGAAACACTTAATTTAAAAATAAACATTGAAAAATTTACATTAATTTTAATTTCTAGTTAATCAACTTGATTAATTATCCTAATCATTCCTCTAATAGGAAATTCCTTGTATTTGGAATAAACTATTTTCCTAAAATAAAAAATTAAATTATGGCCTCACATAGGTGATGTCTTAGGGGTAGGTCAATGGAATGGAGTGAAGTGTGGGAAAGGTTGATTATGACATGTCCACTTAAACATACTCTTACATCTATTACACCCCTCTTACACACTCAAGAGCATAAATTATTGAACTTTATTCCAATTTACCTTTCATGCTCCAAAAGGCCTTGAATGGTATATCTTACACACTCCAAAGGTGTAATCATGGATTTGAGGATTTATCTTGAACCCTCCATAATTATAATGAGTTTAATGGTCTATAATAGTTCATCAAATATATAAATACAACCCTCTTACCTATAATATTATTGTCTATAATATTTCCTAATTCCTAGGAGTAGTTACACATTTTATTTTGTCTTCTAGGGTGTAGCTCAAGAGTTCCATAGGTAGTTGAATGAACTTATTGGTAGGTAAAGTGATTATTCATATTTTGGATTATAAAATTTATTTTTTTCTTCTATTTCAATTTGAATCATGAAATATAATTTCATTGACATTCCTTAAATATTATTTCTAGATTGTCATTCGTATTAGATCTTAGATTTAATTAGTCATTTTTTAATCTCCTCTTTTCTATCTATACGAATATACATATAATAAATTTTCTTTCAAAAGATATGTATCTTTTATAATATTTACAATGAACTAAATATTAATAAGGGAGGCATATTTAGTATCCATATGAGTGTGCAATTTTTGACAAATTTGTAGTTTCTTCTAGCAATGTACCATTCCTTATCATGCATTGGACATTGGGTATAGTTTCTTTGTAAATATTTAGTCATTATTGATCTATTACAGAGGCATTTTAGATAAGAATCTACTCAAGATTACGTTGAATAAGTTTTCATACCTACGTAGCATATTATCTAGGTCTATAACATTTGGGTAGATGTTTTAATGATTTTGAGAATATTGGGGTTTTATTCCTAATTTAGTTAAAGGGTATAGATTGATAAATAAAATTTAGTAAATAAGCTTTTGATTTGTGAAATTTATTTGTAATTATATCTTTTCTAAAATTAGTAATAAGAGGGGGAAAAAAATTAGCTTAAATTATACTGATTTGATTGAGACAAGGTCTGATATTCACTATGCAGGCCTGGGAAACCATTATAAACAAGATTATAGCTTTCATTTTTTGATTGGATAGGAGTTCCAAAAGTGGATAGGAGTGGCACCAACACTATAGTCCTTATTTAGCACTATTATCCTAAGGATCTAAGCTTTCTGGGTTTTGTTCAACAAGTCTATATGACACTATCTATAAATTTGTAAAGCCTTGATGTCAGTAGTGCTCCCTATAGATATGATTTTGTTCATTTTTATGCCTTTAATATACTTGAATAAAAATTTGGAAAATAAGGAAAAAGATTTTAGTGTGTGTAAGATGCACTATATGTGCTTCACACCCCATGTGTGGGTATGTTGCCTACATACCAATACTCTGAAGAGGGATCAAGCCATATGTAGTTCTCCCTTTGAAATTTCTTGGTGAAATTGTGATATGAGAATGTAAGAAATGCTAAACTAGATGTGTTTGAGGTGGTTAGGGACTGGTGTGGAGATTTATATGTGTTTAGGATTCTACTAGATATTAGTATGCAAAGAATAGGGAAAATTTCCTATGTAGTTTCACTTGTATTCATAATTAATTAATAATATTTGCCAACCCTTTCTAAATTATCTTTGAATGGGAGTTTATAGGGATCTATTGGTCATGGATTAAATTTGATCACATTAGGCCAATAATGAGAAGGATGGGGAACCACAAGGAATTGATTGTAGGGCTAAAAATGAGCTTAGAAAATAGTGTCAAAAGTAGATATGAGTGGGCATTAGTGTTATTATCTGAGTGTGGCACTATTATCCTAGGCAAATGGGACCTAGGGGGATGGATTAGTCATGAAAAGAGGCTCCTGAATTAGCTAAGATTAGGTTTGGAAGGATATGAATGACTAGGAATCAGTGAAAATAATCCTATGAGGGTCATGAGATTAAATAAGAGGGACCTATGGGTTGGGTGTCATTATCCATGCTCAAGTTACCAATTTTTATATTTTATATGATTAAATTACCACCCCCCTTTATTATAATGGTGTAGTAAAGAAAAATACTAGGATAAAGGAAAAATAGAAAGTGTACTTAAACATACCTGCAAGGGTGAAGCCCATGAAGCTGTGTGATGCTAGGTGTGCATAGAGAGAACACACTATGAAGTGTAAATTTGAAAGTAAAAACAAAGAGTAGATCAGTTCTTACTAGATATGTTATATATAAAATAAGAATGTATAAAGCTAGTTAAGAGAGAAAGGAATTAATACACCTCACCAAGTACGTGAACCAATAGAAAACCTATTGTGATGCTGAGTGATGCTAAGTAATGTTGTATGTGTGTTGTACCAAGAGTAATATCATGAATGGAGTTGAGTGATCAATTCCCCATAAGTGGATAAAAAATGCAAAGGTTAGCCCTTTAGATCCATCATCACCCATTAAGTGAAGCTAAGTGTTCATATGTGTGTTGATCAATGTTTAGACTGTGTTTCTAATCCCTTTGAATAGGTGGCTCAAGAATACAAAAGCTAACTAGTCTTTTGGCTCCATCGTTGCCCCATGAAGTGAAGCTATAAAATGATACCAGTATGAAATATATGATATATGATATGGATCTTGAAGCCCATTAATGTACTATGATATGATAATGTTTAACATGGATAGCCAAATGTATAATGGAAACTAAGCCACTCTTGACCACTCCAAAAGATGGAGATTAGGCTTATATGAAATCCAATCCAAAATTGAGAATCTAGATTATGTGGAATCTACTTAAGAACTTAGGAAATTAAAATTTAGGATTTTATGAAATCCCAAAAAAAAAGATTCCAACCACTTATAGATAGAGTAAATCATGCAACTATTGAGAATGCCTAGGTAATGCTAAACTCAAAAAGAAAGAAAACAAATGTGTCACACACATTGCTCCCAATCACTAGTGTCTAAAACATGGATTATGATCTATAAGATTTACTAATTGCCCTATCTAAAACTAGAAATAAGAGTCATCATGCCATGCTTGATGCCCCTTGTATCTATATTCTCTAAGAACATTATATTGAAACTATTGATTTTAGTCTAAATTATAGCTGACAAAACTATAACTGAACTTACCTTTCTATCTATTTTTGAAAAAATTGTTTTTTTGCTATTTGTACAAGAGCACTAGAAATGGATAATAGTTCCACTAATGCTATAGTATAGTCTTGGTTCTATTTTCCTAGGCCACATCTAATGACTGTTATAGATTATTAACTATCTACCTAGTATGTTCTAACTGGTTTGCTATCTAGTTGCTATTTTAGGTGATCTGAATGCTATCGTTTTGAATATTAGAAGCTCTAATCTCTATGACAAAACCCTTATTTATTACCCCATCTTTTGAGTGTAAGGATGAAGACCCTATAATGATTGCCCTTAGAAGAAAGATCCCTACAAGTGTGTTATATTACAAAGATACATGATATAGTAATTATAATTGATAAGATATCTCAATTTATAGAAATATTTTTATTGAGAGATTGTTAGATCAATAAGAGTATGCCTAGATAGATGTAACAATATAATAGCATGTGTAATATACTAAACTAGAACTAGAATGAGAAGTCTAGTTAGTTTGTTAGTTTTTAGTTAGAGAGATGGAACATGATGTCTATCATGGCATCCAAGAAAGCAAGATAAATACATGATGTGGATCATGGCATTGCAAACAATGAGAATCAAGCAAGTAAAAATCACACAAGGAAAGAAGCATACATGGGTGGGCAAGGGGGTAAGCAAACAAGGGATATGGGTACAGATCACTCAAACTGGAAATCAAACATACAAAACATGTTCAAATGCTATATAGACATACCATTGAAACAAGCAAAGTTGGCATGGAAGCTATAATCACATAGAAGAGTATAGGTAAAGGACATTGGCAAATGTCCTAAGGCACACACATGGATAGAAGTGAAGGACATTGGAATATGTCCTAAGGCACATACAAGAGACAAACATGAACTGGAAATACAATCACATAAAGTTATACTAATCAAGAAGATAAAGCATGTAAAGACTAGAAAGTACATTCACATCTAACTTATCAAATCAAGAGTGAAAGTATGTAAGACATGTTAGTACAAGACTAGGTATATGCTAAGAAATACACAAGTGCTATATAATAGTGAGTGTTGATAGAGAAATCTATGTAAGATAGTAAGTAATGTACATCAACATGATAACTAGAGTGTGTGGTGCAAGAATAACATAACCTAGATGGTGTAGTCATGTAGAAGATGCCCCCAATGGGTAAATATATCAGTGTATGTCTCAAAAGTAAAATTTGGATGCCCCCTCAATGGGTAAAGTGAAGCAATCAAGTAGCTAGAAGTCACTACACACACTCAAAGAATATCAAGTGAAGATGTTAATGTAGATAAATTAGCAAACAATATCATAAAATAGTAGATGTAAGTCTAGCATGATAGTAGAAATGTAAATCATGGATGATGCATACAATCAAAATATTTTATGGTGTTTTTGAGTTATTTAAATGTTTTTTTATTTTAAAATTTTATATAATTTTTATATTTTTAAAAGTTTTAAACTATGTATAATCAAAAAATAAAATTTATGTATAGGTAATACTGAGGAGAAATGATACTAACTGATGAATCTCATGGAAGACTCCCTATCATGGTGTCATGTATCAAACAAAGGGAGCATGTGTGACTATGAAGCATGAGGTAATGGTTGTGAATATGATTCTAAATATTTAGCTTCATTTTTGGTATCTTGGAAATCTAAATAACCTATATTGTTTCACTCATCATTATCATCTTGATTCTATACCCATAGAATGTTAATGTTGAATTTTCCTATATTTGGATCTTTTCCTTTAATAAATTGTGTTTTTGAATGATTTTACTTAGGATGTTCAATAAATCCCAAACCTTGGTGACAAACATTATCAACTACTAGAATAGGAGTAGTGATGCTTTGAGCATGCTTACCCAACCCTTGACCTTGATAATCAAACTATTGTAGATATTTTTGACCAAACCCATACTAATTTAAAAATTGAGCCTCATTTTGGAGAGGTAAATTTTCATCTTTTTCATGCTTTACCTATGCTTGTGGTACTATTTATTTCTCTAATTTTACTTTTTGATCATTTTGTTGTTCTGAGTTATGCTTTGGTAACCACTTTTGTACTATTTCTGAATTTGACCCTTTGTGAATGTGTTCCTATGTCAATGTGGATTTCTTTATTGATTTAACTTTTATAGGGTCCTCATTAGAAACTATATGTTGTATATGTTATTTTAATGTAAAACATGATATATGTGATGCCCATGCATTCTATGATATGACAATTATATCTAGATCTTCTTACTGGATGTAGAAGAGGTAGTTTGATCAACTTATATTTAATAATTTCATTTATTACCTCACTTTAACTCTTATTTTATCTTTGAATGCTTTTCAAATCACTAGTTGTAGAGTTATTTTGTTGTGATTTCTTATTTTGATATATAATGTTGCTTGCAACCAACTGACTAGCTGAAGGTGCATATACATGATTGACACTAGGATGCCTTTTATATTTTTGTATTATAATCTAATTTTCCAATGTTTTGATATTTTCATGTAATATCTAATTTTGCATTTGTAAATCTGAAATTAACTTGCTCATACTGGTGATTTTATCCTTTAGAGTCTTACAAGTGCAAACCCTAGTTGCTTTCAATTGAACATGTAAGCACATATTTTAAATATGGTTTGAAGAAGCTATAGGTGGAATGTATGCTTTAGGAACAACAATATAGGCTTCCTCACCTTTTAGAGGGGTGATAACATGGACCTGGTTAGAGCGAAAGTAGCTATCACCCTCTTGAGGGAGAGGATGAGAAGGGATTTCTTTCCTCTGCATGAAATATGACATTTAAATAAGAGTAGGCAAGGAGGCATATACATCTGGGTAGAAACCATGTATATGGGATAAAATGCATGTAAGTAGAGTGATAAGTTGCATATCAATATGATTATAGAGAACATTCCACATGATAAATAGAAAACAAGGGATAGAGAGTATGGAAATGTGCATTGATGCATAAAGAACTTTGACATGTGTTATGATATGTCTATTATGTGTAGCAAGATAAACTTGAAATTTTTTCCATATGAGAGATAGAGAGAAAGGGATAGATAACATGAAATTATGCATGAATGTATAATTTTTGTTGACATGAATCATAACATTTCTAACATGTTTAGCATGATAAATTTGAAAATTTTCCCATATGAGTGTGTGAGAGAGAGAGTATGCAAAGGGAATATTGAAATTTTATGCATTTTTAGCAATGAATTTTGTAATACCATCCTTTGTTATGAAAAATAAGAATTAAATGAAAATAATGGAGCTTTGTACTAACATATGATAAACTTCATCATTCATGTACATAATAGGACCAATGATGGCCTCCTTATTATTTTCAAGAAATGTAAGAAAAAATTGTAAATAAGTGATATCCATTCTTGAAATCTGATTTTAGAATGTAATGTGATATCTCAAATGTAGTAGGACCTAGTGTATGCAACTAGGTTTTTGATAATGATATATTTTCAAAATACTATGGAATTTTGAAAATGAAATTGGACTTTTGATTTACATATGCAACTAAAATTTTAGAAAATTATTGGAAATGCTTGATTGAATAGGACCTATTATGTGTAACTAAGGTTTTGAGAATTTTTTTTTTTTTTTTGAAATTAATATTGAATTTTGAATGAATTTCTAATTTTAATATACTAGTAAAAATTTAGAAAATTGTTCAAAAATTAATGGAAAAATACTGGGACCTTGTATGGACAACTAGGGTTTGAAAGAAAATTATTTTAAAATTTATTACTAAATTTTAAAATTTGAAATGAATTTTTGATTTAAATATTCTAGTAAAAATTCATAAATTTATAAAAAAAAAATTAGTAGGAATTTTACCCTAGGGTTTCTAGGGTTTTTGATTTGTTTGAAGTAAGTCGGGTTTACCAAATGTTTTAATGATTTTGAGAATATTAGGGTTTTATTCCTAATTTAATTAAAGGGTCTAGATTAATGAATTAGTAGATAATATTTATTAATTATGATATTTATTTATGAAATTTATTTGTAATTAGAGCTTTTATAAAATTAGTAATAAGAGGGAGAAAATAAGACCTAGCTTAAACTATGATAATTCGATTGAGATAGGGTCTGATATTCATTACGTAGGCTTGAGACACTATTGAAAACATGATTTTGGATTTCATTTTATAATTGGATAGGAGCATAAAAAGTGTAAAAGAGTGGAACTAGTAATATATTCCTTATTTGGGCTATTGTCTTAAGGATATGAGATTTATAGGTTTTATTTGACAAATTTGTGTGACACTATCTCCAAATTTGTGAAGCATTGATATCATTAGTGCTCCTTGTAGAGCTGATTATCTTTTTTTCTATGACTTGAATGTACTTGAATAAAACTTTGTAAAATAGATAAAAATGGGTTAGTATGTGTAAGATGCACTGGATATGCTTCACACCCTGTGTGTGGGCATGCTACTTGCATACCAATACTCCAAACAGGGATCTATCCATATGTAGTTCTCCATTAGAAAGTTATTGGTGAAATTTTCATATGAGAATGCAAGAAATGATAAACTAGATGTGCTTGATGTGGCTAGGTATTGGTGTAAATATTTGGATGTGTTTAAGAATGTACTGGATGGTTGTATTTAGAGAATAAGGAAGATTAAGTAAGTGGTTTCACTTATATTCTTGCTTTCTTGATAATATTTTCCAACCCTTTCGAAACTATCTTTGAATGTGATTTTATAGGGATCTATTGGTCATGGATTGAATTTTCTCACATTAAGCCAACAAGGAGAAAGATGGGGAATCAGAAGGAATTAACCATTGAGGCCAGAAATGAGCTTAGACAATAACACTAAAAGTAGATAGGATTGGTATTGGGACTATTGTCCTAGGTAGATAGCACTTAGAGGGATGGATTGGTCATGAAAAGAGGGTCTTGGCTCAGCTAAGATTGGGTCCAAAAGTCTATAAATGATTGGGAATCAATGAAAATAATCCTATGAGGGTCATGAGAGTAAGCAACAGGGACCTGTGGGTTGGGTGTCATTAACCATGCTCAAGTTACCATTTTTTGCATTTAATATGACTATAGTAGATGACTTAGCTATTTTTGATAGTTTTTATCTCTTTAGAGACTTGAGATCTATATGCTACCATTTTGAGTAGTTCTAAACTATGAACTTCTACTCTGACACATCTACCAAAACCACATCCTCCTTACCCACCATAACCACATCGAGCCTTTTCTTTTTCTATTGCATGTTTTTCATATCTGTGTTGAGTCTTTAGAATCTTACTTCTACTTGGAAGGATAAATAGCTATTACAAGGAGTAATTTTTTTTAAAATCTCCAATATTAGAATTTTCAAAATAAAAGGAGGAGAGGTAATTCATTTATTATTTTATTTTTAATTGAAAAGGAAATTTTCATTTTAAATGCATTTTGAAAATTATTTAACTTTGAAAAACATTTAAATTTGTGCAATTATTCAAATTTCCTTGAGACAAACTACTCAACAAAAAATTGGTAAACAATAACCAATTTTTACAAATTCAAGGAGAAATAAGGAGAGATACTCTTTTTACCCATTTGCATATGTCAAAAAATATAAATCCAAAAATTAAGAAAAACTAAGTGTATTGATGTACGAGGTTTTCTTTTTAAGCCAATGTTAATGACAAAGTGAATCCTTTTAGTATCTTTATGTATATAGAAAATGGGACCATTTTAAAGTGGTAAGGAACCAATTGGGGTTAAACTAAAATTCAAAACCTCAAAAAAATCAAACAAAAACTCAAAACCACGCATTCCATCAAATCTATTGTTGGCACTACCTTGACTCACAAAGATAGTTGGATAGAATGGTCTTGACAAGTGGAGAACACACTCATCTTAAAAAATGTATGGTTCAATATTTTTATGGGGGAAAACAACCATTTAAACAACCAAGGAATGCAAAGGACACTTAGACATAGAAGTAGGAAAACCATAATTTTTTGGTCTTGATGATGGAATCAATAGAAGGAGATGTGTTTCATCATATATATGGGTAAAATACACTATGGGAATCATTTAAAAAATTAAAATACTTATATGACTCCCATTCAGATTTAAAATTCATTTAGTTATAATTGAATCTACTCAACCTAGAGTTGAAAGATGGTGATGTGATGAGATTGGCTTCAGAGATACGAGATATAAAACATGATTTTGAATAAACAGGTGTCAAAATAAACATATACATGACCACATTCATAAAATCCCTTATTCCATAATATCCAACCTATTTAGAGTCTCTACAAGCAAGTAGTTAGTTGAATACTCTCACATTTGACCAGTTGGTTAAAAAGATGGTAAAAAAGAGAAAAGGCCTTTAGAAGGAAAACTGAAACCACAATAGGTGAAAGTGTGTGCTATGTTAAATAAAATTCCTCCAAAACATAAAACAAAGCCACAAATTCCAAAAATGAAGGCAATAATAAGTACAAAAACAAGTATAAGGGTAAAGGTGGTAAAAATGAAAATCATGGTGGTCAAAATAGAAAATAAAATGATAAAAAAAACCTCTACTGCAAATGGTGTGACATAAAAGGTAACCATGAGACTCATGAATATAGGAATCCATGGGAGAAAATTGAAGCATACCATAAGAAGAAAGAGGGAAATTTAAATAAATAGTCAAAGAGTCAAACTTAGCCTAATTCACCTATGAATGTCTATTTTTGAGTAAAGATAATAAAACAAATAGTGTCTCGATTAGTTCATCATGATTTGATGCTTGGGTTCTTGATACTGGTGCCACTCAACACATGAATTTTTAAAAAGACTTATTTGAGGATTATAATGAAGAAAGTTGTGGCTCAATATACCTCATAGATAGATCAAGTCTACAACTATATGAAAGAGGTATAGTTTAACTCAAGTGTCCATAGATTCTAGACTAAAAACTTGAGAATGTTCTCTACCTTCCTAAATTGAAATGAAAATTGTTGTCCTTAGTGATCACAAGGCAACAAGACCATTACATTCTATTGGATAATGGTGATGCCATAATCAAGAGGAAAAGTGAAAGAACAATCATCTTGACTAGATATGAGGAAGGGAAACTTCTCAAACTCAAGGGTGGGACATCAAATTCAAGGAATTATGCTCATATCATGGAAGACAAAATGTCTCCAAACATGTTGTGGCATGTTCAATTTAGGTACACTCACTACAAAAACATTCATGTATTGCAAAAGAATGGTATTATTGGTATGCCTACATTTCCCATAAAATTAGATGAGAAGTGTGAAACCTGCATCTTAGCTAAAGATGCAAGAGAATGATTTCTAAAGTCATAGTGGAAAGTAGATAAAAAGTTACATTTTGTTCATTCAAAATTATGTTCTCTTATAATCCTCTCCATTGGTGGTCATAAGTAATTCATGTTATTCATTTATCACTACAAAAAGATAACATGGATATACTTTCTAAAAAAGAAATCAAAAGCCTTTGATACTTTCCAAAAGTTTCAAACAATGATTGAAAATGAAGCACAGACTCACATCAAAACACTTAGGATAGATAATGATGGTGAATTCACATCAAATAATTTTGAATCCTATCTTGAGAAAAATGGATTCAAACACCATCTCAAAGTTCCTCGTACTCCACAATAAATTGGAGTAGGTGAAAGAATGAACATAATTATGATGAATATGGTTTGTGTAATATTATACTTTAAAGGGGTAAATTTGCACTTTTGGGCTGAAACAACCAAAATAGTAGTATACTTTAGCAATAGATCACCATCAATAACTCTTGAATCAAAGACTCCATATGAGATGTGGTGTGGTCATCTCCCTTCAGTGTGACATCTTGAAAGTTTTGGATCCACTTGTTGTGCATTGATTTCAAATGATAAGAGAAATAAATTAGACCAAATGAGTAAAAAATGCATCCACTTGGGATATTTTGATTCCTCCAAGGCATTCAATCTATACAATGAGAAATAGAAGTTTCTTATCTCAAGAAAAGTTGTCTTTTATGAGACTGTAAAGGACAAAGAGCATATTGATCAGTAATTGAATCAACTAGATAAATATGAAAAATTTGATGTCTATAAAAAGAGTGATTTGAATGTTCTAGACAATGAGTGGGGGATACATATTTGGGAATCTATTGATTTTCTATTTTCTCCTATACATGAGATTGAAACTCCTCCTACAGGAGAAAGTGAAAATTCATCAGATATTGAATAGGGGCCAACAAAACAGAGGGTAGATAATGAAAAAACTTTAGAGGATGAACCCAAAACACTTGTAGCATTAAACAAGATGCCAAAGTGGGCCACTCAAACACTAAAAGATGTGAGGCCTAATGAAGTTTGAAAAATAGGTACTCAAAGTGCACATGCAACCTCATTTCAACCAAATAACTCTATTGATGAAATTTAGGACATGATTGGAAAAATCACATTGGATGATTTTCAAGAGGAACTCAATGTTTCATTTGATTCATAACTAATAAATTTCAAACAAGCTGAGAAGCTTGAATCCTGGAGAAAAATAATTAAAGACGAGTATAATTCATTGGTGAAAAATGGGACTTGGAATCTAGTTTATCCACCATATGGTTACAAATCAATTCCCTATAAGTGGGTTTATCATAATAAATGCAAGGCATAAAACTCACTTGATAAGGACAAATTAAGGCTTGTCACAAAGGGGTATGATCAAAAGGAAGGAATTGAATACAATGAAACCTTTGCACCTACAACAAAATGGACTACCATTTGGAGCATGTTGGCTCTAGTTGCTCATAATGGATGGAAAGTTCACCAAATAGACATAAAAATTACATTTCTAAATGAATACCTCAATAAAACTATGTACATGACACAACCTAATGGTTTTATAGTAAATAGACAAGAGCAATAGGTGTGTAAACTAGAAAAATCATTGTATTGTTTAAAATAAGCTCCTCAAGCATGGTATGAAAAACTAGCTGAATACCTCATGAACATAAACTTTAAATGTTTTGAGTTTGAAGATGAAAATATTTTCATCAAAATAGTTGATAAAATATATATATTTGTGGTGGTGTATGTTAATTATTTGTTCATCATAGGGAACAATGAATGGTACACTACAAAATTCAAATCAAAGTTGATGAAAAGTTTTGAAATGACTGATTTGTGTTATCTTCATTACTATTCGGGTATTGAAGTAATTCAAAAACCAAAGTATTTCTTCATCACTCAGTAGAAGTACATTGGTGACATTCTGAGCAAGTTTGGAATGGAAGATTGTAAGCCTCTTAGCAAGCCCATGGAATATAATCTAAAATTGACATATAAAGATTTAACAAATTTGGTTAATTCCATTAAATATAGACAACTCATTAGAAGTCTAATTTATATGACTACCACATGAATTGATATATCATTTATAGTTGGTTTCCTTTTAATATTCATGCAACAACCTAGGGAGAGTCATTGGGTAATAGCAAAAAGGGTCCTCAGATATCTATAAAGCACACAACATTTTGGGCTCAAATACTCTAGGGCAGGAGACTTCAAACTAGTTGGGTATTCAAATTTTGACTATGCTAGTGATCATGAAGATGGAAAGTCCACCTTAGGTTTTATAATGAATTTGGAAATAATAGTTGTCAATTGGAAATAGAAGAAGAAATCAAGGTTGGTAATTTCCTCAGTAGAAGCATACTATATGGCCATTTTAGAGGCAACTAGAGAGATCTTATGGATTAGAAGGGATCTTTCAAATTTACAAGAGAAATATATTTTGTCAAAACCTCTCATGATTGAAAATACTTATATAATATTGATGGTATATAATCTAGTATTTCATGACCTAACCAAGTATATCAATACCAAATTTCATCTGAATTGACACTATATGAAAGATGGTAGTGTCAAGTTGTAACATTGCCCGATGTCATCATATAAAATGTGAAAATTGGTAACTTGAGTCTGGCTTGTGGCACCAACTCATAGGTCCCTCTTGCATGATATCATGACCCTTTTAGACACGTTTTTACTTATTCTCAATCATCCACATACTTTTGAGACTTGATTCTAGCTTAACTAAGCTACATTTCCTATGATAATTCCATCCTCCCAGGTTCGACACTTGTAGTACAATAGTGCCCAACTTGGACTATAACATTAGACCCTAGGGTGTTCATTTTATATGCTCCTATCCAATTGCATTTTTAGCTTCAATGATCACTTCCTTTTGGTTCCTATCTTTCATGTCAGCTTAATGCAAATACATTTGAACCATGACAAATAAATCTCTATAAAATCCCATTCAAAGTTCATTTAGAAGGGGTTATAAAAATATTAAAAAGTAAGAAATAATACAAGCAAGACCATTGAGGCAAATTTCCCTATTCTTTACATACAACCATCCAATATAATTACAAGCACATCTAAATCCTCACACTAGTCCTTAACCACCTCAAGCACACCTAGTTTAGCATTTTTGCATTTTCATAACATTTTTTCATAAAGCACATTAAGTGGGAGAACTAGATATGGTTTGATCCCTCTTCAGAGGATTGGTATGTAGGCAACATGCCCACACAAGAGTTGTGGATACATGTTCAGTGCGTCTTACATAAACTAACCCCCCCTTCTTTCTCAAGATTGATCAAAGCATAATGAAGTCTAGGGTTCTAAGACTAAATCAACTATACAAGGAGTTCTATAGACCTTTAACACTCAAAATTTCACAAATAGGCTCACATAAGGACAATGAACAAAACCTAAAAAACTTAGGTCTTTAGGACAATAGCAGTAGCAAAGGACTATAGTGCTAAAACCTAGGGTGTCCTATTTCATCACTCCTATCTTTTCACAAAATTAAATCCAAATATTTATTTGTGACACTGTCCTAGTATTACACAACAAATTCTAGACTCTTAACTATTTTGTCTTGTTTTTAGCTAAGTCTTATTTTCTCTCTATGTATTTCTATTTATAGAAAGGTTAACAATATTGTTAAATTATACAAATCAATATTTAAATTATTACAATATTATTTATTGATTTTCTATTATATACCCTTAACTAAATTAAGAATAATACTCTAATATTCCCAAAATAGTTAAATCATTTGGTGAACTTGACTTACTTTGTTTAAGCATAAAAACCCTAGAAACTTAGGGTAAACTCCTTGCTATTTTTTCCATTTTTTTACCTACATATTTAAATAAAAAATTCACATTAATTTTTAAAATTCCATAGTAATTTAAAAAAACCATTTTCTTCCAAACCCTAGTTGCATATACTAGTTCCCTTTAAATCAAGAATTTTCCAATAATTTTCTAATTTTTTACCTGCATATTTAAATTATAAATTCACATTAAATTTTAAAATTCCATAGTAATTTAAAAAAAAATCATTTTCTCAAAAACCCTAGCTGCATATGCTAGGTCCCTTTAAATCAATTTTTTTCCAATATTTTTTTGATTTTTTACTTGCATATTTAAATTAGAATTTCTCTTTAATTTTCAAAATTCCATAGTAATTTAAAAAAAAAATCATTTTTTAAACCCTAGTTGTATATACTAGGCCCCTTTGCTTCTTGAGGTATCACGTTACATATTTTTGAGCTTCGTATCCTTTTATGCATATTCTAGTTCCTTGTTTAGACTATATTTGTTTAATTTTTCTTTCATTATTCAAGTTGTTTTCCTTATGCCACCTAAGATCCTTGCATCTCTTCCTTTGAGATGAATTGCAAGACTTAGTGTCAACCCTCCTGAATTCACCTAGATTCCTTCAACCCAATCATATACCATGGATAAATAACCAACTCAAGTTTTTGCTATAGATCTTACACATCTAGATTACACCAATTTCCATGAAGATAATTTTGACAATGAGCAATATGAAAATAATAATGATGATACAAACACTGATGTTCATGACCCACCACATCAGATTTGATCCACTTCCACATATTATTGATAATGAAGTTTCCCTTAATAAATATTTGATCCTACAAAGTTTTTGAGAAAGACTCAAGGAATAGCCCTAAGATCATAATCTTATCTTACAATCTATCATGGAAATTAAAAAGGTTAAGCAGGTTGAGTCTTCCATTCCTTTATAATAACCAATTAAAAATGACACTACAGGGGAAAATATGTCTCAACAACCCCTATAATATCCTAACCTTCCTATGAGGCACTGCCAATTAGAACTAGTATATATTTACCTCTTGATGTGGTATCCCTTGTGCAAGAGATAAAATCTCTTCAATCCAATGTGCTACATATTGAGCAAGGTGCTTCTAGACCTACACATGCCTTATATTCTTTTTCTCTACTTCATACACCATTAGCACATCATATTGCTTATACACCCTTGACACTAGGTTTTGTTCAACCCAAGCTCAATCTGTATGATGTAAAGGGTGATATAGAGACACACTTGAGATATTTTCATGCAATATGCTTGGAGTATGTGCGAAATGATTGGTTACTAACCAAGCTATTTCTATGGAGTCTAAAGGATTATGATTTACAATGGCTCTTTAGTTTACCAAATCAATCGATCAATGCATTCAATCCTTTATCTAACATGTTCATAGCTCATTTCAACATTAACATTGGTGATAAGGTTTCCTATGCCCAAGTTTCACAATAAAAACAAAGTTCAAACGAGCATCTCATAGATTATGTTCTTCGATATAAGACTATCTTGGCTAAGATGACCAGCCCCAATGTCAAAAAAGAGTTATAAGATCTCTTTAAATAGAGTCTTCTACTAGCTTTGCATGAGTCAATAATGTTCTAAATATTCTCTTTCTTCATTGATTTGTGTCACACACTAAAGGAAAATGAAGTCAAATTAATGTCAATGAGCAAACTTAAGTACACAAGTATATCAAAAATAACAAATAAGAGTAACAAAAAAGTCCCATACAAAGTCAAGATCAATGATAACAAAAGTCATAATAAACATATAGTCAAAGTAGCTTTAGAGCCCCCTTAGTGAGTGGTTTTATCAACACCTCCTTGACAAACTTTTACCAATCTACCAGTTTCTCCAATCAAAGTTTTAGAGTAGCTTTTGGAATGTAATTTCATATCTCTCCCTCCTATTCAAGAAGTTGATCCAACAAATCCTCTTCCATGGGGATATGATTAGAATGTATTTTGTGACTTTCACAGGGAATTAAGACAAACAACAAATATATGCATCAGTTTGAAACACAATATATAGGGTTTGATAGATGGAAATCTTATTGATTTTGGTACTCTAGTTGAGTCTCTATAGGCAAATAAAACACAAAACAAGGATCTAAAAATTTTCTTGGATCCTTTTCCACAACATTTTAAACATGAGAAGGGGACATATTAGGTGTTCACCATACATATCCTACTCATCCACCACTAGATACATACAAGACACCTTCAATTGTGTTATATCCTTTGAATAACATGATTGGTGTGTAAAAATTCTAGAGTTCTTGCTAGACCTTTGATCTCCTTCTTAGAACAAGAGATAGTTGAGGATGATTTGGATTATCATTCACTCTTTATCAGAGCTTAAATTCATAATAATCCTATTCATAGTGTTTTCATATATAATGGATCTATGTGAACATGTGCACTCTGACATTATTACAACATTTTGGATATTTAGAGTAGGATATTACCCTCACAAACAAATTATTAGTGGATTTAGTGGGAACATACATAGTTCATTGGATGAGATTGTACTTCCTCTATAGGTTGGTCTAACACATGTGGCCACACCATTTACTATTGTTCATAGTGTAGGAGTTTTCTATATGTTATTTGGTTGACCATGGATCTAGAAACTTTGAGCAGTACCTTTTATAATTCATAGATGCATGAAATTCATTCATGTTAATTAGGTTGTTATAGTTTGTGGAGTTCTATATGAGTTACCATGCCCCACTTTAGAGCCATATTCCACTTTAAATTCATAAACTTTAGCTTCTCCAAAAGTTATAGTTCTTCCTTTAATTCAAATTTAAACATAGTTAAGGCCTTCCTCATCAACACGAAAAGTTCATAAATGTCCATAGAGGCCTCTTTTAGAGCAGCCACAATTTTAGGACTCTAGAAAGTTTCCAGCTACAGTGTTCACACCGAGGGTAGTATCATAGAGGTCTCATGTCTCTACTCATAGAGAACATGTTTAGAGAGCTTTTCTTATTAATAGATGGGTTCTTAAGAGCCCTAAAAATACATCCAATTATCAGAGTTATAGGGGGAACCCATAGTTGGTTTCTACTTTAGAGATTTAAGAGCACTTATAGCATACATAAATTTTAGAGGTATAGTCTTAACCTCTTTATTGTGCTCCATGATCACACATTATCCCTCTCCTCGATATAATAAACCATGATTGGGAGTCTCCCATGAGACTCATTAGTTAGTATTATTTCTTCCCATGCTTGATTGTACATAATTTCTCAATTTCTTGTACATAATCATTTTATGATTGATTTTACATAGTTTATACCTAAAATACCAAAAACAATACAAAATTTCAAAATATAAAAACATATAAATATGTCAAAATCCAAAAACATTCAAATAATTCAAAAACACAAAAACATTTAAATTATATGTATTATCCATGCCTTACATTTCTGCTAACATGCTAGACTTACATTTATTGTTCTATGCTATTATTTGTCAATTTATCTACATTACCATGTTTCACTTGATCTTCCTTGAGTGTGTGCAATGATATCCATATCCTTTATTACTTCACTCTACCCATTGAGGGGGCATCCTACTTCTACATTTGAGACATACATCAATATATCTACCCCCTGGGTGCATCTTCTACATGACTACATTATCCAGGTTATGTCATTCCTACACCACACACTCTATTTATCATGAAGATGAATATTATTTACTAAATTACACATATTACTCTATCAACATTTCCTATTATATAACACTTGTGTATTTCGTAGCATATACCTAGTATTGTACTACATGTCTTACATACTTTCACTTCAATCTTTGATTAGTTAGATGCGATTATATTTATAACTTTTACATGCTTTCATTTCTTGATTTTCATAGATATATCTGATTGCATTGACTTAGTTCATATTCTATATCTTGTGTGTGCCTTAGGACATTTGTTAATGCCCTTTGATTTTTTTTTATGTGCCTGTGACCCTTGTGCCAACCTTGGTTATTTAAATTGTATGTGTATGTGGCATTTGAACATGCCTTGTATGTTTACTTTCCAATTTGAGTGACATGTGCTCATGTCCCTAATTTGCTTGGCCCTTTGGTCACTCTTGTATGCTTCTTATTTCTTGCCTTATATTCCTATTTATTGATTACTTTTCAATTGTTTGCAATGCCATGATCCACATCATGCATTATCTTGCTTTATTGGATGTCATGATGGACATCATGCTCCACCCCCCCTTGAAAAATAACAACTAATAACTAAAAACTAACCAAACTTCTAGTTCCAATTCATTATATTTCACATGCTATTACATTGTTATATCTATCTAGGTATACCTCTATTGATCTAACAATCTCCATTACAAACCATGGTATATCTTAATATATCTTATCGATTATCATTGCTATATCATGTATTTTTTTTATCATAACACACTTTCAAGTCTCTTTCCTTAAAGGGCAATCATTGTAGGGTCTTCATTCCTACCCTTAAGAGAGGGCACAACAATAGATTTTTGTCACAAAGATCAAAGCTCCTACCGATAAAAAAAATTAACTTTTAGAATACCCAAAATAGTATCTAAACTTCAAACTAGGTAGATTAGATCAGGTAGATAGTATTAATCATAGAAAAATCATCAAAATCAACATAAGATAATAGCATCAAGATTGGACTACTCTGGATAACAGGGTGTTCAATTTTGGTGCTCCTATCTAAATAACAAAAAAATCAAATTTTCTAGAAATAAATAGAAAGGTAAGTAGAGTTACAATTTTATCAATAACACTTCAATTTAAATTAGAAGTTATAGTATAATTTTTCTCAAATAATCTAGATATAGGAGGCATCATGCATATTATGATGGCTTTCTCTTCCATTTTTAGATTAGGTAGTTGGTATAACTTCCATATTAGAATCCATGTTTTAGACACCAGTGATTGGGGTTAATGTGTGCAACACATTTGTCTTCTTTTATTTTCTAATTTAGTATATACCTAAACATTCTTAGTAGTTACATTCCTTACTCCATTTGTAAGTGGTTGGCATCATTTTGGAGTGGCCTTCATACAAGCCTAACCTTTACATTCTTGAGTGGATTTCATATAAGCCTAATTTATAGTTTTGGAGTGGCTTTCATATAAGCCTAATCTCCTCCTTCTAGAGTGACCAAGATTGGCCTAATTTATAGCATACATTTGGTTATCCATGTCACATTGTTAGATTATAGAGCATTCATGGGATTAAGGATCCATCTCATATAACACACATTCATACTGATATCAATTTATAGCTTCACTTAGGGGGAAATGATGGTTCCAAAAGACTAGATAGACTTTGTATTCTTGAGCCACCTACTTAGAAGGATTATACAAATGGCCAAACATTAATTAGAAAACACATGATCACATAACTTCATTTAATGGGTGATGATGGAGCCAAAGGGCTAAACTTTGCATTCTTGAGCCTCTCTTGGGGAATTGAACACTCAAATCTATTTATGATATTACTCTTGGTACAACACATATCCAATAATTACTCAGCATCACTAAAAAAACACAATAGGTTTTATATTGGTTCACATACCTAGTGAGGTGTATTCATTCCTTTCTCTTCCTTTCTCTCTTACCTAGATTTTGTACATTCTTATTTTAGATATAACATATCTAGTAAGAACTGATCTACTATTTATTTTCTCTTATAGATTTACACTTCACAACATGTTATTTATATACACACTTAGCATCACATAGCTTCATAGGCTTCACCCTTAAAGGTAAGTTTAGGTACGTTTTCTATTTTTACTTTATCCTAGTATTTCACTTTCTTACATCATTAAAATAAGGGGGGGATATAGTCATATAAAATATGAAAATTGGTAGCTTGAGTGTGGCTTCTGACACCCAACCCATAGGACCCTCTTGTATGCTCTCATGACCCTTCTAGACACCTTTTTTCTTATTCCCAATCATCCATAGACTTCTAAGATCTGATTCTAGCTCAACCAAGTTGCATTTCCTATGATAATTCCATCCCGCTAGGTCTCATACCTATATTAAAATAGTCCCCAACTTGGATTATAACTTTAGACCCTAGGGTGTCCATTTTTGGAATTATTGTATAATTACATTTTTAACTCCAATGGTAACTTTATTCTAGTTCCTATCCTTCTTTTTGTCCACCTAACATAAATACATTCAACCCATGACTAATAGATCTCTATAAACTCCCATTCAAAGTTAATTTAGAAGGGGTTCACAAAATGTTACAAAATCAAGTAAGAATAAAAGTGAGACCATTGATAAAAACTTCCCTATTCTTTTCATACATCCATCTAATAAATATAAAAGCACATCCAAATCCTCACACCAGTCCCTAGCCACCTCAATCACACCTAGTTTAGCATTTTTACATCTTCATAACACTTGCATAAGGCACATCAAGTTAGAGAACTACATATGGCTTGATCCCTCTTTAAAGTATTGGTATGTAGGCAACATGCCCACATAAAGGGTGTGGATACACATTCAATGCATCTTACACACACTAACCTCCCTTCTTTCTCAAGATCAATCAAAGCATAATCAAGTGTAAGGTTTGAATACTAAATCATCTCTATAAGGAGTTTTATAGACATTCAATAGTTAAAATTTCATAGATAGGCTCACATAGGGACAAAAAATAAAACCCAAAAAACTTAGGTCTCTAGGATAAAAATAGTAGAAGAGGACTATAGTGCCAGACCCTAGGGTTTACTATTTCAACACTCCTATCCTTTCACAAAATAAAATCCAAACATTAATTTACAACACTATCCCAATCCTTCACAATAAATTCTAGACTCTATCTTAGTCATTTCATCCTATTTTTATCTAAGTCTTATTTTTTCCCTATTTATTTTTATTTATAGAAAGGTTAAAAATATAGTTAAATTATACAAATTAGTATTTAAATTATTGAAATATTATTTACTAATTTCCTAAACTAGACCCTTAAATAAATTAGGAATAATACTACAATATTTCCCAAAATATTTAAATCACCTGATAATAGAATAACCAATAGACATCCTAACAAAAGTCCTTGGATGAGAAAAATTTGAAATTTTTTCTAGAATTCTTAGTCTGACAACAACCCCTATGAATTAAGGGGGGATGTAATATTATTGTATATAATATTTCCTAATTCTTAGGACTAGTTACACATTTGGTTTTATATTCTATTGTATAGCTCAAGAATCTCATAGGTAGTTGAATGAACTTCTTGGTAGATAAAGTGATTAGTCATCATTTAGATTATAAAATGTATTGTTTGCTTCCTTTGAATTTGAATCATTAAATATAATTTCATTGAAATTTTTTCAATATTATTTTTGTTCTATCATTACCTCTCATTACATCAAGCTTCCTAATGTAAAATTACTCTACTATATTATTCTAAGAAGCTTCATCAATTTTCTTCTCTCATGTCAAGCCAAAGCCCAGACTAAGTGTAGACAAGGAGAGGTGCTCTCTCATTTAAGGATTCAAGTGTCAATGAACAATTTTACATCTACAAGCTGAGATCAAACTATTTTAGATTGTCAACCATATCTTCAAAGGAGGTAAAAGTGTTGTTTTTATCATTCTAATTTTCATTTCATGTTTTATTATAATAACGCATGCTAGGGATTAGGCTCGAGTAGTTATGTCTTCAATTTGACTAACCACTCTTGGATTCCTGATCTACATAATGATAGACCTAGTGGGACTTCTTGAAGGATTGGATGCATACCACAACCTTTTTTAGACCACTAGCATTCTTATAATTACCATAATTGGACTTATAGTAAGCTAATTCTCTCTCTCTTTTCTTCCAAAAATGTCAAAACTAGTTTAGGATAAAGTAATAAATTCATGAATGCGTAACTATGAACTTGGTAAGATATTTAATGAAATTATTTTTGTCAATATAACAATCATCCTATGTGCCTTTACCCTATTATACATAGGAATAAATTATGAAATCAATGCATTTATTAGTGAAATCATAATTGTGAAATCATTTTTATATTCAACCATCATTTTTCTATAGAATCATGAAATTGTACACAAATTTATCAAAATCATGTAGGAAAACTATGAAATTATAATCTTAAACAATGAAATTTTTATCTTGTCTTTTTCTACATAATTGTGAAATTCAAGCATTTAATAGCAAAATTACTAACCCTAATTATGAAATCATTTAATTATATTTTTATGTTTTTTTTTATAGGGCCAAATCAATAAATCAACATACTTATCAGTGAAATCATATATGCAAATCATGAAATTTTAATCTCAAACAATGAAATTATTCTCTTCACTACTTTCTATTCTTGTCTTTTTCTATGTAATTGTGAAATTAAAGTATTTAATAGCAAAATCACTAACCCTAATTATGAAATAATTCTATGCCTTTTTATATGATTTTTTTGTATAGGTACAAATAAATAAATTTAAATACTTATCAACAAAATTGTTATGACAAATTAGAAATCACTTCTATTCTATTTTACACTATTTTCTATATTTTCTAGCAAATAGAGAAATTAACATACACAACTATGAAATCAAATAATACAACTATGAAATCATATGATAGAATTTCAAAATTATCTAATAGAATTGTGAAATCATTTAATAGAACTATGGAATCATATAAAATAATTATGAATTCATTCTACATAAAACTACCCAACTATTAGAGGTTTATTCGGGGTCATCTAGACTCCATTTTTGATGATTTTTTTTAAAACCGTATTTTTATCTTGAATTTTTATAGTATTCCATTAGTTTAACTTCATATTGCATATATTTTTCAAAAAATAAATAAAATGAAGGTACTAATATATTTTATTGTAGGTTAGCATTCTAACTTGTTTGTTGCAAGTTTTGCTTGTCAAAGACCAGATTTTTAACCCTCTAAGTTTTTTTCATAGGACCATAGCTAAATAAGTGGTGTTTAAAATCAAAAAAATAATTATATCTCACATTTTAATTTAGGCATGTAAAATGAATTCACACTTTAATTTTTTTAACAAAACTTATTCAATTTCAAAGTTCTCTACTTTCTTGCAAGTTTTATTGTTTACTTGATTATATTATGGGGTTATTTTTACATGTATGCTCTCCCATTTTGGGTGAATTAGAAACACAAAAGTTCCTATTTTCCTTTATCCTATTTTTAATTTGACTTATTTGGATGGATTTCATCACCTTATCACAAGTCTTTAGGGGTGTGTTGACTAGGAAGTGACATCCTAACATCATACCAAACCCTACTTATCATGTGGGGTATATAAATTGAGGAATGTGCAATCGTGAAAACCTATCTTTGTGTTTTCACAAAGTCATGTGAGGAAAGTAAACCTAGGGAGTTATTTCAAATACTCAAGGTCAATGTGTGGTACCCTTAAAAGGAAAAATCTTGGCAATGAGATTGAACTTATTCATTGATGGATTTGTGCCTACATATCGTGAGGTATATAGGGACCATCTAGATAGCCCATTATAAAATAGTAAGTGAACCTAAAATATGATAACACTTCATTGAGACCCTTATGGATAAATTTATTGTGAAGGGATATGATCCTATTTTGAATGGCCTAATCTTAGATTACTTTGTAGATGCCTCTTTTACCATGGATCATTCATTAATGTAGGGGTGAAAATGTAACATCCCATGAAGATCAAATTAATCATACAAACCTTGAGAGAGAAGGGGGTGTAAAAACTTACCAATAATTGAAATAATTTCTTTAATGGACATTTAAACTTTTAATCCTCTCTCAAGGCAAGTGTTTCATAAGGCTTAATAGATGTGATGTAAACCTGTGTCAGCTATTAAATATCCTTATGATACATGTGTGTTATTTTTTGATTATTATGTCAAAACCAAGTTTATAATTAAGACCAAATCAAACCAACCAAGTCCAAAATCATAACCATTTTATACCCACATAATGAGGCATTACTCTACCAAAATTCTAGGTCAAACAAAGAGGACATGTCAAATTTGGTCCCAGTACCCATCTTTCTTGTTCAAAACATGTCATTAGACTACCAAAATTTAACTACGATCCTTGTCAAATGCCAAATTAATAATACCATTCTAATACCAAAATACAAATATTATTAAAATTATGTCATTATGTTATCTAGTTTGAAACTAATTCTAATTAAAATACCAAATTCCAATTCTAGTCTAAGCCAAGTCTAATACCAAATGTGGTTGACCAGGTCAACCGAAATTAAATCAAATTAAACCTTTTCCAAAATTCAAATTTCATTCAAATATTATTCCAAAGTTGAAGTCCAATCAACTTTCCAAATCAAATCAAGTTTAATTTAATTCCAATGATCAAAACTATTATTGGTCAAACATTGTCTAAAACTAATTCCTATTTCAAAGTCTTATTTTTATTCTAGTCAAATTGTGTCAAATTCCAATGTTTTAAAGCAAACTTGTTTGAAACCCAAGTCAAAATTTACAATCAAATTAGATGTCTTTTTAAACAAACATTCCAAGCCAAAATAAAACTTGTTAAAATCCTTTGATGTACTAAGAGTTGTGCACCCATTTAGAAACAAGATTGATCTACACACCTTTCATTATTGATACTTACATGGATAAAATTTGATTGAACTAACCCATTTGATAATTTTTATTTATAAACTCAATAAAACATTCAATATATACCTAGGTAAATTATATGTTCCAAGCATACTAAATCCAAATAAAGTTCATTTCAAACCATGTACTATGCCAAATTTAGAATCCAAATCTAGTTCATCTTAAACCATATACCAGCTCAAATTTTGTACCATTCAAATTCTAGACTAGTTTATCTTGAACCACCTTCCAATTTGATCAAGTTTATCTTGAAACAAATTCTCATTCTAATGCCATACCAAGTATATTTAGGTCAAATCCAATTATTATGAATCTATCATATGTTAATTTGAAACCATTTAGTGTCTTTCCATTCAATCTCTCATATGTGTCAATTGGGAATAATGAAGTCATATCATCCATCCTTTATTTCATTTGGATTATATCTATGCCAAGACCACCCTTTTTAGGGGCAAATCAATTCTACCATACCAATATCACCCTTTATGGGTCCCAAACCAATTATACAAAACCAATTCTACCAAGCCAATACCACCCTCTTCAATCTATTTCTCTATACTAATACCACCCTCTTAAGGCTATATCTCTAGACCAATACCACCTTATTTAGGTAAATTAATTCCAATCTATGCTAATGTGCCCTTTTTGGGGCCTAAATCAATTCTAGCAAACTAATACTACCTTGTTTCAGGCAATGAATTCTAATCTATGCTAATTTTCCCTCTTTGGGCCCATTCTAATTGAGACCAAGTCCACCTTATTTGGGACCAATTTATTACATCCAATTCCACTTGCATGTATTCTTACTTGGGGGCATTATTCGAAGGTTAACCTAAGTCATGGCATCTTACGATCCTAAACTTGTTCTAGCATGGTTGGTCTTGTATAAAAAATTAATAGATCAAATCACTCAAATTAGTTAAAAAATATACTACTTTACATCTATTTTAGACACTTCCAACATTAATTTAAAATCCACGCTTGTCTTATATTTACAACAAAGCCAACTGACCATTTTATAGTACTACCCAAATATGTCATCTAGTACAAACTATCAACAAGAATAATTCAATTGATAACTATTTGATAACATTTTTAGAGTGGTAGATCTTAGTGCTAAATTTATTACTATATTTCTAATAGAAAACTTAAATTATTTGATTAGATATCCTAAAGAGACATCATAATGAAGACAAAGTTCCAAAAAATTTATGCCATTACCTAATTGAGGACCCTTATCTATTGATAAGCTAAGTGTCACCAATTATAATAACTACTCAACTAGGATATGTTAGGATCCCCTTCCCAAACATGATTAGATACATTTATATCCAAATAAAGATCAATACAATTAAACCTTAGTTGACATTTTTGTCAAATCACCCATCTTTGACCAAAACCAATCCATCTTTAAAAAGTCCATTATTTATCCAATGCCAAAATTTCCCCATTTATGAACATTTATTCATCCCAAATTATTCATTTCCAAGTGAAAAGTGAACAAGGTACTTGTGGATAACACCACTAAGTATGCCTCATTTATGGCTACTTCAATGTTAGAATCAGGTTCTATTATAGAAGCAATATCATTATTGGGTTCCATTCTAGAACCAATATCACATTTAGCATTAGAAGTATAATGAATGTCAGTCTCAACATTAGATTCAGATCCTCTTTATTTATAATCAACTTCAGAATCAAAAGACATTAGTGGATGTTACAATATTATCTACACATTTTTAACATATCCAATTGAAAACATTTGTCATCCTTTTATGATTTTTGAGGACGTTTCCTTTAGAATCAACATAAATTCTCCTAGTAGCCTCTATGATAATTATGCTACCTTTTCCCCTACAATTTAAATTATACATGTATTTACTATTAACAATCCTAGCCATTATATTGGCATACCACTTCCCATAAATTTTGATTAGGTTTGATAAATTCACACATTACTAAACTTATTCCATGGTGACAGTTTAATGGTAAAATTTATGGGGAAGCAAGACATTATCAAAGAATAAGAAAAATATCCTAGTGAAGCCTTGTTTGAGGTGTTAGGGGATATTTAAAGTCTAAACTCAAAATATTATAGTGAAACCTTACTTAAGGTGTTAGATGATAATTAGGATAAAGAGACATAATCCTTTGGTGAAACCTTTCTTAAGGTGCTAACGGATAATACAAATGAATTATCAACATCCCTTAGTGACACTTATTTAAGGTGTTATTAGAAATTCAAAGTTATAAAAATAAAGAATATTGTATTGGTGAAAACCTCTTTAAGGTGCCAATAGCTAAGCCAATCCATTCATCATTGATTGGTGAAGATATTACTGAAGACAATATCAACCCCACCATAACCAAAATTAAGTCGAATCCAAAATCAAAAATAGTACATGTGATTGAAAATCCAAATTTTAATTTTTCCATAAACCATTATACATTATATTTTGATCTTATCATCCATTAAACACCCATGTTCCATTATATAAATAAACCATTCATCTCATTCCTACTCTTCTTTACCCTTCCTAACAACACTCTTTTTTCTAAAGGCTATAGAGACATCTTATCTAGAGGATTTAAGGAAGTAAAATCAATGACCAACAAAGATGATGATAGTAGTTATATCATTCATATCAGCAATAAGATTAAAACATAAAAACTATTATGATTAGGTATTGGTTAGATAGCATAGTGTCCACATTATGCATCTCATAATCCTCCATTGAGTTGAGATGTTATAAAATCCAAAAAAATCATAAAATACAATTAAAAATACAAAAATAATTAGAAAGAGAGAAATAATTTTTTTTCTACAAGTACCTTGACACTTTGGGGAAACCCTATCCATATTATATACCATTTCCATTCATGAAATTTTAGGCATTCAATCCTATTCAACCTATCATATCTTATTGTTATCATTAATTTTACCATCTTTACCTTGTTACAGAAGTGGAAGGCATATTGAGACCTATTTGGGAAATATCCTATCAAATTCATGTTTTAAATCCTATTTTTGATTTTTATTAGTCTCCAAAATGGTGTAACTACATTTATCTTAGGTCTATTTGGACTATGTAGGGAATGCTCAGTTTTGGAGGTTAGCTAGGTCACCCTTCTTCCACACTCTCTTTATTTTTTGAGTAATTTAAGAAATAATATCACCATTTTATGAGAAACCTAAGTTATTATTTCACTCTTTTACAAGCTATACATTTTTCATCTCATAGTCCTTTATTGAGTTGATATGCCAAAAACCTTAAAATTTTGAAACTCCCAAAAACAACCTAAAAATTCAAAAAGTGTCCAAAAAGCGCTTAAAAAATCCATGAGATATTTTAATCCAAAAAATTTATACTTGATTTATCATCCTATTTTATAGTATATTTACCTTTATTTTGGGTGGCATGGTATACCACATTTACTTAGTGGGAACCTCTTATCCAATCGTGACCATTTTCATTTACCTTTTCCATTTCTTGATTGTGTTCCCTCACATTTATAGGATAACTACATTTGCCTAAGGTCCACATGTACTATGTATGTAGTGCTTATATGCATGAGGCATCCTAGGTCAACTTAACTAGTTTCATTAAGTAACCACACTCTCATTACCGTTTATCTAAAACCACTCTCATTATTTTGTGAGTGTGCCTTTCCTATTTCCTCTATAATCAAATATATTACTTTTCATCACTTTTATTCTATCCCATATCCTTAGGAGAGATACATTTGGCCTAAAATCCTTAAGACTATGTAGGCAACATCTAGTTGTAGTGGGGCATTTAGAGTTATCTCAACCACCCCTTACTGATTCTTTTATTTCCCCCTTCCATTCAGGGTACCATCTTGTTCTCTAGATCTTAGGGGAAAAGTAATCAAATTAATGCCTTAAATTCACACATGCACATATGATTCACATAAATACTTATGTTGTATTTATTTGATGGTTTATCATTATTATCTTTGATTATTCTTTGGGAATTTCTTTGAGAAATTTGATTCTTTCTACTAGTTTTTTTAAGTTTGTGTTTGTTTATTTATTTGCATTGTTTGTTTGTTTACCTTTTCTATTTCTACCTTGAATTATTAAACTATACCAATGGGGTCATCATCATAGTTATTATTATTATAAATTTGTACTTGAGTCTATGTATTATCAGTTGACAACATTGTCATCATAATTTTTATCATTGTTGTATTATTTTCCTTTGTTTATAAGATCAGGGCTTAGTCCTTATGCATGTTATGACTTGGTCATCATGATATTTCATATCATGGTGCATAATGTTTAGTGATATATCAAAAATCAATATGTTGGAAGTCTGATGATGCTAAAATAAGGCTTTCCTTATCTACAATCCCCTAACCAATTAATCATTTTTCAAAGTAAAATATGCCCTGATAGGGTAAACCATTGATACCAATAAAAAATCAACATTTATGCTACTAGGGTAGCTTCTTGTTTCCATGATCCAATCCACCCTACTGGGGAACATTATTTTTATCAAATATTATTTCCTACTTTTTTTTGGGAACTCATCTATGTTAACTTATTCCCCAATTATCCCATCAAGGGGTATCTAGGGCTAACCAAATCCCCCTTTAGGGAATCAATTTGAGTTTACTAACTCATAAAATTTTTTAAAAGAGAAGAGTTAATACATCATTCTTCAAGTGTTTTTAAATTTATTCTTGATGAATTTTTCAATCTTTGAATATACATTATTATGCCTAAGTGACTCACAAACACCTTCTCAAATAGGGGTAAAATGTAGAAACTTCATTTTATCCACTTTTATGTCTAGACTATGTTCAAAACAACTTTTCATAATCATATGTAATTCTAGCCAAAATTCTTCAATTGGACCTAATTTACCTGCACAACTACCAATTTAACCTAAAATCATAATGATACATGCCTACTTGGGATAATGGATCATTTTGCATCATTTATCTTATCTGATTCATCCTTATTCTAATCAACCCTTTGCAAGTGTCTTCAAAGGCCAATTAATTGAAACACTTAATTGAAAAATAAACATTGAAAACTTTATATTTATTCTAATTTCTAATTAATCACCATGATTAATTATCCTAATCATTCCCTTAATAAGAAATTATATGGATTTGGAATAACCTATTTTCCTAAAATACAAAATTGAATTATGGCCACACATAGGTGATGTCATGTGGGTAGGTCAATGGAATGGATTAGAGTGTGGGCAAGGTGGTTTATGACATGGCCACTTACACACACTCTTAAATCTCTTACACCCTTATTACACACTCAAGATATAAATGACTATGCTTACTTCCAATTTACTTTGTATGCTCCAAAATTCCTTAAATGACACATCTTACACACTCCAAAGGTGTAATCATGGATTTTAGGATTGATCCTCAACCCTCCATATTTGGATTAGATGAATGGTCCATATCAATTTAGGAAATCTATAAATACAATCTTCTTACCTCTCATTTCATCAATATTCATAACATAAAATTACTCTAATGGATTATTCTAATAAGCTTCATCAACTTTATTTTCTCATGCCATACTAAATCCAAGACCAAGTCTAGACAATGAGAGGTGTTCCCTAACACAAGGATTCAAGCATCGACAAAAACTCCTAAATCTACAAGTTAAGTGCAAAAAAATTTAGATTGATTCTAAAGCATATATTTAATGGAGGTAAAAGTGTTATTTTTATCTTTCCAACTTGCATTTCATGTTTGATTATCCTAGATCACTTTAGGTATTGGGCTTGAGTAATTATGTTTTCAAGTTGTTTTGGATTATTTCAATAACAATTGACTAACCCCTATTGGATTCTTGATCTATAGTATATGTGTGTTATAATGTCCACCAAAAATTCCCCCATTCAATTAATCAAGAAGAGAATGGAATTCATCTTGAGTGACACAATAGAGCAAGGTGCCTTTCATGTTATGATAATATAGGATTTTAGTTTGAGTACATACTTTCAAGATTATTTGTGGAGTGTGGTATTTTATGAGAGTTATCCTCTATAGGATAAGTTTGATGTTTGATGAATTAGATCATATATTTATACCATGTGATATGTTGAATAGTGATGTCCTTGATGTGGAAAATAATAGAATCATCTTTGGACTATAGACTAGATGGAGATTTCCTCATGTGAATTATGAACTAAGTCATGTAATGCCTAATGAGGATGAAAAAGAGAGGTTGATGAAGCAATAGAATTGGATATAAAATTTTATTCTCATGGGATTGTTTTTATGGTGAAATATGAGAAATATTAATCAAGATTTGAGATTAGTTGATGATATGTAGTAAGATTTTTTACTTTTGCATTGATATTTGCCATTGACTTGATGACATATGAGCTTTGAAATTCCTAAGGCTTATAAGTATGGGATGTGTAAATATATGGTTTATTTCATCCCAAGGATCAGAGTTTCATATTCAACAATGTTAATAATGACCTGTAAGATCAACTAATATATATCCTACTCTAACTCCTTGAAGGCACTTGGATCCATCGAAGTGAAGTGTCCAAGTTTCCTCATGTAAATCAATTATGATATTTGGTAAAAATGTTATGATGACTTTGGATTTAGGCTTAAAGACTATTATTTTGGGATATTTGAGGGTTTGTGACTCAATATTAGATATAAAATTATGATATTAGTCTTTGAGATAAAAAACTTGGTTAATACCTTAAATAAAGAGTATATATTTGTTGGGAAGAGTGTCTTAAAGGTTATTTATAGTTAGGATAAGAAAATCAAAAAGTTGATCGATGATCACTTAAACTTTGAATAATTTATGGGTATAAATTAATAGGTCAAACTCTATTAATAAAACCATACATTTTCCTTTTCTATCTCTGGGCAATAAATATTTGAAGAATAAATAACTAAGGTGATTAGAAATTATAATGATGTAAATAGTTTGATAAAGCATATAATTCCAAAGATTTTTAGTTGTGAATAACATTACAAGAAAGTAACTCTCAATTTTTTTTATTGGGTTTAATAATATATTAAGGCACATTTGAGTAATGAATACCATACTCTTTTCCTAAATCTTCTTTTTGTATAATCATTTCCACAAATGATATAGGGGTAGATAACATGTATAGGATATGAAGATAATAACTAGAAGGTGGTCAAAGAGTAGGAGGATGAAGTGATGATTAATTCATGTTATCAATTTTTTTAACATGCATTGGTCCATTCAAGAATGATACATTTATTAAGGAGGGATTTTACCAAATATATGTGACAAGCCATCTTAAGAACAAACTGTTAGATTGCCCTAAGTTTCCAAAGATAGGTAAGAATGCCAAGAATGGATCTAGGAATAGGCATGTTGAAAATAGAATTAGTTTTATCAAGATATACATTAATTAATCATAAAGAAAATAATAATATTAATAGTTTTTTGGAGGCAACACCTAAAACACACTTCTAAGGATCTAGTCTAAATTTTAATTTGATGAGACGAACAAGATGATAACAAGATTATGAATATGATTTCATAATAATTTGATTTGGTAGTAAGGTAATCCACATAGATTTGAACTATTTTATGGATGAGATCATGAAAGATATGGGTCATCACATGTTGATAAGTTCCAACATTTTTAATGCTAAAGGGCATATTAACATAGTATTAGGTTCCCTAATATTGTTTTATGTTGATCCTTAGGAGAAATGTGGATTTGATTATATACCAAATAAATCATACATTATGGATAACATATCATAGCCAATTTTAGAATAAAAATGTAATCAATAGATAGTAAAGAAAATTTATCTTTAAGAGATGTTAAGTTGAGATTACAAAAGTATATAAAAAAATAAATGACCATATTTAATTTATTACGAATGGGAAGAATGTTAGATACCCATTGAAAATAATCTAAAATCTTGATGAACTTAGAATCTAAGATCTTGATAATTTATTTATTACATAAGGTGGAAATATTAGGATGGAACTTCCTTTTATTTTGATGCATAAGTTTTTCATCTAGATATGTTATGGAAAACTATGTTAGGGTCAATGCCAAGCATGTATTCATATGAACAAACAAAGTTTTCATGATACTTGTTGAAAAAGAAGCTAGAGTTATCTTTCTCTTCAAAACAATGTTCCTTAGAGAAAAAAATTTGTTTAGGACAAATAGTTTATTGTAGTTAATTGTGAAGGTTTTTTCAATAAACATCAAATTTCAATTTTGTTTATGATATGGTTTTAAAATAATTGTAGAAATGGGATGTGTTTTAAAATCAATGATATCAATGGAATTTTTGAAGCGAGGGGATGTTTTATGAATATTTCCAATCTTTTGATTTTGGTAAGGGAGTTGAGGCTCTCTAACATGGTTTAGTTTTAGGATAGCTCCATCACTAGGAAGTGTAGGTAAATGTTCATAATATTCAATGTTTATTTAGAGATCCATACTATAATTACCTTTAGTGTCAAACTTATAATGCATTTATATTATATAAATAAATTTGGAATCTAAGGTAATATCAAGGGATGAAGTGAATATAATAATTTTACTTTATGGTATCAACTTGGTTGATGTAGTCTGATACATAAGAACTGAACTAGACTATATTAGTATTTTTTAAATAATTAGCACTGACATAAATAGTTTTAAATGTATCATATTTACTCATGTAGTGTTATAAAGTTTATGAGTCTAGGGTATTTTATTGAATCTTGATGATACCTAGTGGATGCAATCTAGGACTTAAGTTTAGAATGTAACAAGTTGGCCAAGATAGTCTAAATGATGAGAGAGAGTTTGAATAGTATCAAGTTGGCTGATAACATTAAGACTATGCTAAAATATCTAAATGGTATCATGCTATCCAATTTTTTTAGACTAAGGGATAAAACTAATTTACTAAATAACCACATGGAGTGTTTACCAATAGTGGATTGATAGAAGGGACATAAACTTCAAGTTTTAGTTCAATATCACTTGAATCAGAAAATATGATAATATCCTTCCTGAACTAAATTATAACTATATTGAAAATATGTGAAATTAAATTAATAAATAAATGAAATTGAATTAAAATAAAATATAATTACATTACATTTATAATTGGCCTCTTTGAGGGGGAAATATTCTTTGCATAAGTTTAATTGAATATAATTCTTAGGTGACTCCTCACTTGTATAGACTCATATTTATATTAATTTATCACTAACAACTACTCCTCATTATGAATTTAGGATTATTTAAATGGGCTTAAAGGATATATTAAAAATCATGTGTCTATAAATTTTTATTAAGGAAAGAAATTACATGAATATGTTAGGACAAATTGTCCTAACATGCCTTCCCCCTTAAAAGCTTTGCCCTCAGAGTTGTAGGTAAGGAAACTAATGTTGTATTTGAATAAGAGGTTTCCATGTAGCATATTTTTGTTTCATCACATTCCATCTTATTATAAATTTAAAGGTTAAAAAATTATAGATATAATTAGAGTGCATGTCGAGTATATATTTGTATGTATAAAAAAGAGATATTCTTCTACATCAAGCTCTAGAAACACTGTCTAGTTACTAACATTCTAGACAAGGACATTATTTAAGAAAGAGACATGAAAAATGAGGTGCATGCATGATGAAGGTGGAAGTTAAAAATTATAGGCCACAAGTATAATATATTGGATAATTTTATAAGGCCCATATAATTTAGGAGCTAGATTTTAGTGGCCTTTCAGCTTCAAAGATGATTTCTTATAAGTTTACAGGCAAAGGAAAACCATATCTATAGGTTGAAATGATCATTCATAGTGGTGTTGGTATACTTTTAGCTTCATGTAATTTTATTCTAGGTGGAGATTATATTTGAGGAGATGAAGGATATTTTCACATGTGTTAAGGGTAGTATCAATAAAACATGAAAATGATCATAGTTAGAAAGGTGATACACGACCACAAGAATGACTATTTTTCCTAAAATTTTTGGAAGGTATTCTATTAAATTAATTAAAATGTTATTCAAAGGAATTATGAAATGGGTAGTGGCTAGAGTAAACCAAGAGGTGTGATTATTTCCCCTTTATGGTACTGGAAAGTATTATATCATGTAATAAATGCCTTTTTATCTTGCTTGATTCTAGGCCAAAAAAAATTATGGTAAGCTTGTTCATATGTTTTGAAAAAACCTAAGTGACATACCAAAAGGGAGGCATGTAATTACTTCAAAATAGTATATTTAAATTTATAGCCTATGATAAATACAAGGCATCCTTTATAACATAATTTTTAGACATCCCAAGTATAGTGAGGTATAATAGAGAAATCAACAAAAAGTTGGATAATTATCTATTGAGTGGGGTTTTCACGATGTCATTTTTGTTAAATATCATGTAGCCATGTATAAATGGGAAAAATACATCGTACAATCATGCATATTATTCAATCTAGTGAGAGAGGGCATCAATTGACAAGTTTTCCTCATTTTTTATATGTAATATCATTATAATACCCCATAGGTTTATAAACCAATTTTTATTGATTTGGTAAAGAGACCCATTATCATAGAAAATATTTGAGGCTTTAGTCATTAGTTTTGATGCAAAAGTGTCAACATACCAAATATGGATGCAATTTGTTGATTGAATAGATGATACCCATCATCTATTTGATATATATGGATCATTCCAAATTATTCCCAATGAGTAAATTATTAGTGAAGGAAATGGGATGTCTATCCTACATGAGCAAAAATCTAAGGCCGATGTCACATGCATCACATTCAATAAAAAATGGCTTGTATAAATCAAGCATGGCCAAGATGGGTGTAGTACACACTGCTTGTTTAAGGTGACCAAATACTTTTACAAATGATGTTTAACATATAAAGGAGTCTTTATTGATAATATATATCAATGGGGCTATAATTTCACTATAATCTTTGACAAATTAATAGTAGTACACCTCAGGCCAAAAAGTTCATATAGACTTTTAAGTGTCCTAGTTTTTGATCAATTTGTCATTTCCTTAATTTTGATGGGGTCAACATAAACACTAATGGATGATAAAATATGTATTAATTATTAAATATATATTTACCCAAAATAACCTTTATAACATTTGACACATAAGTGGTTCTTAGTAAGAAGTTGTAAGGTAATGTTGAAGTGGTTGAGGTGATTCTCCCAAATTTTATTATAGATGAGAATGTCATCAAATAATACCAATATAAAATTATATAAAAAGGGGAAGAATAATTTATTCATTAAGCCTTAAAATGTGGAAGGGGATTTATTAAGAATGAATGGCATGCCAAAGAAATCATAATGACCATCATGTGTGAGAAAGGACATTTTGGGAATGTCTTATTCTTAAATGTGTATTTGGTGATAACTAGGGTGTAAATCTAACTTGAATAAAAATTTGGTACCATGGAGTTCATATAGGATCTCATATATTATTGGAATTGAAATTTTTCCTTAATGGTGAGATTTTTTAATTCTCAAAAATTAATTCAGAACCGTTAGGAGCCATCATTTTTTATAAACAAGGAAGATTGGGGAAGAATATGGGCTAGTGTTGAGTTGAATGATGCCTACTTGTAGGAGGCAGTGAGTAATATTTTCAACATAATAATTTTAAATAAATGGGTATTAGTATGGACAATGTTAGGGGGTGAGCTACCTATAAAAAATTGGATGTGATAGTCTTTAGGGAAATGAGGTGACAATTCTATTGGTTCATCAAAAAATATTGCATGATTGACCAAAATATTTTACAAGTATGATGGTTGGATAAAATAAAAGGGGGAATTAGTGCGAAGAAAAAGTATTTGGGTAACTATTCTATGGGATCCATTCTTGAGAAGTTTTTCTTTGTGATGAGAGGTGATTATACTAGTGGATCTAAGAAGAAGGCCTTTCAACATATATTGATTTCCATTATAAACAAATTACATCCATATCTCAAAAAAATATTAAACAATAGGTCTAAGATTTATTAGCTATTTTGCTTGTAAAACAACATCACATTAATCCAAGGGTAAAGCAAAAATTTTAGTCTACAACGTTACAATCTCCCACTAAAATGTGGATATTGTGACACTTTCCCTTCCATGGCAATGTGATACCAATGAAAAATAATCACTTAGAAAATTAAACAATGGTGCAAAATATAATTTGCTTGACTAGACACATGAGGTTTGCTGAATTTATGAATGATTCAATAATAAATAATAATTTTGAGGGGTTGTTTCTTGAAAAACCATTTAACACACATTGTTGATGGAGTGGTTACCCCTACTAGGCATGCATGGAATTTTTTGGATGTGAAATCTGTGGCCTTTAATCATCAATTTCCTACTCTAGATCATCCCAATGGGAATTTGTGGCATTTTCCCATTATTATGTATTAGGTGGGGAATTAACATAAATAATATACAATTTTTTTCAATGTATTTATGGTCCCTAACCCATTTATCATTACTATTTTATCATAACCCCTTATCATGACATGCATACAATTATGCCATAGTGAGATATTTGATGGGTGTTGCCTTGAGAAGGGGGTTTATGTTGGGATTATGGAAGGAAGATGACTTGGAGGGTACTTATTAGAATTATGATTATTTGATGTGATTTTTTATTCTATGAGCTTAGCTAAGACTAAGCCTTCCATCATGGTTTTAAGATATAACATGTTAACCTTAGCTTGAATCACATCCTTAAGTCTAATAATAAAGTAACTTTTGAAGAAATAATTAGATATACTTTTAGTATTATTGGATAGTTTTTAAAACTCTATTTTATATTTCTAAATTGTGCCAATTTGATGAAGTTTAATCAAGGCATATGTGAAATAATTGTAGGCACTAGGCCCAAAATACACTAGCAAGAGTTTTGAAAAATCATCCCAATCTAGTTCTAAATTTGACTTATGTATCATTAGAAAACTTATTTTATTGGAATGAAGCAATAGGTACATTTTCTTCCCCCATAGGGGGATGTAGGATAAAATATTATTTGACATGGTAAATATAGCTAGTAGGTTTAGTACCATCAAATTTAAGAAAATATAATTTAGGGCCATGTAGTGGTGATCTAGAGGAAGAACTACCATCAGATTGATGATCCCCATTAGTTTGGAGTGCTCAATTTTTGACATGGAGGCTAAGGATGTCATAATTTAGTTTAGATAGTTAGGATTCAAATTTAGTCCAAAGTTCAACAATGTCATGTACCATGGTGTAGGTTCTTGCATGATTAAAAACCATTTACTAGAGGGTTTGGATGTGACAAAAAAGGTTGAGTGAAATTATATATTAAAATTATTGGCTTGGAAAGATGATCACAATGGTTTAATTTCCACACATGTGATTTTTAAAAAAAATGCTTTCATGCTATAAGAAAAAATTTCTTTTTGTATGGGATTTTATTTAGAAAATTTAAAATACCTATTAAAATTATGGGTATAGTGAGAAAAATAGAATGATGTTTTTTGCCTATGGGCTCTAAAAAATATTAATACTCATTTTCTAATTTTTAAATAAAAAAATTAGTTAGAGTTTCAATGTGATCGATTTGGTAGTATGGTAAAAGCTAAATCAAAATTTGTAGGTTATAATAAATAGTTAAAATGTAATTAGTTAACAATATGGCCAAAACTAGATCAGAGTTTAGAATTTATAATAAATAGTTTTAATGAGATTAGTTGACAGTATGGCCAAAACCAGATCAAGATTTGAATTTTAGACAAAAAACATAGATATTTTTTCTTAGATTTTATTCAAATTACAAATTAAAATCCTTAATAAAGCTTAAAATTGATGACACAACACACAATCAACACCAAAAATTATTATTAAAAATGTTTAAGTTGAAAAAATAATGCATACCTAATAGGTTGGTGAGCCTACACAAAAATATCAATTGATAAAAATAAGTTTTAAAGATTGGCTCATAGTGATGTAAAATGCTATTAAAAACCCACCATATCTTTAAACATGTACAACTTTTAAAACTCATCTCGTAGTAGTGATTGGTTTTGAAACTTGGCTCACAATGATAAAATTATAGGGAAAATATTAGTACCACCATTATGTTTCCACTTTATGATCACTAAGATCCCATTAGGACAAGGTGAGAGAATACTATGGACATAAGTAAATAGCCTTAACTTATAGAATCTAATGGAAAAATTGGATTTGAAAAGTGCTCTGATACTAGTTGATTAGATCCTTCTTGAACCAAATTATAACTAGATTACAAATATGTGAAATTAAATTAGGAAATAAATATAAATTAATTAGAAGAAATCAAAATTAAATTAAAATTATCGTTGGCATATTCTAGGGGAAACCTCCTTTGAGCAAGATAAATTCAATACAACTCATGGATGATCACTAGTCTTGACTCTTATTTATACTAATTTATCACTAACTGACTACTAATCATTTTGAATATGGGATTGTTACAATGGGTTTGGGTTATGTTTTACAAAGTGAATATTCCCATAGCCTTTTATTAAGGAAAGAAATTACAAAAATATGGTTTGGAAAAAAGATCCTAACATAAGATGTGAACAACATGGACATCATGGCTAAAAATACAGATTTTGGAAAGAGTCTTTTGATAATGCATTACATATAAATTACATGATTGGGATTAGAACATAATGTAAGCATCATCATCAGATGGATAAATATTACATGCATGATAAGCTGGATGATAAATTTTATTGGAAGTATCTTTGGTGGAGACACCCATTTTATTTAAAGTGAGAAGGGACATTAATAAAGGGTCTTGAAATAATTTGGATACCATATAATAATTACAAAGGAAGTCACATTTTATGTAATTGGATTTTTTATCATTGTATGGGGAAGGAATTTCAATATCATTATAAATCAAATGAATGGTCATATCTCATGGAAGGAGAGAAGGAGGAAGCCATTTGAATATATAATGAGGTAATCTAATGGTATTATAAATGTTTCTAAACTCTTTGGTTTATCATTATCAAAATCCTAAAACATGATGTGTAGGTTAGGATTCCTATTGACAAAACTCAAGAAGAGGTGGACTATTAATATGAGGAATGGTGGGGATGTGATACTGGGATTTAGTATTAGGAAGTTGGATACCTAAAGGGTTGGGATTGACTTCCTGCTTGTTATGATCCACACTTATAATAATTTTAAATTCACATAATATAATGTATATAAACACCACACAATAGATATATGTAGGCCAAAATGTCCAAATATTCAATATATATAAAACTAGGATAATACCCTTAATGTAAGGCAACACCATACAATACTCCTTTAAGAAGGAATAACTACAAAGTGTCTCTTTGAGGGGACAAATCCAATATACTTAATAAAAAATTAATGAAATGTAGGGTTTATGAATAATACCTAAAGATAAAAATATGGTTATGCACTGCTAAAATCCAACAAATGAAGGAACTTCTTTTTGGCTTGGAATAATAACTTGCACATAAGGAGACAACTTGGATAAAATAGATTAATAGATAGATAGGTGAGATGCCTGGTTAAGAACCAGTCCCAGGAAGTTATGAACTTCCTTAAGTGGATGTAAGCTCACTATTTTCATAATTAAGTGGATAAATAACACTTTAAATTACAAAAGATAAATATGTGATAACAATAATTATTATGATTTAATATTCATTTAAGCTATCAATGTAATCAAAGTATTCATCCCAATAAGCTATAACAACATTAACATCCCTTTATATAACATCAAGTTGGTCAAAAGTGGCTTGAATAAAGGGAGAGTAAAAAATGACATAAATTGATAACTCAAAGGCTATGCCACTCTAATTAGTGAAAAGGAATTGAGATACAATGGGTAAATCAATAATATTAATGACATCGTGCACAATTCTAGGTAGAGTCATCTACATAATAATGTCGTATTCAAAAAGATAGAAAAACAAAATTATTGAAGACAAATTTATTAGGATTAAAAGGATTGAGTTTTAAAAAGTATGTAGTGAATTGATGTTGATCTTGTAGGATTGGTACTGATTTTGTATGATTGGTGCTAATTCAGATGAATCAACATTGATTCTGCTCAAAACTACGCTTAATTAAAAATAAAGACTTATAGGGTAATAGAGGATAATAAATCAAGACTAAGGGATGTAGGTTTTATTCTAAAGGTGAAATAAGTAGTAAAATATATAAATAATAATAAAAATGAAATAATTAGATTATATTTACCTTAAACTGAGTTGTAGGTAGAATGGATTTCTTCTTGTTGGTACACGTAGTCCTTCAAGCTCATGATGATGGATGTGGATTGTATGTAGATTTTTTTTTAGAGTGGTGTTAAGGTATCCTTAATTATAAAAAAATCCAAGAATTTTTTTGAGGATGAGAGTTTATGGTCCCAAAGCCAAATTATTGGCTAGGTACAAAAGGATTGACACCGATTGGGAGAATCAATACTAATCATGGGAGAATCAAGAATTATTTACCCCTTTTGGAAATAGATGATTTTATCCACATTGGTTTATTATAACCATGGGTAAATTTGGGTTTATAAGAATGAGGTTATTGAGGATGAGGATATACATGGGTATGGTGGTTAAAATATTAAGATTACTTAAGTTATAAATAGATTTAAGTAGTTAGGGAGGTTAAAAGGTAATTTGTAAAATAAATTACCAGGTGACTAATGGTAAATAAATTAAACTTTAAGATAAAAATATTTAGGATAATGCAATAAAAATAAGGACCTTACAACATCAAATAAATCATTTATAATATATGAAATTGTTTCTACATTTACCCCTTTTTATGGAATGATATGTAATACATGTTACGAGACAAGAACCAAGAGAGGTCCAATGCCCCAGGTTTATGTGAGGAGGTATCCCCCTCAAATTGGGAGCCAACATAGGATGAGGAGATGGTGATGGGTTTGAAAAATGGAATAGTGGATGGGATGGGTAGATAATAAATGAGATAAAATACCATGGATGCATAACATGAAGTATATGTTTTGCATTGATAGGATGTAAGGTAATAGAGGCAGAGATGCCTCAAGGAAAATCCCATAATAAAATGCCACAAATACAAATAGGTGGGATTAAATGAAGGATAAACAAGAGAAAAAGTGATAGGATTTAGTTGACCAAATCATTTAGTGTGTTATCCAGTATACATGTTATGTATATACATATTTTCTCAAGAGAAAATGCACTCTCAAGACCCACAAAGGGGAGATACCCCAAAAAATACATACCTTATGTAGGCTATGGGACCAACAAGGGGTCTTAATCCATAAACCTAAAATGATATAGGAAAAATAATAGGGTAAGTGTGGCAAGGAACAAGGATGAGACTACGGAATAAGATTAGATATATGAAAAATACTATAAGTAGTGAAAAAGACAAATCAATGTTGATTCTAGCACCGATTTACCAAATTGATGTTGATAAAAAATAGATTGGTATTGATCCAAAGTTAGGTACATAATCAAATATGATGTGGAAAGGGATCATTTAATAATGATGTGCAATGAATAGTGATTGAAAATTGAATGATAATTATGATGTGAGGTGAAATGGATGAAAGTGGCAATGGTTTGAGATGATGATTATGGTCCTATAATGAGGTAGGCCCTATTATTTGACTATTTTTTTTGATTTTTTGAGTTTTTTAATTTTTAAGACTGGGGTAATATGTTAACACTAAGCTGGTATGATGGTGTGGAATCAATGTCAATTATCATGAATCAACAATGATTCAGGGGAGTCAACATTAATTTAAATGAAATAGCATCGATCCAGTAAAAATAACATCAATCTATAATGGATCAAAACCAATTCATAAAAGAAAGTGAAAGGCTAAATTAGAGTTCTTAGGGTTAGACTAAGTAGATATTTTAGGAAATTTAAGGCTTATAGAGGATGATGATAATAGGCATAGACACTAATATAATTGTAGGATCAAGTGTCACCTTTGTTGGAGTGGTTATGGGACCAATTTAGTGATAAAAACTAGGCACACATGGAGGTTGTAGGCCTAGGAGGAGTGTGCTTCTACCGATGCATTCACTAAGATGCAAGCTTATTAGTTGCATTTCTAGAGTGATGGGACATAACTACTAGGAATTTTTGGCTACCCATAGGGGATATGACAATCATAAAGGAGGATATTTATAGGATATTATGACTTCTAATGTAGGTAATGGTAATTGTATTAGTGGATGAGCAGGGGTGTAAAATATCATTGACATGACTATAAAGTGGGGATGCTATAGATATTAATTTTGTGGCTAGTGTTTTTGTGTTTGAGACTTTATATGAGGCTGATATAGAGGGAAGGGGAGTTCTAACTATGATGATGTTGACCATCTCCTAATATGCTCTACTGGACTCATGAGGAGGTAGGTTCCCCTAGATACTTACATGTATTGTTTATAATATGCTAGAGCATAAGAAAATGTTTACCTGGGCTTAAAATTTACTAGCATATATCTATAGGGAGTATGGGGGTGGATGACCCAAAAGAGGTATGGGATGGATGTGATTGTTATTATATAGTGCTAGGTAGATGAGCACATTTAGGTGGTATTATTGGTATCCCATGGATATGATGGTACGAGACTGACTAAAGTGTTTCTTTCCTATAATGGAAGGTGGCTTTAGTTTGAGATTACATAGATGGTGTGGCCCAAGACCTAGAGTACTATCGAGGGGTCCTCAAGGGGATATGGGATGGAGATATTATATAGAGGCCTTACATTATATTTCTTACATGGCTTGGATTAGAGGTTGAGCTCTCAAACATCTAGAGGGAGAGGTGGCTCACAGGATATAGTATAGACTATGTGGAGTATTTCCATTTTGGGTGGGTGTGAAGATAGTTTGGGTTAGTACAAGATATTCCATGCCCCCCTTATGCATATAGATGGTACAAGATAGAGCCTAGACTCCTAAAGTTATATATTATAGATATTTTAGTAGGGGTCAAGGAGGAAGAGGAAATAGGGTTAGATGTAGATGATGTTAGGTGTACTCTAATGTTCCTAGTGTGGTGGTCAGGGTAGTTTCCTGTAAGGTAGGAAAGGGTGGTTTGACCTTGATAGGAGGGAGCAACTAATGAGATGTAGGATGTTGAGGAGGATGGAGGATGAGAGGAGGAGATGGGAGAGGATGGAGGGAGAGGAGAGGATGGGGGAGAGGAGGAGGAGGTAAATATTATAGATATTATTATAGAGAGAGATAGACTAAGAGCCTAGTGTATTACAATATAGGGTTAGGTGGCCATAGTACACGGGGCTCTCACCACTATGTCGATTGAGCAAGACACTTTACAAATTAAATTAGATACATTATGGGTGGAGTATGATACCTTATAACTGAGCCATGATCTAATATTAGAAACTCAAGATCACTACCATGTGGAGAGGGATAGCCTATAGTCGGGGGATGGAGGTTCTCTAAGACATATGGTTACAGGGGTGGCTGGGCTTAGCCCAGGGTAGGTAGGGATAGTGAGTATAGATAGGTACTAAGAATTGGTACTTGAGATATGATACTATGAGCAGATAATTTTAGATATGCATCTATATATTCCATGCCATGCTACCCATTTATACACATATGGTATATCCTCCAAATAGACTCACATAGGGTCACTCAGTATAGGGAGTGTATTCTATAGGAGGGATCATAGGAGGGATAGAGACAGAGGAAGAGATGTGGGAGGGGATTGGATTGGAGGGAGTGGTGGAGGTACAGGGAATATCCATTTGAGTAGGATCTAGTTTATTGAGTATCTCATTGTTATATTTATTGTACTGGATAAGGAGCCATAGACTTTGTATATGGATATCTATGATGTACCTTTAATCATTTTATATATAAAGATACATGATTCTGATTATGAGTTGTGGTTTTTACATTTTATATGGAGTTTATGGATTATGTTATCATGGATGCTTCTATTTATGTGATTTTCATTAATTAGATGATGGGATAGATTATGGTTTTTACATGTTATGGATTTACATTAAATTTTTTATGGATTGTGATTATTATGGATGTAAATTAGATCATGGATTATGGATTTATGGATTTCTATGTTATGAAATATTAAAATGTTTATGGATCATGATGTTGTTACTATAGATGTGATTATATTATGGATTATTTTTTAAATGTTATCATGGATTTGGCTAATTAGATGATGCAATAGATTATGGTTTTTACATGTTATGGATTTACATTAAAATGTTTATGGATTATGATTATTATGGATATGATTTTGTTACTTATGGATGTGAATTAGATTATTTGATTTATGGATTTATGTGATGTTATGATTTAAAATGTTTATTATGGATCATGATTAAGTTATTATAGATGTGAATTAGATTATGGATTATGGATTACATGATTATGAGTTTAATTAGATTATGGAGGTGAATTAGATTATGAATTATGGGTTATGATATATGATTATGGATACTATGAAATGTTATAATGTTTATGGATCATGCTTTTGTCACTATAGATGTGATTAAAATGTTTATTATGGATCATAATTAAGTTAATATGAATGTGAATTAGATTAGGTTTTGGATTATGGATTATTTTATTAGATTATGGTTTTTTTATTACTAGATTAGGATATTCTTATGCTTTGATTAGGATATATGTGGTAATTCTAATTTTAAGTAATTAATTAGAAAAAATTTCATTTAAAAAGGGTTTTATGTCTTGTTATTGGCTCATACCATAACCCAAAAAAACCTATTGGAATAAATGCATGTGTGGCCCTAATTGATTGTTAATAAATACCCTAACAATCTTAAGTCGATGAATGTTTAGGATCTATTGGTTTGAGATGGAATTTTTTAGGGATTTACTTTAGGATTTTGATAGAAAGTGGATTATTTTAAGAAGAAATTTCTTTCACCTTGTATACCCAAAACTAAGGTTGATCCTGGAATCCTTTTGTGCCAATCTGTGTAGAATGATCCATGCAAAAAGTCTACTAAATTAAAGAAAGTTGATCAATGTAGGAAGCTTTCTTAGGATATTTTATGTATGATAACTATCCTTCAAGGGAGTGGTATATATTTTGATAAATGAATTTCAAAGTATTTGTCCTTTGAGGGAGAAATATTCACTTTATATATATATATATATATATATATATATATATATATATGTTTTTGTAGATTTATAGTTGTCCTTCGAGGGATCACTCTATTATTTTTGTATGTTTTTATAAATGCTTTTTATTTGATTTTATTTTGATCCTATAATTATTATTTCTTTATGGATTGGCCTCAGGCATCCTAGAATATTTTTCCAAAGATTTGTTGCACAAGATAATACTCTTATTCCCAAAATGAACTAGTGGTAGGGAGGGATTGTAGGAAATAATGATTTGGGGTGCCTTCTCATTATAAACAAAGTGTTTCCATTTAGAACATGCTATGATTAGATAAAGGTATTGAAATTTAAGGTTTATAATATACAATTATGTTAGATAACCATGTTTTTATATATCATTATTTGGTACAATAATAAAAGGGATATGGATTTATCGAATCAAACCAAAAGAAAAGAAAATTGGTGGACCAAGGTGATTAAGACTTATTAATAGTGGAAAGGATGAAAATACAATATATTAAGAGGATCCCATTTTTATTTTCCCAAGAGAGGCCAAATGATATGCCTAGATCCATATTTATGGGCGACAATATATGGTTCAAGCCAATTTGGAGCAAATTTTCCCCATTTTCTATTTTCCATATTAGTGACATGTTGATTTTATTTTAAGACAAAGTCATAAATATTATATTCATGTTATTTTAAATGTTTATTATAGGCTCACTTTATTCATTATTGATATACATGGAGATGGCCAAGGGAAGTTGATTGGCATTCATCTAAGATCTTGAGCTGGGATAATCATTCTTGACAAAAGTTATCCTAAAAAATGATATCTTTAAGGGAGATGTGAAGGGAAGGAATTTAAAATTCAAGAGGAAGTATAACTTTGGTACCATAAACTAAAGAGAAAGGAGTAGCACCCCTATGGGTTTGAATACTAGTTTGATAAGCCCACAAGGCAAAGGGGACATGAAGATGCTAGTTTTTTCCTACTTCATTAATGACTTTAGTTAGAATTTTGACAAGATTTTTATTGGATGCCTCATCCTATTCATTAGATGGAGGGTAATGAGGTGAGGATAAGCTTAGATTAATGTTAAAATAATCAAAGAGCTCTTGAATTTTTTTGTTTTTAAAATATTTTCCATTATCTATAATGATCTTATGAGGAACACAAAGTGACAAATAATATAATGACTAATGAATTCGATAATTTTATTTGCTTTAGTTGAGATAAGAGGAATAGCCTCCATGTAATTCATGAAATACTCAGAGGTGGTAATGATAAATCCATGGAAATGAGAATATTTAGGATTATTCTATATTTTAAGATCAAGCCCCCACTAGGAAAATGGTCAAAAGTGTTGTGTTACCTATAATGCTTGACTAGGGATATGTGACAGGCTGACATTCTACTAGCATTTTATGAATTTATGAATTTATTCATAATAATACTAACTTAAAGTGGGCCAATAATATCCCAATCATAACATTCTCTTAGTGATGGTGTGGCCATTAAAATGTCCTCCACATAACCTATCATGAGATTTTTTGATAGGGAGGATAACTTCATGATTTTAGAGATAATGAAGAAAGATACCATCAAAACCATGATTATAAAGAACAACCCCTAGTATGAAAAAATGCATGATGTGATGCTATAAATCTAACTTGCCATTTTTGGATAGATCTGGAGGAATAATCCCCCTTGATAGGTAATCAAATATCTACACATACTAGAGATCTAACAAATTTTCCTCTACATTGTGAATGGAAGAAAGATCAGTTTTGGTAAAAGAAGGTTGATTAACCTTATGGATAAGAACAAAAAACTTAGACGCTTGAGAGGAATATGGGATAAATGAGGCCAAATAGAAGATGGTATCTACAAACTTATTAGTTACCAAGGAGTGGTTTGAATAGGATAATCCTCAAAATTAGCTAGTAATTGATCAACCAAGGTGTTATATTTCTAAAGGGTGTCATTTTTATATTGATATATGCCCTTAATTTTATTGAACACTAGCTATGAATCACCATAGATATTATGTTTTTTAATACCTAAAGCTAAAGTGACCTAGAGACCTATGATCAAAGCCTCATATTATGCCATATTATTAGTGAAATCAAAATCAATTTTAAAAGATAAAGGTATAAGTGTACCCCTAAGAGGGATTAGGATAATTCTAACACCCCCACTACACTCACATTTGGATCCATGAAATAATAGAGAAATTTGATATTATGGATCTATTTGAGATGTGGAGGCTATGGATTCATCTAAGAATTCATAATTAACTTGTTGATCATCATCAAGAGGTGCCTCAATAAGTTGATTAATAATGATTTGACATTTAAAGAATTTTTGATGGATAAAATCAAGATAATTTTTTCCAAAAGCATAAGCCATTTGGCCATTTAATAATAATGATAAGGCTTTGAATGCATAAACTTTAGGGGATCGGTGGTCATGGTCACATAAGTCTTATGATTGAGTAGATAATGGTGAAGCTTAGAAGCTACAAAGACTAGATCTAGACATAACTTATTTATGTGTGAATAACATGTCTCATATTCAACAAGTATGTGAGTGATGTAATAAATTGCCTACCCTTTATGATGCTCATCATAGTGGGAAAGCATGGTTCTTAGGACATGATCTATAATGAAAATATATAAGAAGAATGGTTTTTATTCCTTTAGGGGAATAAGAAATGGTAGTAAAATAAGGTATTTTTTAAGAGAATCAAATGACTTTTGATAAATAAAGTCCCAATTAAAATGGATATCATTCCTTAGGAGGTGATGGAATGGTTGATATCGATCAGATAGCTGGGAAATATTTCATCCCACTTATGATATATTATATTGTGAAATAGATGATCATAATAATTAGAAGAAAGTTTAAGGTAACAGAGCATATAAGAACTCCTTTGAATTTCCTTTCTACTTGAAAGTTTATGTAAAGTAAAGGTCTAGATAAGTCACAAAAACTAATAGCCTCGATTGGATCTTACAATTGCCAAATTTTAGGGTTGACCAACATTGTTACAGAGTAAAGAATTGATTTTACCTAGCTCATCTAGAGTAGTTCTACATATATATCATGCGGCTTGATGCTTTTTCTAACACTCTTACAATCCACAGAATAGGCCTATGAAAGATTCTACTACTCTCTAAGCTAAATACCCTATGGTGAAACATCACATCAAGATAAAAAGGTGTGATTAGAATCAAAATAGGCCCATCATAGTTTAAAAAATGAGACTAGATGCATAATTAAGCCACTAATCACCAACAACATCGATTATCAGTAATCCTTCTCTGAGCCATCATGTAGTTGGCAAAATCATAGTTTTTATTTTTTACCAAACAATATTTGAGGGTAATACATGTTAGGCTTAGCAATTGAATCACCAGATGTTGTGCGAGGAGCTTAACAAATATTTTTGTTGTGGCATTTGTGCATTGACCTTCTTTTATGGGGTAATTATAAAAAAATAGCACATGCATTTGCATATTGGTCAATTCTAAATTATGAGATTAAGATTATTATATTTATAATTATACATAAATATTTATGAGTTTAGGGTTTTTTTGTATGTTATGTTTATATTTATTTATTCATTAATTCATTTATTTGTTTTTTTCAATTTTGTTTATTAAAAAATAAACAGTGATAATACTTGAATGATACTACATATAATATTGTGCAATGTATGTTTACATTACATTTTGTATTATTAAATATAGTATTTATTAGTGATAGAATAATAATAATAATATATAATTTTATTTTATTTTGTTGTTAGTGATTAATATCAATGGTTGTGAATCTGCAAGATGGCACCAACAATGAAACAAAGGCCCAGTTAGTGGTAATGGGCATCCAACTTGCTCGTTCACATGATATTAAGAAACTTTTCATAGAAGGGGACTCCAAGATCATCATTGATGCCATCAATTATAACCATGGAAAATCATGGTATATTAATAACATTTTGTGCTCTATGTGGATGCTCTTCACTGAATTTGAGACATCGTCGGTGCATCATTATTTTGGGCAAGCCAATCAACATGCAGACTTCTTGGCCAATTAGGGGGTTGATTAAGTGGTGGAAGAAATAATTGATAATGTGACCACATGTTGACCAGGTTTGGAAGCCTTTGAATTCATTAATGTGTGAAGTGATGTTTTTTCTCCTTCACACAATTTTTGGATTGAACCATAATTATGGATTGATATGGCTTTAGGGTGCTTGATTTGATGCATAATTTGGCATCAAATATCATTTAAGTGATTGGGCTTGATCATTTTATTATCCCATGTCATCACTTCAAGATATATTCTCTCCTCTGCATAGTTTCTTTCATTCTACAATGGATTATTTAGTTTTAAATCGTGCCTTATTCTCACCAATTATCTTTGTGTTACTAAAAAATGGGAAATGACATTTCATGATCATGTTTTAGATGCCCGTCTGCACACATTTTTGGCTTCCTTCTTTAGTAATATTTGAAGCAATTTATGAGTTTATTAGCGATCTTTTTCTCCATTCCTTTGGACACCTCAAATCTAATACAAAAGTGGTTTCAATATTCACCAACAATATTTTACGTGTAGTTCAAGATCCGGTTATAGTTTTAAAGGTGGAGCAGGTGTTGGTTTGGATGGGGATCGTCAATGGGCTATCAGGTTGGTTGGATAGCTTTCAAGTAGTTTTGGGCCGGCCTCTTCCCTTCTCTAGTGAGAAATGTTTGGGATAAATTTTGCTTTGTGTTTTTTGTGAGTTTGAGAAATGTTATGTTCTTGTGTTAGAGACCCTTCATCTGTAATCTATTTCTCAATCCATGGTTATTCCCCCAATTTTTTATTTGGACTATTAGATGACTCCCATCTATTACTTAAAAATTCTAATGGGTCATTTTGAATCTACTAGACTAGTGAAGGAGGCTTCAACACTTGTCAATTTTTGTTTAGGGCTCAGTACTAAGGCAAAGATTGAAGTTGATCATAATGTATTTATTGGTGGAGTTGACAGACTTCCCAGGTGGGTGGCCACCAAATCCATGTAATAACACATGTAATTAGTGATGCCCTCCTGTAGTTCTATTGGTTTTTTCACTATGGTAGATGATGACTTTAGAGGCCCATCATGTAAGAAGACCAAAGTCAAACATCTTTTCTAGCTGTGTTACTTTTTTTTTTGCTAAGTGTTTGGTAATCTTACTCTTTTCTATGTTTGGGTTTATGTATTTTAGGCGTGTGTGCATGTTGGGTTTTATTTGGTTGCTTTTTTTATCTTTTCAAGTAGATTGATACTGTGCTATTTGCAGTTTTCGCTTGGTTTTTATTTTATTTAGCTTTTTGTAGATCTTGAGTAAGGGCCCATTATCCCTTAATCTATCAAAAAATATATTAGATTTTTTAAATTATTACAATAATGGAACATAGTATGTAATATACATTTCAGAGTATAATAAATTATATATTATTGGAACAATCTATTTATATAATATATTAAAAAATAAAAAAATTATGGTGCAATGATGCTTGTTGATTCACACATCTAATCCATTTATCAATTCATGTGTCAAATGGTATACTTAAACTTATATTTTATTTCCATATGATTTAAGTATAAAAACAATGACAATTATATTAAAAATCTCTTTGTATGATTTATGTTCTTTTTACAATTTTTTTGTAAATAGTTGATCATTTTTTTATTTGAAAAAAAGGCATGAGAAAAATAATTTTGATTTAAAAATATATATAAGGGGTTGTGCTTTATGGGACGAAGATAGTTATATGTGTTTGTTGTAATCAATTTGAATAGATTTCATGATTGTGTTATTGCTTGGTGTTGTTTTTATTTTATTACAAAATAAAATACCAATGAAATATTTTCCCTTTTTAAAAAAAAAATTAATATTGTTAATTATTGAAACATGTAACTTTTTTCATGGTCACTGATAGTTGATGCTTCGATCAAGTTATACAAAAAAGGTAACTATCTTGTAATAATATTCACTTGTTTTGATCATTGACAACATATATATAGTAGTCATTGACCAACACTTTCTATTCTTCAATGATAATGTAAATATCTTGTCAGATAGATTATTTTTGCTATGGAAAGCAATTACTAGAAAGTTGATGTTTTGATCTTGGCATTTCACTTATTGATTTTTTATCTTCTTATTTCTTATAACACCCCCCCTAAATAATAATAATAATAATAATAATAATAATAATAATAATAATAATAATAATAATAATAATAATAATAATAATTAAAAGATAAACAAATAACATCGCATTAGATTGTTTGAAAACAATCATTAACATGGATACATACCAATGACAAAAAATGTAAGCCTTTGCAACTATTGATGATGCTTTAAAACATGAAAATATTTTTAGAATTGCATCATTCAATTATGTTGTTATTGATTACCTTTTTGACGTATTTCAAGTCTTATTGCATTTCCCTTACACATCAAGAATGCTACGAACTAGGATCATTGACTATTTTATAGATTCTTTGAACAATGGGGATGCAAAAGCAACATACTCATATGTGCATCAATTACATCCAGATATATTATATGATTTACATCAAATACATGATATAATCACATACTTTCATCAAACGAGAGTTTCTAAAAATGAACTTATAGATTAAGGTGAGGCTAGTCGTTGGGGTGACATATTTTGTATCCAGTGGTTATGCAATGGTCAAACATACATGTTTCTATTTTATTTCTAAAAAAAAAACATATCTACATTTTAATAAAGAAATTTTCATTCCATTGTACTTGATTTATATTTATGTTATTATATTTTTATTTTTTTTAAATATATATATATATATATATGTGTGTGTGTGTGTGTGTATACACACACACATGTATATATATTTTAAATATAAAAAAAATATTAACATAAACATAAATCAAAAAATAAATATAATATGTTTTTTTATTAAATTTATTTTACATGTGTGTATATATATGTATATGTGTGTGCGCATATATATATATATATATGTATATATGTATATGTATATATATGTATATATATGTATGTGTGTGTGTGTACACACATATATATATGTATGTGTATATATATATATATATGTGTGTGTGTGTGTGTGTGTGTGTGTGTGTGTACACACACACATACATACATATATATATATAGATATATAAATATATATATATATATACATATATATATATATATATATATACATAAATATATATACATACATATACACACACATACATATATACATACATATACATATATATATATATATATGTATATGTACACATATGTATATATATATATATGGATGTATGTATATATATGTGTGTGTGTATATGTGTGTGTGTGTGTGTGTGTGTGTGTGTGTGTGTGTGTGTGTGTGTGTGTGTGTGTGTGTGTGTGTATACACATACATACATACATACATATATATATATATATGTTTGTATATGTGTATATACACACACACACACATATATATATATATATATATGTATGTATGTGTGTAGATATATACACACACATACATACATATACATACATACATATATATATATATATACACACACACATACATACATACATATACATATACATACATACATATATATACACACACACACACACACAGATATATATATTATAGTTGGACTATTTTTTTGCAGGGAGAGTTAGGACGTTCATGAAATGATAAACCATATAATGTAAAGTTATTAGAAAATGACTATTTAAAAGAATTACCAAAACATATAAATATACTTAGCTAATGAAATGGATGAACTATGGGTGTCAAATAGATGTCTCTAGTGAGGCATGTTGAAGTAATAGGTGAATAGAAAGACAAGCATGTGCTGTCAATTCAAAAGAATCTAAGCTCTATGTAGTATATCAATTCCTGATCTAGACTAATTTATGTAGAGTAACGGTAAGCCTAAATGTAGAAAGTTAAATAACCAAAAGCCTATATGTACATAATTGAGTTTTCTAATCTATGATGACCTGAACATTAGTTTAGAGTTTGGTTTAAGTAATCGATGTCAATGATCCCACTGATGTCAATGATGGGTTGATTGACATTGGTGGCATGAGAATAGGTAAAAGGGATATTTTTAGCTTATTTTTTGTTCTTTCTCATGCCAAGTGTGGTATCCGTTAGGAAATAGTAGAAATGCAAGGTTAAGAAGGATGCAATTAGTTAGGAATTTATTTTTGGGGCGAGAAAAAGTCATGTGTAGTTAGGATAAGGGGACTAAGTCTTGAGGTGACTCATAGGGTAAAAATTAGTCTTAGGATGAGGTGGATAGGTAAGGTGGTATAAGTAGTGTTTAATTAACTTAATTAAATATTTTAAATTAATTAAATGTGTGAGGGGTAAAATCGTGGGTTAGGAAGGCTAGTTATTAAAAAGGGGTTCAAGGTGGGTTCACCATAGGGAGTTACACACATGTGTGACATAATTTTGGTGTCTACATTTTCCCCTTTTTGTTTTGTAATTTGTACTGACAAGTTATAAGACAAAAACAAGAGTTGGATACTCAAGGTATTGGATGAGGTATCCTCCCTCAAAATAGGAACTGATGGAGGATAAAATGGAATTAGGTACGAGTTTAATAAGAAGTGAATGGATGGGTAGATGTTGAGTGAGAACATGGTATCATTGCTTACGTATATACTACTATGAGTTATAGTTGATAAAATCAAAAATAGGTAAAGGCGAGGAGGACTCATATAGAATAACTAAATCATAGCTTGTAAGTGATAGATGATAAAGTGAAAATGATCAAAGTTGTAGCTCCAATGGTCTATGTGTTTTAGCTATCCAAGGTAAGAAGTGCCCTTGGTAAAAACAAAACATTACAGGTGACAAGACTATCTTGGTCATGATCCAAAACACCTAATATACATGTATGTGTATAATAGCCAACTATAACAAGGTAGCATAAGTGATCAAGACAAGCAATGCAGGTTTGGTTTAAAAGGGTCAATGATCAAGGAGATTTTCATGATCTTTGGTTAAAGTCATCATAGGTAGAGATTGAAGTAGTCTCCAAGGTTAGTTGTCATGGTTGGGGAGATATATGTGATCTCCAAGTTGGTTGTCATGGTCAGGGAGATATATATTATCTCTAATTTTCCCTAGATTAATAGTAGAGTCCAAAGGGTTATGGTTGGTGTTGGAAACTCTAATTTAAGGGTGATAATGTCAATTATATCACCGATGTTGGTAGGAAGTTTTATCGATATTGGTAGCTTAGGTCAAGGATGTTGATGTTGATGGACAACTAAACCTGATAAAAATGGGTTTGGTAGCTCACTAGAACTCATTTGAAATATTTAATTGGAGAGGAAAACAACTTTGAGTGCTAGTGAGATGGCAGAGTTAGAGGGGACCCAACTGGAGGTGTGCTACCATAAAGACCAGCTATTCTAGCTTGGAGGAGATAAAGAGATGAGGTAAGATCCTTTATCAATTAAATTTGTATTTAAGTTTGTTAATTTGTTATTTTTGAGATAAATTTAAAATTTGGGTGAAAAAAATGTGTTAAGGGGGTAGAAAATGGGGTGGGGTAAGTTTAGGTTAATTCAGGAGGGATTTGGGGGTAGTTTGTAGGGAAAAACTAAAAAGTGGGAGATGGGTTATTTGTCCCTAGGGCCAAACCAGTCACTGATGTTGGTGGGGTTCACCGACACTAGTTTACATGGTACCAATGTCGATTGGGTCCATATATGTCAACACCAAATATTTCCTAATAATTAATTAGAAGAAGGTAGTTAGAAAATAATATTAGTTAATGAAATTGATAGTTTAAGGTTTATATATATGTATGTACACACACACACACACTACATACATATATATGTATATATGTATGTATGTACACACACACACACATATATACATAGATATATCTTATTATCTTATGATTTCATTGTTTGAATATGCATCTTTTTGTCTATTAGGAAATGAATAAGGATTCTATTATGACACCAAAAGTTACAAAATTGCTTTTAGGTGCCCTTAATGATGAAAAGTTCACTATTTACACCTTTTTATGCACTTTGGCATAATGTCCTCTTGGTCATACTTATATCATGGGGCATACTAAAAAATGATATATTTATCAAATTACTTAGATTATGATGAACCTAACTATCATAATGGTGGCTTGATAATAGACACACTCATCATTTCTCTTATCTTCTATTACCTGCTTACTCATCTAATCATCATATTTATCCCATCATCAAGTCAATCATCCATGTCCATTTATATAATATCCAATCATTCTTTCAAGACATTTGTCATCACATTTATATCTTATAGTCAATCATCTTTCATCAACATCTAACATCTCATCTCTCATCATTTATCCTAATCTAACATCTGAGTCATATCCTCTATCTAACCATTACAATGACTAACATCCATCATCATCATTTTCAGATGGCATCTATCATCTAGTATAAACTACATGGTGTCCTTGATTTTATCTTAGCCACTCTCCCCTCTTTACCCACCATTCATCATCACATTTATCTTGCCCTTCATCATCCTCACATCTTGCATCAAATCATGGAGCTATAATATCAATCATTAATCAACTGATTTATTAATCAATCACCATCCCCACAATCATCTCCCTAATATTTCTAAAAATTACCCACACCTGTCAATTGATCCCAACAAATCACAACATCCATCTTTTCTTCCATCAATCATCCATTATCGCTAGTTGGTCACTTCATCATTTAAAGTTTACAATTTCTTCCCTTGATTGGGGAATGACCAGAACCATAACTTTACTATCATCTTTTGTTCCCTTTCATTTGTCTTTGTTGGGGTCATGATTATTATTAATCACATTATGTCTCATTGATTTGATGTATCACACTAACACAAAATCTCCCCTTTCATATTTTGGTCACTCAATCATATCAATTCTTCTCTCTCATGTCCTTCATCATATCACTTGAATTTAGTTTTTAAGCTACACTAATCATTAATCTTATCTAATAAGCCATATCAAGGCCTACAACTCTCCCTTGCATTCATCCTTTCTTGAGATACATCAAAATATTGTAGCCTTTTATCTTATCATCATCATGTTATGGTTGATTCCCCCTTGGGATGTGTCGATAACCATGACATAATTGTTTCCACTCCCTATGCATATGTCCGTACCAGGGGCATCATCACTTTATATCTCACTAATTATATCAATATTCTTCATCATCAATCCCACATCTTGCATCCCATACCCTTATTTATTCATCGCATCCCACCCTTCATTTCCTCTTTTGAGTGGCCATTTGGATCCCTCCTCCCTGCATGTCCCCTATATAGGGCATCATAATCACTAACATTCATTCATGAGTGTCTTTATTATTTGAAATACCATTACTCCTTCCACTTAATCCACTTATAATTCCATTTCAAAGAGGGGAAAATTTTATACATCTAAATTTACTCTCTTCATTTATCATAATTAATATTAATATTAGTCAACACTAATTTCACTCATTTCATCTAATCTTATCTCACTCCTTCTAGTCATTTATCTAACATCACCCTTATTCATTCTTCATCCACTAACATTAAATATTCTTACTTATTAATTAATTCATCTAAATCCTCATTATTTACTAACTAATTTCACTTGTCTAATATTTTGGAATTTAAAATACCCATGACCCACCTACCTACCTACTCCTAGGTGTAGACACTAGAAAACTACACACTTATAATTTTCGATGACTAAGTGCCTCAAAATCCCCTAAAACTTATTAAACATACCAAAAACCCCCATTAAACCAACCAAATAACTATTCTCCCAATCATAAATATCATTTAAAATCATTATTTAAAAGTACTATTCACCCTCACTATTCATTGTGGGACCCACAGTCACTATTAATGATGACATGGCAAGTGACATGGCATGTCACATATAAATTGTCATGGCATGTGAAATTTCAAGTGACATAGGAGGTGATTTTGGATGTGATATAGCAAGTGATGTGGCTTGATGTGGGACATCATACCCCACTTGGGACCCTTCTCAAAGTGCTTGATGACCTCATTCAAGCATCACAAGGGCCCCCCATTGAAATGTTGTGAATTTCCCCTTAAGGTTTCATTATTAAACATGTATTTTTGTCTTCCCACATGAAATTAGACTTTAAAATAGATACCTACCTCCTTAAGACTTTGGGAAAGACAAAGGTCACCCATCTTTGAATTTTTAACCCAAATGGAGGCTCACCAACCCAAATGGGATACCTTCCAACCCACATGGGAATCCCCACAAAATTCACCTTAGAATTTTCATCCCCACACATGGAAAATGGTGCCACATTTGGATGAAGACAAATAAGGGTGATCAAAAGTCTTTGGTCTTATTCAAACCCATGTACATGATTTCCATTCAAACTTGGATCCATGTGCAAAGTGGAAGATTTTTTCAACCCACATGGGAATCTCCACCAACCTCACCTTGAATAAAACATGCACCACTTGGATAAATTTTAATTACCTCAATATTCCTCTATTTTGGCATGTTTCTTCACATAAAAATGCTATAAATACCCCCCTCTCCTTCACCCAAGGAGGTCAAAAGTTAGCCTTTTGTTGTTAAGATTTTTATTGAAGGTTTTCGAAGGAGGTAATAATTTTAAGGGAGATCATCATAATTTTGGAGAGAAGATACAAATCATTGAAGTTCTACCAAATTTATACCAAAATTGCTTTAGCAACATCAACACCAACATCTTCATCAACATTCTTCTTCAAGCTTGGAAGGTAACCTTGGTTTTATTTGTTGCAATTTAATTTCTTATCCCTCTTATCCTATTATTTCTTGACTTCCAAACCCACCCTTTGGCCTTATTATTCTATTAACCTCCATATACATTCCCCTTAACCTCTTGATTTTCCTTTCCCTTTTATCCATTTACCTCTTCTCCCATTTCCCTCTTTACCATCTTCACTCTCTTTATCTCCTTACCCTTTTGGAACCCTAATCATTTGTTTCCTTATCCTTTCCAACCTTCACCCCTTAAACCTTTAATATATAAACCATTTTCCAACCCCAACCACATCACTCTTTTTACCCTTGTCATTTCACCAAACCAAGAACCAAATCTTTGCTTTTAGCTAATTTTCAACAATTTTAATTATTCAAACTATTTACTTTAGTTCAATCATCTCAAAAAAGAATTTAGTTTTAACTAATTAAATTTAGGTTATTTGTTGTATTTAATTTTAGTTTGATATTTCAAATATATGTTTCCTTCATTTTTATATGTCAAACTTAAGTTTTAAAAGCAAGTGCATTGATAGCCTCCTAGAAAGATTTCGCTTCTAGGATTTAGCTTACGCTAGGCAATCCACCCATCTCTTTGTCTAAAAAACAAGTGTGTGGTAGTGTTTTATTATTTTCAGGTATTATCCCCTAACAAAATAAGAGTTATTCACAATATTTTGGATTCGACATGTGCATTTTACTAGGTTTTTCTACACACCCCTTATCATTAGTTTCTTTCTTTTCAAAGAATCAAGAAAAGTAAAAAAAATTAGTTAGAAACATTTTGGCACGCCCGGTGGGACCCTTGAGTTTTATTGGGTCCATTAGTTGTCTTAAGACATTTATAAATACATTATTGAACATTTCATTTAGTTGCATTAGTGAAAAAAATCATTTAGTTGCATTAGTTAAAAAAAATCATTTAGTTGCATTTTTAATTGCATGTTTAGTTGCATATTTACTTACATTCTTAGTTAAATTTTTAGTTTCATTTTTAAGAAAATTATATTTTATTTTATTTCTTAAAAACACACACACACACACATAGAAGTTTTAGTTGCATTTTTAGACAAGTCAAAGTTTATTTTCCTTGCATCTTTAAAAGAAATAAAAAGAGCAATCATCATAGGATTAGGACTTAAATTTTCATATTTCATTTAGATTGCCTTTAGAGATTTTGTATGCATTTAAATAAATATAAAATTTTATTTTGGATTTAAAATAAACACTTTGTATCCATTGAATTTCTTGTTGATCTTAGTTCAACTAGTAACTAGGAGGAACAATAATTTTATCGTAGCTTTCACTTGTATTCACACACCAATCCAAACCAATGAATAATTAGTACATCAAAAAAATACTTGAGACAAGAACCGATTGGGATTTATCACCTAGTGGTAACCTTACCCCCTCCCAGCTATCCCACTTGGATTTCACCACTAAGGGGAGAACCAACTCAGCTCTCTGGTTGAATACAAACTTTGAACTTGGTATATCTTGGCTAAACACCCGACACCCTTATCATTGTAGGATTGTGAAGATAGGGGTTAGGCCCCAATACCAAGCCATGTACTGAATTTCAACACAAATCTTTCTTTTGAGCACCTAAACAACCTGAAACCAACTATAGCTTGCCTTTTTAGTACCCATATCAAACCAAGTTCCCCTTCACACTCTTTAAGGCATAAGAAAAAAGTGATTTAAAAGTAATCCTAGGCTAAACACATTTCTAGTGTTTGTGTTGGTTGATTTGAAATATTTTTGGTTGATTCTTGTTTGAGTTGAGAGCTTCACCTTTTCATTCCTTATTTTCTCATATGGTCACTACCAAAAAATAACTCAAAAATCAAGTTAATCAACCCCCATCTTCTTCCACACCTATGGAGTATACCTCAGCCATTGAGAGTTCCCCTCATATTGAGAGTTTCCCTCTTCCCTCTTCTTATAGGGTCCCAATCATATATGAAGGGGATCCTAACTTTGTTGCCTTGATAATAATCAAGTGGATTTATAACACTACCTCAATACCATGCCACATTGCACCCCTTTTGCTTTAGTTTCCTCTACCAAATGCCCTCTTGGCATGCCACCCCACCTTATGGTGGGTACCACTTCAACCCAACCATTGTTGACCCACACCTCTTCAAACATCCCATCCACCAAAACCCAAACCAACCTTCCAAAACACCTCCTATCACAGCCCAAGTGGGTTCAACCCTACCCTTAATCACCTACACCCCACCTACTATGGAATTATTCTCCACTCCTACTTCCATCCTCCCTTTGGTTAGGCAACCAATACCTCAACCAAAACTCAATCTTAAAATCTAGTGCTCTCCATATCACAAACATTTCCCCATATAAACACTTTAGTCACTACCCAGCTTTAACCAACTAACCCACTAACCACTTCGATGCTACACATAAACCCCCCAAACTCAACCTTATAACACGTACACATGACATCTTATCAATATATTCATAACATAAAAGTATACATACCTTCACCTTCCACCCAACCTTACATGACCTCACATACATAACATTATCCCAACCATCCACTAGTTATTCCCATGTTACCCAACCCCAACAAAATATGTCATATACCTATCCAACCCAACAACACCAAATAGACTTGGTCAAGATGCTAATGGAGAAGATAACTACCCTTGAGTCATCCATCTCAATGTCAAATAACCTTATCTCTTATGATCAAATTTGAAATGAACCCATTCATCCATCTGTCACTCTTCGACCATAGCCTCTACAATGGGAATTGCCAAAATTCTCTAAATTTTAAAGCAAGGAGGACCCCCAATAATATTTAAGAGCATTTAGGCACCCATGTTACTTGATTTCCCATGATGATTCTCTCCTCCTTCATACCTTTCCTATGTTTTTATCTGGACTAGCATTGGATTGGTATAGTGCCATCCCAAAACACTCCATCTTCTCCTTCACCCAAATAGCCAAAAAAAATTGGATCAATTTTCAATCAATATATCCAAGAAAGTTTTTATTACCAACCTCTACTCCATTCAACAATTTGAAGATGAATCTATTTCTAATTTCATGTCTCATTAGAAGAGCCTAATCAACCAACTTTCCTTTTCATTGCCTCAACCTGATCTTATAGAACTCTTTGCTTGGGCATGTGCAAAACACATCTCATCCACATTGTGTTTCCAAAGCTTATGGGAATTCGATAAATATTTTACCATGGCTCACAAACTAGAGAATGGAACCATTGATGAGGGAAGATTAAAGTTGAAGAACAAAAACCCAACTTACAAAACAAATGAGCCTTCTCCTTCTAAACTAAATAATACAACCAATACTAATTTTAAGATCAAAGCCACTTCCAATGCTATTATCCTCAAATCCACATCTTCTCCATCTACTAACCAATAGAACCCAAATAACCAAACCTCTTACCCCTTCAACTATCTAAATTGAAACCAAAGGAACCAAACTTGGAATAACCATAAGAAATTAACTCCACTTGGGGAACCTTATCCTTCCATTTTGGAAAAGTTATTAAAATTCAAAATCATCTAGCTTACACTAATTAAAACACCCCAATAGTTTGATACTTCTTGCCCTGTGCCTGATTGGTATAATGAGAAGTACCATTGTGCTTTTTTCCAAGTCATAGGACATGACATCAATAAATGCAATACCTTTAAATACCTTATCCAATCCCTCATTGATAATGGGGAGCTCACATTGGACAATGCTAATGCACCACCAAACCAATCCCTTGACATATTCCATAAACCTTTCCCTAATCATGTTCCTTCTACCCCTCATCATGAAAATAAACCTGAACCATATCATGAGGCACATACTATTAATATGTTACTAGTGAATCCATTGATGAAGAAAATGCTACCTCAACCACTTCTTTCCCCATTCCCCTATTGGAATAAAAAAGACCACCTTATATTCCTTTGGATACCTAAACAAAGGAAGCAACCATATCCACACCTCCATTAGAGGATACCACACCTACCTCCCCTATCTCAAAACCATCCACCCCCTCTATGGAACTTATCTCACAAGAGAAGATGACTCCATCTACCCAACCTCTAATTGCAAAACCTTTTATCAAAGGTCAAGATAAAGGTAAGGGAACCAAACTGGAACTTCTAACCCCTTCTTTGATAAACCAACCTAGCCCCTATAAAATCACTAAAACCTCCACCCAACCAACCAAAACCCCTTCCAAATTGTTTCACCCTCAAACACCTAAACCCATCAAGATAACTAAAGTGACCAAATCCCCTCCAAAACTAACAACTAAAACAACCAAAGAGGTAAAATCACCAAGGTGCCCAAAACCCTAGATTTTACCTCCCTCAACCTTTCCCTCCATTCTGGGTCCCCATCCCTCTACCTTAAACACAAAATCCACCATTTTTACCAAAACCCTACTACCTTTATTGGTCACACCTTCATACTTTCTCTCTAAAGCACCTTTCCCCACTACACCAATAATCCCTAAGTTACCTACCTTATCATCATTTACCTCTAGCTCATCAACCACCTTACCCAAACCAAAACCATCAACAAAGTATACCACTTTACCCAAGACACCTATCACCAAATCCATGTCCCCACAACTTTTTACTTTAATAGCCAAAACAAAAAACACTAAACCTTTACCACCTTTAACCAAATCTTACTCAACCACCCTTTAGCGACTATTGTAAACTTCTTCCTTGATCTTACCACCCATAAAACCCTTTGACCCTTCACATACCAAACTCTCTTGGTTTAATGATAACTTTATGTGTGCATATCATGGGGCACTAGGACATGACACCAAGAATTATAAAGCTCTCCAAATGCTGGTTTAAAACCTATACAAAGATGATGATCTATTATCAGACAAACCCCCTTCATCCCCATTGATAAACCAACCACCTACTCAACCCATTCAACCTTTGATCTCACTCAAAATTTAAGAGGAGTAACTAAAGCTACCATCCAAGCTAGAGAACCACCTTAGCCATACTATTCACATGGTCACTCGATCTCGAGCCCAAAAAAAGGATAAAGGGAAGACTAAGGCATTCATTCCTTGGACTTACCCCTCTCTAAACTCCCAAGCTAATAATACCTAACCTTATCCATCTCTAAACAAACCCAAGGTATCATTATTTGGTGCTTCTCCATCTAGCCCTCCATACCCTAACCCATATGTAATATCCATCCAAAAATCTATCCTCAGGAAACTTCACCAAACTCCAATAAATATGAACTTGTATGAATTAATCTCTACCTCTTCCCATCACCATCAAGTACTCATAGAGGATCTACAATCCATCGAGGTATAACCCAATGATCCTTAGCCTCTAGCCATTTTTGTTGGTACCCTTAGACTTCTAACCTTGTCACCTTTAAAAATACATAAATACCTTTTATTCATTTAGAGTATCTTGATCCCCATCTCTTCATTACATCATATATCAATCAAACCCACATCAAAAAGGTGATGATCGATGGGGGAGCTAGCATCAATATTATCTCCTCCCATGCTTATGACCAGCTGTAGTTACCTAAAAACATCATGTCTAAAAGCTCAATGGTTCTTCATTCTTTCAATGATACTATGGTTATCACCTTGGGCATAGTTGTCCTCCACATTTGTGTAGGACCTCATACTATTCTTGAACTCTTTTATGCTGTAAAAAGAGAGTTTCAATATAATATTTTACTCAAAAGCCCCTGTATTTGTGCCATGAGTTGTGTCCCATCTACCCTACATCGATGTGTCAAGTTTAAACATGAAGGGCAAGTTGTGACTATCCAAGCTGGCCCTAGTCCTTTTACATCTTGCAATATGACATATCATCCCAATGATGTCTTTCTTCCTCCCTTATCTATCGCACAACCATCTACCAACAACATAACCTCACTAACCAAACCTATAGCATTTCCACACCTATTATTGATAAAGATTCCACTAAGTCATCTATCCCCTCTTCCCAGATTCCTATAGAAGACCCTGTGACAACCACATTCCAACATATTTATTTTGGGGAATATAGAATCTTAGCCTTAGATGCCTTCCTTACCCCCCAAGAATATGGAAATCTTAGACATGACCCTAATTATGACACTAAAATTAGAACCATCATCCCCATTGGTCTCCCTAACCATCAAACAAATTTCATTTATGGGGGACTTGATCGGCCACTTCCAACTCCTACCAATACATCACCATCTAACCATTTACCTCTAAATTTTCCTATCTTAGCAAACTAAAGTTCAATAAGTTGTATCTTCATAGATGTTCTTGGAAAGGATTTGGCCTCAGTCACTATAAACAAGGGCCTCATGAGTTACCCCATTTCAAAACTTTACAACCTCATGAGTCATTTGGCCTTAGGTACGAACCACCTCAAGAATCCACCAATTCACCCAAACCCATTGCCACCATAGAGGAAAATATCCCATCCTTACCAACCCAATCACTTTTTCCACTTGAATACCCCGATATCCCTCCTAAATTTTTTTAATCAATAATATAAGTTTGGGCCCTCTCATCTACCAAAAGAGTGGCCAAACCAAGGTCCTTCCACTCGTACATTCTAAAATGGTAGAGAGCGATTCTATCAACATCAAAACCATCCAACATCAAGATGATGATTCCATTCTTACCCACCTAGGTGTAGGGAAGTCTTTTATCCAAAAATCCCTTCTTCTTAATGCCCTAACTATGTTGAATGAATCTACCATCGATATCAACTTAGGCACTCTAGATGACCCCCACATTGTCAAATTTGGCCAATCATTGAATACCAAGGAACTTCAATATTTCTCCTCTTTCCTCTAAGACCGTAGTATAACCTTCACTTTGTCTTAAAATGATATGCCTGGGATTAAACCCACCATTTCTACCCATAACATAGTCACTCACCATGATGTTAATCCTATTAAACAAAAGCTTCGATGCATGCATCCTCACATAACCCTTCTCATCAAAGAAGAGCTTCAATATCTCCTATATATAAACTTCATTCAACCCATTGGCTACCCCTAATGGGTCTCAAACATTGTACCTATCACCAAATTCAATAGGGTTTTACACATTTATGTGTGCTTTCATGACCTTAACCTCATCTATCCCAAACATGAATTCCCTCTCCCTAGCATTGACGAACTTGTTGATCTTATGGCTGATCATGAGATGTTATCTCTCATGGATGGGTTTTTGGGTTATAGTCAAATCTTGATTGCTCCTGAATATCAACATAAAACTGCCTTTATGACCCCTTAGGGAACTTTTTGCTACAGAGTCATGCCTTTCAAGTTAAAGAACACTAGTGTAACCTACCAACATGTCATGACTTATATTTTCCATGATATCATCCATAAGATAATAGAAGACTACATGGATGACCTTCTCAAGAAATCTAAACTTTGAAAAGACCACTTGGATATTCTTACGATCATATTTAAATGCCTCATCCATTATAATGTTTGCCTAAATCCCAAGAAATGCATTTTTGGGGTCCTTTCAGTAAAGCTTCTTGGCTTCATCATCTCTCTTCATGGAATTGAAGTAGACCTTACTAAAGTTAGATCAATTTTGGACATGCCTCCTCCAACCAACCCTAAACAACTTCACAGCCTTTAAGGAAGACTTCAATACATTTGTCATTTCATTTCCCAACTTTTAGACCAGTGCCAACCTTTTCATCACCTTCTGAAGAAGGATATCTCTTTCAAATGGAGTAGTTATTGTCAAAATGCCTTTGATTTTCTCAAATATTACCTTTTTTCACCACTTTTCCTCACCCCTCTGAAGGATGACCACCCCTTTTACCTATATATTTCTACCACCAACCATTCCCTAGGGGAAATGTTTACTCATTGAGATGAACAAAACAAAGAGCAAGTTGTATACTAAATGATTCATATGCTTGTATAATACAAAACTTGGTATACACACATCAATAAAATTTTCTTAGCATTGACCTTTGTGGCCACCAAACTCTACCACTACCTTCTTAACCATAAAACCTATGTCATCACTAATACTAACCTGCTCAAATACATGCACTCTAAACCATACCAAAATTAGCGTATGGATAAGTGGCTCATGCTCCTAGCTAAATTTGAACTTAAATTCCTCCAATAGAAGTAAATTAAAGGATATGGCATTGCTAATTAATTTGTTGAAGCTCCATTAGAAAATAACCAACCACCCCCTCTTTCCTTTCTAGATGAGTCTATCATGACTCTTTTTCAATAAGATGATAAAACCTACCAAATTGCCATTTTATTAGATGGATATAAATTACAAAAAGGAGGGGGTGCTAGAGTTATTCTCATTCTTCTCAATGGTGAACCCCTTCCTCTCTCCTTCAAACTTGACTTTGAATGCACCAATAATATGGTTGAGTATAAAGCCCTAATTATAGGTCTCCAAACTACTCAAATCTTGGGAATTAAGACAATCCATGTCTTTGGTGATTCTCAGTTTGTGTCAACCAAGCCAATGTGTCCTATTAATGTAATAATAATGTCTTGATAAAATATAAACTTTTAGTTGACAAAATCTTAAAATCATTCAAGCATTACCTAGTCCAATCTGTTCCCCAATCTACCAATAAATTTGTGGATATAATGCCCTACATTGCTTCTCAGATCCCTTCTCAACCTTCCAATTCCAAAATATTTTTCACCATTCATCATTTTACCACACGCTCTTATGGCCAATCCAACCTCCCTACCATTTGTAATGTTGAGGAATCCCCATCTAACATTTGGTATGACCAAACTTTTAACTACCTTAACCTAGGCATTGTTCCTCCTAACCTCTCTAAGAATTCTTGAAGATATTTTATTCAGAGTACCTATCATTACACCATACTAGGGGTAATCCTTTACAAACATGGTTTTGACAGTCTTCTTCTTTGTTGCCTACGTAGCCATGAAACTTCCCATGCCATCAAAGAAACACATGATGGGATTTGTGGGGGACACTTTAGTAGCCCAGTGGTCACTAAATATATCCTTCACCTTGGTTATATTGGCCCACCCTCAACCAAGACTATTGTGATTATGTAAAAAGGTGTGTTAAATATCAAAAGCATGCTAATTTACATCATGCACCAGCCAATAGCCTCTACGTATCTAAGGACTTTTGGCCTTTTTCTCAATGGGGGCTCGATCTCATTGGGGAAATTAACCCCCATTCTTTGCAATGACATAGCTCCATCATCACAACCATCAAATACTTCACCAAGTGGGTGGAAGATATTCCTCTAATCTCTACCAAAGTAGAAAAGATTGTCAACTTTATCAACCACCATATCATCTACTACTTTGGTGTTCCTCATAAGATCATCATCGATAATGGTAAATCCTTCAAGAATAAGCAAGTCCAAGGTTTATGTGATGCATTTGAAATTGATTTAATATTTTCTTCACCTTACCAACCACAATCAAATGGATAAGTGGAAGCCTCTAATAAAACCCTCACCAAAATATTAACCAAAGTTGTCAATGCTTCAAGTCAAAATTGGCACTTGCACATCCCATTCACCTTATGGGCCTATTACACTAGCATTCAAACCTCTACCGATGCTACCCTTTTCTCTCTAGTCTTTGAAATAGAGTCAGTCTTGCCTCTTGAAGTCCAAATCCCCTCTCTTCACATATCTTTGAAGGAGCTCATTTTTGAATAAGATTTTTGTTAGCATCATTTAGCTCAACTTGAGCAACTTGATGAGTGTCGTTTAGCAGCTCTCACCCACCTCTGTATCTATCAAGAGCATATCACATGCACTTATAACAAGCACTTCAAATAATGGGAATTTAATATCAGAGATCTTATTCTAAAATAAAACCAACATGTGACTAACATGGAGAAGAATAAACAAGGCAAGTTTGCTTTCAATTAGATTAGACCCTACATCATCACCCATAAGTATGGATCAAGAGCTTATCATTTATCCTCTCTCAAAGGCAAACTAGAACCTAAGCCCCTCAATGCTTTGCATCTACATCTACTTTTTTGTTAAATAAGAATCAAGCTCACCTATTTGTCTCACTTAAGCTCATCCCTTTATTATTAGATTTTCACCTTCACCCACCTTCCTCCTCCCCTTTTGATGACAATTGATTACAACATAGAACCATGTGATTAACCATCATAGTCATAGCCTAATCCTAAATATGCATACTACGTCTCTACCCATATCATGGTTCTCATGGATACTTTTCATCTCTAAAAAAATGGAATCCCATTGTCATTGTCTCTTAAAACCACACCCTTTCACATACCATTAACATTCATTTGAAAAACTTTTCCCTCATAAAGGTAAACCTCTGAACCTAATTTGATTAGTCCATGTCTAAACACATTTAATCTTGAAACAATTAATTGGGTCAATATCTTAAGCATTGTATACTTCTCCCTCGAAGGAAAACTACCCAAAAATAAAATAAAAATTGCCACGTGTAAGGTAAACAGCTCCCTTGAAGGATAGCTATCAAGAACATTAAAACAAAGTCAATAAGCTTAGACCAATCCCTTGAAGGATGGTTGAGTTAACTTTGTCAAAATTAGATCAATTTCATGGAATCTTCTTGCATCGATAAGCTTCCCATATAAAATAATAAAGCAAAAGACCCACTACCACAAAAAATCTATAGCCATAATCGGCTTTCACATGTAGATTTCCTACATTGATTAGTCTACATTTAGCATATGAAATGGAATTGTCTAATACCATTCTTAGGTCACATATAGAAGGGGAAAACTAATTCACATAAGGTTATCATACAAATTACCCGTTACCCTTCACACCACCTATCACCCATCTTCCCTTTCAACTATCTATAAATCAAGGGATTTAGAGCTTATTTGACACCCTACGATCATGAAAACTTTTTTATCAACTAAATGACCACTCATGTGTAACATTTGAACAGTTTATATTTATTAAGTTGATCTCACTTTGGGTCTATTTTTAGTCCTTGTCAAAAATAAATCATCAGGCCCTATTCTTATCTTAATGTGCATGGTTAATATTTACACCATGAATTGTACCATCCAACCTTACAATAACAATGGTCATTTCTTTTACATTAAGTGAGATTAAAACAACCATAACCATATCAATCATAATCATAACCATAACATTAATAAGTATCCACATAACCTCAACCATAATAACATTTGACCAATAATATCCAAACACATTACCCTCCCATTCCTACTAGCCCATTGCCACAAGCTCTAAACATCAGACCCTAACCGTTGGCAATGTCTGCTTGAACATGGTAATATTTTATTTTATACCAACTAAGAGTCCACCCATACCAAGGGAATGAATTTTTGATCTAATTGTATCACTAATATCCTAGACCACATAACTCCATGCTACAAGGGCCTCTTCTAAATGGGACCCCATGTCTATGATTCTAAGCAACTAGGGCATAGGATGCAAATATGTCCACCATTTATATAGACTACCCATGTAATTCTTGGGTTGTGCAAGGTCCATCCTCTATTTCTCACCACACTGCTAACTTCCTTACTTGTAGAATCTCCTTGACCATAAAAAAAAATCTTTGTAGTTTGTCACTTCACTATTGCCCTTAAAACTCAGCTCGTAGTAGTGGTGAACCTTGGCCATAGTGACTTTACAGATCTAGATAGACCCCCACCTCCTAAAACTTGGCTCTTAGTGTTAGACACTATCTCCAAACTCCTACCCTCACACAATTTTAGAAGTTGCAACCTCCTCACAAAAACACCTATTCTTTAGATTAACTCTATTGAAGATTATTTATGGTACTTCACATTATGTTCCCTTCTAATTTATTCTACCTTTCCCATCTATATCTCTCATCCTAATAAATGTGGGATCATTATGGTAACTATTTACCAACCTACCCCATTCACTTTCACTAACACCTTCACCAAAACCCAAAACTATTGTTTCACCAAACCTTCTCCCTTAGCCCATACCAGCCCATGTGGTCCATCAAATCAGGGCAGTCAATTTTAACACCACTCATCCAAACCTTATTGAACTACATTGGCCTAATTTCCATAGACTATGTAGGCATTGATCTAGGGGTAGCTCTGCTACTAACAACTAATTCCCATCCCCTTTTTTTCTTCTCACTCATTTCCACCACTAACAACACCCTCTTGCTTAGGTCATCCTACATTAAGGAAGATTTGAATTCTTTCTTCAGTGTCCTTATGTTTTAACACCATCTAATACTTCCTCTTAAGTCTTTCCCCCATTGTTTGGAGAACTACATTAGCTTGAGATCTTTCTAGACTATGTAGGTAGTGCTCAGTTACTGAGGTCAGCTCAGCCACTTCCTTTACTTTATTTTCCTTTCGCTCCTAAAATCTCTTCCTCCACTTCTCTACATATCTCCTAACCATCTCCCTACCTCTATCTTGTCAATCACTTTTAACACAAGGGTTGGTAGCATTCCCCATTGACCCCCCTTACCTCCCATAAAGTTTCCTCCTTATCTGCTTCCTTATATCCTCCACACCCTTACCTTAATGCATAAAATCTAATTAGGTTCTTTACTTTAAGATCATCCTTTTCTTCCTTTAATTCCTCTATATGTTTCACTCAGACTCTTTTTTTTCCCTCTCCAACTACTCCCTTCACCCTCCCTATCACCTTTTTCCTTTTCAACCCTCTACCCATTTTGAGAATGTTGTGGCCTCCAAGGTCTTTCATTCAATTTTGGTTTACTATGAGATATATACCAATCCTACACCTCTATAACATAATTGGCCAGGACCATAGGCTCATATGACCAACTAGTAAACTTAAGCGTAATTTAGCCATCGAGATGAAAATTCCTTCCCCACCTCTTCTAGTCTTGCCTATTTTAAACCCTTTTTACTCTGACCTTTGAAGATGTTAGAATTAAAATTAAAACCAACTTCAAATGAAATATTTATGATACCCATGTGGGGATGATAGCTACACCCTCTCACATGCCCTAACCTTCAAACCAATAATTTCCCTTGATTCTCCCTTTCAGACTACATCTTCTTATGCCTTGAAATAGCCCTTGCTTTAATGCATGAAATCCACAGCCTGCTCATTAATTAATTAATGTTATTATTATTCACCTCACTCCATATTCCAAAAACCCCTTAGTGTCTTTCTTTGTATTCCCTCAAAAACTCAATTCTTACTTATTTTTGGGCCCCACTAACTCAAGGGTCAAGGGTTTGAATCTTTGCCACTTCCCATTTACCCACTTTGCTACTTTGCTTCCCCAAACCATTGAATAAAAACCTTCCATAACTTATTAACAACATTGTTATGGAATGTGCACAATGTTGACTTATTTGGATGGTGATGAAAGAACTCATCTGATCACCATGGCAATTGGAGTAGTTTTAGATTTTCTAAATCTTGGTACCATATATTTCTACCTTTCCTTTTCTTTATGATGGTGGTAGAAACTTCGTGCTTCAACCTACTTATCCATGGCTATAGATTCCTTTTACATAGTTGATGCAATCATCTAATTACATCCTAGCTCACCTCATCCACAAGTTCTACTGCATCCATCATAAACTATTTGATAGCCATCTTTTCCACCATTTGGTGCTTCCCTTTTTCCAACATCCTTCACCTAGACCTACCTATATGATATCCAATTGGGACAACCATGTTAACCAACACCTTTTGCCTCAAAAGAACTACATTTGGCCTGATGTTCTTTTTGGATCCCTATTCATGGAATAATGTATGTAGCATCTACTTATTGTGTGCATCTAGAGTCAGCTCAACCATCTCTTTCCAACCCATACCCAATCCACCTATGCTTTCACCATGTCCAACTCAACATCAGTTGTTTTTGACCCAAAACATTAGCACTTTTTTTAATAATGTTTGCCTAAAACAACCAACCTTGCCATGTTGAACTTTTAAATGTTTTCACCACCTCATGCAAAACCAGACCATTTTTGTTTTTTAGAAGAACTTCCTACCCTAGATATCTGAGTTAACACTGACCCTATCTAAGATCCTTGATAAGACTAACCTGATCAGCTATGACCAATGTTGGGGACTAATTACCTTATCATTTATCTTAGAACATGACCTTTTTATTATCAACATTAGCAACTTTAGTCTCTATGTAATCTTGACTATTGTGCTTAGACATATTTTGTGAACCCATTAGCATTTCACATACCCAACTACCTTGTGGCACCACCTAACACCTCCCCATCAACTGCTTATCAAACCTACACTCAATTTGACCTTTCTTCATCGACTCTAAATTTGAGGGGTAACACCTCCTCCCATACTTAGGGCACCCTGACCTTTGACCAAGTGATTCATTTTTATTTTGTAGCGTGTTAATGCAAGGCTGCATAACAAAAAGGGGCAAAATATAGACACTAGAAAACTGTACACTTACAGTTTTTGATGACTAAGTGCCTTAAAATCCCCTCAAACTTATTAAACCTTCTTAAAACCCCCCTTAACCTAGATAAATCATTATTCTCCCAGTCACAAATATCATTTAAAATTAATATTTGAAATTACTATTCAAAAGTACTATTCACTAAAGGACCCATAGTCACTATTCATGATGACATGGTAAGTGACATGGCATGTAACATGGCAAGTGGCATGGCATGTGACATGGGAGATGATTTGGGAGGTGATATGGCAAGTGATGTGGCTTGATGTTGGACATCATACCCCACTTGGGACCCTTCTCAAAGTGCTTGATGACCTCATTCAAGTATCACAAGGGACCCCCTTGAAATGTGGTGAATTTCCTCTTAAGGAGTCATTATTCAACATGTATTTTTGTCTTCCCATATGAAATTTGACTTTAAAAGAGATACCTATCTCTTTAAGACTTTGGGAAAGACAAAGAGCACCCATCTTCAAATTTTTAATCCAAATGGAGGCTCACCAACCCAAATGGGAGGATTTCCAACACACATTGGAAAATGGTGCTACATTTAGATGAAGACAAATAATGGTGGTTAAAATTCTTTGGTCTTATTCAAACCCATGTGCATGATTTCCATTCAAACTTTGATTCATGTGGTAGATTGTCCAACCCACATGGGAATCCCCACCAACCTCACCTTTACCAAAACATGCACCACTTGGAGAAATTTTAATTGCCTCAATATTCCTATATTTTGGCATGTTTCTTCACACAAAAATGCTATAAATAGCCGCCTCGCCACCCAAGGAGGTTGGAAGTTAGCCTTTTGTTGTTAACAATTTTGTTGCAGATTTTTGAAGGAGGTCATCATTTTAAGGGAGATCATCATCATCTTGGAGATAAGAGACAAAGCATCAAAGTTCTGACGAAGTTATACCAAAATATCTTCAACAACATCAACACGAACATCTTCATCAACATTCTTCTTCAAGCTTGGAAGGTAACCTTGGTTTTATTTGTTGAAATTTAATTTCTTATCCCTCTTGGCCTATTATTTATTGACTTCCAAACCCACCATTTTGCCTTATTATTCTATTTTCCTCCATAACCATTCCCATTAACCTCTTCATTTTCCTTTCCCCTTTATCCATTTACCTCTTCTCCCATTTCCCTCTTTACCATCTTCACTCTCTTTATCCCCTTGCCCTTTTGCCAGCCTAATCATTTGTTGCCTTATCCTTTCCAACCTTTACCCCTTAAACCTTTTCCATATCAACCATTTTCCAACCCCAACCACATCACTCTTTTTACCCTTGTCATTTCACCAAACCAAGAACCAAAACTTTGCTTTTAGCTAATTTTCAGCAATTTTAATTATTCAAACTATTTGCTTTAGTTTAATCATCTTAGAAAAGAATTTAGTTTTAATTAATTAAATTTAAGTTATTTGTTGTATTTAATTTTAATTTTTTAATTTAAATACATGTTTCTTTCATTTTTATCTATCAAACTTAAGTGTTAAAATTAGGTGGATTGACAACCTCCTAAAAAGCTTTCACTTCTAGGATCTAGCTTATGCTAGGCAATCCACCCATCTCTTTGTCTAACAAATAAGTGTGTGGTAGTGTTTTATTATTTGTAGGTATTATTTCTTAGAAAAATAAGAGTTATTCACAATCATTTGGATTCAATGTGTGTATTTTAACAGGTTTTTCTACACACCCCTTATCATTAATCTCTTTATTTTCAAAGAATTAAGAAAAGCAAAAAAAAAGAGATAGAAACACCAGGCTTTCCTACAAGCCTACCCCCATAAATTATCTAAAACCCCCTGATCACATGATTAATCCACCACTAATTATGTTTAGACTTCCAAAATATATTTTAGAGGATTCTACCTCTAGAACCTTCCTTCCTATAAAATCATCCAAAGAATTTTTAATTCCTTGGATAATCCTCCACCATTGATCTCTTACACCCAAATTTGAATAATGGTGATTGATCTTCCTTCCTTATTTCTATTTAAACACCATCACCCCTCCATGACCAAACTAACTAAGGAATGTGAAATAAATCCATGTCCAATCTAGGCTAAAGTCTTTTATCAACATAGTCTTTGATCAAGTCTTCAAGCCAACATCATGTTACAAATTTGAGTCTATTATAAGCAATTTAATCTCCATCAATAAATATATTTATAGTCTTTAGTCTTATATTTTTGTTTTGCATCTTGTTTAAATAATTTAGATTTAGGTTATAATGTTGGTTTCAATGTCTATATTGATTGCATTATAGTCTAATGGCTCTAAATTATGAAGTAGATCGATATTTTGGGTATTTTGGTTAAATTGCATAATCAAATATATTTGCTCAAAATTTAATCTTAAAAATTTAGATCAAATAAGAAAATATATTCTTCTAATTATAGCAACCTCCTTCACATCCTCTTACATATTTCCCCAAGAATCTATAATAGTCAAAATAATGTCTTTCAAATATGTGCCAAACCCACTAATAACTCCTATAAACTGAAGAGAATATCATTTTTGACCCATATTATTAAAAATAGTCAAACTCTTCATTATATAATGTAATATATTAGTGAAAAGATATCACTCTACTAAGGTTTCATGGTTTGTGTTTTCCTTCTTGATTTCTTTACTCACCTTATTCAAATCACTTATCCTACAAGACTTTTTAGGGATTTAGTGAATTAATTGTGCTTGGCATGACACCCTTTGAGTAGGAAATCACCTTATTTATGGATTCTCTATGTTATACTACATCTGTTGATGTAGGAGTCTAAGATAATGGAAGCCAAACAAGCTCAAAATATTGTTTGAAGGTCTATGATGAGGTAATCCCTCAACCCCCCCATTCTAGAGGTAACATTCCTATTGTAGCTATTGAAAATTATTGTAAATGGTATGAAAATTTTTCTATTAGTGTTTACTTTGTCAATTGTAACCCCTCAAACGACTACCTCTATAATTGGCTTTGTAACCACTACGACCCTCTGGGCATCCATGTTTTTATAATTCTAAAACTTACCAAAGGTTTTTTTGTTTACTTTTAAGGAGCCCTCTAAGATGTAGATTATCCTTACAAATTCCAAAGTCTGGTTCTTTTGCAACTAGCTTATGATTTTGTCTACCTAGTCCCATGACTTTAAATTTTTTAACAATTTTTCCGTTTGTGTCCCCATCTATATTGAGCCTCTTAGTCTATCAATTCACTTATAGGCTTTTATAACCCAAATCATCACCCTGATAAGGTGTGTTGTTATGATTGAGCCAGATACGTAGTTTTACCCCCACCCTAACAAATGGGTCTATGTGGAATTTGACCTCTTTAAGGAATTAAAAGAGTTTATATAAATTCAAGTCAAAGTGACCTTGTAGTCATAAAACGTTGTTTATTTCAACCTACTAAACACTTTCTTCTACTATTAGGATTCGGACCACCAAATCAAGGATTATCCTCACATGGGTCATACCAAACCCCCTTAGCTACCTCCTTAGCCTAAGAATCCCAAATTGATAGACCAAGGTGATGGTTGGACCACAGTGCCCCCTAAAAGGTCATTAGTCCCTAAGCCAAAAATCCCACCCCAACCACCACCATGGGATGATTCTTATCCAGCTATCAAACCCTCTCAAGGGACTTATTTTCCCTCCTTTGCCATCCTAGTTCCTTACAACCCATAGAGCATTTATTTGATTTCCTAGAATACTGTGATATTTATGGCTGAGGTTTTCTTAACTATTGGATTCATCTCTCGATGGTATTTTTTCCCACCTTACAGTGGTATAGACTCTCCTTAATAGGAACATGAAACCAAATGCCACTTAATTATGGGAGGTGGAAGATCACATCCTCACCAGCATAATAGATTTGTGGCATTAGTAGATTTTAAGGATAGATAGGGAGTTATTTAGATGGATGACCTTTCCTCATGAATGTATTATCATGGAATGTATGGGGTATTATAGATTCTACCTACAAATACTTTGTGTGTGTTGATTGTCATTAGATTGGTTTTCTAGATATTATTTATCTATAGTAAGTTAAAGTGTATGGTTTTTTCCTTCAAACATCTTTATAAAGCATTTATAATTATGCTACCTAGATCATCACCTTGCATGAGGATGGATATGGTGGAACTTGTATAGTAGTTGCCCCTAAGTTTCCCTTGACATTATTTCCATAGGGGAGGACCCTTCACATTGGGTAGTCTAGATTATTCTTGACATTGATGGCCATCCATTTGGCATTATCAACATCTATATACTTAATGATGGCCCTGACCACTCCTTGCTTTGGTGATCTTTGGTAGATGGGTTTTTTACTTCCACATAGCTAGTGTGTGGAGATTTCAAGATGATTCAACACCAATAAAACTAGTTGGGGCCCTCCTCATATGCTAGTGCATTGTAAAATGTGAAGCTTAATTTTATTTCAAAAACAATTGGGGTTTGGCCGACCCACTCCTCTAGTGACATACTTTTAACCCCATGTCTTGGTTTACATGGTTTAAATACTGATCTAAGGCTCATTTCATGCTCAAATAGCTTGACTACTTTATGTTTTTAGAGAAAAATATTTTTTCTTTTTCCAGCATTGATGGCCAATTTGTCAACATCCATGCTGGTATTATTCTGTTAGAACATTCCCCTGTTTATTGAAAAGTAGAATGGACTTTGGCATAATACAATGTGCCATGTAATTAATTTATCCTTAATACTTCTATGTTAAGTCATGTTTGAATAATCCAACTCATTGTGAAAATTTAGAATCTCACCCCACAAACCCCATACGTTTCTAGCTAGATTTAGTGGTGGAATGAGGCATTTTATGCACCACCTCCTTCCTCTGACACCATTGAAAAAATGTTTCTTAGATCAAAAATAGGTCAAAAGAGACCACACTCAATGAGTTATAATGGGTCTCCATTTGTCTCTATCTTGATCCTTTTAACATTTAGTTGAAATGGCTTATAGCTTCTCTCAAACACCACCTTAAGGTTACAAACATCCATACAACCAAAAGCACTTAACTTTGCACTTGGTTACATTAGCTTAAAGTTAGTTACAAAGCCTCTAAGGATTTTTTTAAAGAACTAAAATCCAAGAAATATTGTAGGCAAATCAAATCCATTCAAGTGGTTCAATCTTGACTAACCTCTCTATCTGATATCTCTTTGAATTCCATTCAACACTATAAGAGGGTGTTTTAAGTTTAGCCTTTCACAATTGAGCACATCCATGAATTTTAAAAATGCCTTGATATGGTGTCTCACAAGCTCACACCTATCAAATAGTGGCTTTATGATTACACACTCACCTTATAAGAGCTCACAGAGGCTTTTCATTGCATGAGTAATGATAAATCCCTTGGCCTTGATGGATTCCCATGTGAATTTTAAAAATCCACCTGGGAGTTTATCAGACCTAATTTACTAGAAGTCTACAAAAAAATCTTATGGAATTAGTCTCTTAGACCCATGATCAACCAAAGTAATATCAAATTCATTCCTAAATCTAGATATCCTAAATTGATTGCTAGTTTGAATTTTATAACCTTGCTCAATGTTTCTTATAAAATTCTTGCTAAAGCCCTTGCCAAGTGCATCTGGCTCATTCTACCTACCATTGTTAGACCAGCATAAACATGATTTATTAAAGGGAGTTATATTTTGGATAATATTATTATGGTCTGGGAAGGCATGGTTTGGGCACATTCCTCTCTCTAGAGAACTATTTTTCTTAAATTAGACTTTGAAAAAGCTTATGATAAGATTGAGCCACAATTTATTCTTGCCATGCTCAAGGCTCTCAGCTTTGGCCCCTACTTCATTTATGTTGTATAAAAATTGCTTCATAATGCTTCCACCTACCTCACTATCAATAGGAATATAACTAAGGTGATTGAGATTCAACATTCTATCTACCAGGGTTGTCCCCTGCTCTAACACTTTATGTGTTATTTGTTAAAGCTGTGGGTTATCTCCTAGCTTCTAGAGATTCTCAATGGCTAGTTCAGGGCATTATTTTGATCGATCACACCTCCTAGCTCATTGATGGGCACTTTATAGATGACACCTTCCTCACACTCAAATAATAAGATGCCACCTTGAATGAAACTATCCAATGCCTTGACACTTTTTGTCTAGCTTCAGGCTCCAACCTACAATGGAGGAAAACTTGGTGTTTTCAAAAAATCATGATGCCTATACTTGAGTGGCTTTGCAAGTATAATTGTAAATGGATTGATCAAAGGGGAAATTCAAATTTTTGGTCATCCCCTTTGCTTTTTATAGTTCTCTATCCTAGCTTTGGCAGTATGTCTTCAACAGGATTGAAAAGAAGATTGAATATTAGATCACTAAGCCATTATCTCGAGTAGGCAAGTTTTAGATGTGCACTAAAATCTTGGTAGCTACTCATGTATACTATTCATCCAATTGAGATCCCTCTAAGGCCTCCTATGATGTTCTAGCCAAAATCCTTAGTACTTCAACTTGGATAATTCTAATCATACCCATGGTTTTCATCGAGTGGCATGGGATATTTGTTGCTTCCCTTGTGATAAAGGTGGCATAGACATCATTGACACCTACTGAAAAAGTATGGATATGTGTGATAAATGGGTTGTTTAGAATATTTAGGGAAATAAATCTTGGAAAAAATTACTAATACATTATATCTCCATAGGCTCTCTATATGGTAAAATTAGTTGGAAAAATATTGGCTTTTAATCCCTTCTCATTATTATGATTCCTATCAATATTTCTAGTTCTTTTGTGATAAAAAACATTTGGAAGGATTTTGAATCCATAAAACTCCACTTTAAGTGGATGGCATATGGTTTTCACACAAGGTTGTCTTTTAATGACCATATATTATGGTGGTCCCTAATTAAGACTACTTCCTCTATTTCCCTAGTTGATTTACCTAGTATTAAAGCTATGTGTTTATTTTGTAAAGAGATTCATAATATTTGATATTTGATTACCTCTAGGGATTAGATTCCTTAGTTTGAACTAAAAACAAATTTTTAATTAAATAATGTATAATTACCTTATATTCTTCACATTCAGGAATTACTACATGATTTTATGTTGCATAAACTTGGCCTTGGCCTATAGTAATTTTTTATGGTGTTTGATTTATCAAAGATTTCCCCTTAATAAGAGATTGTTTCACCTCGGCATTCCTTAGTACTTTTGTCTAGCATGCAAGTATCTAGAATCCTTTAAAAAATTATTCTAGTTTTGTCTAAAAGCTTAATCTACCAGGCATTGGCTTTATTTGTTATTTTAGCCTTATCACCCTGAACCTTTCTCTTAGTAACAGACACTCTTTAGGGATTATTTTAATTGGTTAGATTTTATTTCCTTTCTCTAGAAATTATTTTGTGTTATTATTTTCTTTTCGCTATGGAAAGGCAACAACAATGATTAAAGCTAGGAAAAGGTTATTTTTAATCATAAGACCTGTGTAACTTCATTTTCTATTAATGAAAAGTTTATTGTTATTTCTTCAGTATATTTGCAAATTCAAGCTCAAGTAGAAAAGATGGCTCTAGACCTATGCCACCTTTAGGAGCTCCTCAACCACTAGGGGACTACCACTTGCACTGTGAGTAGAATTGTGATTGATGGCCTACCCCACGGTCTACCACCTCCTCCTCCCAGGAGGCATCAAAGTAGAAGTTATTTTTGAAGCAGGGGTGACTTTTCTCCTCACCATCCCCTAGGTGGTGGCTAAAGTTCTCATGGAAAGTCTGATGTTACTCCTTCATATTAGTCTCTATCAAGCATTGTTGTTCCTACACAGTTAACTAATGACTAGCTAATCATTATTCATAATGATCTCTAGATGGATAGAATGCTCTAGAGATTTTTGATGAGGATTCACTCACTTGATTATTGTTTCCCAAGGATGATCCTCCACCTTTACCTCCTACGGTAGTGGCCTGTGCATAAAAATTTTCTTTTTAGTTATAGTTTTTTGGGTTGTGCCTTGACTGGATAATTTTTATTTTGGAGCTGGGATGTTCCTTTAGCAAAGAGTTTAAGCCTTGATGTGTTCGACTACGTTATTTTTAAACCTTCTATAATATAATGTGAAGAATTATAATAGTATATAATGTAATAGAGAAATCATACAATAATTAAATGCCTCCAAATAAAATAAACACCTCACAGGTATACCAAAATATAAGTTTTTTGATAAATCAAGAAACGTAGATTTGTAATAAAAGTTATTCAAAATATAAAACCTGAGACTTAACCTCTTATAAAGAAAAAATAATTTGACTACTTTAAGTTTTAATTAAAACCATATCTGAAATGAAACTGAGTAAAAATATTCCCCTTACTAAGAGAGAAAGTAACAATTATGAATAAGCACTTATTTTCATAAAAAAATGGGGTTGATATCAAACTTTAAAATGTAATATAAATATCCTTGCAATTTTAGGTTATAATTTATCTACTACAAAGTACCCTAAAAACACCCCCATGTTTTTTCTCAAGGAGATGATAGACCTATCCATTAGTAGCACATTGGATAATGGTTCCTTTGATTTTTTTATAATATAAGATGTAATTTTTCTTGGCATTTCTCTATAATTAGCTTGAGGTGGATAAGCTTGATATTTATGAAATTTTATGATATTTCTATAAAAAGGGATTTGTTTTTTGGTGACAACTTTCATGTGGGAAATGAGAGGTTCCTAAATAAAGGTGCTTCAAATGGTATAAGTAATTTTTTAATTTGGACAAATAAATCAATATCATGTAATGCTTTATAAGGGTGAAATAAGTAGTTTGATGAGGTGAGGGAATTGAAGATTATATTTTTTTATATTTGGATAACATCAATAGTAAAAAAGTGAAATATTTGGTTAGAATGGTTATTAGTTCATGATATGATATTAATTTATCTATTTTTCAATAGTAGTCTCCATTTAATTGATGAAAAACTAGTTAGAAATCACATAAGTCATGTTGGCAGGGGATATATGTGTCAATTTTGGCTTTCCTGCTAATAATAAGGGCTTCATATACAACCATATTATTTATGATTTAAATTTGAAGTAAAAATTATAAGGGTATTATTTTTATAAAAGGATTTAGTGGGACAAATCATACCCTAAATACTTGCATTCATTTAGCTTCGTCGAAGCATAAGGTGATGGTCTCTTCATATAACTCAAAAGTGCTTTTTATTATTGTTTTGGATAGATATTAGGTTTGATGGGACCCCTACTCAGATTACTTTAGATTGGAGCTATAAACAAGGTATGGGGCATAATTGGGGGTGTCAATCCCTAATAACCATTAAACCAATATAAATGGCCACCACCAACCACTAAAACCACTATATCAACTCAAACAGTGACATCTAGCCTATAAACTCCCTTTGAGATTTAAACCTAGGTGGGGATGGGCACAACCAACCCTTCTACATCTCATTGGAAAAATATGTATTATTATTGTTGTTGTTGTTGTTGGTGTTGTTGTTGTTGTTGGTAATTTGAGATGTTTTGATGTCATGAAGTTCAGTGAAGAAGGTTCAGTACTCTAGTATCATAGGTTGTCATGGTTGTCAAAAATGCAGTCATTAATGATAATAGTTTAGTGGTTTTGTAGAAGGATTTTGACCCAAGGATTTTGAGTAAGGCATAATTTAAGTCTTGCCAAAGTCACTTGCAATGCAAATCGAGCTTGTAAACTTCAATTAATTTTACTTATTTCATAAGTAATAAGTAAATAGACTTTAAAAAAATGAATGGATCTTGTAGTACAAATCAGGTTTGTGAACTCCATTACTTTTACTTCTTTCATAAGTAATAAGTAACTAGCATTTGAAAACCTAAATTGGTCTTGTGGTGTTAATCAGGTTTCCAGAACAGCTTTATTTTATTTAAATTCATAAGCTAAGCAGCTCGAAGAACCCAATTTGATCTTGGTGTGTAGATCAAGTTTACAAAATAACTTAACTTATTTCATTTTTATAAGTTAAGTAGGTTGAAGAACTTGAATTGGTCTAGATGAGTGGATTGAGGTTGCAAAGTGACTTAACTTATTTCATTTTTATAAGTTAAGTAGGTTGAAGAACCTGAATTGGTCTAGATGAGTAGATCAGGGTTGTAAAGTGACTTAACTTATTTCATTTTTATAAGTTAAGTAGGTTGAAGAACCCAAATTGATCTAGATGAGTAGATCGGGGTTGCAAAATGACTTAACTTATTTCATTTTTGTCAATTAAGTACGTTGAAGAACCTGAATTGGTCTAGATGAGTGAATCAATTTTTTGGAATGACTTTACTTCTTTCAAGCTTATAAGTCATGTAGTCTAGAGAACCCAAAATGGTCTTGGAGAATTCTTTCAAAAAATTTGTTAAGTCCTCATCGAGAAAATTGTCTTGAATAAAATGCCATAAGGATGGTTTCAAAAATTCTGAAGGGCATGTAGTCACTTGGAAAGTTCTTGAAGAGTACATTTCAAAAAATTTGAAGGGCCATTAGACCAAGAAAGAAAGTTGAAGGGTTCTTCAAAAGTCCAAAGGGCAAGTGGACCATTCAAGAAAGCTTAAGGATCATTTTAAGAAATCTGAAGGACAATTGGACCGTTCAAGAATTATAAACTTTTCAAAAATGTTGAAGTGTATGAGGACCTTTACAAAGCTTCTGAAGGATACATTGCAAAGTCTTCAAAAAGTATGTAAACCATTCCAAAGTCTCTGAAGGGTATGTGGACTATTACAAGATCTCTAAAGGGTATGTGCAAAGTTTTGAAGGATGCTTTCACTTTTGTTGAAGGAAACTTTTAAGTGAATTTAAAGAACTTCTCAAAGGATATTTTTCTGAACTTGTCGAAGGATATGGTCAAAATAAGTGTAGATTAAATCTCTGAGCTAATGTGCAGATGACAAGTGTCACATTCATGCTTATTCTATGGGTTAAAATTTGTGCCTATTAATAATATCGATGGCTCATGATCAATAGTATAGTGAAGATCTAATATAGTGAAGTGTTTCCAAGCTTGAAAGGTACTCAACTGATAATAGCTAGTGTCAAGATAAACATTGATCAAGTCTAAAAGTGATCGATGGAGTGAAGGCATTCAAGGATGCCATAGAGAGTGAGATGTTAACAAAGCTACCGGAGGATAACATCAAAGTAAGTTAAGTAAATTATTTTCAAAAACCCGATGTAGTTAGTTAAATTTTGTATTCTCAAAAACTTAACAAGAGATGGAGTGTTTAATGTTAAGACTTGTATTTTCAAGAACCTGATAAAGTGAGTCAATTACAAAAGTCTGAAGCATCGATTGAAAGAACATAACTAGTTCTTGTAAAAATGGTTATTCCTTTGAGTCTCTTATACATATTTAGAGTTTATTTCAAAGTAAAGTGATGCAAAATTTCAAATTGATGAAGAGCAGGGAAGACAAATGATTATACACATTTTGAAATGAAAAGAGTTTAAGCATGTGATGTAGAGATATGAAACTCATCTAAGCATGAAGAAGTAAGATTAAATTTTTATATTTAAAAGTGTCAATTAGATAAATTTTGAAATAAAGAAAGGGTGCAAGAGAAATGAATATCACACAAAAGTGTGTTGAAGAATAAATGAGCAGTTGTAGATAGGACTTGCAACAAAGAATAGACTTGGATTCTTTTAAGAATATAACTAGAATTGTAATTCACTTTGTTTGATAGGTTGGTGCCATTAGATTGAACTAGGTTGGTGCTCAAAATAGGGAGTAGGTGCTTCTTGAGATTTGGTGCTCTTAAAACATGGGATTGGTGTCTCCATGGGATGGGTGTCCCAAAATGTAATCAATGAGATTACGTTAGTGAGACAAATTTGGTGAGGTTGGATTAGAATAGTAGATTCTAATAGCTTTCTCACCATGTTTTTTCCCTTTAGGTTTCCACGTATAAATCTTATGTTGTGTGTTGTTATTTTATGATTGTGTTATTTCTCTTTCATGTGTTTTTATTTTCCATTCATCATGGAAGGTATAAGAAATCAAGGTTTTGAGATCTACTGATTCATGCCCCTTCTTATTAGATAGGTGTGTTCAACAATTGGTATCATAGCTTTGGGTTCATAGAAAGAAGTTTAAACCACTTAGGTGAATCTTGGTTTTTGAACATAGAATGACTAGTCTTGAAGGGACTTCATTAAACAAGGCACTGTTGTTTGACGGGACTAACTATGTTTTATAGCGTATAAGAATGGAGGCATATTTGACTTCTTTGAGTTTTGATGTTTGAATGTCTATTGTAAATGGATACACACCCCTTGCTACTCCTCTGACTGATCAGATAACAAAAAGGGCTTGTGAAAACAATGCCAAAGTAAAGAATGATATTCTTTGTGGCCTGTCAAATAGTGAATTTGTCAAGGTAATGCATTGCCAAAGTGCAAAAGACATGGGAAAAATTGAAGTTCATCTATGAGGGAGATGAAAAAATAAAGCAAAAAAAGCTCCAAACTCATAAGGGAAAATTTGAAAGTCTCAAGATGAATGAGGATGAGAAGATTGTAGAGTACCTTCTTAGAGTAGATGAGATTGTAAATGTCATCAGAGGACTTAAAGAAATAATGGATGAAGTAGTCATTATCAATAAGGTATTAAGATATTTGACAAAAAAATATAATTCTAAAATTTTTGCTATCAAATAATCAAGAGATCTGATTAAATTCATAGTAGATGAGTTACATGGAACTTTCACTACTTATGAGATGAGGATGGGAGATGCTGATTCATCCAAGAGATAAGATGCTTTCAAAGTTTCTAAGTAGAAGAAGAGGAAGCTTCAAATTCATAATCTAAGGAGGTTTTTGATGATGTAGAAGCCAAATTCATCAAAAATTTGAAGAAAGGCTCAGGAAAATACAAAGGTAAGCTACCTTTCAAGTGCTTTAATTGTGGTAAGATATGTCACTTTGTTGCTAAGTGTCCAAATAAAAAGAAAGAAAATTTTGATTCATCTGAAAAGAATCAAAAAGAAAAATTATATCCTAAAAAGAAGAAAAGTTTCTTTAAGAATAAAAAGGGGTTATACTCAAAAGAGGAGAGTGACTTGGTAGATGACAATAGTAACTCCTCAAGTGATGTGCATGATAGTGCCTTTGTAGCAAAGGGAAATGAATCTCTATTCATGGCAATAGAATCAACCCCAAAATATTTAAATCAAGGTGATAATAATGACTGGGACGAAGAAGAGAAAGGAGAAGTAAATCAAGAAGGAGAACTCATATGTGCCCTAAATGAGATTGACAAGCTTAAGAAAGAAAATTTTAAACAAAAAAGTCTTAGTCAAAAGGAGATTGATAAATCAAAAAAAAAAAATGAAGAATATGATTAATTGATATTGAACTTAAAGACTCAGGTAGAAGAGGCAAAGAGGATAGAGGATGTAGTCAAAGCTGATTTGTAATCAAAGTCCTTAGAATGTTTGAAGATGGGGAAGAAATCATGGACCTAAGAGAAAAGCTTAAAAAGGCCAAAGAACAAATTGATAAAGGTCTAAAACTAAAATGAGTATCTACCATATTGGATGAAATGATTAGTTCATAAAAGCTCTCCAAGGAAAAATTAGGTCTTGGATATGAAAAAGGCAAGAGTCTCATGTTTAGTAAATCTGGGAATCTATATGAAAACTTCAAGGTAGTAGTAGAATCAGGAGTCAAAAAGGAAGAAATTTACATTCCTAAGGAGGAGAAGAAGATTAATATTTCAACTCCTATAAATACCAAGGTTACTGCTACAAAAAGCAATGTAATAACAAGGAATGAAAAGAAGGCAAAATTCATGAGATCTCTTGTATATCCTCAAAGAATAATGATAACTAGGTATTCATCATCATTCTATGGTTATTGTTATAGCTATAATCAATTTGGGCATAGAGTAATTAACTATAATGTTTTTCTTAAAAAAAGGATAAGCTTTTTAATTAGGAATCATTTTCTCCTCTATTATATCTAGATGTCATATGCTATAACTATAATAACTTTGAGTATATAGCAAAGCATTGTAGAACAAAGATTGTCAAATCAAAATTTAACAATGCAAAAAGGGTCAAAATTCCCAAAGTGAACAAAGATTCACAAATTGATAACAAAATAGAGAAAAGTAGAATCAATAAGCCCAAAGAGATATGGAATAAGAAGAATCAATCAATGATTTCTCAAATTGCTTTACATGCTAAAGATAAAAATGTATGGGTTATAGATAGTGGTTGCTCAAAAAATATGAATGGTGACAAGAGTAAGTTCATCAATCTGAGTTGATGCAAAGAAGGGACTGTCAGCTTGGGAGATAATATTGTAATCAAAATCAAAGGTAAAGGAACCCTTCACATTGATGGTAAGCTCCTTACTCATGATGTTATTTATGTCAAATGATTGAATCATAATTTGTTGAGTGTCAGTCAGATGTGTGACAATGGGTATAAAGTCATCTTTGATGCTAAAGGCTATGAGTTACATAGGTTTGGTAAAATAGTTGCTAAAGGAAAAAGGACTGAAAGTAACATATATAATCTAGTTTAGGCAAATGATGCAAGTTGTCTCATGGGAAATATTGATGAGAGTTGGTTATGGCATAGAAGGATGGGTCATGTTAACTTTGACAATCTATTCAAAGTAATTTCTAACCATTATGTAAGACACATGCCCAAAATAATAAAGTATGTAGACAAAACTTGTAGAGAATGTTATCTTGGTAAACAAACTAGGGTCTCATTTAAAACCAAAGAGTATGCAACTACAAAGCCTCTTCAGATAGTTCATACTGATATTTGTGGACCAACCAAGACAAGAGGATCCAAAGGAGTGTATTACTTTATTTTGTTCATAGATGACTACACAAGAATGACATGGGTAACTTTATTAAAAGACAAGTCTCAAGCATTTGAAAGATTCAAGATCTTTAGGGCTATGTTTGAAAATGAAATTGGTAGAAAGATAAAGTGTCTCAGATCTAAAAAAGGAGGATAATTCACTTCAAATGAATTTGTTGAGTAATGTGAGAAGAATGAAATTAAAAGACACTACTCAGTTGTAAGAACTCCACAAAAAAATAGATTGGTTGAAAGGAAGAATAGGACAATTAAGGAGATGGTTAGGATAATGTTGAAAGATGTTGACTTGTCAGATGGTTATTAGAGAGAGGTAATCCAAATAGTCGTATACATCTTAACCCAATTTCAATTAAGAATAAATAGTGACAAGACTCCATATGAACTATGGTATGGAAATCCTACGTCTATCAAGTACTTCAAAGTCTTTGGTAGCAAATGCTATATTCGAAGGAGAAAAAGTTAGGAAGCTTTGAATCAAGGTGTGATGAGGGAATATTTCTTGGTTATTCCACTCAGAGCAAATCTTATGTCTTCTACAACAAAAGACTTCATAATCTAGTAGAGAGCATTCATGTTAAAGTTGAAGAGAATCTCAATGAAGTGACTAAACTTATAAAGGAGATTAGCATTGAAGAGCTGAAAGATGAAGATGAGAATGACATGTCTAAATCTAAAGATGAAGAAGAAGAGATGAAGAGAACTAAAAAGATACCCCCCAAATTTTTTCAAAAGGATCATCTTAAGGAGCAAATCATTGGAGACTTGAAAGGAGTCCAAATGCATATAAGGTTAGTAATGAGCAAAGAATAGGTAAGTTTTGCCTTACTATCTAAAATTGATCCCAAAAACTATGTTAAGGCTAGTAAAGATGAGAATTGGCAAAAGGCCATGGATGCAGAACTAAGTCAAATAGAAAAGAATAAAACTTGGCAACTAGTTCCAAGACCCATAGAAAAGAATGTCATAGGCACAAAATGGATATTTAAAAACAAGTTGAATGAAGGTGGAGCTGTTGTAAGAAACAAAGCTAGATTTTCAAAGGATATGCTTAGGTAGAAGGAATAGACTTTGAGGAGACATTTGCTCCAGTGGCAATAATGGAAGCAATTAGAATGTTTTTGGAATTTTTAGTTTTTAAGAAGTTCAAATTCTATCAGATGGATGTTAAGTCTACTTTTTTGAATGGAACATTGGAGGAAGAAGTCTACATAGAAAAACCTAAAGGGTTTTAGCTAATTGATAAGGAAGAATATGTGTGCCAACTAAAGAAGGTGTTTTATGGCTTAAAATAAGCACCCAGAGCATGGTATTCAAGGTTGGATCAGTATTTACAATTTTAAAGATTTATCAAAGGTTGTGCTAATAGTAATCTATATGTTAAATATGAAAATGCAAAGATTTTTCAAATCAAATGCAAAAGGAGTTTGAAATGTCCATGCTAGGAGAACTTGCATCCTTTCTTGGTCTACAAGTTTCACAATCCAATGAAGGAATCTTCATATCTCATACCAAGTATGCAAAGGAGATGCTCAAGAAGTTTAGAATGGAAGATAGCCAACCAAGTAGTACTCTTATGATAATATGATGTAAGCTGAGCAAGAGTGATGAATCTTCTGAAGTAAATCATACTATGTATATATCAATGATTGGTAGTTTACTTTATCTTATTGTTACTAGACTAGACATCATGCAAGTTTTATGCATGGTTGCTAGATTCCAAGTTGCTCCAAAAGAAACCCATGTAAATGTAGTAAAAATAATCTTCAAATATATCAAAGGTATATTAGACTATGTTTTGTGGTATCTTTCAAGTAATGATTTCACTTTAACAACATATACAGATGTTGATTGGGTAGGAAGTACAGATGATAGAAGAAGCCCTAGTGGTGGTGCAGTTTTTCTTGGTAATAGACTTCATTCTTGGCTATGTAAAAAACAAGAGTTAGTTACTTTGTCTATAGCAAAAGTAGAATATGTTGTAGCAGTGGCATGTTGCACACAAGTGTTTTGGATGAAATAGACACTAAGATACATGGAGATATATTTCAAAGGACCAATTCATATTTAGTGTGACAATTCAAGTGCAATAAATATCTTAAAAAATCTAGTGATGCATTCTAAGACCAAAGCATATATCAATTAATTATCACTTTCTAAAAGAGAAGTTTTTTATCAAGAAGTTACATTGGAATATGTTCACACAATAGATCAAATTGTAGATATTTTCACTAAGCCTTTGTCTAAAGATCAATTTGAATATCTAAGACAATAGCTAGGAGTGGTGGCTCCTACACCACATCACTAATTTCTGGTGATCAGACATATCTCTAAGAGGAGTTATTCAAGAAACATATCTAATTCTTGGAAGAAAAAGAGCTTAGGAAAATGAGTCATTGCCTAAGGGGGAACTTCTTTTTTTATTTTCATCTGACAGGTCTAAGGATCAGAACTTTGACATACCTAAAAAAATGTTTTTTAGGGGCAGCTCATTGACATACTGATAGAGATTATTTATCATTAATGTCAAAGGGGGAGAAATGTACAATACAAATGTGTCGGCATTGATTGACTTGCAACATAGGATGTTTTATTTTCACCATCAATGACAAAGGGGGCAATTGTCAGCAATTTGAGATGCTTTGATGTCAAGAAGTCTATTGAACAAGGTTTAGTTCTCTAGCATCATAGGTTATCATGGATGTCAAAAATGCAATAATTAATGACAATAGATTAGTGGTTTTATAGAGGGCTTTTGACCCAAGGATTTTGTATAAAGAAGAAGTTAAGTCTTGAAAAAGTCATAGTGCAAATCAGGCTTGTAAACTTCAATTACTTTTACTTATTTCATAAGTAATAAGTAAATAGCCTTTGAAAAATCAAATGGATCTTGTAGTGAAAATTAGGTTTGTGAACCTCCACTACTTTTACTTATATCATAAGTAATAAGTAACTAGCATTTGAAAACCTGAATTGGTCTTGTGGTGTTAATCAGGTTTCTAGAACGACTTTACTTTGTTCAAATTCATAAGCTAAGTAGCTCAAAGAAATCAATTTGGTCTTGGTGTATAGATTGGGTTTATGAAACAACTTAACTTATTTCATTTTTATAAGTTAAGTAGGTTGAAGAACCTGAATTGGTCTAGATGAGTGGATCAGGGTTGCAAAGTGACTTAACTTATTTCATTTTTATAAGTTAAGTAGGTTCAAGAACTTGAATTGGTCTAGATGAGTGGATCAAGGTTGCAAAGTGACTTAACTTATTTAATTTTTATAAGTTAATTATGTTGAAGAACCTAAATTGGTCTAGATAAGTGAATTGAGGTTTTGGAATGACTTTACTTCTTTCAAGCTTATAAGTCATGCAGTCTTGAGAACCTGAAATGGTCTTAGAGAATTATTTCAGAAAATTTGTTAAGTCTTCATTGGGAAAATTGTCCCAAATAAAATGTTGTAGGGATGGTTTCAAAAAGGCTAAAGGGTATGTAGTCACTTGCAAAGTTCCTAAAGGGTACATTTAAAAAATTCTGAAGGGCAAGTGGACCAATCAAGAAAGTCAAAGGGTGTTTTTCAAAAAGCTTGAAGGACAAGTGGGCCATTCAAGAAAGTTGAAGGATCATTTTAGGAAATCTGAAGGATAATTAGATCATTCAAGAATTCTAAAATTATATTTTCAAAAGTTTCAAAGGGTATGAGGACCTTTATAGAGTTTCCAAAGGATACATTTTAAAGTCTTCAAAGGGTATGTAGACCATTGTAAAGTCTTTGAAGGGTATGTAGACCATTGTAAGATCTCTAAAGGGTATGTGTAAAGTTTTGAAGGACACTTTCACTTTTGCTGAAAAATAATTTTAAGTTAATTCAAAGAACTTCTCGAAGGATATTTTTCCAAACTTGTCGAAGGATATGGTCAGAATAAGTGTAGAGCAAAGCTCTGAGCTAATGTATAGAATGATAAGTGTCACATTCATGCTTGTTTAGTGAGTTAAAATTCATGCCTCTTAAGATCGATGGCTCATGATCAATAGTATAGTGAAGATATAATAGATTAAAGTGTTTCCAAGATTGAAAGGTCCTTGACTAATAATATCTAGTGTCAAGATAAACATCGAGCAAGTCTAGAATAGATCGATAGAGTGAAGGCATTCAAGGATGTCATAGAGAGCAAGATGTTAACAAAGCTACTAGAGGATAACATCGAAGTAAGTTAATTCAAGCATTTTCAATAACCTGATGTAATTATTTAAATTGTGCAATCTCAAAAACCCAACAAGAGATGGAGTGTTTAATGTTAAGACTTGCATTTTCAAGAACCTAATAAAGTGAGTCAGTTACAAAAGTTTGAAGCATCAATTGAAGGAACATAACTAGTTCTTGTAAAAATGGTTATTCCTTTGAATCTCTTATATATATTCAGAGGTTGTTTTCAAAGTAAAGTGATGTGAAATTCCAAATTGATGAAGATCAGGGAAGACAAATGGTTATACACATTTTGGAATGAGAAGAGTTTAAACCTGTGATGTAGAGATATGAAAATTATCTAAGCATTGATAAGTAAGATTGAATTGATATATTTCAAAGTGTCAATCAGATAAATTTAGACACAAATAATGGGTGAAAGAGAAATGAAGATCACACAAAAGTGTGTTGAATAAGAAATGAGCAATTGCAAATAGGACTTGCAACAAAGAACAGATATAGATTCTTTTAAGAATCTAACCAAAATTGTAATTCACTTTATCTGATAGGTTGGTGCATTCAGATTAAACTGGGTTGGTGCTTAGAATAGGGAGTAGGTGCTTCTTGAGAGTTGGTGCTCTTAAAATAGGGGATTGGTGTCTCCATGGGATTGGTGTCCTAAAATGTAATCAGTGAGATTATGTCAGTGAGATAAATTTAGTGAGGCTAGATTAGAACAGTAGATTCTAGCAACTTTCTCACCATGGTTTTTCCCTTTAGGTTTCCACATATAAATCTTGTGTTGTGTGTTGTGCTTTTATGATTGTGTTATTTATATTTCATGTGTTTTTGCTTTCCATTCATCGTGGAAGGTATAAGAAATCAGGTTTTTGAGATCTACTAATTCACCCCCTCTCAATAAATAGGTGTGTTCTATTATTATTATTATTATTATTATTATTATTATTATTATTATTATTATTATTATTATTATTATTATTATTATTATTATTATTATTATTATTATTATTATTATTATTATTTTAAATTTATTTCAGTTTCATAAGTCTTGTTTCAGCCCCTTTAGTCGTTTAGGTCTCAAAGTTACATGTGCAGTTATGGAAATTATTGGTTTTAGATATTTATTGATCAGGAACCTCAATGAATACATCTTAATCAAGTAAGGTATTTTTAGGAACCTGCTTGTAGATAGATCAATCTAGCAACAAAAATATAACAAATATGTATTGAACTGAAATAAAATATAAATATTGCATTGAACTAATAGAAGCACGCTAAAAATTAATGCAGGTCTTTTTGAGGTAGAAACATCCTTTGAGCATGTCTCAATACAAAATATTTATTATAAGATCCTTCATCTTACATAAGTTATTTGTTTAAACTAATATACCAAAGACAATTAATACTTCACATACAAATGGGATAATTAAAAATCAAAAATAGAATGAATTACAAAGAATATGCATCCAAAATTTTATTAATAATACCTAATACAAACTAAAAGAGTTAGGATGAAGGGGTCCTAGCATGTCATCCCCCTTAAATTTGTTTTGTCATCAAAATTTTAGATGAATTTTTTGTTGTAACTAGAATAGGGGTTCCAATTTTGCATCTTATATTTGCATGAAAGGCCATTTTACCATAATATCTATAATAGCATGGTTTTGGAGCTAACAGTTGTGTGTGTCTCAGATATTCTCATGTTCCATGAGGATAGATATATTAGAGAATGCCATTTGGTCTAATTAATGTGGAAGTGACATTTAAAATAGACATGGATATTGACTTTAAATATCTAAAGTACAAAATAATTATGGTCCATCTATATTATTTAATAGCATTCTTAAAGAAAATATAAGACCATTATGAACATCTATAAAAAGTGTTTGACAAATTCCATCTTCATATAATTTATCTCAACCCTAAAAATTCAATCTTTGGGTTGACAAAAGGAAAAATTATTGACTATTTTTTCTCAAAATAAGGAATGAAATTTGATCTTGAAAGATTCAAATTAATCAATAAATTGTATGTTCGAACTAATAAAGTAGATATACATTCATTTTATAGGAAGGTATATTTTATAAAATAATTTGTGACTAATTTTAAAAACTAACTACACACATTTTTGAAATGATGAAAGGCAAACCCTTCTTAAAATGGAACAATGAATTAAAATAATCATTTAAAAAGTTAAAATATTACATTAAAACACACACACCTACTATGGTCTACACATATTTCAATAAATAATTCATTATCTATTATTATTTTTTATACCACACTCTTTTAGCCATTATGATTCAAAATAAAAATGGAGGGATTGAGTCATATTTGCCTATATGAGATGTTATCTGAAGGGTTATAAGTTGAAATAATCTCTAGAGAAAATCATGCATATGTCATTGGAAATTTTGTTGAGTAGTTAAAGTATTATATTCCTCATTCACACTCCATCATAATATTACCTAGTATGGTGGTAAAATCTATATTGACTCAAAAAGAACCAAGATAAAAAAGGTGTAATTGGATCACTAAAGTTTGGAAATATGATCTCAAGATGAAACCTACCAAATTGGTCAGAGGTAAAGTATTATGTCAAATCATGGTGGAACCAATTTAAATTTAGAGGATTCTTATTTTGATAAGTGAATAAGATCAGATAAAATAAGAACTACCTCTTGTCCTATTTTTATATTCTACGGGTGAATGGTTTTTAGACATCACATTCTTTATAACATATGAATAATGCCGATATGACCTAGATTCTAAGCAAAGAATAAAAATTGAGTTAAAATCAAGAAAATATGTGATTTAGGATGACATATTATTTAATAAAAGTATTGATGGTTTATTTTTTAGGTGTGTTGATAAAGGAAAAATGAATAAACTTATATAATATTTTAATGATCATGCATATGGTAGATATTTGTCTACTCTAGTGATAATATATAAAATCTTGAGATCCCATTACTATTGGCCTTCACTATTTAGATATTTTTATGAATGGGTGAAAGAGAGTGAAAACTATTCATTATTTATTAAATGACCAAAAGTATTACTTTTCCCTCTCAAATATGTAATTATTGAGGAACATTTTATGTAATTAGGATTAGATTTCATAGGAACAATAAATCCTCATTCAAGAGGTAGTCACACTTTTGTCCTCATTGATATAAATTACTTTACAAAATGGGTGAAGGCTATCCTAGTCAAAAAGATGACATTAGAAGTTATATGTATCTTCATAAAATAAAATATCTTAGTAAGATATGGTGTTCCACAAAATATTGCAAATAATAATGTGTCCAACTTCTCTTCTACATAAATAGGTTAGATTCCATTACATATATGGTATTTCTTTATCTCATTCTTTTAAATACTACCCACAAGGAAATTTTTAGGTAGAATCAAGTAGCAATAATATTTTTAACATCATCCTTAAGTTGGTAGATGAAAATTAGGGGAACTTACATAAGAAATTTACAATGCATTGTGGTAAGATCATCACTCTAAATAAAGCTATTATAATATCACCTTTCCAACTCTTGTATGGGATTGATGTTTCTATTCCCATAATACTTGAATTTCATGTACTTAAACTAATGAGAGTGATTGAAATTTAGAATTTTTAAAGTCTAATAAATAAGAGAATCATATATTTGAATAATCTTCATGAAGATATGACACTTATTTTGGATAGATTTTATAACATCACACTATTCTTAAAATCCTCTTAAATAAAAAGGAAAATAAAAGGGATTATGAAGTAAGATATCTTGTTTTATTATGGGTTAAATGAAGAGAACCAAAGGTAGTCATGTTAAATTTGATTTATTATGGATGGGCTCATTCAAGATCAGACATTTTTTTAAGACAACATATTGTATCTAGCATATCGAGATGGTAAACATCTTTCATTTCCCTTTTGTGTGAGATACTTGAAACACTATTTGGAGTGAATTCTTATAGTTCCCTATGTAATTACACATATAAAAGTTTTGGTTGTGCTTTTTTATCATTTGTTCCTTTTTATTGTGTCATCTCATTTTGATATTTTTTCCCTCTTTATTCTAGTTTATCTCATTATATTATCTTTTGATCAATTCCTTATCAGTCTTTTAAACCTAAATTACTCCATGCCCAATGGATAAGTTCTTATCTATAAACATATAATCTAGAGTTATTATTTTGTATCTTATATACAATTTCAAGTTTCCTAATTCGATCTAGTTATCGCACCCAAAATTGAACATAATATAATATTTGGTGTATTAATATTTATGTTTGGTTGTGCTATTTGTCAATATTATATCTATTAAGCCTAAGTATTTTCATGGTGGCTTCCTTATTCTAATGGAAGGATTATTTATTCAATAAATATATGAGTGGTGTTATTATACTTTATTGATTTTTAAAAATCAATGATAGTAACCTATGGTCCCTAAGAATCCTCATAGGTCCTTAAGGGTTCTAAACCCATGCCATTCAACCATATCCTTGATCTCGTGAGGGTCCACATTTAGGCATTCATATTAAATAATGTGACCCAAGCAATCCACCTCCTTGAATCCAAAATCACAATTAGAAGTCTTATGTTAAAGTTGATTTTATTCCAGAATTTATAAAACTTGATTCATATGTTGCAAGTGTTCTTCCCATGTTTTGTTGTATATTAATATGCTATCAAAAAATTAGTAAGACCAATTTCCATAGAAATGGAAAACATATATAATTAATCAAACATTAAAATGTGGATGGTACACTTATGAGACCAAAGGGCATCCTCATAAATTCATATTGACCCTTTTGGGTTCTAAAACTTGTCTTATGTATATCTTCCTTTCTAATTTTAATTTGATGATAACCTAAACAAAGACCAAGTTTCATAAAATATACAACACCATAAAACTCATGTAGTAAATAATCAACTACCATGATCTATAAATTATATTTTATTGTGAATTTTTTGAGTTCCTTGTAATATGGACACATGCAGCAAGTATCATCCTTATGCAATAACACAATTGGAGAGAAATAAACACTCTAGCTATGTCTGATAATACTTGCCTTGAGAATATATTGTACCATATTCTCAATATTATTATTCTATGCATATACTTACCTATAATTTTAATGTATGGTGGTTGAATCCATAACATCATTTGAATGGCATGATCATGATCCCTTTTGGGTGGTAGTCCTTTCAGCATATCCCTAAAAACTAAAAAGTTCCCATTGAAAATTCACTATAGATTTTGTGGTTTAGGAATGTTTTTAATTTATGCTTATAATGAAATAAATTATGAAAAAAACCCATCCAATCCACATTTAATAGTATTATACATCTCATGATAACTAACCAACTTTTGGGACTTAGTACACAACCCAATTGGTTCAAATTTCCTTCCATATAAATTAAAGTTATTGAAAAACTCATTAAATTTTATGTTAATCATTCTTAAGGAAATGAGTAACTATCAAGTAAAATCCTATATGTTGGAGTCCTTAAGGAAACTAATAATTATTAGTTATGAATGACAAGTCAGGATCTATGGGAACCTAACAACCAGTAGGTATGGATGACTTGTCATAATATTTAGGGACCTAATGATTTATAGGTATGTAAGAGATGATATATATCTTGGTAACCTAGTGCCCACAAGGTATAGAGGACTTGTCTTGATATTTTGGAACCTATAAACTACTAGGTATGGATGACATGTTATAGTGTTTAGCACAGTAATACTCACTAGTTATGAAATACCTTTTAGGATGGTTGGGAACATAGATACATGGATTAGTCCATGTGAACCTAGAAAAAAATAGGTATATATGACTTGGAGAATTATTGGTTACCTAGAAACTAATAGGTATCAAGTACTTGGATCATTTTGAAAGATCCTAGTGATCACTAGCTAGCAGTGACTTGGATTATTCTAAGGAGCCTACTAAATGCTATCTATCATTGAATTAGAATATTCTTTGGGCCCTAAATATCACTAGATATTTATGAATTGGCATATTTTTATGAGCCTAACATTACTAGGTATTACTGAGTTGGCATATTATTGGGATCTTCGCTACTACTAGCTATCATTAACTTGGTGTATTCTTAAAATCCTAGCAACTGATAACTATCAGATACTTTAGGTATTCTTTGAGCCTAAATATTACTAGAAATTAATTAGTATGCCCATTCAAGTGGGTAGATTTAAGTATGCCAATATAAATAATAGTTCATAGCTTACTCTTTTAGAATATAAAAAGGGATGGTACTTAAAAGGTTGACCTCTTTATCCATTGGTATTTTCTCTCTCCTTAGAAGGCTATTTAAGCAATTGCTTTTGTTCCCTCTTAAAGTAAGAAAGCAATAAATATCATATTGATCAAAGGTTTATTTCGACACCATATTTATCTACCTGTTTTTATATTTATATGTTGTTCTCTAATATATATATAATTTTCTAATAGGGTATCAATGTTTATGGTTTATTCTTTGATAAAGCTGTGAGTAGAGAAATCAAATTTACCATAGAAGATTATGGTTATGCTACTAGTGATAACAAAAGAGAAGTGAATAAAGGAAGGAGAATTGTTTTTGTCACATTATGGGGACAAGGGCATTATGCATGATAAAAATGAGTTTTGCCATTGTCACATAGGAATTAGATTGAGCTTATTTTTACTTCATTGGAAAGTTGACTTTGAGAGCTATCCAACAAGTGGTAATTTCCCAAATTCTGAGTGGTATTGAGGGAGCTAAAAATGGTGTAAATTTTTACTTAAAAATTAAGGCTAATTTCTACATAATCACTTATAACTCTAGTTTTTTTTTTTTTTTTAAATTCTATCATTTTTTTAATAAAATTGTGTAAAAAATCTACAATTCAATTTTTAGACTTATGCAACCTATTTTAGCTAAGATATTCTAAGTTTATGGTATTCAATTAAATTGATCTCCAAGCTACATTTTTAAATAAATTTTCCAATATTTTTAATTTTTCAAAAATATCATTAAAAATTAGGTTGGGATAGTTCTTTGTATTCTTAACAGAAGGTTAAATTAATTATGAAATTAGATAGGGTATATGTTCAAAGTGTTTATAATTTATGAGGCTCCTATGTTGAAGGGACATAATTTCAAGGATTATGAATCATATCTAGAACAAGTATTGAGTATTATTGGCTTAAGACATATTATTTTGGGGACTAAAAGGGTACCTTATACCAAATAAGAATAGAATTGATATGTAAACATGTAAGATCAGGGCATAGGAAAGATATTTAATATTGCACCTAAGCTTTGTTGTCATCTTGAGGGGATGGATATGCCAAATAAAATGTGTCATAAGTTGAATAATTTGTATGATAAGTAAGTTTTTGAGGATGATCTTGTTTAATGTAGGAAATAAAATGAGAGATTGAGAGAAATCACTTCACATATTTCAATGGAGATATCAAGTTAAGGAAGAAGTTTGAATACTCTAAGAAGCATGCAAAGGATTGTGTTGATAGTTATACTTTTAATTATTCTACGTGTTTTAGTATTTATACCTCCATTGATGATATTATTATTTATTTGATTAATGAGCATGATTTTATTCATAATTATACTATTGACCATATTATTGATCATGTTATTGATTCTAATATTATTGATGATCATGTTGATGACAATTTTGAAAATGGGTATCATTATCCTAAGATCAAAGCTTCTAAAAATAAATAAAGTGAATTATAGAAATTTACTTCATAAAATGGGCTATATAGGTTGTGGACTTGGAAAAAATGGTCAAGATATTGTTATTTTTATTGAAGTGGTTTTTATTAAGGAAAGATAAGTAATTGGTTATTCAAGAGATTATCATCACCATAAATATGTGAAGGTTTCCCCTGTAGAACAGGAAATAAAGTTTTCAAATGTCTCTCATGATAGAAGAAATAAGGGAAGAAGAAGAATATGTGCTTTTATTATGGCAAGACAAGACTTTTTAGGAGGAATTGCTTTATAAATAGAAGAGATGGGAAGAGAAGAAACTTCAAGTACTTTGATTCATTTGTGTATAAGGATTATTATGGGTCTATTAACTCATTAGAATAATTGTGGGGACATTATCATACTCAATATGTGACATATATAGGTTCTTAGAGACATGATGATCACCCTATATTTGGCTATGATAGTCGAGGTATAGGAGGAATAGTTTGCCCCTATTTTAGAGAGAGCATGAGGAAGGAATAAATAAATCTACTTGGATCTTATTGTTTATTCTTCCTTGTACATTTATTTTAGATAGGAGAAAAGTGTGTTGGGATAGTCTACCAGAGATTAGGGAATATTTGTTGAGGAGAAAGAAGAAGAGTTTTGAGAATTTTTCGCCACATAACTAACTATGAAATCATGCTAGGGGTAGAAGCATTTGACTAAATTAAACATAAAGAGTAAAGAAGAGGTAGGAAATGAAGTTACATGATCTTATATGCCTATGACTATTTTATTTTAGTAAATGAGGATTATTGAAAGGATTTGATTATTTTAGAAAGAACAACTTATATTTGGCACATTCATTAATGATTGAGGTATCGAATGAAGATTTTATTTACTAGTGTCAACGTATCTAATGAAGATTTTCTTAATTTATGTTGAAGTGTCCAATGAATAATTCCTTCATTGATGATAGAGGTATCTAATGAACAGTTTTTCATTGATGTTTAAATATCTAATGAAAAATTATTTTATTAATGACAGAGGTATCCAATAAAAATTTGATTAATTGATATTAATATATCTAATGAATAATTGTTTCATTGATGAAAGAGGAATCCAATGAAGAATTTATTCATTGATGATGTGGGTATCCAATAAAGAGTTGCTTCATTAATGTTTATATATCCAATGGAGAATTTATTCATTTATGACAAAGGTATCCAATTGATAATTTATCCATTAATGTTTAGGTATCCAATCAATAATTGATTCATTGGTGACATAGGTATTTAATGAATATTTAATTCATTTATGATATAGGTATTCAATGAATATTTTCTTCATTGATGTTCATGTATACAATGAATAATCACTTCATTGATTATCCAATGAAGAGTTGCATCATTAATGGTACAAGTAAACAATTAGGGAGGATTTATTGATGTTGGAAGTAACATGAGGAGTGGTTTATTAATTAAGTTATAATGGATTGATTAATATCTGATAGAGGATAAAGTGTCAAATTTTTAACATAAACTCCCATGGAATTCAAGATTCTATAACTATGACACATACTCAGAATTTATGAAGCTATCATCTAGGGGGAATGTTATTATATGACATATTATGTAAATAAGTGTACTTCTATTCTTCTATTTAGGTGTGTCAATTAGGGATACTTTAAAATATTATGCGATCCATCTAAGTGTATAGTTACTGATCATGTTAACTATTAGTGGTTGATATATTATATATTTCCTTATGTCAAGATTTTGGGGGTGTTAGTAAGGACAATACTACATGTTATTTTCATTGAATAATTATAGCATTGTCCTTCCATCTAGGTGAGTCAAGTAGGGATACTTAGTATCTCATGACAGTAGTATCTAACTTTCTAGCCATTGATGGTGTTCCACTATTAATTTATGACTTCTACATGTCAAGATTTAAGTGGGATGTTATTAAATAAAATATTGCATTTCATATTCCTTGAGATAACTAGGGAGTATTATATATGAACAAAAAGTTGCGATATCTAGAAAAATAATGACCGCTAGGTATGTAAAACATTTTAATATATTTAGGAACCTAATGACCATCAGGTATGGAAGACATATGTAGTGTTTATAGAGCTCGCTAGGTATGGAGGACTTGTTAAGATATTTGGGAACTTAGTGATAACCAGGTATGGAAAACATGTTGAAAATGTTTGGGAACCTAGCACCTACTAGGTATGATAAACATGTCATAGTGTTTAGGAACGTATTACCTAATAGGTATGAAGGATTTATCAAATGTTTGGGAACCTAGTAACCACTAGGTATCAGTGACATGGAGTAGTTCCAGAAAACCTAGTGACTATTATATATCTATGATTTAAAACATTATTGAGAACCTAGTAACCAATAGGTATGAAGGACTTCAATCATTTTGGAAGATCCTAGTGACTATTATTTATTATAAAATTAGAGTATTCTTGGGAGCCTAGTGACTAATAGCCATCATTGCCTTGGTGTATTCTTAGGGTCATATCAATGAATAAAAAATAAAGACTTAAAATATTGTTGGGAATTTAGGAACCACTAGATATTAGTGACTTGGTGTTTTCTTAAGAGCCTAGTGATTGATAATAATTAGAGTCTTAAAATATTATAAGGAGCCTAGTGACCGCTTACTATCAGTAAGTGGGCCCATCTGAGGATGCTTATCTAAGTAACAAGTCCCATCTTACTCTTTTTGGAATGTCAAAAGGGGTGGTAACTATAAGGTTGGCCTTTATAGAGATTGGGATTTTAGTTGTCCTTGGAAGGATATTTAATAAAGTGTTAGTATACCCTCTTAAAGTAATAAAGTAATAAATTTTCTATTGATCAAAGGAATATTTTGACGCCATCCTTTTATACTTTCCTATTTGTCTTCGCATTATATTTTATAATAAATAGTTTTTCTAATCTGATTTATTAGAATCCCAACATAATATATTCTCTACCCATGGGAATGGTGAACATAGAGAAATATAGGAGGTAGTCTCTCATGGTGATTTTAATACTATGGGATTTCCATGAATAAATTTTAGTTCAAGGTAAATATGTTTGATAGTTGGTAGTCTTATTTCTCCAAGAACCTAATTTGCACTTGGGTAGACCCATTCGGGTTTGCCAAGGTCGATTACTTATTAATTATTTAATTTATAACTAAAGCAGGTTAAAGAACTCGATTTGCACTGAGGAAGACCAATCTGGGTTTTCCAAGGTCGATTAATTATTACTTATTTACTTTATAAGTAAAGTAGGTGGAAGAACCTAATTTTTAATGAGAAAGACCAATCCAAGTTTTCCAAGAGTGATTACTTATTACTCATTACTTGTTTTTTAAGTAATAAGTAATGTAAGTTTAAGAACCCAATTTGCACTGGCTAGACCAATCTAGGTTTTTGAGGTAGTCTTACTTGTCAGAGAGTTTGAAGAAATGTAGTTGCATGAACCCTGAGTAAATCAGTTGTATAAACCCATGTGACATTCAAGGGGGCATCAAATTTGAGGTGAAAGGTAATGAAGAAATAGAGTTTTTCCATTTTTGGAAAGGGTCAACGAATATGTGGGAGTAAGAACCAGTAAGTGCTATAAATTTCAATCTGTAGCTCCTTTTTAGGTGCCATTTTTTTAAAGTGCATATTTTCTTGATCTCTATGCATTGGCAACATTGTTTTAGAACTTTTGTAACATCTATTTTTTACATGGTGTAATAGCTTAAAACTCCCTTTAAACCTTTGTACCTTTCCTCTTAGATGCATTTTTGATAGTGCCCAATGTCCCTCTCATAATTTCTCACACTGATTTCTCATAGATGCATTCTTGATTGTGTCAGATGTCTAAGATTGAGCATGTGTGCATTATAACTTTAGGGGGGGTATTATTGATAGTTTGGGGGGACTTGTACTATGTGCTTTCTATTTTTTTGCTTTCATTTCAATTCTATAATTTATCTCATTCTAATTTTCACTAATGGATCTAAACATCAAACCGCTCACACCATTTAACTATCTAGAATGGAAGTCTAAAATGCAACTCACTTTGAGAGCTAAAGGACTCTATTGAATTACTATGAGTAAGGAAATTGAGCCATCTACAAATGTAGAAAAGGTTAAGTGGTATAAAATATGTGATGAGGCATATGGGTTTCTATGTCTGTCAATGTCTCTTGACCTCTTGTTTCATGTTAAATCTATAAAAACTTCAAATGAAGTCTGAACAATCCTAGATAAACTTTTTGGAGTATAATACATCATAAGGGGTCATGAGATAGAGAATGAGCTCATCACATTGAGCCTAGGTGACTATGACACCCTAAAAGACTTATTTACAAAGTTTAAATCACTGATATTATAGTTGAAATAATGTGTCATTGAGAAAATAGATGACCAATTGATTTTATCCATGCTTGCAAAACTGGGTCATGACTATTCAGTTTTTGTCTCCACATTTCATGCTACCAAATGTGCACTTGGATCCACAAGGAAAATACCATCATTTGATGAGTTTTTTGTTGATATAACTTAAGAGAAAGATAAGTTGGTTCAAATAGGCTCATTGAAGTCTTCAAAATCACATGTCTTAATTGTCAATCTGGACAAGCAGAAGCCTTCTAGCAGTGACAAACATGAGAAGAAACAGTCTAGACCTGATCATGAGCATAAGAAGAATCATAAATTAGATGCCAAGCCTAAGGCATCATCAAATTAGTCCTCCTCAAGTAAGAAACATAATAAGGAGAAACTTAAATGAAACTTCTGTAAGAAAATTGGGCATGATGAATCTCAGTACATGAAAAAGAAGATTGACACCTTGACTAAGATGCTTGAGAAGAACCACAACAGTGTTCCTGAATCCTTACTCATAACACATCGACACAAGATTTCATAAAATTTAAAGATAGAAAAAAGGGTAAAAACAAGGGCAAAACAATTGTTATAGTAGCTTCTTAGCCTTTGACTTGGGTTATTGAATCAAGTACTTCCTATCACATGGCCTCCTTAGAGGATCTATTTTTGGAAATAGAGCCATGTTCTATGCCTTCAATTCTTATGGGTGATGACACTTAGGTATAAGTTAGTGGTAAAGGATTGGTAGAAGTAAGTGACAAGACCTTTAATGATGTTTTGTGTGTTCCTTCACTATCCACCAATCTTTTGTTAGTATATCAAATCAATCACATAGGTGCAGGGAAGCAAGTTGAGTTCACACCTAATTCAGTATTCATCAAGGAGATATATAGTGACACCATAGTGGCTTATAAGAAGGCCAATCATCAGTATAAGCTATATACCTTCTTACAATTTTCCTTAGATTAGCCCTCAATTACATTGCTTACTCATGCAAATGGAGTGAGCAAACTATGTCATGAACGGTTTGGCCTTTTAAACTACCATTACCTAGAAAAACTCAATTATCAAGACATGGTTTCAATATTACCTAAAGTCAAATTCTCAGATGGCCTATGCAATGGCTACATTATTGGTAAGCATTTAGAAGATAAATATGACAAGGGCAAATCAAGGAGACCCAAACAAAACCTAGAGATAGTCCATAGTGACTTAGCAGGACCATTTTCAAAACCTTCATTCAATAGGACAAGATACATGCTCACATTCATCAATAATTTTTTGAGGTACACCTAGGTGTTTTTTCTCAAAAAGAAGTTTGAGGTCTTTAATCACTTTAAGGACTTCAAGGCACTTTTGGAGAAGTAGTCAGAATGTTCCATCAAAATATTAAGGACCAACAATGGAAAAGAGTATGTCAACAACAAGTTTGAGTAATTTTTCACATTAGAGGGGATTCAGATGCAACACATAGTTCCATATAATCCTTAGTAGAATGGTGTAGCTGAATGTAAAAACTATACCTTAAATGAAATGGTAAACTACATGCTTCAATCAAAGTCTTTTGCTCCTCAGTATTGGGCTAAAGCAATCAATTATGTATGCTACATTCAGAATTGAGTTCTACACAAAGCCTTGAAGGGAATGAATCCTTTTGAAGCTTGGGATGGTCACAAGCCCACAATAGATCACTTTTAAGTGTTTGGATCACCAACAATGGCCCATGTTCCCAAGAATAAATGCAAGGCAATGGACCCTTATAGTTAGTCTTGCATCTTTGTGGGGTATGCAAAGGGTATTAAGGGATATAGGCTTATCCATCCTATAACTCATGAGTTATTAATTAAAAGGAGTGTCAAGTTTCATGATGGCCTTCTTAAACACAATCCTAGCACTCCAAACTCTTCAAAAGTCTCATTAGACATTGATTTCACTTTTGATAGTGACATAGATCCACCTCAAGATCCTCTTGATGATGAGGATGACTCTTCTTCTTCTTCAAGTTCAAGCAATGAGAGTAGTGATGAGGATTCTCATCTTTTGTCTCACACTCACACTATAGATGATGAGGACTCACCTCCTGATTTTCTAATCTCATATAATTCTAGTCTAATTTGGGCTAGACAAACACTTTAAAGTGCTAGAGGATGGTTAGAAATCCATCAGATACAAGGTAGACACAATCATAGTTTTAGGGGACATCACATGCCCAAATCCCACCATATCCCCCCTCTCAAGTCTATTTAAGCCTCCCACGACCATTTTCCCACGACCGTTTTGACCCTGGCAGTGTGCAAGAATGGACAGAGGCCAATTTTAACCTCTGTCCCCATTCTCTTACCACTGATGTCAGTCATTATGCGACTGATGTCGGTGATTATGCAGGCGTCATTTGCCTTCAAAGCCATTTTTTGTAACTGTTTTACCCCCCCCCCCCCCCCCCCCCCCCCGCAAACATGAACTTTCTTTGGCACTTGGCATCCTGTTTCTCTCCCTCTCCCTCTCGCATAGCAAGCATTAGTAGTTACAGGTACTCTGCAAAGACAGCTCTAGGTTCTTGGCATTTGCAGGTCCTTCAAACAGCTTCAACTATAGGTCTCCTCCATTCTTCAATCAGCAAGCAGGAGGTAAGTACAGTCTTGTTTTCCATTTCATTCTTATTTGAATTTATCTATTCAGCTAACCATTGCCCAGACTCAACCTGTCTATCCCTGAGAGGCTGAAAAGCCTTCTCAAATCTCTGTCTCTTGTTTAGTACCCTTTTTGCCCCTATCACCTATTTAGTCCATTTCCAGATAACATTCTCAATCCTTCAGACCCCAAAATAAGTCCCTTAGACCTCTAGGCAATCTCTCTAACCCCCAAACGAACTCCCTGACCCTAAGAGGAAACTTTAGACAACCTTGTAGACTAGAAACCAGTCTTATAGCTCATCTCTAGCCATTACCCTGACTGACCTCGACCATTGCCCCTACCGATGTTGGCAGCCTAACCAATGTCGGTGACCTTCCTTGACTGACACTGGCAGCACAACCAATGTCGGAGACTGTGCAAAGTAGATTGCTGCATATCAGGTATGTTTTTGCTTTCAGTTTCTTTCATTTTGTCTTTCATCATTTTTGTTACTGCTAAACATTCTATTTTTAACAGTGGATTGTCATCCTCCAAGAAGCCTTTGAACTTCTAGGACCAAGCTTTTGCTTGGCAGTCCACTTTCTTATCATCTAACATTTTTCATGTTTTAGTCTTTTTCTCTTTCAGGTGTCATCCTCCACAACCAAAGAGGAGTTCTCGCTATCATCTGATTCTGGTGCACACATCTACAATCTGGGTATGTACAAACCCTCATCCATTCTCTTTAGTTTCTCATTTTCCCTTTCTTGAATGTGAAAAGCGAATCTTGTTTGGAAACATTCTGGCACACCCGGTGGGACACTAGGGTCTTCCTTGGGTTCTTTCTTTCTGTTCATATAGGTGCATTAGGTTTCTCCCTTTTCACCTCTTTCTTCTCTGCTAAATGACATTATTAGCGGGATTAAAAAGAACTATTCTTTCTTTTCTTGCATCTTAGACTAGTCAAAAGTCATACTCTTGAACCTCTTCTTACTTGTCTTCATATGAACTAACATTTTGACTTGGGCTTAAAACACACTGCATTTCATTTCTTCTTAACTGCATACTTAGTCCACACTTAGTAATTAATAACTGCATCATGAATTAATCATAGTCCACTTTATGTTACACAACCAAATCACTTGCACAAATTAAACATCTTAACTCACCTGAGACAAGGCCTGACTGGGATTTCATCACCCAGCAGATACCTTACCCATCCTGGCGATCCTACTTGGATTTCATCACCAAGGGGAAAGCCCACTCTATTCTCTAGTAGAGGATAATCTCTAGGGGAAGTATATACTAGCTAAGCGGGCCCAGCTCATCACTGGGTTTGTGAAGTGAGGGGAGCTTGCTCCTTAGCACCAGGCTAAGTACGAAACCTAACATAGACTTTTGAGCACCGAAACAAACCCAAAACCATCCATAGACTACTTCTTCTAGGACCCATCTCAAAAGCCAATCTTCCTACACACATTCTAAGGCATAAGCCACCATGATCCTAATAATTTATTCCTAGGGATTTAACGTTTAGGGTCTGCTTGTGTTCTTCATCTTTTCTATTCTTATCTACCTATTTGAGCTTGTGAGGACATTATTTCTTACCTTGAATGGTTCTGACTCGTAGTCAAACCAAGGCTCTTGTCGACCACGCGAGGCATCAACTACTTCCATCTACCCCGTCCATAACTAGTCCTATAATGGAGTTCCACTCAGAGACTGAAAGAACTCCTACTCGACCAACCCCAACCCAGACTCCCATTGTCCCAGAAGGGGACCAATATTTTGAATAATTCTTAGACCTCAATGTCAAAGCCTTGTAGCATTATCTTGCATGGAGCTAAATGCAAGACTCCTTGGGCAATCCAATTTATGGAATGCTGACCTCCTTAATTGAGACTATGGCTATATCGACAGCATCCATAATTCAACCAGTAGACACACAGGCTATCACCTCAACCAATTACTAGCCCTTGACCAACCTTCTAAGTGTGGCCTCTCCCTCCATCTCTGGGCCCACTTTCACCAAGGTTTCAGCCCCTATCAACCTCAGCCCATTCAACCAGTCTCTACCCCTTTCCAAAATCTGGTTGTCTCTATTCTGCCTACCCTCGCCCCTATCAACACCAGGGTGGCTACCTATCCATTGGCCCATGTTACCATTATCCAACCTCCCGTGGCAACATCGAGCCTAGCCATGCCTTCTACCCAACCACCCTTAGCCTCCACTTCCGTCCCTATGACTAGTTATCCATATGTTGTGCCCTTATAAGCGCAACCGACTACGTCGTATGCCCCCTCTAGCCTCTTTCAAATGCCCTACAACCTAGGGGCGCTCCACCCACCAATCCGTCAGTAGACATCATCAAAATGCTGATGGATAAGATGTCTAGCCTTGAGACTTCTATTTCTAGCTCACGCAATGCCCTCTCATATGAGTAAATTTGCAATGAGCCCATCCATCCTTCTGTCTCGATCAGGTCGTATCCTAGTAATGGGAACTTAGTAAATTTTCTCATTTCCAAAGCAAGGAAGACCCACAATATAGTAACTAATTTATGTGACTTCTATTTTCAATTTTGATAAGTGGGATGATATGTACAAACCTGCTAGCAAATCACCCACATACAATAACTGGATAATGTCACGACTCATCATCCACCTGGTAAGACAAAACCACAATAGTTACACTGACATTGACTGAAGCCATGCTTAGTCATCCACCTATCAAAACCTATACCACTGTCCTGCAGCTTCTTCAAGACCATATGCCTTGGCCTTCTGTCTCTCGTATCCATCCACTCTCTTCTTTATCTCGGGAATCCATTCCATCTCTCAGTGCTTACTTCCAGCTGACAAATCTACCAACAAATCCCTGTTTGGTTCTTCTCCAAGGACTCACACTCCTTATCCATGCCAAGCTCCCACTGTATCTGGACTTTACCTGCATTACCTCTTCCAACTTCTTGGTTCTTGACTATCAAAGAGGCAATATAAAGAAGGTGAACAACGAATATGAGGTTCACTTACCATTTTTGACCTCAACATGAGCGTTTGAGACTTTATGTCTGCCCACTATCCGTACCAGTGACCGATCTCAGCCATCTCCCAGTTTGTTTCTGACTGATGTCGGCTCCCTGTACTGAACCTGACTACCGATGTCATTTCCCTGGCCAACGCTGGTGTCCCTTTTGCCAATGTCAGTTCCTTCATGACCGACGTCGGTCTTCTTGTTGCCGACATCAGTTACTGTATAACCGACACTAGTACCTATGTTCGTCTATGAGTGATAACTTTTTACCCGCGAGCTCTCCATGGATCAAAATCCTAATCAAATCAACCCTACTCTGCTCAGAATAATTCAGTCTCCTCACCTGATCTCTATCCGTTATCTCCTCCATGAACACCAAGGCTTTCCAGTTCTTTAGCTTGTCAAAGACATCTGACTTCCGCTTCAAAACCTGCATTCTCCTCCTACATATGTGACTAAGCCTATGAAGCCACATCTGTGCAACAAAAGGTGAATCAACAATATAAGTAGATAGATAAAGGATACCTACTTTCTTACCACCATCTAATTCAAGTGTATCCACTATGAGAGTTACAGTGCATCTCTCATCACCCAAATTTCTTGAAGAAATTAGACTAATCTCCAAGACTGGTACCTGCATGACTTCCTCCAACCACTGTGAGTCATCCGCCTGTAATTTCAGCTTCACTTCCCCTTCGTCTATAATCTGACAAGGCTCTCCAACCCTTAAATAAATCTCTCCAAAGTCTCCAAAGACATACCCATGAAAAGATGCTCTATTTCGGGCTGCATGGAAAGAGGCAAAAGAATCTGTAAACAAAGATTCCACTTTATCCAGAACACCCTATACAATATTACCTGCAACATGTGCTTCCACCAGCTGATCTTCTACCGACCAATGATCTCTTTTAACCTGGTCTTTCTTTCCATCAATCAGACCATTCATGCTATTCAGTTTCTCCATTCGTATCTTACTTTGATCTACCATTGCTCTACTCCCACTCAATCTGAAACTCCTGTGAGTGACCTGTAATCAACAAACACTACCAGATCTGAAATCACCTGTTAGTCCACCCAACCAAAAGCTCTAATACCACTTGTCAGGATCTTGCTCCACCACAATAAGAGCACATATGATTACTTCTTGTATTAGAAACTAAACATGGAATTTAACCATAATCAATAAGTAACTAGAAATATGAAACAACACAGGATATAAGAGACAATACATAATTGTATTATATACACAGAAGAAAATACAATAAGGAAGATGCCACTTCTTCCTCCACCTCAAAGGCTCGCCACACCTCAAGACCTTCTTCCCTCTCTCTCTTGGTCCCAACAATCAACTCTAGTATAGAATTGATGTTCACCTCACCAACCAGTCAGTAACAATGCTGCCAGTTCACCAAGCACACAACCGTACTCCAAGTAGATCTCCCATGAACCTTCAACCTGAAATTCAATAGACCATACTCATAATTGTAGATCTCTCTACACCCCTGAAGAACCCTTCTTTAACCAGTACACCGGTGGATCAGCTCCTTGACCTTGCAGACCTTGTAACTCTCCCTGATCAAACACTCTCAGCACCCCTTTGGAACTAGGAGGAGCTACACTAGCTCTCTCTAAAAGATCTATGGCTTTCTAGCACACTCTTACAATACATCCCATGAGTCCATATATAGATCTCATGTTTACAATAATTAGACTAACCTAATTACAATAATTAGACTTGCAACTCAAGACTACGACTAGCCTTCAACATGCAAACTAGCAGTCCAAAAATAGACTCTCTCAGATTCATCATGCGAACTGCCTGTTCTCACACAGGCTGCCGACGTCAGATCCTCCATGACCAATGTTGGCCGACTGGTAACCGACATCGGTTTCTTCCTCTTGTTATCTGACTGATGTCGGCTGATCAGACCGATGCCATTTTTCCTACAACTGAATCAACAACACCGCGCAACTCTGGATCCTCCTTAACTTCTCCTGTTTGCATCCTGGTGAAGCTTTTAGCTCCAAAACATAACACCTCTACCTTAAACAAAAAATTCACCATTTTTACCAAAACCCCACCACCTTTATTGGTCACACCTTCATACTTTCTCTCTAAAGCACCTTTCCCCACTATACCAATAATCCCTAAGTTACCTACCTTACCATCATTTTCCTATAGCTCATTGACCACCTTACCCAAACTAAAACCATCAACCAAGTATACCACTTTACCCAAGACACCTATCACCAAACCCATGTGCCCATAAATTTCTACTTCAACACCCAAAACAAAAACCACTAAACATTTACCACCTTTATCTGAATCTTACTTGACCACCCTCTAGCGATTATTGTAAACTTCTTCCTTGAGCTTACCACCCATCAAACCATTTAACCCTTCACATAGCAAACCCTCTTGGTTTAATGATAACTTGATATGTGCATATCATAGGGCATCAAGACATAACATCAAGAACTATAAAGCTCTCCAAATGCTGATTCACAACTTATACAAAGATGATGATCTATTATCAAATAAACCTCCTTCATCCCCATTACCAATCCAACCACCTACTCAACCCATCTAACCTTTGGTCTCACCCAAAAGTGAAAAAGAGGAATTAAAGCAACCATCCAACCTAGAGAACCCCCTTATCCACACTATTCATGTGGTTACTTGATCTCAAGCCTAACAAAAATATAAAGGGAAGACTAAGGAATCCATTCTTTAGACTTACCCCTCCCTAAACTCCCAAACTAATAATACCCAACCTTATCCATCTCTAAACAAACCCAAGGTGTCTATGTTAGGTGCCTCTCCATCTAACCCTCCATACCCTAACCCATATGCAATATCCATCCAAAAAGTTATCCTCAGGTAACTTTACCAAACTCCAACAAGAGATGAGATTGTATGAGTTAATCTCTACCTCCCCTCATCACCGTCAAGTACTCATAGAGGCTCTAAAATCCATCAAGGTCCAACCTGATGATCCTCATCCTCTAGCCACTTTTATTGGTACCCTTCAGATTTCTAACTTCGTCACCTTTAAAAATTCAAAAATACCTTCTATTCATTTAGAGGATCCCGATCCCTCTCTCTTCATTATGACATATATAAATCAAACCCATATCAAAAGGGTGATGATCGATGGGGGAGCTAGCATCAATATTATCTCCTCCCATGCTTATGACCAATTTTAGTTACTTACAAACATTATGTCTAAAAACTCAGTGGTTCTTCATTCTTTCAATGATACTTTGGCTACCACCTTGGGCACAGTTGTCCTCCACATTTATGGAGGACCTCATACTATTCCCAAACTCTTTTATGTTGTAGAAGGAGAGTTTCAATACAATATTTTACTTAGACACCCTTGGATTCATGTCATGAGTTGTGTTCCTTCCACCTTGCATCGATGTGTCAAGTTTGAACATGAAGGGAAAGTTGTGACTATCCAAGCTGACCCTAGTCTTTTTATATCTTTCAATATGACATATCAACCCAATGATGTCCATCTTCCCTTATCCACCATACAACCATCTACCAACAACACAACCTCACCAGCCAAAACCCATAACATTTCCACACCTACTATTGATGAAGCTTCCACTAACTCATCTATCCCCTCTTCCCAAATTCTTGTAGAAGACCCTATGACAACCATATCCCAACATCTTTCTTTTGGGGAATATAGACTCTTAGGCTGAGATGCCTTACTTACCCTCCAAGATTATGGGAATCTTAGACATAACCCTTCTAATGACCCTAACATTAGAACCATCATCCCCATTGGTCTCCCTAACTGTCAAATGAATTTCATTTATGGGGGACTTGATTGGCCACTTCCAGCCCCTACCACTACATCATCCATCCAACCATTTACCTCTAAGTTTTCCTATTTTAGCAAACTAGAGTTCACTAAGTTGTATCTTCGTAGATGTGCTTAGAAAATATTTAGCCTTGATTGATATGAATAAGGGCCTCATGAGTTACCCCATTTCAAAACCTTTCAACCTCATGAGTCATTTGGCCTTGGGTACAAACCACCTCAAGAATCCACCAATTCACCCAAACCCATTTCTACCATAAAGGAAGATATCCCATCCTTACCAACCCAATCACTTTCTCCACTTGAAGACCCCAATATAATCCCTCCTAACTTTTTCTATGATTAGTAAAATTTTGGGCCCTCTCATCTACCAAAAGAGTTGCCAAACCAAGGTCCTTCCACTCATACATCTTGAAATGGTAGAGAACAATTCTCCTACCATCAGCACCATCCAACATCAAGATGATGATTCCATTCTTACCCACCTATGTACGAGGAATTTTTGTATCCAAAAATCCCTTCCTCTTGAGTCCTTGACTATGTTAAATTAATCTACCATCGATCTCAACTTGGGCACTTTGGATGATCCCCACATTATCAAATTGGGCCAATCATTGAATACGAAGGAACTTTAAGATTTCTCCTCTTTCTTCCAAGACCACAACATAGCCTTTAATTTGTCTTAGAATGATATGCTTAGGATTGAATAGTATAAATACATGAATTTTAACCCTTTATCCATTAGATTGAAAGTAGATGCAAATTACATATGCAAACTCAAAATAAGTTGTGCATAATTAAAGTTATCAATCCCTATTATGCCATACTTATACCTACTACCATCTACAACATTCCTAAGCTTAGATTACTCAGATTTCTAGTCTCATGAACATTAAAATAACTCAAGTAAAAAATTATACTAGATTCACTTGCACTTGCACCATCACTTAGGTGGGAAGAAATGCATCGAGATTGATCCCTCTTTTGAGTATTTGTATGAAGATAAATCTCATTGTTTTAGTACTTTTTAGGATTTTTTAATGTGGACTAATTATCTACTAAAAAAACAAAGTATATGCAAGGTTTAGAGTTACCTGGAGAGGAAGATTGGTTGTGCACCATTGATCAAGATTTGTATAAACTCCAATTTGGTTGGGGAGGAATGCCCTGTAATTTAACACACTTAAACAAAAAATAGATTAATATAAAAATGAGTGGGCTACTTGGTAAGAAACCAGTCCCAAGAAGTGATACGCTTCCTTAGATGGATTTCAGCCCATGTTCAACATTCAAGTTTATAAATAAACATGAAATTACAAAATATGTAGAATATGGATAAGTAATGCTAAAGATAATTAATTTACAACAAGATTTATATGATTAAAATAAGCATCCCAAAATTCAATAGCAATATCTATGTCTTCTTGGATTAAAACCAACTATTCTTCAATATATGCAAAATCATGTATGAAAGCCATGAGGCAAAGCCCTATATCAAATGCAATATCACTCTCATCAGTAAACAAAGGTTGAGGGAATATAATAAGATAAAAAAATGCTAACCAAATCATGTATTAATCTAGACAGGGTCATCTACATGCACAAATAGATTTTTAGCAAACTATAATGTAGGTTTCAACAAATTTTAAGACTGATAAAAATAGATGATAAGAATGTTTTGAAATTTAAGTAGGGATCGATGGTGATCCAATAGGATTGACATCGATTCATATGAATTTATGTTGATTCTATATAAAATGTTAAATTTTAAAAACAAACTATAATAACGACCTATATTTTTGATAAAATGATAAAAACCAAATGTAGAATAGGTAGAGATGTAATATAGATGACAATACATTTAAAATAAGATATTTAATACTTTTTTATGATCAAGCTAAGGATAGATGGTGATCCAATAAGATTGATGTCAATTCAAATGAGTCAATGTCAATTTTATGTAAAAGTACTTAATATTAGAAAGACTATAGTGACGACCTAAAAATTTGATAAAATGAAAAAAATAAAATGTAGATAAAAGATAGAGATGTAGAATTATATAAATGTTTAAATACAATAGAATACTAACCTTAGATGTTTTAAAGAAAGTGATGCTAGAAACAATAAAAAATGACCTTCAAAATCACCTGACAATTATCACTTATCAAGTGCTCTTCAAATGTAGCAAGATGTTGGTAAGGTCTATGTAGATTCATGACTAGTTTTGACAAAAAAATCATGATCAAAATGGTCTCCTTCCTTTCATGTTCATTCCTCCCAACAATAGAGGTCTACTGTGTTTTTATGGATCGGTGTCAATCCTAATCGATTGGTGTTGATCTGGGAGGATTGATGTCAATTTACCAAAAATGGGTGAAGTTAAATGAAAAGTCATTCCAATGGATTGGCACAAGGTAAATAAGGGTTAAAATGACTTATAAGGTTGTTCAAGTTATTTTAACCATGAGATAAGTTTGTTAGGAGGTTGGGTAGATTTAGATTTTTTATTTAATTTTGAGATTTTATGGTTAAGGATAGTAAAAAAGGGGATTAATTACTATTTAACTATAGTAATTAACTAATTTAACCTATGTGGTGAAAGGTAAAGATGAAGGTAAAATGTAATTATTTAAATAATTACTCAATGGAGTATATTACAACACATAATATGATGACACAATATACAAGGTGTATAAAAGTAGCATCTACATTTGTCCCTTTTTGTAGAGAGGTATATAATGGTGTGCTACAAGATAAAAACTATTAGGATTCTACTACCCCAAGTTTATTGTGAGGAGGTATTCCCCCTAAAACTAGGCACTAAGAATTGAAATGGAATAGATGATAGGTTTGAACAAGATGGAATGGAGAACAAAAATGGGTAAGGTGAAAGTGATAAAAGGGAAGATAGCTAAGGACACAAAAAAATGCAAATGGTTGAAAAGGAGTTTGATGTTTTCACTTAATGTAATAAAGATTAATGCAGGAAATAACACCCTAAAGACTAGATCAAATAGCAAAATGTCATAGCTAAAATAGGTAAAGCTAGTGAGAAAGGCTATCAAGAGAACAAGGTGTGTGTATGGTGTATGTGTTACATATAGAAAAATGTTCTTAGGACAAAAATACACCCTTGGGGTCTTACATGGGGTAAGATACCAAAAACAACAAGAGTATAATTTAAGATATTAGAGAATTGATAAGGGGTTAAAATTCTCTAATCTAAAGGAACCAAATAAAATAATCTAATAGTATATAAGAACCCAATATATTTGATGCACTCTTGTATAACTCTTTTTTTCAAAGTAACTCCAACGCCACTTATCCATCAATTTCATCCAACCCATTGAATATCCCTAATGGGTCTCAAATGTCATTCCTATCACTAAAGTAACAAAGGGACTTCACATTTACATGGACTTTTATGATCTTAACCTTGCTTTCCCAAAGGATGATTTCCCTTTGTCAAGCATTGAGCAACTTGTTGATCTTACGATCATCCATGAGATGCTATCTCTTATGGATGGGTTCTCGAGCTATAATTAAATCTTGATTGCCTCTGAAGATCAATATAAAACCACATTTATTACCCCATGAGGAACCTTATTTTATAAGGTCATGTTTTTTGGTCTAAAGAATACTGGTGCAACCTACCAATGTGCCATGACCTATATCTTTCATGACATTATTCATAAAACCATAGAGGACTACATCGATGACGTCCTTAGAAAGTCTAAATGTCATAAGGATAATTTAGCCATTCTTAAGGTTATCTTTGAGTGTCTTATCCATTTCTTTATCTACTTAACCCCAAGAAGTGCATCTTTGGGGTCTTCTCAAGAAAGCTTCTTGGCTTATTGTCTCTCTCCATAAAATTGAAGTCGATCTCATTAAATTCAAGGCAATCCTCGACACCCCTTTATCGACCAAGAATATCCCACTTAGGTACCCCCGATGCCTCTTGAAAAGTCTGTGGATCTGAAACTAAAGCAAAGAAGGCATGTGGATCTCTCTGAAAATCCCCCATAGTATGTCTGTCATCTGCAGGATCCCCTGCCCAAGTGCTAGCACTCTCAAGTGTCTGTCTGGCCCAAAGTGGCCCAAAAATGGGTGAGTTAGGTCCTAACTCCTCATCCTCTAACTGACTAGAGGTGGATGACACTACATCACTATCCTCACTATCTAACTTGAAGAAGAAGAAGATGACTCTAGCTCAAGAACCTGATGTGGTTGATATGAATCTGATGAGGAATCATCATGAAGAAGTAGATTCGATGAGGGAGAAGAAGTGTCAAGTGTTGAGTCTCTAGGACTCTCCTAAAAATGGACACTTCTCTTGATGAACAACTCATGAGTGACTAGATCTAGAAGGTGATATCCCTTAATATCATCTAGATATCCTACAAAGATGCAAGGCTTGGACTAACATTCCATAGATTTGTGTTTCTTCTTTGAAATGTGGGCCATGGCTGGGGATTTGAAAACTCTAAGTGCTCAACATTAGGTTTCCTTTTATGCCAAGCTTCAAAGGGTGTTATCCCTTTCAAATATTTGTGAGGAACCTTGTTCTAAATGTAGCAAGCACAATTTATGGCTTCGGCCCATTACTATGGTGCTAAGGATTTGGAGTGAATCATATAGCTACCCATCTCTTTCAAGAACCTATTTTTGCATTTTTCAACCCCATTCTGTGAAGGACTGTAAGTGACTGTGCACTACAAATCAATCCCCTCTATGGTGCAAAACTACTCAAACCTGATGCTGACATACTCCCCTCCATTATAAATTTGAAGAACCTTGATGGATTTCTCACTCTATTTCTCGACAAGAGCCTTGAAGTCTAAATTTTTTTCAAACACTTCAGACTTTTTTTTGAGAAAATATATCCAAGTGTACCTAGAGAAATCATCAATGAAAGTGAGGATGTACTTGGCCCTTGTGAAAGATGGTTTGGGAAAGGGTCTTGATACATCACTGTGGACTAACTCCAAAGGTTATGAAGCCCTCCAAGCTTTGCCTTTGTCACATTTTACTTCAGGATGCTTCCTAAAGGAGTACCCCTTGCAATTTTTTTTGAGAATTAGACACGAGGCAAGCCAATGACCATGTCATTTTTGCAATGTTGCTCAAGATAGCAGTAGTTAAGGTGGCCAAACCACTCATGTCACAATTTGCTAACTCCATCTGAATGAGTTAGCAATGTTGTTGGAGAAGAATCTGATGCAAAATGTGAGAAGGTGTATAATCGAGCTTGGTGATCTGCCCTACCCACTGCCACTATAGTATCACTATGTAACTCCCTGATAACCACTGAATCTGAAACTAAAGGAACAAGAACATGAATTTGTATTTAATGTCACATTTTGCATGCATGTTTATTAGGGTGTTTTTAACTATTACATAAAAATAATATTTTCTTCTTATCATGAATTTATGGACATGTAACCATGATAATTTGGACACTCCACTTGTGACACTTCATTTTCACCACTTTCGACACTTTTTTGTCAACATCCCTAATCATCTCCAACATTAATCATTATTCATCCTTAATCCACCCTAAAATCCATAATATTATCATTGATACATCCTTATCCTAACCTATCATAATCTCAACCCCTCTCCCCCAATAAATTAGCATCATCTTATTACCTTATCTAATTCCCAACTTATCATCTTGTGGGTTAGTCAACTAATTAATAATTCTTAGTTATGTGGTTAACACTAATAATAAAATATATGCACATCCAAAATAAATAAATAAATAAAATCCAAATAAATCAAAACATCTCCCATCCCAAGTCAAGTCAACACATCACTTAAAATCCAAAAAGATACCCAAATCCCAAGGACAAGAGACAAGTATCAATCAAGCCCATACCTCAATCAATAAGTCTTTACATCCTCAACCCCCTCATTCAATGAGGACTTTATCTCAATTCTAGCCATTGATCTTGAATCAGATCTAATAGTCCATATCATTTGAAAAAATATATAAATTACACATCCATCCTCATTTCCACTAAGCCATGGTAACCTAATGAGACCATGCTAAATTATCAATTAAACCAAGAGAGCCTAACTAAATTATGTTAATCTTGAGATCAAGAATCATTAATAAAGCATCGTTGCATCAAGAAAATCACTCATCTACAAGGGGACATGTTATATTGTTATCATATATTTTATTTAAGAAACCCCATCCCAAGATTTCAACATGGGAAAATCTTCATCAAGAGAGGCTTATTCATTTAGGTAAGTGAAGGTGTGTTTGAAATATCTCTTAAGATCAATAGGAGGTACCTTTCATTTTTTTAAATATAAATTTTACATTTTATTGTTTTTATAACTTGCATTATTATTACATTTATATTATGTATACATTTAACATGCCCAATGGGATATGTGTCCTCAATATTTGTTATATTTTATTTGTTGGGTGTTTTAAGATTGGTTGGCCTAGTTTTTAAGGATGATTAGGAGAAATTTAAGTCCAATTTGGTGTTTTTATCTTAAAAATTATGTTTCATGTGCCATAACATCTCCATTTTGTGTAAAAACATCTCTTTTATGAAGAATGGCATATGTACAGGATCAATAGTGTTTGTGTTTGTGTGTCTATTTTAGAGTTTACACATATGATGTAAGATCTATGTCACTAGAAAAATCTAAATCTAACCATTTGGCATATGTTTCTAACTTTTAGGCATATACACGAACCCATTAAATGTTTTCATTTAACTCTTCTATTTTTATAATATGCTTTTTCTTTAGTGTTTGCATTCTATTAGAGGTACAATCACTGAGAGGGGGGTGAATCAGTGATGAAAGATAATCTAATGAAATTCTTAAATTTTAAACATTCAACACATACAATCATGATGCATACAAATTAATGAATGCAATGAACAAGGAAGATATAACAAGATAAAACACATAATACATGATATATGTGGGAAAGCCTCTTAGGGAATAAAATCCACTGAACCCTAAAATATGGCCTATAGTCTTATAAATCCAAGATTAAACATTTATAACAGCACCAAATGATCAAGGAACACCCATCCCTATATTTAGTGAGACATCAATCCCACAAGGAGGCTTCATCACATAGTTAGTGGACTATGACTTAGAGAGCTTTGAAATTTTTTGTATCATGCCTAGGTGTTATATGGTATGAGCAAATTAGATTGTCATTAAACTAGGATGGATCAAGACTATAGGGGTCAAATGGTTTGATAGGATGCAAAGTTAAGTAATAACCTTACAATAATATTTGTAATATGGCTGAGTAAGACTCAAGCATAGGTAGCAAGGGTGTTGGGGTCTTGGTTTTGACTTTTAGGGTGGAATCCTTCTTAGGATTAGGCTTCAGCATGGGAGTTTTGGGTGGTGGAATATTCTTGGTAGATGGTTTTGAAGTAGATTTCTTGGGGGTTAGTGGTTCAAAGCTGGAAGGTTTAGAGGTAGATGCTTTGTAGGTAGAAGGTTTAGAAATGGAAGGCTTAGTAGTGTATAGTTTAGAGGTAGAAGTCATGGAAATGATAGTTAAAGGTGTATCTAAAAGATGAGGTTGGGTTTGGATTATCTTTGAGAGACTTGTCTTCTTAATGGAAGGATTGGGTCTTAGGATGGAAGAAGTATGTGGTCTTAAAATGGAAGACAAGGTAGAAATGGGTGGTAAAGATTTGGTTTTTGGGATCCTAGGTGGCTCCACTTTCTTTGTTGGCTCAATATGGGGTCTATTTGGTGGTCTAGATGGTGCTAACTCCAAATTTAATAGAGGGTGAGTAATTATCTAATTAGGGAACATGCCTAGGTTTTTGGTGGGCTTTATAGGGATGGTGGAATGTGTTTGGGTTACTTTGGTTGGAGTTAGTTTGGTTGGTTCAACTATGGTTTGAGAGATAGTGGTTTTTTCTAATTTGGTTTGGATGATGGTGGGTTTACCAGTGGAAGTGAAAGGTTAGGTCGATAATGGCATGGTTGAGGGTTCTTGCTTGGTTGGATATAGGAGCCCTAGATGGTGCCAAAATGTGGCACAATCCATGTTAGTTTGGGATAGGTACTCTAAGTTTTGAACTAGTCTAGAAAAAGGTTTATAGATGGGTTTGGTTCCTTCAGTATTGGTCTCAAAGATCAAAACCCATGGGTTGAGAGAGGGGAGCAGTTACCTTATCCTTTTCCTCAATCAAAGGCTCCAAAGTTTTGAAAGGTGATTCCTCCATGGAAGGGGTAGGTAAGGTGACCTCTTCTTTAGTAACGACTTCCAAAGGGAGTGGATTGATATATTACAAAAGATAAATGTATGGTGGTAATGATTGCCTCCTTTGTTATGTCTTTGAAATGATAGGTTGGTAGCTCAACTACCTTAATAAGTGGAGAAAGGGGAATAGTTAAATCATTTGATTCAGTTTCCAAAGGAATAGAAGGTGATTACACTACCTCAATAAGAGGATGGGAAGAAGTCATATAGGCAATGGTTATGTAAACAATGAGCTCATTAGGAACCACATTGACAATATGGACCTCATGGTTGTGAGATGATTCCATGTTATTGTATTAATTATTCACAAAAGGGGCATAGTTGGGGAATGGCTATCTAAAAATATCAAGTGATTGAAATAGGGGTACATTGGGATTATCTAACACAATTCCCCCCTTGTCAATCAACCCTTAGAAAATGATTTTTAAAGTACTACATCTACTAACATCATACCCAATGACATGGTGGAAGGCACATAATTTGTTCTCCTTATACCAACTAGGTATAGGATGAGAGGAATCAAAGTATCTTGGAGGTTTAATTGGAGGAATTTTTATGATATTTGATTTCAACAACTTTTAAAATACTAAAGCATATGACTCCCCTAGTGGAGTATTTTTTTTGGTCATTATGGTTTTGGTTTTAGATATTTTGGTTGGAAGAATTACTTTTACCTTTATTTGTTTATAATATTTTGTTTATTGCACTTTTTCTTTGCTTTGGATTGTTTATTTAATTTGTTTGTGTTGTTTTAATTGTTTGTGGCCATGTTTATTTATGTTTATTGGTTTTTTGTTATTTGTTTATTGTTATTTTGGTGTTTATTTTCATTTATTATTGTTTTGTTGTTTATTTTTGTTTATTGGTGTCTTATTGTTTGTTTATTGGTTTTTTTTTGTGTATTTATTTTTGTTTATTGGTGTTTTGTTGTGTTTTTATTTTTGTTTATTTGTGTTTTGTTTTATTTGTTTGTTTTATTTTTATTTTACCTCTTTGCCTTTTTGTTTATCAGTTATTGTAGGATTATTACACTTTATATACACATAATTCTTCATTATCGATATCTTGTACTTCATTTGTGAATTAGTGTACATTCCTACACTTAGTGTATTGTATTATATTCACTTGGGATTTGATTTTTCATATCTTACACCTAAGTGATTTGCACTTGCATTTAAACTAATTTTTCCATGCTTTAGATACACATTGTTATTTTAGTTGTCTGTAAATATGATATATAATATCTTAAGCTACATCAAAAATTAGTTCAGTGGAGATTACAAGTAATGGTGTCATAATACTTCTCCTTGTTCACACCTGGCAAATTCCCTACCTACCCTATTACTACCCAAATTCAGAGTAATTAAATCACAAATGAATTTTAATCAATACTAATTAGGACATGCATCTCTATACTAGAAGGTATCCCAAATTCATGTTTATCCTCTATGTCAGCTTACTCTTACTCGATGAGTACAGGTTTAATATGTAAGCCCCCTTTCCCACATTTCCCTATTGGGGATAAGATGAATTGTATCATGCTTCCATCTTCCCTATTGGTGAAAAACATTATGATAATGATTATAAATACCTTTGGAAAAATCATTATTTTTATCTATCTACCCTACTAGGGCATTTTAATTATGTTAATGATTATAAATACCTTTGGCAAAATCATTATTTTTATCTATCTACCCTACTAGGGCATTTTAATTATGTTAATGATTATAACCACTTTTGGGAAAATCATTATTTTCACCCCTACCTTATTGGGGGCACCTCACTATGTTGATGATTATAATTTATTTTAAGCAAGTCATTGTTTTCATCTACCCTAATAGGTTATCTCACTCTACCATGAATTATAACCATCTTTGGGTAAATCAATATTTCCACCTTTGTTACCTATAGGTTGCATCATTTCCTTATTTTTGAGGTAATGTTTACCAACCTTATTTAATGTCCATTCCCTTAAGGGGGCATCCAGGGCTCATCCATTTCCTTATGGGGAATTAGTCAAGATATTAATGAATTTTTCATTCTTTGAGAAGACATTATTGTGCTTCTATCTTAAAATATCTTTCCAAATTGGGGCAAATTGTAGACACCTCATTTTGGCCACAACTATGTTCTAACCAATGGATTTCAAGTATGAATCCATTTTCTCATACCAAGCCTTGGGTGCCTGTTTGAGCCCATACAAAGCTTTTATCAATTTACATCATACATAAGATCCAACTTATGGAAATATTGAGATGTTATGAAAAGTGGCTAAATGTTTTAACTCTGCAATCCACATGTCTCATTTTTTCACCCTTATAGATCCTATTTCAAAAAAAATTGGCTACAAGGGATTATGATAATGAGACTATGAAGAGTGATGCCAAATGGTAGTTTTTCATAGCCTCACACTTCCAAGTTTAATAGGTTCAATACTCACAGCTACCAAGGTTTGTGATAATGCAAGCATGGGAAATGATGCCATGTGTGTCAATCTCACACACTTGTAAGGTCTGAGATTGATAAAACAAAGAGCAAAGGACTATGATGATGTAATTTAATGATAAGTGTCCCTTGCTAGCATAGTTGATCATAAACACATAAAATGCACTATTCAAATGTAAAGTTCTATCAATTATCTAAACTTGACATTATCTATAACCAAGAGGTCACTACACAGTGATTCAAAGCACATGATGTTAGGGATAGATTACAGAGTTAGAAAACTAACCCTATAAATTTTACAAAAAGAGAAATATGACCTCAATCCCCATTTCTCAATTCAGATTAGGGGTAAGATTAAGGATGTATTTGATTAATAAATTAGATTATTTGGAGCTGAATCCATTGCCCCATGTAGATGAAGTTTAGGTACCCCTATTTTCAATTATTTTGGATCATAAGAGCATCTCTGCCTTGTGAGAGATAATCAACTTTAACGTAGTTAAAAAATATCATTAGATAAGGTAGGGTGGTGTTTTTTATATGTTTTTTTATTTACTAGATGTTTTATGTGCCATAATGAGCCTTCAAATGTCACTTTCATGACAACCTGAGGACTTGACATTGGGGTTTGTGATGATTTGACATGCTTCATATCCACAAATTTAAGGATTGTATACAAAATATAGTTGATCAATTTTATCCAACTATGTATCAGGTTGTTAATGTGAAATTAATGCCAAGGCTATTTGATGAAATAAAAAGTTATTTAAGATAGTTATTGCTTTATCAATAGATTACTGAGTGTTCTTTGGAGTCACCAGATATTGAAAGATGAAAGCTGCAATCACTATAAATTGATCAAACCAACATCAAACTTGACCAATATTTCTTGAAAAGGTCCCACCAGGCAAGTTAAAAACTATTGTAGCTTTCATCGTACAGTATCTGGTGACTCCAAAGAACACTCAACAATTTGGTGATAGAGTAGTAACTATCTTTCATGCCAAAGGTGACTACAAGATCAAATTCTAAAGGTATTACTTTTAAATTTGTTGAATTACCTTTAAACTCAGCAAGAAGGTTAAGGTTCGCCCATACTCACCCTTACGTATGAAACTAATTTCCTAAACTAGTAATAAGGTATACCTACATGAGAAGATACTTGTTAACCCCTCTTGCTACCATGATTCCTTAAAGGGCTTTTGTGGGTTTCAACAGCCAAAGTCCTTTGAATTTGCCACAATATGACCCTATGCTAGTAACAACCCTCAAAAGCATATTGTATTACATAGGAGACCAAGTTGTAACTCCTATTGAACACATAACATGCATAGCCAATTTTTTCAACATCTATAATATCATAGTAGAAAATGTAGTTATTAGGATATTGGCTGTATCCTTCAAGGGAAAGACATTAGATTGGTATAGGGGTCTATCTCCTAACTTTGTACAATCATGGGACTAGCTCAGAATAACCTTGTGTAAGAGGTTTGTAGATAAGAGTGATCATTTGTCACTTGTAGAAGAGTTGACCACAATCAAGAGAGCTCCCCATGAAGTCATGCAAGACTTTAATATAAGATTTCAAAAGACTTGGGACAAAATTCTAGCCACTGTTAGACCATCCCCAAACTTCACCTTCTTATATTATGTAAAGGCTCTAAACAACAATATAGTTGTAATGATCCAATCCATGGGAGGACACATATTACCAAATGCTTATGAGGTGGCTATTAAAGTAGAAAATTGCCTAGTTTAGGCTGTCAAGCTTACTCCTAGACCCCCAATGCACTGAATATCAAACACAAATATTATTTCAGTGCATTAATCTTGTAAAATTCAATCATCCCAATGTAACCATATCTTGCCAAGAAAATGAATGTAGATGCTCCTGCATCAGTTTCTTATCCTCTAACATGACTTGATCACCTAGTACTTGCATAACTAAGGTGGGGAAATCATTATTTATTTGTTTTAGTGCATTTTAATCTGATATTTTGCTCCAACCTTTTCTTTGTGTAGCCTCAAGACTTCCTACTCCAAATCTAAGGCCTTTTATGAAATTAATTCTTGAAAGGAGAATGATCCTTAATTCAATTTTGATAACAGACGTTGGGTCACATCCAATGATGTTTCCATCACAATGGTAACAAGTGACATGGATGTGGTCACATATGTCATAATAGTAGGTGTGAAATGAGCCAACAGACACAAGAAATTATTTTTCCACATTGATGTAGTAGGGAAATCCCATAGCCATTGACTAGAGATATGTGATGCTTCTTCTATGGCTGTTGTGTGAGTTTTTGTTTTTGTTTTTCTCTATGTTTTTGTGTCTTTATTCTCCTTGTCCTAGGTTTCTACTTCACCTTTGGCCTTAGCATCAGCTTCAACTTATACTTTGGCTTTCTCTTCAGCCTTAGCCTTAGCATCAACTTGAGTTTTGGATTTAACATCTACCTTAGCCTTATCTTTATTTAGCTTCAGCCATAACTTTGTCTTTGGTTTCTTGTGATTTTGTTGCATGTCTAATCTATTCTTTAGTAGCCTTGGATTAAGCTTCTTTTTTTTCCATTTTTATTGTGTAACTTACACTTATTATTATTTTCATTGGGATTCATCCTATTCTTTCTTATTTGTGTCCACATATTCATCCTACTTATGCACAAATTCTACTTCCTCAACTTTCTTCCTTGTAGATTAAGCTTCTTTGGATTAATTTCATGTATCATGTGCTTCCTCAACCTTATTTTTTATTTCAACACCTATGTATTTTTTATTTTATTTTTGACTTTATGTAGATTCTTTTTTTGTCTCTTACATCACTACTATTTGTAATTGTTCTTTTTTCTTGCTCATTTCTTCCTCCTCAGGGTCAGGTGTGTCTTATGTATTTTATTATTTAGCTACTGACCCAAGCACAATTGTATCCATGGATTCCATATCACCTTTAAGGTCTATAATATTAGTTCCTAATTTAGTATGCTCAGGGGATTGTGGTTCACATAGTTGGCCTTTGCATACTATTTTTTTCTTAGATTTAGCTAAAGACATGAGATCTTGATTTTGTTTCTTTGGAACCTAGGGATGGGGTTATTATTACACTATTTGTGACTATTATGCACCATTTTATTTTATAGGTTTGCCAAAAGACACCATCCTTTCTCACATAGTTTGTGATGGTTTGGTAAAGGGGTTTGTGAATGGTTTTCATAACAAGACTAGTGTAGGACTACCTTCTTCAGTCAAATCCACTATCTACATTGTTGAAGATCTTATACCTACCTATATTTAAAATGCCTTGGCCTCTAACTTGCATTGATTTTCTTCTTGTTCTACATTATCAACAAGAATATAAGGAGGTGGTTTAGTAATATTAACCCAAAGGTCTTTTATTACTTGATTTTTTTACTTAGAAAGTGTGCATTGCTTTCCAAAAGAAGAAGAAATTCTCATCCTCCTTATCATACACTTATTTTCTAATATCTTCCAACATCAATCAGAGCAATTCACACTCAGTATCTATCTCTTAAAACATGGGATTCTCTATCCAAGACTTTATTTGATATGTTATTTTATTTGGTGGTAGTGGTGTGGTTCTATGCATAGGTTCTTTCCTCTTATCTTTATCTTGTTTTGGTGGATATGTTTGGTTGTGCTATTTGTGATGGTTGAGCATGTGGTTGTGTTGGTTGTTACTGGGGTGCTTGATCTACTTTTGAATATTACACCTCTAGAGGAATGGCTTGAAATGGTGGAACTGACTTCATAGATAAGGCTTTTTACATGTACACTTCAACCTTTATTTTAACCATTAAAATTAAAAATGGTATGAAGATCATTATCGGAGTATCCAACTCATGAACCTTTATCTAAATATTATTATGCAATTTAGTGACTAAAGCATGTTATCCAAAATATTTTATTACATCTTGTGTGATATTAATGTGTGTTTGGATCAAATCAAGGACTTTTATCCACCATGTGTAAAATTTCCCCTATTACTTAGAATGCTGCCCTATTTTACAAACCACTCCAAACTAATATTTAATTACTTTAGTTATACAAACTTTGATAGCTCTAATAATTAATTCCTTGTAACCCTATTGTAATATCTCAACAAAAAGCTTAGGTGCTTTGTTTTTCACTTTTGAGGATTTGATCCCTAAATCAGTCATTTGAACTTAAAAAGTGATCCAAACATCCACCTTTCTAGTTTAACACTATATATAGGTCATACATGGTCTATAAACACATTATTACTTTAATATGAGTTTATAAACGTGATTCATCACTCCAAAATAACTCCCCAGCTCTCTATTAAGCCACATGTAGGTGGTCATTCCAAAATGTAGGCAGTGAGGATGAGTAAATTGGTAGAATGCAAGATTTACATGCTTATGATATAATTATGTCTTATAAAATTTTATAAATTAATTATTATCATTACAAAGTGTTTTAAATAGTTTTAAACACTTTATTTTCACACATGATGCCCTCTATGAAGGCACATGTAGGTGCAGTTAATGGCAGAAAGTTGTGTGAGTGACTGTGTTGACTGTCACAGTCCTTTTTCTAACAAGTGAAAATATATTAATTTATTTTTCCTAATATGGGGATTAATTTAAACTAGTAATACCATAATTATATCCCCATGGATGTGTTAAATACCTCAACCTAGCTCACTTAGTTGACTGTGCATGACAGTCATGGAGTAAACTGACTGCATGATGTTTATGACTGTAATTCCATGAAACATTGCTTGGATAATGGGATTTAAAGGTAAATGAGACCAAGAGGACATTTAAAACATGGTAATAATATTATTTTCACTCCTATAATCACTACAAAATAATGAGGATCTTGAAAATGGTGGAAACTTGCCTATTATCTTTAAATGAGACCAATCTACAAACATGAGATGATTTGCCCATCAAAACACCTTGAAACATGAAACCAAGAATGGGGAGAATCTAATGAGATATTAAAAATATTTTTAAATCAATCTCAGTATTTGGATTGTATGAACTTCTCCAAACCAAAGCAAAACCTATAGGGTACATATATTAGCAAACAAACTCGAAAGCCTAACTTGTTAGGAATGTTTCATAAGGCATTGACCATCATTATTCTAAAACCAAACATAAAATGTAAGATAAATAAGTTTATAAGACACAAGATCATTTTTCCTAAAACCTCTCTTGATGACCATACCAAGTATAAACCTGAAGGCCATTCTTGCTTACCAAGCCTAGTGAAATAAGATAGAATAGTTTTCTTCATTTATTGAAGATTATGATCAAAATAATCACTAAAATAAGTGTATGTAAGACAAAGGGACACTCATAAAATTTCCTCAACTATAGAAGTCTATAAAATTTTGTAGACCTTATTAAATTTTCATTTCCCCTAAGAAACCTACCATTTATTTTGAAGAACCTACCACTTTTTAGTTATAATAGTTACGTAATACTTCTTAGGACACATGGGATGTGACATCACCTTTTAAAACCTTCAGATTTATAAAGGATGTTGCACAAGTCATTTAATTCTCTATTTTGACCCCCAAAATGACTCAAAAAGATATAAAAATTAAAAATGACTAAGACCAAGGCTAATGTGACATGAAATGACCTATAGTATACCCTATGACAAAATATTAGACTCTTAAAACATCTAAAAATCAAGTTTTTACATATAAAGGTCCCAATTTGAATTGTAAGGTCAAATTTGGTCAAAAAATTAGTGGCTCATAGGGGTAGTATGTCTACTATACTAAAGAATAGTAGCCTTATTAGTCCATTGGTATTAATAATTCATCTAAAGTCTAAAAAAATTAGATAACTTTGAAAATTAATAACAATATTTGATCAAGACAAGACCAAAAGACTACCTCAACTACACAAATTAAAAGACACACACAAAACAAAGAGAATGAATTAATAACACATGCACATGTGCGTGTGCATGCATGTGCATGCGCGCGCACGCGCGCACACGCACACACACACACACACACACACACACACACACACACACACACACACACACACACACACACACACACACACACACACACACACACACACACATGTTCTCAAAACACAAGAAAAATAAGAACTAAAAACCTATGCACAACTAGAAACTAAATATACTTCCTTTCCAGGATCAAAAGGAAAGTTCCTTGTGTGGACATGTAAATTTGGCCACCAATGGCTTTACATTAGACTGTTAGACTAATTCTTGCCAATCATAAAACATTTAACCTAAGAATTTATATTATTCTTGGATTTAGCTTTATAACCTTGAAATACATCAATTTGTCTTATTAAATCAATTAATCAAGGAAAATATATACATTGAATTAATCAAAATCAAACAACTAACTAAATGCCTATAAAGAATTAATTAACTTGAACATCCTAATCAAAATCAATTAGCAAGTTAAATAAATTTAAAATCCTAATTAATTTCACCATGAGATAATAAATCAATTAAATAAATTATGAAAAAATGAATTCAAGAGCATCTTAAAACATTCTAGAATACACTCATTACCTTTGTGAGTTGTCACTTTTGGAAAATATCTAAAAGAATATTCTAGAAATATGCCAAACTCAACAAAAGTTAATAAACTAAACCATGGTCATATTTAACCCATTTAAATGGATTTTAAATCCTATAAAATCAATCCTATATCTCTTCATTTAGGGATCTCAATCAAAGTAGAGTTGTAATGCATGAATAGATTCATGAAGCTAAAAACCTAGTGTTATAATGTAAAAATTGAGCCAAGCCATATCAATTAAGCCAAGAATTGAATAATGGTGCATAGAGGAGATGATGTTATACATATTTCATTGATGAATACTTGTTATTAATAATTCAAACAAGCCAAACAAATAAATCATTTGGAGCTCTCAAGGAAGGTAAAGATTGTTTTTCTTTGCAATTTAGTTAGGTTTTCAATTGTTGTTTGTTTATTAAGCTCCTCCTAAGATCTAAAATTAGATATTTTAGTATGTTAGTGTGTTTATTTCATGGTTTTATTGACTAAAATTTGATGTAACATCCTCTCTTTGTCAATTTTCTTGATCACAAATGGCATGCCCTATAGGATACGATTGCGCACCCCACATTTTTGAAAAAAAATGGATATTAAAATAGCTCTTATATTTAATCTATTTACTATTTTTTATGATTTTTTTATAGTTAATTTTTATTTGTTTCATCATAGTTCTCTAAAAATTTCATTAAACTATTATGTATAGTTTATAATTTATGACTCTTAGTGATTGTCACTTTTTATTTTTTATTTTTTTGGTAAAAATAGTTAGTACATAGCTAATAACTTTTTTGTATTCACTATTTTGACTTGAATGTTTTCATATAGTTGAATCTTAGAACTATAGATAACCTCTAAAACTTTCATGACATATAGATCTATATTTTAAATGTTATGACTAATTATTGACTGTAGGTTTTTATGATTTATATGTTTGATTTTCTTTGTTTTAACCTTCTGACTTGTTTGCATGTTTCATAAGTTCATTTTATTTTTTTAGTTTTTATTGATATTTTTTCTAACCTTTGTCTAACCCAACATGTTTTATTTTTTGGGGTTTTTCCTTCAGTTCAACATATTTTACCCTTCAAAGTTACTTGTCTCATTTGATCAATAAGTTTCAAGGCTATACGAAGTTTTGACCTTTTCTTTACAGGACATATTTGAAGAAGACTATTTAAATCTAAGTTATTCTTTTCAAACTTCATTTGGATGTATAAAACAATCTAAGAATCCTTCATTTTTATATTTTAATAAACATTTTTAGGGTGTTTTATTGGTTAAGTTTTTGTAGTTTCTTCAAAGTTCACAACTTAAAAGTTAAGGTGCTAAAAGATCACCACCACACATTTCATTTAGTGCTATAAAATTGAATACACTTCAAAGTTTTTTAAATTTGTTTTATTTATTTGTTTAATCTAAACTTATTTGAGTAAATAGGGATCTGTGCGTGTATGCTCTCCCATCCATTGCCTTTAGGGAACTTTTGGGATCAAAAGCACCAATTTATTTTTGGGAGGTTTACAATTATTTTCATTTGTGCATTCTAAATCCAAGGGGATAGTAATGAATCTAATCAAACACTTTAAATTTAGTGCAATGAAATTAACCTCACTTTAATTATTTACAAACTTGATTGTTGAATGTGTGTTTTAGCAAAAAGAGATGTGCATGTATGCTCTTCCATCCATCCCCTTTAGGGAACTTTTGGGATAAAAAGCACCATCTCATGGCACTTTGAGCCTAGTCCAAGGAATAGAAAGAATGCCATTTAAATACCTCCCAAAAAACTTGTAATAATATTGCATGATCTTGAGTGACTATAAAGTCTTTCTATTATGTCATTTATTTCCTTGCATCTTGGCTTGTGAGGGGGACTTCATTATCTCCCACAATTTCTATAGGGAATCTTTGACCTAGGGTTTCATCTCCTAGCATTGACTTAATTAACCCCACTAGGATTAGAGATTTAAGAAATTAAACCACCTTTTAGTGTTGGGGTTAATCACTGAGATGTATCTACACATTGGAAATTACATTATACTAGTAAGTGATGGATGTAGTGGTTGCAAATAGGGCAAGAACTTTTTGCAACCAGCCAAGTGCCATAGAAACCTAATTAAAGTGCACTTATTTTGCATCATTTGGTTTGAAAGTCATTGTGTAATTGATTCATCTAGAACACTCACAAAATAATTAGTGTAATCAACCCCACATTACCATATCCTTGCTAGGATTTAGATGATTATACTTAGTGTGTTTTTATAATTTTGGCTTGGTGTGTTAGACTAAAATTTTATTGTTCAAACCATTTCATTTGACGAGTCATGAGTCCACATCATGCCATTTTTAAAGGAAGTGTTATGTCATCTATATGACACTTTGATTTAACTTATAAAACATTTCCTTTTTGTGTCAAAACATTGGGAGTAACACTTGATTGAGGAGGGCACTATTATGCTACCCAAATATTTTCAAAATATTATGTCTTTGAAGTCTTGAAACATAAACCATTTATCACATCATCTTTTGGGAGTGCTAACATTGTTAGGCTACCCATTTTATTTCAAAAGACTTGGCGTGTTTCATCTTACATCTCCATTATCATTTGTTTAAAACCAATTGCTTGAGCCTTGTTGAATCTTGGATTAGCATGGTCACGTTGCTCAAATATTTCTAGCTCTTTATCATCAAATTCATAGTTTATCCTTAGTTGAGTCCTTGATTAAATATTACAAGTTCAAATTCAAATATTGGTTGATTTCAGTTTAGACCTTAATTCATGGGGTTGGTACCCAGATTTTCCTCTTTTGGATTATGTAACTTAGATTAATTCATCACTCAAATTTAGAAAATTATATTATTTTATGCTTTTATTTTGATCAAATTAGTTTATCTTCAAACATCTCTTGTTTAACATCTTATAAAAATTAGATCATGTTTTATGCCTAGAGTCATGTACCTTGTCTATGTTAAACTATTACAAGTTTGTTAGATTAATCAATCATCCTTTTTAAGTCAATATTTTGCCATTATTTGGCCACTAGTATTTACATATCTTATTTAATCCTAGCTTTTGACTCTGTGTTCAGATAAAAGACCTAGCAAATTTTCCCTTTAGTAGATTAGACCTACTTGGAACATGTTTAAACATTAGAGATTGGTAGTTTGATTCTTAAATCATTTTGTGTGAAATTTACGTGTACTACACACTTATAATTTGTCATTTGATGTTACACTATTTTTATCAAGTATTCACACAGACTTTTTAGAGATTCAATTCCACCTTTGACCAAGCTAAATCATGTTTGAACCCCTTGTATTTCCAAAAGGCATATCTTTTCTAGAGTTTATATAACCCTAATCCCTTCCCTTGTTGTGAAATATTTGTCATTTAATTTGAACATGGATCACTATACATGTGGTGTAACTATGTATCGTTTAGGATATGAAAATCCTTTCATATAAGGGAAATTTATGGAAAACCCTACTGAAGATAATGTCATTTGGGAAATAGATTCTTATCCACCCGAAAACATTCAACTAGGAGGAAAAATTCAAGATCCTTTGGCCAACTATTTGGTTATTACACCTCCATATATGGATATAATATATCAAGAGATAATGGTCCAATACTTATCTAGCATACCATTGGTTATAAAAAGTACTCAACAACAACCTTATCACATAGTAACACCATTAACATATTATCCCAATAGAACCATATAGGTAGGTTATGGAAGATTACAAAATCTAGAAAGAGAGCCTTCCAACATGTTTTACAATTAGACTCATGAATAATTATCTTCTATCAATCCTAATGCCATTATACCAATACCTTATAAAAAACCCCATGTGTTTATCCCACAAAGAGGTCCCATGAATGACCACTTAGATCAAATGCATCAAGCATAATATACATATCTCAATTTAGTGCATAACTTCACTAATATGCCCTTGTCAAATTCACCTCTTATTAATTTAGCTCCTTAAATAGGAGTTTTAACGAAGTTGATAGATCAAGATAATAAGGGTTTAGACTCATTTACACAAAACACATCAGTAAAAACCATGTCCAATACATTGATTATAGAGGAAATATCTTTGGTTTCTACACATGATACTGAGCAAAACATATAGGATAATGCACAAGTAATGTCTAATTTAAACCAAAATGATGTTGGCACACAAATAATCAATCAACAAAATATGCCTTCATCTAGCATCATTAGTGGTTTTCAAAATCAAGGAGTTGGAGTTTCTATGCCCCAACCTCAAACAACTACCGCTAATCCTCAACCAACTATTCCTTTAAACACTCAACCAATAGGATTAAGTAGTGAGCCAACAATCAGTGCCACACCACAATAAAATGTGTTGAATCCTAATCCTCCCCAAAATGTGACAAGTAATATTATGTAATAGCAAGCACAATCAAGTATCTCAATGCAATAGAGAATGAACGTATTTCCACCTCAATAGGGGGCAACCAATGTCCCACCTTGCCAAGTAGCAGTGAACATACCTCTTCCTTTATAGACCAATATACTAATCCAAAATCAAATTATGTCTAATAAATAACATGTTCATATTGGTCAGTGATAGGTACCAAATATCCAACATGCATCTAATTCTCAATAGGTATTCACAAAATGAAGAGGTTTTAATGTTCCACAAGTACCTTTAAGGCAATAATTGCCTTTTATGTAGAATATACCATAGGTTCAGAGATAGGGTCTTGACTCATAAGTTCCTACTCAAAATCAAGGTTCAAATAGTTGACATCAAGTCCCTATTCAACCATAATAGGCTTAGTACAATTATATTCCACCATCCCATCCTCAATATCAACAAAATCAATCATACATATCCAACCCCAATCAAAATGTTACACTACCATAGGTACAATTTCAACAATTGTAACCTAATCTATGCATGTGCTTTCCTAAACCATTCCCCAACCAAACTAACCTACCCTAGGAAATCCATCCATCATATCCTAGTCTAAGTAATCCACTTGTGAATACCCAACCATCAACCTAGGCCAATATTCTAACAAGTTTCCTTGAGAAAGAATTACAACAAATGAAGGATGCAATCATTGTCATCCAAGCTAGGAAACATGTTAAAAATTTCAAACTATATGATATGTGTTCATATCCTTCTAACATGAAGTACTTATATATTCCATCTTGAAATGCCCAACCTCAAATAGAAGATTTGAATTAAATTATTAAAAATAAAATTAGTAAAAGAAATTTTGTTTCTTATTTAATGCAAGATCAAATGTTGGGTGCAACTTTATTTTTGCCTCAGAATTTTTGTATAGTGGTTTATGGGCCAAGTTACACACCCAACCAAGTTGCATTGTTAGATCGAGTTGCATTTTAATTAATGAGCATGATTATCTTGACCATATCCATATTAACATAATTATATTTTATTTTATTAAGTACTTATAACAATTAAAGTGTATAAGGGTGTTCATATGGAAATATATGTATATGGAAATTTAGGTATTCTATAAGTATATAATTTGTATAGGTCATTAAATGTGATGCCTAAATCTAAAATAATAGTTTGGTAGTGAGATATAATGAAGCAATAAACTTCAACTAAAAAAATACTATCCCTTAAGTTATGTTCATACAAGGTATAACTTGATTTATTGTTACCCGAGGTTATGATAATTGTTAGTGATGTGATATGATTACTAAATAGAGACAAATAGTTTATTTGTAGTGTAGTAGTGTTATGAAAACATGTCTGTAGGGTCAAATTTTGTAATGTCATGTAATGATGAAAACTTGTGTGTATCATATTTTGTGAGATTATTTTATATGCAATGATTTGACATTTATATAATAAGATAGTGCATCATGATGTGTACCTAGAGCATATGTTGTCATCTGATTATTATTATGCAGTGTGAACTAAGGTATAACTAAGTGGTATAAACTTATACTTACTTGTTTAATAATTATAGTATAAGTTTTGTTTTTCATGTTTGAGTAGGGTACTCAAGCACAATGAGATATGATATTATGAGATATCATATAATACTTCAGCTTAAATGTATATGTATGGATGGTACATATTGTAGTTGAATGTTTAGACTCTTACCTATGTTGACAGATTAAATATGTATTGGTTATTACTATATCATACATGATTCATCAAGGTACATGAGTGGTTGAAAATTACACAGAATATTAGTCTTAGACTCAATTTTATTCATTTTAATTGTTGCACACTCATAAATTGTATTTATATATGAACATTATGGAGGATAAGAGTTCACTGATCTAGTGTCCCTCACACTATTATTATCCCAATGATATTAGACTATCAATACTAATTTTTAGACTATACACAAGATTTATACAACATGTACATTTATCAATTAGCTCATTGGGGGTATGGTACACACATGTTTTATCCTTCTTTTCCCACATCATCTTACTCACATCTTAGATCTTTACATAACATTACATCTTTTGATATTTATCACTCACTAAGATTATGATATACCACTATTTATCTTAGTTATTAAATATACTCAACTTACAACTTAATTTTTTTTATCAAATTACATATTCATGCATGCTCTATATATTGTTTTTCTTAGATTTGTCTACAATGTACATTATTTATTCATTTTAAGGACATTTTTCCAAGTGGGTCTAAGATTTTATATCTCTAATTATATGTGTGTAAGGACATTATAACATGTCTTTGTGGCTTTATTTTATTCATATGTGGACATTTTCACATGTTCTTATATGTGGCTCTAAGCCTCCTTTATTTTTTGTTATGTGTGTAAGGGAATTTGAATATGTCTTTGTATATGTTTTCTATTTGAGTGAGTGATATTTAAACATGTCACTTATATTGTCGCCTTGGCTTTATATTATGTGCATTGCGTGTTGTCATATACTCTTTGATTATGTGCATCATGGTCATGACATTTTGCTTACTTCTTTGATCAAATTTTTGATGATGGACATCATGCATCCACCCAACCCTTATAATGTCATGATGGATATCATGCATCCCTCCCTAAGTAGTTATATTCAATGTTACATACTCAGTTGATAAAATATGCATGCATAATTTTTACATTTATCTAGACACATTTATTATGAATGCTTGTTTCCACATGCATCTTACATTATTATTATGCTCAATTTGCATACATAATGATGCCATATTTTTTCATATTGTCACTATTACTTAGATTTACATTTTTACACCACAAAAACCTATGGCATAACATTTTATTTTGAGTTAAGTTATTGTGTAGGATCAAAAACTCACCTCAAAAGAGGGGGCATTCACATATATTTGCCTTAGATACTAGACCTCCTAGATCAACACATAACTAGGATTTAATAATAATTTCATAATCAACACAAATTTAGGCACAAAAAATACATAAAAAGTCATGTTGGACAAGAGCACCACATTAGAAATGAGAGTACTAATCTAGTGTCATTCCCATCACTATTTTCCAATTACCTAAAAAAATTATTCCAAAATTTCTCAAAACCTCAATTTACTCAAAAAAGTACTCATTAGTTTTACATTCTCAGTTTCCATAATTACTCAAAATTACATAGTTTTATCTCAGATTTGTTTAGTTTGGGAAAAATCATGCATGACATGTTGTTTCAATATGGCACATAGGTTTTTTCTCAAAATCATAATTGTTTTAATCAGTCTCAAAATCTTATGCACCAAATATCAGTTGGGGCATGTGTGTGGCACATTGTTTCTTCATTACTTTATAATCAATATTTTCACCAAATTTGTGCTAAATTTGCACTAGACTTTAACCTTATTCCATTTTTAGTGGTTGGGTCCTTATTGGAACTAGTATGTACACCAATTTTTGCACTAGTTTTTGCACCAAAAATATCTAATGGGATTCATAAAGGATTCAAAATTACTTCACTAATTTGTGTAGGTGATGATGGATTCAATCACATTTTTATTTCTTAATCACATCCACTTATAAATGAGGATTGAGGTATGCATATTCCAATCTAATCTATTCAATGTTAATGAAACTATAAGTATACAACCCACCACAATCACTAGGTTTTCACTAGAAAAACACGACAGTTCATTTACTCTCTAGTTAATTATCTTTCACTTTTTGATATTCATCTTAAGTAAATACTAAAATTACATATGTTTCATTCTAGTTTTTGCATAGAGAATAATTCAACATTGTGGCCTACATACATGACTCCTCTCCATAAATAAGTTTCAGTACACACTCTTTTTCCTTTTACTCTAGTACTTTCACTTTTGATACATTACTAGAATAAAATAGGGTAAATGTAGACACATAAAATTAATATTTTAGCTAAAATTATGCACTTGTAACCACTCTTTTACACACTTAGCTCTATACCTATCTTATGGCCCCTTTTGATCACTTTTGACCACCTTGCACACTCTTTTAAGTTGATAGATGATCCCTGAATGTACTCATGCCTATTCTTATGAAACTTAGATATATTTAAATCCATACCTAATAATCAACATTATGAAATCACCCATTGGATAGGATAACCCTAGGGGACTACAATGCACCTCTCTAGTGTATTTTCCCCCTTTCTTGTCTTCTTATTAAAGGAATCAATTCATCAAATGATCAAAACTATAATCATTTAATGACGTAAATTAACATTAATTAATTATAAAATAATTAATAACGTAATCAAGTTGATTAATTTCCTATCAAGCCCACCATATCAAATTTATAACTTACTCCATGTGGGCTAGTTAAAAAGTTTGCTTTGTTTATTGGGCTATGGGGTCCCGTAAAATACTAGGAAAAATATGACAAAATGGAAAATGGTGAGCAAATGTAAAACTAGAGTGCTGAAATTTGGATGACTAAATTTCATTAAAACAAGACTCTATGAAATTCACTCTTAGGTGGTCCTCTTCCCTCCCTTCTTGTTCATGATAGTGTGGACACTCAAATTCACTATGTCATTCTTTTCCACATCTGTAACAAACATAAGACCTACATTTATTTAGAAACCACCCTCTAACACCACCATAGTATCATCCTCTTTGAAATATTCTTCATTTATATTGATATTTAAACCATTATCTATTATCTTCTTGATTTTTTGCACCATGGGAAGATCCTCTTCTTGTGGAATTAAACCCATTGTCTCCTTATTAGAGGTGATTGTCCTCTTCTTGGCCCAATTGATCTTCTAAAAGTCTACCTATTTTATTTTTCTTAGTCCATCAAGTTTAAGTGATAAACCTACTCCATACAAAGTATTTTATGCATGCTCAACTCATCTTGAATAGAAAACTTTGAACAAGTTACATACCTTGTAGAAACTTGTTCTTTTATTTTGTCATGTTCCACTCATATGAAAATATTATAAAACTCATATGTATAATCTTGTATATTGTGATACTTTTGTCTTAAATTTTGGAATATTCTATATAGGGTTTGTGAATAATCCACAAGAAGAAAATTATCCCTTATTTTCTTCTCCATCTTGATCCATGTGTTGATCTTGTCTTTACCCTTTCTCTATCTCTCTTTTTGTAGGTGATCCCACCAAATCATTGCACGACCCTTCAATTTCATGCATGAAAAATTTAATTTCTTATCTTTTCTTAGATTTTTCACTCAACAAAAAGATTATGGACTTTTGTTACCTTGAATTTGATGTCCACAGGGATGTCACTGGTTACTGGTCACTTGAACCATATTTAACCTTGAACCTTTGAAACTTGAGAGTTCATTGGTTCCATGGTTCAACTATTCGGGTGGTCCAATCAGCTCTTTGGTTCAATCGCTTCTTTAGTTCAATCACTTTTTTTTCTCTTCAGTTGAACCATCTCTTCGAACTTGTCTCTGAAATCTTTTGCTTCCTTCCTTCGCTTGAAGATTCCTTGAACTTTTGAACCAATAAACTTTGAACCAATTTGGTTCAAGGTTCAATGGTTCATTCTCTTTCTCAGAATCTTTTATTCTTCTAAATATCTCAAACTTTTGAAATTCCTTCAATTTTCTGTCTTTGGAACCCCTTGAAGGGAATGTATCCCTTCGAGTCTTGAGAATGGTCCATTTCATGGTCACTGAGAGTCCCCCACAAGGGTACTTGCCCTTCGAGGTCCTTCGAGTGGCCTTGTTCTTCAAATCCTTCAGAGATTTTGTTTGAAGGAAATCTTTCCTCTACCTTTACTGCTTTCTATTGGGCCTTTCAACATTCCTTCGAATAAAATGTCTGAAGGAATTCCTTCAGACAAAATATCTGAAGGATTTCTCTTGTGGAATTTTGCCAATAGAAAATATTTTTGAAAGATATCCTTTTATTCCCTGCCCTCCATAAGGGCACTTGTCCTTTAGGCTTTGAGAAACTCCTTTGAACCTTTCGATTGAACCAACAATGGTTCAATTGTTCAATGGTTCAATACTGTGTTCTATTGATCTAATTGATCACTTGAACCAATGGCTTTGAACCAATCTTGTTGAACCAACTCTTCAAATTTTATTGAACTCATTGAACCTTTGACCTTGAACTCTTTTGGTTCAAGGTTTAACAGTTTAATGGTTCAATCTCATTTTCTTCTAGTTCTACATTATCAACAAGAATATAAGGAGGTGGTTTAGTAATATCAACCCAAAGGTCTTTTATTACTTGATTTTTTTACTTAGAAAGTGTGCATTACTTTCCAAAAGAAGAAGAAATTCTCATCCTCCTTATCATACACTTATTTTCTAATATCTTCCAACATCAATCAGAGCAATTCACACTCAGTATCTATCTCTTAAAACATGGGATTCTCTATCCAAGACTTTATTTGATATGTTATTTTATTTGGTGGTAGTGGTGTGGTTCTATGCATAGGTTCTTTCCTCTTATCTTTATCTTTTTTTGGTGGATATGTTTGGTTGTGCTATTTGTGATTCTTTATGTAATGATGAAGATGATGAATTAGATCACCTAGATATCCACCCTCTTTAAGAATCAACCATACATAGACACATCTATAAGATCTACTATGAGATGAAGCCAAGAAGAATGGCCTAAGCATCAAGTAGAGTAAATACCACCTAATCTAAATCAACCATGAAGGAAATATGATGCTAATAGAGAAGAAAAATTCTCCTAAGAATAAGAGGGGTGAGACTTTGGAAGATATAGAGGAGAAAATAAGTCTCAATACCACCTCAAAATAATGGGCCTCTCCTTTGGCCTCCATAAATAAGTGAGTATGATTCATAACAAAGGCTTCCCCTAACACAAGAGAAAATAAGGGGAAGGTTCCTCTTGTGGCACCCATGATAATCTTCTCTAACATAGAGGAGGATTAGAATATGAAGGAAGAAGTAATTGGGATGGGTGCACACATCATGCTTGAGGAAGATGACTCCTTATCAAGTGAATGAACACCCTCTTCATCCCATCAACCTAAATTGGAGAATAATATGTGAAGATGGAGGAAAATAAACCTTATTGATGTTGATATGAAGAAGGTGCTAGAGCTAGAGGAATGAAAAGAGGAAATGATAAAGGCTGGGATGTTAAAAGAATATATCAAGATGGTTAAGGCTAAAAAACACATGAAATAAGTGGAGAAGCACAAGGAATGAGAGATGAAAGGAGAAACAAGTGAAAATCCCAATGAGGTGAAAGCACATGAAAAAGAAATACCCTAAAGCACACTAACTAAAGAAGATTTGAAACATAAATGGGAGGACATGGGCCTATACCAAGATCACATTAACATGGTGCTAGAATTTCACTACAAAAAAGAGGTCATAAGGGCTAAGGGCATGAGCCAAGCCAACATTGATCAAATGGAGGCTGAGGAGATAAAGGCCAAAAAGAGGAAATGCAAAGCACAAGCCAAAAGAAGGAAGGCTAAGAAGAAAAAGGCTAAAGAAGAAAAGGTCAAGAGGAAAGAAATAAAAGAAAAGGTGGCCCAAGAAAAAAGGGATATAATGAAGAAAGGGAGAGAGGAAAAGGTTATCACTAGTGAGAAACCTAAAAAGGAGAAGGCATCCAAAGAAGCACCTAGCACCCACTCTAGCTTGGTAGAGGAAGCTGCACAATAGGTGTGCCCTTATTCTAAAGGGGTGCCTAAAGACAAAGTAGGTGATGTAGGGGCCTCAAAAGAATAAAAAGAGGAGGTTGTCAAGACCTTGTTGCAAAAAGAAGAGAGTAAGGTTGGCATCAAAGAGGTTCATGCTAAAGAAACACAATGAGAAGATAAAGAGGAAAAGGAGTAAAATTTCAAGGAAGAACCCTTCCAAAAACAACATGGTGAAACTATCACCAAGGAAAGAGAGGAGATAAACCAAGGGGAGAAGTCTGAGGAAGAACCCCTGGTAGAAAAAGAAGAAAAAGGAGAAGAAGAAAGCACCAGTGTCAGTAGTGAAAAGAAGGATTTGGCCAAGGAAGAGGATTATGAACTAAGTTATAGGGAGAAATTGTAGAGGGAGTTCATTAAATATGATGACTTTTGCATGTTGGAGTACATCCACCCTAAAACTATCATAACCCTAATGCACCATCAATTCTCAATTACTACATGGATGAACCTTAGTTTGAGGTAACAAAAAAGGCAATCTAAAGCACTAAGAAACCAGAAGAGGGGCATGACTACCAGCTTATAAATTTTAGGGATATGAACCTTGTAATGTTAGTGAGAAAAATTCTCAAGATGGCTTCATCAGTAGCATGCAATAACACCATCAATAATGTTTTCTCCAATAAGTGGAATAGATTATGCAAGAGGTAAAATAAGAATTTAAGTCTATGAAGCTCAAACTCTAGCAACTAGTTGAACAGATCAAAGAGGTCAAACCATACCTTTTGAATGGTTTGGATACCTTAGAAATGAAATAAGTTGATAAATTTTACACACTAGTATAAAAAATTATCCCCTCGATGAAGCCAGTGATATAAAAAAATAAGACCCCTATGAAGCCATCAAAAAAGAGCTAAACAAAAAGCTTGATACGATGGAGGACCTCTTCACCAAACTAGAAGAGGGAATAAAAGAAGAAAACACCATTTTTTGAAAAATACCACTCAAATTTCAATCATTAATACATGCATTCAAAATTTTTAAGAGGATAAATAAACTTTGATGAAGTGTGATTTCACTATGGGCAAAATTGAACACGTTCAAGTTTTGGTACAAGTCAATACCTTAAGCACCAAGTTGAAAACCTAATAGCAAAACTTGGAAGCACTCTTTTGTGCCTTTTAAACAAATGTAAGTGAGCAAGGATAAATTTTATATGGTGGTGTGAGGAGAGCTAAGGAAGGACTGGAAGCCTTAAGAAAAAAAATAGAGAGCACAAATGTACCCACACTTGAGGCCACATTAACAAAAGTAAACCATACCACCAAAGAGAATAAGCTTGCCATTCAGGGCTTTAAGAACTTCAAGGTGGAACTATAATAGAGTGTGCTTTAATTTTTCATAACAAAGGTGTTAAAAGACTTGTCTAAGGGCATACTAGTAATTTTTTATGGGGTAATGTTGGGCCCCTTTTTGTGATATTTAGTGGACTATGATAAATCAACACATATCAGTGCATGATATTCATTACAAATGATTACTCTTTTGAAACCATTATTTCCAACTGAAAGAATCTTCTAAGATCTTATGCTAGCTAGTAGGTAGTTGTTTAGCACCTAGGTTTTTAGGGACATCCCTTTGAGTGCTTACATGTGGAGGTCAGAGAGTGTGGGTGTTAGACTATTAGAGTCAGTTTTATAATAACCCCCAGTGATAGCTCAACATGTAGCATGCAGCCATATAACTAATAAAGAATATGTCCCTTCACCTATTAAAATGAGATTAAACCTAAAGAAAAGGAAGAGACATTAATGTAGTGAAGCTTTACAAGATTAGTTCTAGGATTATACATGTATTTTAGCTTAAAAACTAGCATGAATACTTTGAAGAATCACCATGTATCACCCACGCTCACCCATGAGACATTGGGAATGTAGTAAAATGTAGATGAGCATGTGCTCTATTTTATACAAACTATACTTTGTGTTGACAAACTCTGAGTTAATATAAATGGTATCGTATATCCTCTTAATTGTTGATTATGATCATGTAGTTTAGCACTATTATATGTTCGTGACCTAAGTTTTATGTGAATATTGATATATTTTTTATTTTTTTAATGTATTATAATGTAAATGTATATTCCAAGTTGTTAATGGCATCACTATGCCATATAGTGGCTTTGATATACTTTTAAAACCAAATAAGTGTTGGAATTGGCATGTATTGAGGCCCTAGTAACCATTCTTAGAGTAATAACTTGAAGAGTGAGTACCTTAGCATGAGCCATTTCCTTGACTTAACTAATAACCTAAATGACTCTTAAATTTATATCCCCATGGCTTGTGCCATTAAGAGTTATACCTATCTAGACATGAACTCATGCCAAAGACATGTGCCCTTGAATAAGCTTGAGCCTCCTATTCTTATCTAAGATAAAATGCATTGATAGGCTACCTAAGCCTAATTTAAAAATGATTAAGTTACATTGAGACTAAGGTTTCACCATGTTTCAACTAGCCCAATGTGGACCCCAGTCCCTTCACTACTGCACTTTGGGTGAGTGCACAAGGCTTGAACCTTGTGTGAAATTTATGCCAGTGTAGTAGTGCATTTAAACTTTGTGTTCCATATAATTTTACTATGGTTGTGCCTATTTGTATCAAGTACATAAATGACTTGGATTTATTTCTAAGTGCATGACTAAGCACATGAGCTAATCAAGGAGACTTGTCTACAACATTCATTGTGATGTTTGTGATATGAAGAATTCATCTATTGGTGGGTGTAGGTATTTTATGTTGTTTATCAATGATTTTTATATGATGACTTGGGTGTTTTTAATGAAAAACAAATTTAAAGTTTTCACTAAGTTTGTTTATTGGTTACACTTCACTAAAAAATAAATAGGTTCACACTTGGCCACTCTTTGTTTAGACAATGGTGGTGAGTATACTTCAAATGAGTTTTTAGATTGTTATTATGAACATGACATTCATAGATAATATAGTAATGCTTACATTCAATAATATAATGGAGTATCCAAATGGATGAATAGGAATTTAAAGGGCACATCATGAACTATGTTGCATTATAAATAGCTTGATGATAAGTTTTGGGTTGAAGCTATTAGTACCGTAGTGTATTTGATAAATAGGTCCCCTATAGCTACACTTTTATGAAAAAATCCATATGAGTCATGGTATGGGTTTACAAAAAAATTTAAACATTTGAAAGTTTTTGAATGTCTTTATTTTTCTATAGTTCCCACTAAACATAAAACTAAGTTGGTACCACACAATAAAAAATACATCTTTCTTGGCTATTCTAAAAATAAAAGGGGGCATTATTTTCTTATAAAATATATAGGAAAATTCATAGTGATCATGGATTTGGTATTTGATGAATTTAGTATAATGAACACTATAGAGATTGACTCACAAATTGACAGGTTAGAGAGGAAGATTCAAAAACATGTTAAGGGATTGAATAATGAGGCTCACTCTCATAGGTTTTGGTATGATACGAATATCCCTTCTATTTAATCTATTTTCTCTTCTATTTCATAGGTTTATGACTTATAAAATGTTTAAAATTCTCAAAGTCTTCCTTCAAATGGTGTACATGAGGAGAATTATATTTGTTCCTAATCATAACAATTTAGATAAGTATCCAAAATGGAATCAAATTACTTTTTTTGACTTGAAATCATATGAAGTTGGTCTAATAGAATATAGGATTTCTCATAAATAGGTTAATTTTGCAATGGTTGTTACTACTTATTCCACTGATCCATCTACTTTTGAGGAGGCTTCTACTAAACAGGTTTGGCAACAGGCAATACAAAGTGAATACGATGCAAGAATTAATAATAATACTTTGGTTTTGGTTGATACTCATTCACATGTTTAACCCACATGATGTAAATGGGTTTATAAGACTAAGTATAAATCATATGGATCCATTGATAAACATAAGGCAAGACTTGTTATGAAAGGTTATGTGCAATAATAAGGTGTTGACTATGAGGAAATGTTTGCATGGCACATTATTTGTATGGTACTTGCATTAGTAGAAAAAATGGTTGAAAATTACATCAGATGGATGTTAAAAGTGCCTTTTTGAATGGGGATTTATAGGAAGAAGTATATATGAAACAACCCCAAGGTTTTGAGAAAGTGGGAGTAGATCAAAAAGTGTGTAAATTGATCAAAGCTCTCTATGGGATCAAATAGGCACATAGGAATTGGTATGAAAAAATGGGTTCCTACATGAGGAAAATTGGCTTTCAACATAGTGAATTTGATGATACACTCTATTTTTTATTTCAGGGTAAGAAATTGGTGATTCTTGTTCTATATGTTGATGACTTGTTTACCACAGGAAATGATGAAACCCATGATAAGTTTATGAATAAGGAATTAAAATATATGTTTGAGATGAAATATCTTGGACTTCTTCACTAATACCTTAGCATAAAAGTAACTTAGAAAGAGCAAAGTATTTTCATTTCACAAACTAAGTATATTTCTGAATTATTAAATGTTTGGCATGAATGATTGCAAACTTGCCCTCACTCCCATGGAAATTAATTTGAAATTATATAAGGATGATGATAGTTACCTTTTTCATGGCACCAAATATAGATAGTTAGTGGGAGGTTTTTTATAGTTGATGAATACCAAGCTTGATATATCATTTTTAGTTGGAATTTTTTCTAGGTTTATGTATGAGCCCAGAGAAATTCATTGGCATGCAAAAAAAGAGTACTTCATTACATTTAGAGAATGAAAACATATGGCCTTGAGTACCACCACAACAATAACTTCAAACTTTTTGGGTATTATGATGTATATTTTGGTAGATGTGTGGATACTCCTCCATAATAGGATACACTATGCACATGGGTTCAACTACCATTGTTTGGTGTTGTAAGAAGCAATATACAATGTCAAATTCATTAGTAGAATTAGAATACATCATATCATGGGATGCTTCCTTAGAAATTATTGACTTATGGTGCATTCTTGAATATCTTTAGATTCATCAGATTGCTCCTACATAGTTATATAGTAATAATCAAAGTGTAATCAAGATGTTCAAGAATCCAATATTTCATGCCAAAAAAGAACATATGGATGTCAAATATAATTATCTATGAATGCTGGTGGTGAAGAAATCACTTGATCTAATATATTTCCCAATGATTTATTAGACAATTGACATTTTCTCAAAACACCTTGATAGAATCAAATTTGAAAAATTTATAAAAATGCTTGGCATGTGTCCAAAGAACTAACTTTGGATCATGGGGGGTTCGTTAGGACTCATTCCAAAGTCTTAAGTTAGTTTAGTATTTTGGTAAGTTAAATTAAATAAATGTAAACAGGGCATGCTTCTTTTTACAAAGACACCCCCATAAATAAATTAAGTTAGATTTATGTTTGAGCTAATAATAAAACTAACTTATGGGTTGCATTCACATATTTAGTTGGTTTTAGAAGTTAGTTGGTTTTTACTGATCATGAGATAAAAACTATATATCCATATCTAGCTTTGTAAAAAGGGTTAAAGACATATCAACACCCTTTTTATGCACTTATTTTTTTGAAATTAATAAAATACTTATGGATCCATACTCAGTGGGCACAAGATTCAGCCTAAGTGGTTTATGTTCCATCAATGTGATATACATACATGGTTAAAAAAAAGGAAAATAATTTGAAAAGGATAAATAATCATAAAATGAAGTACACATTATATCATGATGGGAAATGTGTAAAAATAAAAGATGAATAAATATAATAAACCAAACTAGTAAAGTAATATGTAAAAAATGTTTTTAACCCATGTAAAATAAACAATTACACCAAATTAGAACAAAGTAGAAGTCATACCATATCAATTTGGGAAGTATGATAATTTGTAATAAAGTGGAAAACATGTGAAGACCAATGGTATAAAAACAAATGAACAATAAATTTAATCAATCATACTAGATCAAGATGGGGAGGTTAACCAAATTTTGGCTAACATAAGATGGGGTCATATATTATTCATTTTTCAATGCATATTAACATAGTTTAAGGTAAATTTGACAAAATTAAGGTAACAACCTATTCTAGTCTTGAGCTTATCTAGTCACTTCATGTCATGTTTCAATAGGTTTAAGTGTTGATAGGGGTTAAGGTGCCTTGTTGAGTCATAATTCATGTGTTAAGGTCATTTCACACGCCCTCTAGTATGTTCAAGTGTCTAAATAGGTTTCAAGTCATGTTTAAGGTCAACGGGTCACTTTCAACCTCTTCTATAAGTCATTAGCTAGTGTAAAGTTAAAAACACTTTAATACCCCAAAATGATGAAAAAACATATAAAGGTATTTTAAAATGACTTATGAAGAATTATATAACGTGAATCTTTGTAAGAAATGATGATAAGTCAGTTTTAAGTGATGATAAGTAGTTATAAGTGATTTTTAATGCTTATAAGAAGCTTTCCATCCATTTGTAGGGATAAAAAGGGTTTGTTTGCAATTGAAATATGTTTAGGAGTGTCTCTTAATCATATATAGTTCAACTAAATTATTTTAATTTTGTTCTAGGTCTCATAAATGAAAACAACACATTCTCTCTCCCATTGCTTCCTTAGCAAGCTCACAAAGGCCAACTTTAGATGCTTGGTCCTACAATAAATTTGGATTTAGGACCTGATATTTTTAATAGATGAGGGTTTCCTAATGAAATAAAAATTCATGTACATATTCATAATCTTTGTGACCCCTCATTTATGAATAGTCCTTAAGAAGGTATGGTGGTCTTAAACCCTACCTAAACCCTGTAGGCTCAGTTTTGGGCACTTTCAGTGAAAATGTGAAATTTTTGATGATGAATAAAGGTTATTAAAGAATTTATAAAACTTATCCAACCCATTAATATCATCTTAAACCTTTTTATTTTCATGTGTGTCAATAGAGAGTGAGAAAAACCTCATTTTGCTAAAATACAAGCCTAAATGAAGTTGTAGGCAATTTTATTGAAGTTTTGTGAGGTTTTCATATGTGAATGGTTATAAATAATAAATTTTAATTATATTAAATTACTAAAAATCATACATTCTCCCTCAATAAACCTTTACATTGATATTTTGCACCTAAGAGAGCCTAGTATGCATACATAAGGTTGTTACATTCTCAAGGAGGAAAGAGACTAGTTTGCAGTGATATGTGGAAAATTGAGAATTTATATTGACCCAATGAAAAAATAAGTGGAAATATCAGACTAATGGTCACTATCAAAATACTTAAATACTCTTATAAGAGCTCATATAATGGAAACTAACAATATAACGTCCAAATGTGGACCTATAGGCCCATAATAGTCATATGATAAGAGTTAGTGTCTAATGAAAAGGTGAAAGGGTGGGTAGTGGTTTCATGTGAAATTAAAGGTTATAAAATACCTCTAAAATATATCCAAAAATCTATAAATCTCATCACCAACCTACTAAGATAAACCTAGTATCATAAAATGGTTGAGACTGTGTATAAACTAACCTACATAGAAAAGGTAACAAATGTTGCATTGGTAGTGTGGTTTTGGGGTCATAACCTCATGAAAAATTTTATGAAACATTGAAGGGTTTTTATAATTTATAACATGGCTTAATTATAGGTTAAAGGAACCTAAAATTATAAAAAAAAAGACCTTTAGGTATCCTTTTTACATAAAATGCAATACCTCTTGCTTGAAAGATGAGGTGCAAGGGCTAAGATATATGTGGTAACTCTATGTGGACACTTTTAATATGTTTTAAAGTCATCCTATATGATAAAATATATAATTAAGGACCTATTCTAATCCCTAAAAACTAATAAGCCTAGGTAGACCTAAAACAAATATCCATAGGCCTACTTAGCCAAAATGCAAGAGATGCTTACTTTTGATTGAGGGTTAGAGGGTCAAGATATTAGTATAGGTCATAGAGATAACATAAAAGGTTTATATACTTATTAAAATATTTAAAAGGTCAAAGCCAATAATGAAATCTCAAATTCTAATGTTTAACAGTTGAGGATAGACACATAGGCCTGTGTGTAAAATTGTGAATAAGTTTGGTTGGCTGAGGGTGTGTGAAACATAAGGTTATAAAAGGTGATGAGTGATTAAATAATACTTTTAATGAGGTTTTAGACTCTTATAATGGTGAGATAAATGAATCTTTTGGTCTATAAATACCAATAGGCATGAGAGAGATTGTCTAGGCTTGCTCATGAAAATTGGATGATTTGTGCATATGTTGAGTTGGATATGAGTATTTTTGGATATGAATATTAATAATAAGTTTTATATCCTAGATATGGGTTAAAATAGGATTCAAACTCAAAAATTTAGAAAAAGGGCTAACACAAGCTTCTAGGGTTAGATTCACCAATTCACTATAAACCATCATGAAGAAATAGACCTTATTCTAGACCATTTGAGGGTTCAATATATTTGAAATAATAGTGTAAAACTTCATATATGGTATTTCAATATATTTTTAGTAATTATTGAGTAGTAAACAACATTTAGAAGGCTTTTAAGCTCAAGAACTTACTTTTAGCCTTCATCGTCGCAGTTTACCAGCTCAAAAGGAAATTTACGATGCTCATATCTTACATAAAGATATTCATGGTGAATTGAGATATTATTAATAATATTCCACAATTTTTCAATAATCATTCATGGCATTTGGATATTCATCAAGGGCCTAATATATATGAAAGATCTTTAAGAGTGCAAGACACTCACAGGCCACCAAGAATCCTTCAAATGACTCGATAGAGGAGATTGGTATTATAAGTGCCTAAGGTGTAATGAAATAAACTAAAAAAATATATATGAGCTATGTGATCCTCTTGTACACCTTCTTGGACCCTTGGTTAGCACATGTGGAAAGTACATTATACATAACTAATTTAAATGCATGGATGTAGGCATATTGGTGAGTGTGTAGGGTTGTGGAAAGCTTCCAAATCAAGTATAAAGGCTTATAAATATAGGTTATATGTTCCATGATCATATACAAACATTAAAAAGTTTCTTAATGTGACATCTAAGACATTTAAGTCACGAAGTTAGATCAAGAAAGGAGAAATACACTATTTGGTAGTCAATAAACCTATTTACAAGCCTATGGAGTACAAAAGGAGAGCTCTCTTCCAGAATATTGAGTTTTATGATGATTTTTTAGGCCTAAAAAAACCATAATAAATATATTAAACCTTAAAACTTATTGACAAACCATTTCAACTACTTTTCAAGCATGGATAAGCACCTAAACTAGGGTTTTAATCATTTATTGGTTCACCCATACATCAATATTTTTGAACCCCAAATATGGCATGGATCATGGCAAAGGGGGATATAAAGTGAATCAAACACTTATTTGGAGTTTCACATGTGTGGGCATTAATTAGAGACAAAACTCAGTTTCTAGGCCTAGAGGCCTAATTAGAGAGATAAAATAGGTTGATAAGTGTACTTTTCCTTAATTTTAAGTCATTAAATTTTGAATAGATTTGTAAGGAAATACTGGGTACTCAAAAATATTCTTATTTTTCGAAGATCATTTTTGGATTGTTCTAAACAAGGAGTTTTATGTATTTTGAGGGCTACAAGGAATTGAAGGTAGGTATATGCTTTAGGTCTTTTTATCATTATTTGATGGATAAAGAGGGGTTGATTAAATTTTTTAAGGCTAAGATAGGCCTTTAATGGATAATTATTTTAGTCATGATGATGAAATCAATTATTTGATCCATTTGGGCAAGAAAGACATAGTAAGACCAATTGGGTTTCAAGACACCTAAAGAGTTATGTGATGATCACCACTAAAATGTCCTATTGGAGAGATATTAATTAGATTCAAGGTTTAAAAGAATAAGGAAGAAGTAATTCAAAGTTATTTTATGATCAATAATGCCATTTTTCATTCCTCACAAGCCAAGATGGGCAATTTTTGAATGGGTGATGAATCATGGAAGAAATGAAGACTTTTATGCCAACTCTCTAGAAGAACTTGATTGTAAAAATAAACACATGTTTAATGATTTTTTATTATTTTTATCTTACATATATTTGATTTTAACTTGATTTCTCATGCTTGAAACTTGTTAATTACGCCCTTTTATGCCCCTTTCTCTCTCTCCTTCTCCCATTCTCTATAAATGTAGACTTGTTTGGCTTTATATGAATCCTTTTGCTAAGTATGGTGAAGTCCTAGTTAAATGAACACTTATAATATACTTTGGAATGATGAATTAATATTATTATTACCTCATCACATTATTTAAACTAGTGTACTTGTGATTTTTTATGAATTTTAGTAGTATTGATTGTGCTATCTCTCATTTGTCCTTTCCTACCTATTTTTAAATAGATTATTTTCTTACAAGTGACATGATGATTTTTATGTAATTTTTCATATCTTTAAGTGTAATTTTATTCATTAGTTCCTTATTTATACCTCTTTATTAACCCTCTCATTTAATGCATTCTCAAATACCTCTATGTTGAAACATTCATGGTTTAAAGTCCTTGTTTTGAGAAGTGTAATCAGATTCAGTCCTAATATTTTTTTTTAAGTTCATGATATTCAAGTGAAGGGTTTTTTTTTTGGTGTATCACCTCCTTATATATGTTTATTTCATTTATTTTCTATCTCTATAGCCTAAAGGTTTAGTCTATGTAAATGTCACCCACAACCTAAGACTAATCCCATTGTATATACAAATTGAGAGGGATTGAATCACCTTCTCAAGTGTGAAAATTTTATCTATAATAGGAAGTATGAAAAAAAAAATGTAATTATAAATTAAATTAATCATACTAAATTAAGATGGGAAGCATGAGAAATTTAATAAAATGGTTTTAAACATACACACAATCAAAAAATAAAAATGTAAAAATGAAGTGTTTATGAATTAAGTATAAAACATACTAAATAAATATGAGAAGTATGCAATTTATGTGTAAATTATAATGTAACAAAAGTTATCTCAAATTTTAGGCATGCACTTTTATTTTAACTTGGTTATAGTATGAACTTTTTATTAGAATACTTTATGAGAAGATCCTGGTCCTATCCAAGGTCTTACACTTAAACTCACAAAGGGAACACCAATAAGTGGAGATAAATGTGGGAATAAAATAGGTTTTAATGTGGTAATTTGTGATAAAATCCTAGTCTTATCCATGGTCTTACACTAAAAATCACAAGGTGAACACCAATGAGGTGAATGTTAGATAAGGGTTAAAAAAATGTTTTGGGAAGAATGATTGGTCCTATCCAAGGTCTTATAATGCAACTTAAAAAGGGAAACCCTAAGGGGTATTATTAGTTCATAAAATATTATTTATCAAGGTGAAATATTAGTATTGTTGTAATGAAATAGGGAATGTAAAAATTTGAAACAATTCATGTATAGGAATGTAAAAATTTGAAACAATTCATGTATAGATATGAATCAATACACACAGATAGAATCTAGAGTGACATGAATAAGCAAAACATAAAAAAATAATAGTTAACATAGATCAATGAATCAATATAAAATTTCCATGGAATAACCTCAAAGAGATAAAAAAATCCACCAATGTGATATTCATATACTTAAGAAACCAAATCACCCCAATACATAAACTCCTCCTTCTCACTTCTATAATAACCTTCACAGAACTCTTTGTTCACGCATAATTCATGATTCATAATATAATATTTTCCACATAAATTCGTAGCAGGAGTAAAACCCTATTTATTGTGAAATTTGAAAGGATGTGATCTTTGTAAATAATGGATCCAACCATCCTAAGAACATTTTAAATTACTGATAATAATAAATAAATATGTTTTATTTTTACCAATAAGTAATAAATAATTTATGTTTTATTATTTATTTACATGAGTTTATTAACCCATGCTAATAAATACTAAATAATTATTATTTAATTACTTAAAATGTACTAAGGGTATTATAATTTTACCACTTAGACATTAAATGTTCTAACCCTCCCCCTTAATGCTAAGTGGGGATAAATGTCATAGTCACCTTAAAAAAGAATTATACTATATAAAAATTGAAGGATTTAAAAAACCTTCATGATGTCAAACATCACCTTTTGAAATAAAAATAATCATAATACATAAACTACTCAAAATTAATTTTAGGCTATCATGATTGTGAAACTACATCTCACAGTTTCTCATGAATAATCATTAAGCATATTTGGAGCCTTTTATAACATAAAGACCTCCATTACAAAGTATGGTTTTAATGGATTGGGGTAGAAAATTAAAACTTCCATATAAATTTTATTTAAATTTAAAAACTTTCATATAAATTTTGTAATGCTTTATGATAATAAGAAGTACATATAAGGAGAAGAAACACATGGTCGTTAAGAACTGACATTTTCATACACACTCCCTGTCAATGGTGACTTTGAGAGGCCTATTATTTCATGAAACTACCAAAACATGGTAGCACCAAGTAGATTTGTGAAGATATTTGCTATTAGTTCCTACATAAGATAGAACTACATATGTATATCACAATTGAGGAAATTTTCTTGAATAAAATGCACATTAGATTAAATATGCTTAAATTGTTAGTGTTGTGCACCTACACAAAAATTAAACACATATCCAAAAAAAAATCATGATAACATATTATGGTTAGCATCACAATAATCACATATATAAAAATATGACTTTTTTTATGGTAAAACACATTTAAAACAATCAAGTCATATTCTAGGCAAAGAAATTCACTACTTTGATTGAAAATCTAATGAAAAATAGAAATTATTATATGAAATTCATTATTGGATGTCTCTAATATTGACAAGATGAGCATCCACAACTGTCATGTGATGCACATAAAATAATTTACTAATAATATGATACTAACTTTAAATATTAGATATCCTATTAGAAATAACTCATTTTATCATTTGAGTTTTATCAAAACATTACAAGTTTAATATTATTTAAAAAAAGATTGAGGTATAACCTCTCATACATCAAATATGGATAAATTTATCATGAAATAACATCATCCAATAAAATAGATATGATACTAAAAAAAATAAGTTCAAATATGTATGAATGGAATGAATAATAAAGTAAATGATGAAGAGATAATAATACAAACTCCATATACACATTACATTTCATAACATATCTTATTATCAAATGAAGCATATAAGAATGATAACATAAATAATTAGATGATAAAATAATCAAATGAGAGTAATTACACATATTAGTATGAAATTTTCCCATTAATAAAATGAAATCATATTAATAATTGAAACATAAAATATCAAAACTTACTGAACATGATATTTTTATCAAATAAAATAACTAAACATGATCATTTTGTCAAATTAAATATGGTGTTATGCATATAATGTATTTCCATGCTAACACATATGAATATACATATGAATTGAAAATAGCCATAATATCTATATGTTTTATTTTATTTCTCATTTAATACAAATATATTTATTATAATACATTTGTAATAAGTATTTTTTAAGATTCAAAACTAAATAGTTTTACTACAAAAATACCGTGTAGATGAGACACTATCAATATAATTACTATCTCTAAAGTAACAACAAAATAGTTTTATCAAAGAAATTGAAATGCCATGAGTATACATGTATTTTGATGTAGAAAAATATAAATATTAAGTAGGTATTATATTTATAATATGTATAATATTATTCAAGGATTTGGTCCATAATAACTATGAGGAACATTTGCATAATACAACATTATTCTAGCCATCTCAATAATGGTTCAATTTTTAATTTCACCAATACAATTTTGCTAATGGGTATAAGGATTTTTTAAGTCCATTTAGTTATGATTTAAATAATGTAAAAATAATAAAACTCTTTACTCATATATTCACCACCATTATCAGTTCTTAATCTCTTAATAGAAAAATTATATGTCTTTTCACCAAAAGCTTTAAATTCTATGAATTTAGATAACACATCATATTTATTTTTAATGAAATATGACCAAATAATTCTATTTTAATCATCAATAAAATTTAAATTATACATATTAATATTAATATATACACCTTCAAAGGGTCTTACAACATCACTATGAATCAATTATAAAGGATGTGAGGAATTCACATCATGATTCTTGTGAAAGGGGTTAGTATGTTGCTTACCACATAAGAAACCCTCACAAGTTTCATGATGAGAGGGGATATAATTAAGTAAAACAATAAGATTATTTTTAAATATATCATATAAAATTATAAAATTAATATGTCTTAATTGTAAATTCCATAATTGAGATTCTTTCTTATTATATGATGAAAAAAAACATGCAGAAGGAGAGAAGATGTATAAACCATTATTTTGAACCCATTCAACAATAAAAGATGTAGATTGGTTTCTAATGGACTACATCTATTTAAACAATGTTATAATAAAATTATCATTAGTAAGTTTTGAATAAGATAGTAAATTCTATTTAAGTTTAGGTATATAGAAAACATCATTAATAACAATATTTAAAAACTTTACTTGTCTCTATTTGATTACTTATAAAAATGAATTATCTCCCAAGTAAATTATTTTAGATAGATCTCTATAATTATACATAATATTAGATAATCAAGTCATATTGTGTGATGCAATGTTATCTAAAATCCACTCATTTTCATTTGAATCAAATAAAACACCATATAAAGAAATAACATTTTGATCTTGACTATTATTCTAATTAGGATTTTGATTCTTTTACTTGTTTTGATTAGATTTATTCCCTTTGTTATTTTTACAAGATTTATTAATAACTCTATCATTGTTTTCATAACATGTTTCCCTTATATGACAAAATTTACCACACAAAATTGTATTTTTTATTAAACTTAGGTTTATGATTCTTATTGCCAGATTCCTTATACCTATTTGAGATAGAAGTAGAATTAAGGTTAGATTTATATTTCTTATTGTTATCAAATACTATATTTAAGGTGATAATTTCTTGAGTAGCATTCTCATTAGAATCAAAACTAGTCATAACTTACTCTTCTTGAATTAGAAGAGTAGAGAAAGTAGTGAGGTCAGGGATATCTTGCTCAGTTTGGTATTTGAAATTAAAAATTAAAATTTAATTTATAAAAAATTTATGAATATATAATTGAATGATAAAATAAATTATTTGATATTGAATCAAATTATAGTTACAACCATCTAACTAAGATTTTAATGTTATTAATTTTAGCAAAAAAAATCACAATCTTTTCATCACCTTTAATAGGTGTAGTCAATAGCTCTAGGATTAGTTTAATCATTTTTGAGAGGTGAGTGACCTCATGCATGGACTCAAGGAGTTTCTAAAAATCACTAGGAGACTCTTGATTACCAATATGGATAAATAATTCATCCTTAACACTCTACAAGATAATGACCATAGCTTCTTATGATTTTTGTTGAAATATATTGGTAATCTCAAGGGCCACAAGTCATCTACACTGGGCCTTTTTAGTATCAATGACAATATTCCATAATTTTTAGGCCATAAATTTATCTTTAATATGAATTTTTTATATATTATAGTTATTTCCATTAAGTATTTGGGATTTATCTAAGGAAAAATGAGATGAAGCCATAACTTCTCTTTAAACAAATGTTTAAAATAATCTATTTTATTGTGAATTTTAAGTTTATTTGATAGTAAAATAAATTTAATGTTCAAAAACATATTAATTATTCAATTTAATTCTAGACAATGTAAAAAATATATATATAATTATTACAAAATAGGTTGTCACAAGTGTCACAAAAGTACACTAATATAATAATAATTTAACAAATTAACTTTTAAAAAAAACAAATTTATAGCTATTTTCAAAAATAAAGTGAATCATATATGCAACTATACTTAATTATAGAATTTAGATGCTAAATAATGTAAAAAACTAAATTAAAGTTACACTAATCTAGGTGTGAAAAGAGTCACACTCAGAATAACCACCTAAACACTGTTATTAAAAAGTTATAAAATTAATAATAAGATATTTTAAAATAAAAAATGGACCACACATATGTGTCTATAAGGTGCCAACACCTAAGGATTGACTACTTACATGACTATGTTTGACAAAAGATTCACTAGGTTGAAGAAAGTCGAAACAAGTTTGATGGGTCAACTAAGGTCTTAAATGTGTGAAAATTAGGCACACAAACTAAAAAATGGAATTCAATTTAAATTTAAAAAATGATTTAACCAAGTCAAAAAAGATTAATTTTAGGGGGTTTTGAACTTAGAACCTCCTTAGTTACAATTTTTTAGCAAAATTACTACCACTAACCCTTTTAGAAGCCTTTTTAAAAATTTACATGCACATTATACATACATACATACATACATACCTACATACATACATATATTTTAATTAAAAAAATATAAATATAAATTAATACGTGCATGTAATTTTCAAAATTTAAAAATAGCTTAATGTTTTTAACATCTAGATTAAAAAGTTAACTTAGAGGTGGGTCCCTTTCCAAGTTGCATACAAATTTTAATTTTAATAAATAGATTATTTTTTAAATAATTAATATAACTATGTAAAAAATATTTACATACATGTATCATGCTCTAGGTAGAAGTATGACATTGTAACAACATCAGTGGAATTCATAGAAGCTTGTTCAGTCCATTAGAAAGCTTGAAATTTTGCCAATCCTCCTAAAATTCTTAGATGAACCAATTAAAACCTTAAAAAAATAATTTGGATGAAGAAATGATTTTTTTAAAAAAATTGCCTAGGCTAAAATATGGCACTCTCTAGAAGCTTTGGAGAACCCATAACCTTGTAAAAACCACCCGAAATCCTAAAATTTATTTCAATATTCCAAATTTTTTATTTTGATTATGATACCCATATTATTGAGGAAGAATTCCTAGATATCCAACTAATAGTTGCAAGGGTTTTTTAGTAGTGTTTTCAGGCACAAATGAAAGAGATGAAGCCACTAAGCATAGATAACAAGAAAATAGATCAATAAAAAATAATTTCTCCAAGATTTTTGATTTCTTAGACTGTATTTTAACTAGACAATAGCACTAAACGTTGATATCCATGTTTGAAAGTGATTGTGGTTCAATAAGATCCAGAGATACTTTCAAATTTTTTGATTTGTTGAGATTAAGTTATTTATAATAATGAAATAGTCCTCCCAAAGATCAAAAGAAAAAATCTTCCTCTATGACATACACAGGCTTGAAGAAGGATTTAAAATAATTAAAAATATACTTGAAATTGAATAAAAATTCAATTATTTTAACTCAATGTAATATGCTTACCAATTAAATCCACCCCTTTTATGATGATTCCATGAAAGGATTCATGTATAGATATGAATCAATACACACATGTAGAATCTAGAGTGACATGAATAAGTAAAGCATACATAGATAATAGTGAACATACATAAATGAACCAATACATAAGAATTACCATAGAAAAATGTCAAAGAGGTGAAAACCCCACCAATGTGATATTCATATATTTTATAAACTAAATTACCCCAATACATAAACTCCTCATTCTCACTTCTTCAATAGCCTTCGTAAAACTCTTTGTTCACACATAATTCATGACTAATAATATAATATTTTTCCACACACATTCACAATAAGGGTAAACCCCAATTTATAGTGAAATGTGAAGGGATGTGGTCATTGTAAATAATAGGTCCAACCACCTCTATAACATTTTAAATTAGTGATAAAAATAAACAAATATGTTGTATTTTTACTAATAAGTAATAAATAGTTTATGTTTTATTATTTATTTATACTAGGTTGTTACCCTGTGTTAATAAATAATAAATCATTATTATATAATTACTTAAAATGTACTAAGGGTCTTATAATTTACCACTTAGACACTAAATGTTATAAAAAAATAATGAAATGGACATTTATGAGAAAAATTTAGTAAACATGAAGAATACTAAGTAAGAAGGAAAAACACCAAGAGTCTAGTGACCATAAAAATACAAAGGATACCTGCTCACAATAAGCACAAAGTTATATAGGAAAATACATGGAATACTAAGATCAACTCATAAAGGTTATATGAACAAGGAAATTAAAATGGTCCGACCTTCCCACAATATGTTTCCCATTCCTCAGTTCCTCTTACAGATCCATCTATTTACTGTGAATATTAGGTACTTGTGTGAGAAAGTAGGTACCACTATAGAGATTTTTTTCTTCTCCTATCCTAATCTATTGGCCTATCTCACCCCAATGGACCTTGGATCTATAATGAGGCTAAATGTGGAGTTTAAGATTTATTTAGGAATATGAGGTGTGTTAAAGAATCACATATTTTGGTGTGATTAGAGTTTTGAATCATTTCTTTATGTTTAAATGATTTATATTTTAACTTTTTATGGCTTTTATGATTCCTCATCCATATGGATTTGGAATAACCAACACGAGTGATGAAAGTGATACCTGCATATGAGCTTTAAAATTTGGTTAAATGAGGTTAAGTAACAAGATATATGACTAACTAATCAACTTAGGCTTGCCTATGAACCAATATGTAATCTCAAGTTTCAATTGTATGTATGCTTAGTATGTGAAATGGAAATAAGGGGATAAGGGAGATCAAATAGATTGATGTATAGAAGTATTACAATGAGAAGTCTTATTTTCTAACTGATCATATGGTAAAGATAAAATTCTAATGGAATAAGGATTGTATAAAAATTTCACAATAATAATTATCTTTATTTGAGTGTAAAAGATAACAAACAATCATTATAGAGAAAATAAAGGAATCCATGAGAGAAGTGAAATCATAAGTATAATTTTGCATTCATGAAAATAATGAGAATAGGCCATAATAAAGAGAAAAATAAAATGAAACCATGTAAAACATATACAACATAATATAATGGTTCATGTAAAAGAGATAAGTGAAATCATGTTTGACAAATAATAAAAAATATAAGATATATAAATGGATCATAATTCCAATCCAAATCATATAATAGAATAGTGTGAGATAAAACCATGTCATGTTCAAAAATATTGATAGATATAACCATAAATATTATCGATAACATCTTAAGGATATCTATGTAGTTGAATTATAATGTTAGTTAGAGTCTCATCAATCTTCATAGAAAGTTATGAAAATACTTCCTTCCATATCATCTCAACTAAAAATTTAGGTGTAGAAGAAAAAGAGTAATGCTCATGTGGTATCTATTATATGGGATACTTAATGTAAAGAATAAGTATCTCTATGTGAATGAGATATATGGAGCTAGGATGAGGTAAACTAATAAAGGAGGAAGTTTTGATCATGGATGACCTATAAGAGAAGGAATGATTGGTGCTAGTGTAGACTATGGGAAATCTCAGAGATGATACTTAAGCACATGGAATTTATCAATATGATGGGTATACCATTGATTCTAAATATAATATACTTCCCCATATTTAGGTATGTACTCTTGAATTAGCTTGGGAAGAGGTATGGTCTTATCTTTGATATGGGAAATGACTTATCATAATGTGATGATGTACTACCTAAGTTTTTAATCGTGGGTAGAAGAATAGTTATTTATTCTATGTAAGCAACAAATACATGTATTAGTATATTTTGGGGGCCTACTAGTGGAATGGGTAGAATAATAAGCATAGGGATACTAATATAGATGACTATCTTTGGTATAATGTCTGATAAATTTATGAATATCATAATAAGGCTAATATTTCTAGTGTGTGGTTAAGAGATCAAATTGAGGTGATGGAAGAAGACCATCATAAATGAAGAGAAAAATTGGAGAAGAAACCAAACTAAAATCATTTCTAGGTAAGGTTGGTTGTGTATCAAGTCTAATAAAAGTGTTTAACATCTATGGAGGAATTATGATAGAAGGGTCATGATATATGGCAAAATGATAAGGTCCTATCATGGTATGATCCATGATCATACTCCTGAGAGGCTCTATTATGATTGGATGCATAATACATGAGTTTTACATCTCTAAACTATGAATAGTAGTGGAACAAATAATATTAGGTTCTATAAGAGAAGGAATGATAGAAGAAGAATGAAAAAACTAAAATAAAGATTAAGGATATCTAAAAACTTCAAAATTTCAAGATTGGATGAATCCAACTAAAAATAGATCATATAAAGCATAAATTTCATCATAATAAGGTGTATTTAAGTTGATAGTATTTTTAGGAAGTATTTTTTTTATCGAGGAAGCATGGTGAATGGAATGTCTAACTTTGGCTAAAGCAATCAATATGTTGTCAGAAGGTTACTAATGGGATCAAGGTTGAAGATGAGGAGTAAGTTGAGAGATGATGTGAGGGGATATATATATATATATATATATATATATATATATATATAATCTTTAGGATTATCTCATATGTATCATCATCATCAAAATATAATAGGTTAGGTGGAATATTCTTAATTAATTTAGGATGACCATTATAACCTCTAGTGGAGTTAACTAGATAGTTAAAGTGTTGGGATTCTTAAAATAGAAAACTAGGTAAGAATTAAAGGGTGGTTATTTTAAATACACTAATTTCTTGGAAGTTTTCAAAATTCCAATAATTTGTGTCCCCTTGAAACTTCTATGTAACACCCTTATGAATAAATTTGACACATTAGCATGAAGATGAAGTAATTGTTCTCATACGATGAGTCCAAGGTCGACCAAGTAAGATATTATAAGAAAGTGTAAATTTAAATATCATTACTTTCACACAAAAAATAATGAGAGAAAAGGTAATGGGAATCCAAACATAACATAAAGGAAGCATTTGTCTTCTATCATAGCCTTGACATGTGTTGCATGCGGATATAAGGTTACATTTAGTGTATCCAAGTGTTTTAATAAAGTAAAGGGAGTTAACAAAAGTGTATGAACCTTCATTAATTAAAGTATGGTTAACTTGGATATAACATATTTGAATGTTAATGAATAAAGCAAGATCATATACATGAAGCAATATCTCATCAGGAATCATATAAGAGATAGGTAATTTAAGTGAGAGGGAAACATCCACTATTTTTTCAACATGGATGGACATCTCTTCACATTTTTAAGTATGTTATCTTTAGATCTAGTGAAGGTAACCTCTTTCCCTATAGGATGAGGATGAGTGATGTTCATTTCAAATAATAATTACATTAGGTAGTTAAAATGGTAGGAATAAGTTCTCACTATCTCTAATAAGGGGATTTGAGATGGAAGATGGGAAAGTTCTACAATAGGATGCCATTCATCATAACCTATGAGAGGATTTTTAGATATAGTACATAATGTTACAATAGTTCTTGGGAAGGAGATTTAGATGTGCAATTAAACTTATGTTGATAAGGTATGTTTGGTTTAGGTTTATTGAAAGTGGGTTGAATGACTTTATATGATGTGATGGTTTGTTGAGGTATGGTTTTGTGAGGTATAAGAATTGGAGAAGGAATAAAATTTATATCAATGGTATGAGAGGTATGGTCAATTTATGCTGTTTTAAGTGGTGCTTATATGGGTATTGGTTCCTCATGCACTAATTCAATGAGATAGGATGGGTAAGTGTCTTGAATGATGTGAAATGTTAGAGAGGTTTGATGTGTAAGTGTTGGGTTTGAATCAATATAAGAAACTATTATTCTCATATTAGTCATATTAACCACATTTTCATCATTGTTTTTAATGTCTATAAGTATTTCAATGTTCTTATTATTAGGGGTAGGTTTTTAAATGTTGCTTTGGTGGTTAGGAAGGGTATCCTTGTAAATAGATAAATGAGCATTATATTGATTTAAATATTGATTTTTATTTTAATTCTCATGAGATTTAAGTGTTATTCCATAAGTTCATTGATGTTTTCATATAAGGGATTTGTGTTCAAATTCAAGACCAATAATACAATCCATATAAATATTTCTTACTTGTCTATAAGTCTCATGAGAATGGAACCAACTTGCATGAAACCAGTAGAATTTATTTGGATCATAACATGATTTCATAGGATGAGTGGGGTCAAGATATCTTGGTACAGGTCTTGGAAGAAATTTATGAATTTATGCTTGGGATAATGGTTTGTGAACATTAGTATGATTGTGTTGATAAAATGTGGTAGTATGATTAGAATTGTTGTTAAAGGGTTTAACATGTTCTATGGTGTTATATCCTAGATGGTGTGTATGGTTTCATAAGAATCAACTACACCATCATTATTTACATGATGGTTTTAATTTTTGATAATCATGTGAGTTATTATTATAGGTTGAGGTGTTTTCAATTGATGCATGAGGAAATTTTGTCATTTGGCTTGGTCAAGATATTCTTCCAAATTTTTTGGAGAAAGGATCTTAATGTGATATTATAACTTAGGGTGAGAGAATTAATAAATAAGTGGAATAGGTTGTTATCTACCATATTATGCTCATATTTATTAGAAAAAAAATTCCATCATTTGATGAAGACTTGTGGCATTTTAGTTTCAAGTTGTTTACAATTTATAAAATGAGCTAGGTTATTTTTAGGAATATCATTAGTTTGGAATTCTTGGACCAGTGAGCTCACCAAGTCTTATAAGATAGTAATAAAGTGGGTTTTAAATTGATTTTACCAATACAAAACATCTCCTGAAAGAATTTTAGCTAAGAGTTTAGTGGTAGTGAAATATTAAGCTTAACCCAATCATTGTAAAGGTCACCAAATGTTTTTATATGTAAGGTAGGATATACATATCTATTATAAGTGATGGTGTGTGTGATACCTCCTATGACAATGTTAGAAAATATAGGTACTAGAGGTTCATTTTGTAAATTCCAGATAGTTTTGCTAATAAGAGGAGGTTATGGTATGAGGTTACCATGTTAATCCTTAAGGGAGTGTTGGGGGATTAGTATTTTGTGCTCCCCATGGAATATGGTGAGGTTGATTTTAGAAATGTATGAGGTGATTTTGCATTTTCATCATTTTATTTGCATTATTAGTTTGAAAATTATGCATTTGGCTAAGCATATATAATAAAAGTTGTTTGGGTTGAGCATCATTTTGGCTAGTGGATGCATTATGTGATGCATTAGTATTATGTGAGGTATTAAGATCTTGATATGCACTATGAGTGTGTGATGTGGTAGTACCATGCACCACACTAGTGGAATTAGTAGCATTGGTATCAAAAAAGGAATTAGTAGAAAAAGAAGCATTAGTACCTATTGACCATTTTGACCATAAGTCAAAATGGGTCAACCCCTATAGCCAAGACTTGATATGGGGGTAGAACATAGTGTCATAATGTGTGTTTTGGTCTATTTTATGTCATTTAATGTCATTATAACCTTGGTCATGATATAGTTTAGTCTTATGTCATTTGGAGTCATCTAGGGGGTCAAACCATCATGGCATGTCACACAAGAATGAATAGGGCAGTCTGGTTATACATTTTACAAGTGTGCTTAGAAAACTTTTTAGGCCAAAAACAATACATAGACATGATGATTTTGGTGCTAAGATCACCCTCTACAAATTTTGTGTCTTGATGAGCTTGTTATCTCAAGATATAAGCATTTAATGTTGAACTAGTAGAGATAGACATGTTGGGGATGTCAATTTCAGGCTTTGGGAACTAACTGTTTAAGTTAAAAATATCCAAAGGATCATGAGATTGAACACAAAGTTTCTAAGTAGAAAAATAGTGTTCAATCAGGCTAATATCAATGACACATGGGTGTTTAATAGGGTAAAAAATTGAAAAGATCAAGGATCAACAACACAGGTTGAGTCATGCAGATAGGATCAATAGCACACATTTAACTAACTAAGATCTAATGGTGCAAGCAAGCGTCAAAGAGTCTAAGGATGTTGAGAGTGAATGCACTCATTCCAAGTGTCACAATTTAATTGAATAAGTAGATCAATGGTGTGCATTTGATATTATAGGTTAGGATCAATGACACACATTTAAATGAGCAACTAAGATCAATAGTGCACATTAAGTCAAAGGTCAAAGAGCCTAGATCAAATGCAAGACTACCAAGTGGTAAAATATTGTTAACTAGATGGGATAATAATAGGATCCATAAAAAGAACAAAATTCTTCCAAATGTCATAATCTCATATGCTTGGGTCATAAAGCAAAGGCTAACATTAAAGTCAAATCAAAGAGACTCTAGAGGAGATTGATAGAGCAAAGTCAACTAGATTCTAGATGGACAAGATGAGGCTACATGTCCAAATGATGATAGGCCTATTTTAAAATGGAATGAGCAATGTGGCAAGGTAATTCCACATAGGAAATTATGTAGGATCAAAGGATTATATATAAAAGGAAGCACCTCAAACTCATATGCCACCATTAAATTTTAGTTGAAATCTAAGATGAACAGTGACTGCTAAATATGATGAACAAAGTCTAAGAGATAAATAAATGATTGTAGATGGTAAATAAAAGTGTGTAAAATATATCTAGTAGTTAAGAGAACATATTATTATTGTCATATCATGTTTCAGCCACCCTAAAATAGTACATATGTGTCAAATCTCTTAATTCAATTTCAAATGCTCAAGATATGATCCATGATGAAAATAGTTTTTTGAACAAGCAAGGAGAGCCCTATGCCACATTTCATGAAGTTTAATGCTTTGGAGGATGATTTGTCACATCAAACTATGCATGTTATATTTCTCACTCTATTCTCCTACAATGTAACTAGCTTTTATGCTTTGATATGTGGCATAGTGACCTTTGGACTTCTTTTTTCTCGCTTTTTTCTCTAATTCTACAAGTAGCTACCATTTTGGCCTTTGTAAAAAAAAAGACCAGACCATATATGGCAAAGCCCTACTACTTTTGACATTATTTTATACCTTATGAAAATAAATGCAATTGGTTTTGAGTTCATATCTTAGCTTATTAAAGTGTGTGAAGAGATGTATAATGAATAGCTAAGTGATATCAATCTTTCCTTGCTTTCTCTCAGTCCTTCCATGTTTAATGCAAGTAATTTTATCTTATTAGGTCATACGAAGTATAATTAAGTGTATGAATATTTATTAAGCATATAATGAGGCTTAGTATCTACAACTGATCTATGGTTTTACTTACCTTGGATCTTCTTTATGCATCTCACCTTCATATTGAAACACTAATGCTTGTGCATTCTAGGACTCTTAGGCTAGTGTTTTTTTAATTTTTAATTTGTGAAATAAATAAAATGGTCATGTGGAAGACATCTTAGTGCATCACCCTTTTAGAATAGGTTTATTTTGTGAAAAATTATAACTCTTTTCCCACAAGTAAATAGTTAGCATTAGTAAAAACACTTCAAGATACATTCAGGGAGTTGGCCCTTAACTTAGAGGCTTATTTCCACTAAAGGTACATGCACATACTTGAAAGTTTTCCCATGTTTCCTAAATCTAGAAGAGGCTTGAAAACCCTCTTGTAGGGTGAAATATTTGGTGACAATATCTCTGGCATGACTAGTGGGACCCAATGTCTTCAAGATAACTTGTCAAGGTGAATGTTAGTTTTGACAACATAACTAAAAATTGATGTACTAATAAGAATTTGGTGATCCCATCAAGTTAAATCTAGTTCATGACCACTATTTTTTCATAAACTTACTCTTATAGTTTATGGTTCTCACTAGGTCATCATCTAGTAGAGTGTTCAACCCCACTAATCCACCTATTTAACCTAAACTTCCTCTTGAAGTTTAGTACCTTCATCCTAATATTCCATTTGAGGAATCATCAAAATTTTCTAGAGAAGAATAGATTGAAGAGATTGAGGAAATTGAATATATTTAATAAAACATGGCTAGACCTCATGCTTTCCCTACCTTAAATACTAAAAATCTAATTCACCTTCAAGTATATAATGTTATTCCTCCTAATAACACAAAAGGTGTGCCCATATTCAATGGTGAAAGTCATGTTACACCTAGTGAACACATTAGGGATGTCTCTAACTTTTGTAGCTTCCATAATGTCATTCAAGAGAACATTGACATTAGACTTCTTGCCATGTCCCTTAGAGGGAAAGATTATATTGGTATATACCTCTATAAGGTGGATGCATCACATCATGGGAAGATTTTGGAATGTTTTTGACTTCTAGATTTGAAGATGAAAGTGACCATACCTCTCTCATACATCAAATCAATGTGATAAAAAAAAGGATCCAAAGAAACACTGCATGATTTCAATGAAAGGTTTCAAAAGAATTGGTGTATATTTCCTCATCCTATGAGGCCACCTCCTAGTTTTGTGTTCCCTACCTACTTGAGAGCCATCAGTACCAAAATTGCTATCATGCTTCAATCCATGGGGGGTTCCACTCTTCCCAAAGCATATGAACTTGCCATCAAAGCTAAAAATGGTCTCATCTGAGATGTAAGTTTTGCTCCTAAGGTTTATATGCCTCTATTGTCTTATACTTCTGCTAATACTTCAGATGTGGTCCAAATTCCTAATGTTGACACCAAGCGTAGAACTACTCCTAAGAAAGAAGATAATGTCATGGATAAAGATGCAAAAATTCAAATGTTAAGAGATCAGCTTAGTAAGCTAACATAAAACTAGATTCCTATCATAATCCTTACCCCTATCAACAATAATATTATCATCAATTTTTAAGAGGAAGATGTCAATGGTAGCCTAACTCTAACAGGCTTGCCAATGTGTATAATCCTAGCTCCACCACCAATATAAGATAGATGATACTTATAAATAGAAACTTAGCACAGGTAAAAAAATAGTATCAAGGTAAAATTATGGATGTTAATGAGAATAGAAACCAATATATTATTTTTTGATGAGTTACTCCCCTCCTATCAGCTGAAGATGAAGTGATGATGTAAGTTAATGAGGGTTGGTAGCCTCAAAGAGAAAGCTTCACCAAATTCTTGGTAGAAGACACTTTTGTACTCAATCAAAGAGCCTCTATTAAAAATAATAATAGAGATAAGAGGAAGGCTCTAGGAGGTGGTATAATCATGCCCATATGCTCATCCAATCCTCCTATAAGGTAGTAAGTCTTGATTGTAAGTGTGATAGTTCTAAAAAATCCTACACCTCTATAAGGTCAAAATATGGTAAGGTATATTCAAGGTGCCTCTATTCCTCAAGTTCAAATCTATTCTTTACCTCAAAATACTAAATAAAATGTGAGTAATAATTCTCTAAACATAATGGATTTATTGAAAAGTGCCAAAGCATCTATCACCTTGTGGGATATCCTTCATATGCCTGGCCAAAAAGAGTTGTTATAAAAGAAATTATCCACTATTCCTTCCAGTCCTTCATCTTCAAATGAAATTAATAGTCATTTTGTTCTTGAAGATTATCCTAAAACTATTTTTAAACCATATACTAGGACTGAGAAACCTCCACCATTTTACCTCACTCTCATAGTGGGTGATAAATTGGTTCACAATTGCATAGTTGATAGTGGAGCTTCTCCCTCAATCATGCCCAAAGTTATAGCTAATAAGTTAGGAATATAATACAAGGATCATAAAAAAGGAGTGATCTATCTAGATGGTACATCTAATAAGACCATAGGGATGATAAAAAATTGAAGGTTTTCTTGCATGATTGTCCTAGATTTCCTATACTTCAAGATATAGTTATTGTTGACCTCCCAACTTACTTTGCAATCTACTTGTCAAGAAAATTTAAAATGAATATTGGTGGCTATCTCTTAGTTTATTGGTCCTTATTAGACTTTAGGACAAGGTATGGGACCAAAGTGACCATTATAACTTAGCCTTTTTCAAGGTTTCACATTGAACCTTACATTGAAACCAATTCTAACTTGAATTGCATTGTTCATGAGAAGGAGGAATCTAAAGTGGATGGTGGTGCTTATAAACTTGAGGGAATTTCTAATCTATGTTTGGATGAGTATGGTGCATATGCATATGGGAATGATCCTTATGTATACTTTGATCAAACTCATCTTGAGACTTAGATCATGCATTAGGATCCATTTGAAGGAGCTGAGGTAAGTGTCAAACATTCTCATGATGTTGAGTGTAGTTATATGATTCACGAGTATGATGAACATAGGTTGATGAATATAAATGAGCACCATAGTGGGAAGAATGATGTTTTCATTCCTTATATTGATGAATATTCTCTAGATGATGACACTCATGAAGAAGAGGAGGATGACTTATGGCTAAGATTTGAGGCCATTTATTAAGAATTTGACAAGATTGGTAATATTCCTTATTCTCCCAAGAAATGTATGTATGATGTGTTTGTTTATGAAAAAAATGAGTAGGCTCTTAGGTTTTCTATAAATTATGAAATTAAATATCATGTTGTTAAGGAATATGGATATCAATCTTCTATTCAAAAGCCTAGAATCTTAAAGGGACCTACTGAGGTCAAGGAAGAAGTTGTGCCTAAAGGATAGATAGGAGATCCATCTAGTATTGATAGATGTTTAGATGGGTTAGATCATAAAAATTAATAAATTTATACTTGCAAGCATCAAGTATATCCTATATAATAAGATATAAAGGTTGAGGCAACTATCATCATTCATATTCTACAATATGAGGAATGTATATCAAATATGGCATTGATCAAGAGGATCACAACTCTAAAAAAGGATCTTATAGAGAAATAAATATCATTAATGAAGGTCATAGATAGTTCAGTTGTAGACCTAATAAAATTTAAAGGTGATAGGCTTCTTGATCACCTACATATGAAAGTGATTGGTGATGAGCATGTTCCTGATTCTAAGATGCCTTCATGGAGTGATAAAGATGCCAAGGGAACCACTTTTTACCCTAATTGAGGTATGATCATATGTCTTACCTTAAGATGAGGTTTTTAAAATAGTATAATATGTGTGTGTCTTTTATTTTATTTGTGTTGTGTTCCCTAAGTGTTCTAGTTGAACACATGTGTGTTTCTTTTGAGTTTATCTCATTTTATGTGCCTTTCCCTTGTGTTTTATGTGGTTTCAAAGGTAATTTGTGTGTAAAAACTATGTACATGTGAATCCATATCCAAATGGAAATTATTAGGCAGTTATTCATGGCATAACAAGCGTACTACCCTTGGGAAATCATTAAGAATGTTGACCATTTTGACCACAAGTCAAAATGGATCAACCCCCTATAGTCAAGACTTGATATAGGGTAGAACATAGTGTCATAAGGTATGTTTTGGTATATTTTATGTCATTTAATTTCATTATAACCTTTTTCATGATTTATTTTAGTCTTATTTCATTTAGAGCCATATAGAGGGTTAGACCATCATGACATGCCACATAGGAATGAACAGGGTAGTTTGGTAGTACATTTTACAAGTGTGCTTAAAAAAAATTTAAGACAAAAATAATACAAAAACATGATGATTTTGGTGCCAAGATCATCCTGCATAAATTCTAGGTCTTGATGAGCTTGATATCTCAATATATAAGCATTTAAAGTTAAATTAGCATAGATAGACATGCATAGGGACATCAAGTTTAGGTTTTGGGAACTAACCATTTAAGTTTAAAATATATAAATGATCCTAATCTCAAACTCAAAGATTCCAAGTGGTGAAATAGTGTTCAATCAAATTAATATCAATGGCATATAGGTACTTAATAGGGTCAAAAAGTGACTAGATCAAGGATCAATGACATGCATTGAGTCGTGCACATAGGATCAATGGCACACATTGAGTCATGAAGATAGGATCAACAACATGTCTGTAATTGAGAAACTAGGATCTAATGGTGAAATTGAGGGTCAAAGATTCAAAGGATCCTGATAGTGAATATGCTCATACCAAGAATCGTAATTTAATTAAATAAGGATATTAATGGTATGCACTTGATCTTATAGGCTAGGACCAATGGAACATGTTTAATTGAGTAACTAAGATCAATAGTGCAAGTTGAATCAAAGGTCAAGGAGCCTAGATCAAATGTGAGATTGATAATTGGTAGTATAGCATTAACTAGATGGGCTAATAATAATATCTAAAGAAATCATGTAATACTACCAAATGTCATAATCTCAGATGATTGAATCATAAATCAATGGTCAACATAAAAATTTGAACCAAAGAGAATCCAAAGGAGATTGATAGAGATTTTTTGACTAGATTCTAGATGGACAAGATGAGGCTAGTATCCAAATGATGACATGTATATTTTAAAATGGAATGAGAAACATGTCAAGGGAATGCCACATAGGTAGCTATGTAGGATCAAAGGATTCAATAGAAAATAAAGAACCTTAGACTCATATGTTGCTATCTCAATTTAAATTTGAGATGAATAGTGACTACCAAATGTGAAGAATGAAGTCCAAGAAACAAATCAATGACTACATATGGTAAATACAGGTGTCTAGAAGATAACTAGTAGTTAAGAGAACATATTGTGAATATCATAGCATGATTTAACCACCCTCAAATAGTAAATATGTGTCAATTATCCTAATTTAGTTTCAAATTCTTAAGAGATGATCCATGATGAAAATAATTTCTTGAACAAGAAAGGAGAGCCCTATACCACATTCCATGAAGTTCCATGCTTTGGATGACCATTTGTCCTATCAAAATATGCATGGTCTATTTCTCACTCCATTATCCTTCAATTTAACTAGTTTTCATGCCTTGACATGTGGCATAGTGACCTTTGGACTTCTTTTTTCTTTCTTTCATCTCCAATCCTACAAGTAGTTGCTATTTTGGCCTTTGTAAAAAAAAGAGACCACACCATATATGGTGAAGCCCTACTAGTTTTGACATTGTAATTTGCCTTAAAACAATAAATTTAATCTATTTTGAGTTCATATCTCATCTTATTAAAGTGTGTCAATAGATGTATGGTGAATAGCTAAGTGATATAAATCTATCCTTGCCTTCTCTTAGTCCTTTCATGTTTGATACAAGTGATTTTAGCCTAGTAGGTCATATGAAGTGTAGTTAAGTGTATGAATATATCTTAAGCATATAATGATCCTTATTGTCTAGAAATTTTCTATGGTTTTACTTACCTTAGATAATATTCATTTATCTCACCTTCATATTTAAACAATAATGCTAGTGCATTCTATGACTCTTAGGCTAGTGTTGTAGGCATTATTTCTTAATGAAATAAGTATAATGGTCATGTGGAAGACATATTTTTACATCACCATTTTAGAATAAGTTTATTTCTTTAAAAATTATAACTCTTTTCCCATAAGTAAATAATTATCATGGGTGAAATCACTTCAAGATACATTCAGGGAACTAGCCCTTAAACCTATAGGCTCACTTCCACCATAGGTACACCCATATACCTGGAAGTGTTCTCATGTTGCCAGAATATGGAAGAAGATTCAACACCCTATTATAGGTTAAAATATTTGGTGACAATAGTGCTAAAAAAATCATTAATAGCATGGTTAGGGATGTGGGTATTTTGAAGAGCCCCACTAAAAGTTGAACCTAGCATGTTTTTAGAAATAATTGGAATGGAGGTAGAAAAAGACATAGATGATAATGTCATGGTATGGGAGGGAGACATTATAGATGTTAAAGTTTGGGATGAAAATAAAGGGATTACTCCAAATCCTTGAGAAAATCTAGGGGAAGGTGAATTGGGTTCTCCTATATGAGGTCCCATCATGAGATTATATATGGTTATAAGATATTTTCCTCTATGTTGAGGTTTTTCATTGATGAAAAAAAGAATTTAAATTTTTTATTCAAGGTCATGATCATATTCTAATGAAAATAAGGGGTTAATTGTTGAGGAATAATGGTGAGGAGTCCCATAGTTGGTAGTTTGGGTGGAAAAATGAACATTATTTTGATCTATAGTGGGTACCACAATATGTGTCATAAGAACCCTATTGGGATTGGTAAAACTCATCATGTTTATTTGATTCAATTATGTATTATCAACAAATAATAAATTCATGATGAATCAAGGAAAATTAAAAGTTGGTAAAAATAAAGATCAACTAGTAGGATATTGGGTTGAAATAGTTGACACTAGCTTATAGGATAGTGGATAGGAGAGGTTGAAAAAGATAATGAAACTAGTCAACTATGTTTAGCAGATGTTGAAATTGAGGGAGTCTGAAAGACACACAGTCAGATAGGTTGATTGTGTATTGAATTCAAATAGAATAAATAGCCTATAAGAGACTGGGTTAAATAAAGCAACTATGTTTCATGGGAAAATAAAGACTATAGGAAACAAAATCAAGTAGATTGACTATGTTCCCAAGGGAAAGATAGGTTTTAATAGTTATGAATCTAGATGATCTAGTGTTATTTTTAAAAATACTTGAAATAAACACACAAGTAATCAGGCTAGACCATTTTATCTAGTTATGGCACACAACACAAACCTTGTACCAATTTTGGCCAATACAAATTTTGTAATACAACATACAATTATCAGAGAGCAAGCAACAAAAATAGAAATTCTAATTTATGTGGTCATTATTAATTGTTTTAAATTATAATTTTTAGAAATAAATTTGATAGAGAGTTGGCTATAAAAAGGAACTAGAAATGAAATCTAAGGATGGTTTTAGGTAGTTAAGGTTGAAATGGATTTGTATTGGTGATGGTACTATCTTGGTATTAGGTCCTACCTCCTCACTTCAAAATTTCATAGTGATAAGGGTCTTGGATTCTTTTCCAATATATACTATCAACCACATATTTATACTCAACTTGAAAATTGAGTTTATTTCCCTCTTGGTGATGAAATCTAAGTAGGTAAACCTTGGACATAATTTATTTAATGTTTTTTTTATATTATGTAGTTTAGAATTGTGTGAATAAAATAATAATAGTGTGATTAAATTGATAAATTAAAACTTTCTATTTAGTCTGTGTGTGCTACTTTGATAAATCAAGAAACAAAATGGAAGATGATTTAATTACTATAAATATGAGTTAATTCCTTTGTTTAAAGAGTACAAGGTCAATTCAGACAACCAAGTATGCAAATAGTATAAAATTGAATTGATTAGGTTTATTATATCTATTGAATTAAGATCCCTAAAAATATAATTGCATGAGTCAACTGAGTCTCATAGGCAATAAATCAAGCTACATAACTATGTTTATTTATTCAACCTAGTTCTTTGTAAAGTAAAAATTTTATAGACTAAAAATATATGAAAAATTGGACTATAATGAAGAAAAAAATGAATTAGATGGTGAGAATTAACCTGATGATTTTGAAGATGCTAAAGTTATTATTTTTATACTATGTTATCTAGATGAAGTTTTTAATCTACTAACCTAGTCTACAAGGTCGACTGAGTTTAAAAACCCATATATAAATCAATGAACACAGTCAAGTAAATCGATCTAGTTACCTATGGTTAAATATGACCTAAACAAAGGAAAAATAGAGTTGATCATATTGACTATGTGTTAAACCTGCACATAGAAAGTTAGATTAAGTCAATAAATTTGATCAAATGATGGAAAAATGAAATAAATAATAAATGAAGGCATAAAATAAAACCTATAAGGGTTGGCTCACATCGGGTTCACCAAAATGTATACAAGAGAAAGTGAAGCTGATCTACAAATCAATCCTATTTTGAAGAAGATAAATCAAACTATCCCTTTCACTTTTTGGTATATTTAGACAATTAGGGTCATGATGAGTATGGATCTAGTAGACCTAACTAATGAGTCTATTACCACACAATATCATTAGAAAGGGTTATAAAACCTCTAGTTAAGAAATACCACACAATAAACTTATATAAGTCTTATGGGTTTCTTATCAAAGTAAATGGCAAAGTAAAGTGAATCTAATCTAGTGCTCACAAAATATTGTGGCACAAAATGGGGATAATAAACATAAAGTAAACATGCAAATAAGAACTTTACTCAAGTTCATGTAGAGGTAATCCTAATGCATGGAAAGATAAAAATATTCATAAGCTAAAACATGAAAATATATCTACTTAATAAAGAGGCACAAGAGTTATAAATACTTATCTTGAATATGAATGCATAAAACCTCAATCTCTCCCTTAGACAATGGTGTTTTGTAAGAGGTTGTTTTGGTTTGTAAGGATAATAAAGACAAGTCAATTATAAGATACATGACTTCTCCTATACATATAAAATACATTTCCCACAAGACAAGATTATTCTTTCTAAAGGAAGTATGACACCCTAATCAATGGATCCTCATGTAGAATGGTGGATAAATATATGCACAAATAATTGATTATCTCTTTCTCTCTCTAATGAAAATGGTGAAAAAAATTTATTTATATATCTAGATCTAAACCTAAACCCTTATGAATTTTTATCCAACACATCAACATAGTCAACCTAATTATTAAATAGATAAAGTAGTTAGGTCCCATACTAGGTCAATTGGGTTGACCTAGTCCCATAATATGCTCATAAACGCATTTGACTCTATTCAATAAATGATAAAAAGAGAATTTGGCTCAGATATGGGTGGTGAATTTCTTAGAGGAGAGTGTAATGGAGGTGTCAAATCTTATGGAAGTGTATAGGAGAGGTTTGTGTTGGTTTTAAGTGGTGGTATAGGGGATAATAATATTGTGAAGAACCAATGGTCTACCCACCCCTTTCCTAATGCACCATTTATGGTGTGTACTCAAAGAGATCAAGTATTGATGGGTTTTTGAAAGAGAGAAAGTATTAGTAATTGATAAAGTTTAAAAATATTATGTTTATATAGATAGGACACCAATCCACACTATTTGAAAATCTATCATTGGTGTGGCTTTGCATTTAATTAAGGATAAGGACATATACAAGATTCTATACCATTGGGATCCCATCATCATAGATGTTGATGATCATGGGAAAAATAATTCATTGATGTAAGATGTTTTATTGAGGATAATAAAGGATATATAGGTTGGGTTCTCTATCCCTCAGCCATCTTACACTTGTCATGTGTTTGGTGTATGAGAATATGACTCCTTATCAAATGGAATTAAAGATAGTATATGTAGGAGACATCAAGGAAATTCAATGAACAATGATCGACCCTTTCAAAGATGTTTTTTTAATTATGGGAACATTGATACCTTGAGATATGATTACCCAATCCTATGCTATGATGGAATGACTATGGGGATATGAGGTCATAATGTTGATGGACTGTGAGATAGATAATAAGGCCAAATATATATAATAAAATTTATAAGTACACCCAATACCTATATTTCCCTAGTATTTTATCTTTCAGTATGCAACCAACTTCCCCATTCTATTAGTGACCTACATAGGTGAGTGAAATATGAGAGATATTTGATTGGGTTAGTTGAGATGGAGCCATTGATTATAGGGATACCTATTAAAGGGGATATGGGATAAAATATATGAATAGGATATGGATAGGACATTAGATCAAGATATGGTTCCACAAAATAATGGGATCTAGAGGCGGAAAATGGTGAACATGCCCTAATAGTATATGTCTAGGTTTACTAGTAACATGTAGTGGTAATAAAGGCTAGACAATAGCTTGAAAAAATATGGGAGGATTGAGACTTTATCTTGCCAAGGATTAAATAGAGTATATATAGGAGGAGGAGGAGGGTGAGATGAGCTCAAATGATGATTATGACCCCATTTAAAGGAGAGGGATCTAGGTAGGTTTATTACTAATTCTTACTTTTATTTTATTTGTTGGCTTGTTATTTCTATATCATATATTTAAACTATGTGTGTGTTAGTGTGTTGATGTGAAAATTCCATAACCTAGTGCTAGAAGATTATTTGAGACATCTTTCTAGACAATTTTTTATGGTACCTCATTTTTGAGTATGGACCATATTCTTGTGGACCTAGATCTACATTTTATTTTGGGAAGGAAATATAATGTCTTTACCCTATCCTATCATGGGTCATAAGAGTTAATTTGATGGAGGAAAATTATTATTAGATAATATCCCAAGGTGGTTTAATTGGAGGCTCAAATTAAGAGTTTGAGTGACCTAATTTCCCTAAGAGGTAGATACATACCCTTGATTAGAAAGACTATAGGGGGAGGATGGGATAATTGGTAGGAGAATTTAACAATTGAGAAAGAGTCCTTGGCATTTTGCCTCAGTGGTTTCCCAATGAGTTGATAAAATGGCTCATTATATCCAAGAAATTACCTCATTTTACCAAAAATACCTTCCTTTTATGTGCATTCTAGAGCTCATTACTAATTAAAAGTATAAAATGGATACTTTGGTTTGATTATTGTATCCAAGTTAATTTTGTATGTTTTCATCACTTTGTTTTAAATTTTTACATGAAAATATACCACTTTTATGTATACAGTACATCCAAATATACTAGAGGCAAATAATGTGTTTTTTAAAAGTAAAAAGTCTTTAGAATATTAGCTCAGACCAACTCTAATGACCACCATGTTAACTTCATAGTCCATTAGCTGAGTTAGCTTTAGATATGTCTATATTGTCTTTTTACATGCTCAAATTATCCTTGGAGGCTTCCAAGTTCTTGATAAAAGACATTTTGAAAACTTTGCATCATGATGAAAATCATATCTACTTAAATCAAAAGCTTCTTAGCCTATTTTGTGAACATTTATAGAAGTCATGCACAAACATTCCAAAGATAATATGTTTATTTTTATCCATAATTATTTAAATTAGTTTTATAAAAGTAATTATAAGTATTGTAATAGGGTATGTTTCTAGAATACTAATAGTTTCAACTACAAGAAGTTGTAATAGGTAACAGCCAAAGGTAGCACATGGAAATTGATGCTAACACTCTTCCACTAGTTTTTTACTTGAAACATGGGATGGATATTGTTATATTTATATTTTCAATAAATAATATCCTATTTATTTATTATCTTGTTAGGAGATTAATATATTTTGATCAACTATTGTAAAAACATTATCACATATAAACAATGTCTTCCTATTGATATGATAGTCGAGAATAAAACAAGAATATGTAGAAAATATATGATTGAAGCATATAAATAATATTTTCCAACATTATAAACACTTACAAAATTAATATGAAATTGATTTCATGACATTTATACAAGTCTAGTGTGATCTAATCCTATTCCAAGGAAGAATAAGGGCCCACTCAACCAAAGAAATAAGACCTATGTTTGGAATTTATTATTATTATTATTATTATTATTATTATTATTATTATTATTATTATTATTATTATTGATGATGATGACTTTTTATTAGAGTGTGGATCAGTCTAGGACACAATCAAAGGCCTAAATGCCCATAGAATTTATTAACCACCTATGTATTAGATCAATAATAACCAAAAACCATTAAAAACCCTAAGAATATAAATAATGACCATAACCAACCTCATATACCATTCCATATATTTGAACCTAGGTGGGGATTGAAACAACCAAGCCACTTTAACCAACTCACCCACATATCATTGGAATATATTCCATATTATCTATTTTGAATATTTTCATTCATTCTTTTATTTAAAGTTTTACATTTTATGACTTACTTGTCGACATGCGTGTTAATGTATGTGCTCTAATCAAATCTACCTTCAAAGCATTTAATTCCAAGGAATTTTCCTTTCAAAGCAAATAGATCAACTATGCATTTTTTTCACACAATTTACATTTATGAAAATAGACTAAAAATGTGTTCCCTTCAAATCAATTTCAATTTCAATAAAGTGTTTTTATTTCCAAAATAATTTAAATTCTGACAACATGTGTTTTCCTTTCTAATCATTCTAATACATCAATAATTTTTAATTTTATAATAAATTTATTAGATTTCAATTCAATCAAGTAGATTAGATCTTTGGGAATAAATGATCTATGAATCCCTCCTAATAGATAGTTTTCATTCACCATCTTTAATACCTTACTACTGACTATCATTAGACACTAACCTTATTTAATATGATATCAAATTTATTTAGTTTATTAAATGAAGAGGAAATAAAGAACCTCATCATTTTTTACACCATTTGTTGGGGATTTTATAGGTATTAGTAAGGTATAATATCCTATACTAATAGTTGATTAAGAAAATACTTTAGACTGCTGAGGAAAAACCATTTCTATCCTCACCTAAACTTTGGGATCACTTACCTAAGTTAGGTAAATATTTCCAAATGAATAAATTAAGGATAAAGAATATTGTAAACTAGAAACTTTAATCCTAAAAAATTATCCTTCCAACCACTTTTGATAATTCAACACCTACTAGGAGAAATATCTAAAGATATATTGGGAAAATATGGCAGGTAATCTGGGAAACAATCCACTAAATAGTGCTACATGAGGTAGAGATCAACCACAAGAAAAAACTTTCACCTATTATATTTTCCTAGATCAATTTGAAAATACTACAATGAAAAACATATCCCCATCCATATTTCCTAATTTTAGGGGATTATCCATTAAAGACCCTGAACAATTTTTATTTGTGTTTAAAGTCTTATGTCAATATTATGATTACAAAATTGATAATCATAAACTATAATTTTTACCTTCTACACTCAATGATTTATCCATGAGATGGTTTATGGGTTTACAATGAAGTTCTATCCATACATGATATGATATGCAAATGGATTCTTGGACAAATATCATGGCTATTATAGAGAAAGGGATATAAAAGATGACTTTTTCTATATAAAACAAAAAGAAGATGATAATATGGATGACTATATTGACTATTTATTCTTTGTATATAGAATATGTGGATATGAGTTAGAAGAAGATTTAAGAAAAATGGTTTTCTTAAAGGGGTTTTATGATGATGTTAGAGAATCCTTGAACCAATGGGAAAATGAGACAAATAAATTAGGTCTCAATGATATTGTTGAACTATGAAGGAATAAATTAAGAACCAGATCCAACATTAGAGAAAACATGAAAAGGGAGCAATGATGTAGGACAAATCATGGAGTAATTTTAAAATCTTAAAAAATATATGTTTGTTTAATTAAATACCACACTATATGGCTTGAAAGTAAAAACCAACACCACTATTGAACATCTGCTTATGTATTGCCAAAAATGTAGGTCAAAACATGCACTTTGATATTTCCCTCTTGATAGGACATATATGTGTGGAATTTGTGATAGAAATTCCCATGTCAAAAATAATTGTATCCTCATACATGTCCTAAAGAATCAATTGGAAAAAGCCACCCCACCAATGGAAGAGCTTAATTATATACAAATACAAGGTAATAATCTCTCTTATAATCAAAATTTAAATCACTTTGTTCCTATATCTCCTTCTAATCCATGGATAATGCCATGGGCTGGACCAACATCTCAACAAACATGAAGACCACCAAATTGGCCTCCATAAGAGTGAACATTACCATAACCATGGTGATTTAAAATTGTAGGGTTTATGGAGTGTAATCTCTAGGTTGTTGATGGGTCAAAAAAATTAGGGTAGAGATATGAAATAAATACATCCATTAATTTTTTCAAGAATTAACCTAATATGATATTTCTAAAATTAACAATGAATGACATAAATAAGTACTTAGTAGGAAACTCACTAGGATAGATGAACTAGAGACTAAATATTGGTGTGAAAGTAGATCTAGGTGTCACAAATAGGGTCTAGGTATTAGAAACCCTCATAGATAATAAAATTATACCTTGGATAATAGAATTAGGGTACTAGTGTCCTACTTTCAACACTAATGTCCTTTGTGTAGGAATTATCTGAGCTTTTTGGGTGTACCTCTAATTGAGTTTGACCTACCTATACATATGTGGACATGTTATGATTCATTATTTATGTACTATTTTGAGCTGATTTAGGTTTAAAACCTATATCTTCATGTTTTTAGGGTATTTGAGTGGAAAAACTATCAAAATTATAATGTTATTTAGGTATGCTAGATATACTCAACACCCTACTACATTTAGAGTTTCCTATATACCAATATTTTGAGGAGGGATTAAGCATGATGTAGTTTTCCCACCTAAGTGCTTGGTGTATGTACAAGTGAATGTTGGTATGAGTGTCGACCTAAGTGATTTGAATGAGGCTTGGGACTATAAATATATGTATTCCATTTTTTTGATGGATGTAGATGACTATATGCAAAAGTAGGGAAAAATATGGATCAATAACCTTGATTGTGCATAACTTGTTCTAAGTTTGCTTGTGTAATTTGCATCTGACTTCCATCTAGTGGATAAAGAGATAAAAGTAATGTATATATACTAATCTAGTGCTTGTGTAGGGTTTGAAATAGATCTAATCTAACCTTAAGTGTCTTAAGAATTGAAAATATAATCATTGGGGTTGAAATTAGTCAAGGGACATTAGTTCTAAAAGTGGGACACTAGCGTGGGGTGATAGCATCTAAAGTACAACACTATTGTCCATGCCTAGATCCATAGGTAAGGTTTTGGGGCTGATTTTGAGATGTTTAGGGATGTGTAAAGATCCACACAAAAGTTAGATAAGTATCAAAAGAGGTCCTAAGATATGTCTATTACTAATTTAGGGATGGGTGGTATTAATTCACATTCATTTCACTCAAGTGAAATTTTATATGACTATATTTCCCCCCTTTATTCTATAAATACAAAAAAGCAAAATTATTAGGATAAAGGAAACATAAATTTACCTAGACTTACCTATGTATCCAAGCCCATGAATTTGGGTATGATTGTGTGAAGCATGCTCCATTGCATACCTTAAAATTGAAACATGGAAGAAATTAGTCCTTACTTAATAGATATCAAAAGTAAAGACAAAACCAAGTAAAGAGACAAGATAGAGAGAGAAAAGGAATGAATACACCTCACTGGGTACATGAACCAATGTAAAAAAATTGGTGGCATCCTATGTGTGTAAATAGTGATTAAATTGGTGGATAGTAAGATTGAACTAATGAATTACTTAATCCTTATATGTGGGTGGATCAATAACTCAATCTAGTTTTGACTCCATAATTTCTAACCCTTACTCAATGGATCACATATGGTGATTAACTTGGATTATACTAATGTCTTATCCAACCCTCATATGTAGGTGGCTCAAGAACTCAAAATAGGCTATGACTCCATCATTACCTATGTATGTGAAGTAGATTCATCTGTAAATAAAATTTGGTAATGTAAATATAACTATTTAGGATAGACCTAGAGCCATTTTGAAACTTTGAAATGAAAAATGGCCCAGGGTCCACTTGGGTACTTAGGAATACAACTCAGGGACTATGTGAAAATGCCAACCACCACAAATAAAATAAAACATCAATATGGTGTGATACATGGTAAAAATGATGTATGAATTATATAAAATATATAATGACATGGAGTTTCCCATTCCATTTTGGATAAGCTATTGTGAAACTGATCATGTGGAAATAATGTTTGATGTACATACCCCCAATTTTGACATATGTGCATATGGATTTTGGACCAAGTTATAATAATATATGTTTGTGTGTCTATAACTAAAATGGGAGTGATAATTTTATACATTATTTCCCTAATCTAAGTAGACCTAGAATGATTTTGTGTAAAAAAATGAGCATGAAATGAACAAATATGATAACTTGTGACAAACTATGCAAATCTAGGCTATAACTATTGTGCCATTCTATCAAATCTTGAATATTCCTATTTATGGGTTACTAGATAGTAGTTTTTGGGTGATAGTTTCCTAATTTTAGTGTTAATGTCCCTTTATGCTTTTTTTATGAAAACTAAAGTGATCCATGTTTGATTATGTTTTTGTGTTTGTTTGATTCTATGTTCTATATTATATCTATGTGCTAAGAATTATTCTTTGAGTACACCTAGATGGTATGATCTCTATGATAAACCCCTATTAATAATCCATATTTTGATGGGATTTTTGTACATGTGTAATAACTATTCTAAAAATAAAACCCCTACAAGATGTATGTTAGGCTTAAAACATATGATATCTATGTAGTAAACCAATATAATGTATATACATGACATCTCAATGTAAGATAATCCCACCATAAGTTGGTAATGTATGATGTATGTTTGATATAACATTCATAATGTTTTCAAGATAGATATAATAATGTAATCATGTGTATGAATTTCATAATTTGAGTAATAATCTAGATAACTACCTAAGGGGATGAGGCATGATGTCCATAAAGGATCCCAAGGAGGAAGGGGAGGTGCATGAGGGAACTCATGGCATATAAGACTAGGTGTGAAAACAATAAGAAAGAGACAAGTTTCTTGGCCGTGACACATACATGAAATCATACATACAACCCACATAAGGCATGTAAAGTAGGCCAAGGAGCCATAAACCAAGGGACATGGGAACATATCACTAAATATGAGAAATAAAAACATACAAGGACATGTTTAAATGTCTACATACACAAATAACAAGTAGGTTGGATTAGATCCACATAGAAGGACATGTTCAAATGTTTTCAAACACAATCAAGAAGGCACATAGAAGGACATGGGCACATGTCCAAAGCATATACAAAATGAAAAGAAGAGGTGTAGAGCTATAGAATAATGACATATTAAAATTACCTCAAATAGATATAGAAGTAAAGAGACATAATCAAGTATAAATTAGGAAATCTAGAAATGAAAGTATGCATAAACATGTGGTACAAATCTGTATAAGGGAAAAGATATACATACATTAAGTCTATAGTAGTAGTTGGAAAATAATATGAGTAGTATGAGATGATCAATTTTAAGATATAATTTTTTTTAAATCTATGATATAGAGTATATAAAGATGTAACATGAAAAAATAGAGTTTGTGTAGTATGATTCCCCCAATGGGTGAATTTATCATTGGTGAATCTGTGTAGGTGACACTAGTGGGTAAATAGTAGTAACTATAGATTAGTGATAGAGTTGAGTCCTATAAGAATATGTGAACACTCAAAAAGAAAAAGTGAAGCATGTATGTATGATAAAACTAACTTATACTAGGATAACTATCATACATAGTACTTGGCAAGTATAAATAATGTAAACATGGATATGCAAACAGTCTAAATTTTATTTTTTGAGTGATTTTGAATGATTTTTTATTTTGAACATGTTATATTATTTTTATATGTTTTGAGTATATAATCTATGTAAAATTAAACACTAAAATGTAACTATATACAAGGAACAAGCTAAGATAATCTATGTACAAGTGGAGAAGAACATACTACTTGATAAGTCTCATAAGAAACTCATAATCAATGTGGCCTATATCAAATAGAGGAACAATGATCATGTGTGTTATGTGATAAGGTATAAAAGATCAAAGATTCAAATGTATTGAGTGATCTTTCATTAAAAATACCTATGGAGTAGGGCCCTAAATTTGTGATGCTAACTAAACTAGCCTATGAACTCTAGGGTTTTTAATCTATGAAGCTGAATAAATTGGCTTGTGAATTATAGAATTCTTAAGGACCCATCTAGTATATTAATATGTAATTGGAGTGGGTATTCTCTACTATAACACTAATTTATGTAGTGGTGAGGAATGGTTCTATAAGCCACACATGTCATCGATGGGATACCTATGTATAACATAGGTGGCATCTTCATTTTTCAACTAGTCTATTGTTAGTAACCCAAGTTGTACCCTTTGAAGGAGATTGTTCACTTCTAGTTTAAACCTAGACTAACATGGGATTTGCCTAATGTTTATGGGTTACATATAGTTATACCAAACATATAGCTTATGGGGATAGCTCCCCTAATATATCAACTTTGAATTCTTCTTCTAAAACCTATTTTGTTTTGGGGGTGAAAAGAGATAAAATGACAACTTAAAAGGAAAATCTATACTAGGGATGGTGATGTACCAATTATTCAATGATCCTCTCTTAACCCATAGTTAATCATACCTTTGACTCTAATGGAAATAATTTATTAACTAGACTCCTTAACAAAGTCCTAAACATGAGTATTTCACATGGATATTATATAAAAGGTTTGTAACTTGAAGATAAAAGAATGGAGATCTATATAAGACACTACAAACTAACTCACTCTTAAACACAACTTCTACCTCTTAACACTTTATATGACCTATAGAAGATGAAAAAATAGCATTAGGTGAAGGAGAGGACCTACAAAGGAAGATGAATCTCATACTTTTTTACATGTCAAAAATCAAAACACACACTAATACAATGAATAGGTTTGCAACAATCTTTTCTTATTAATGAAAGGTGAAAGATATGATTTCAATAGAGTTTTGTTATACCTAGCCTAAGGGATAAAAATCAAGGCCTTAAAAACACAATAAATATAAGTATATGGAGAGAAGAAGAAGAGGGAGAGTACTATTGAAGTCCTTAAAGAAGTCAAAAGATCATAATTTATTCCACATGATAGTTTCGATAGTCTTCCATACATTGATGAGTCTTCAAAGATTGTCCTTATGATGATCAAAGTCTATTTTTAGTAAAATTAGACCCATGAAAGGTATATGCATGCCCTCTTCAATCAATTCCCTCTCTTTTATCTATTATAAGCATTGAATAGCCTAAAAAAACTAACTTCCATGTAGTATTAACTAACTACTTCTTCATGTTGGTTGACTATATCCATACAACTACCGAAAAAACTTCATAAATGCTTGATTATGGAACTTTGTTGATTCAAGGGGAAATTATGGATGTTTCTAGATGTTAATTAACTATATACAATTTCTCTATGCCCAAGAGTTCTTCCATCTACAGCTTTACTCTTATTGAACAATTCGGCCATCTTAACTAGGTTCACAGACTGGATTATTAGTGAAGGCTAGTAGAGATACTTATAAGTAGATAGGTGAACATCTCAGGGTTTTAAGAGGTGAAAAAGCCTCATATAAAAATCTCCAATTATTTTCAACTCCTTAAATTTCTTTGTACCTTTTTTTCTTCCCAATTTCCTGAAAATATACTATTTTTATAGTCCATATAGTTTTCATACAAAAAAGTACCATAATCATAACCTTCTCTAAGTTTACTAGGTATGTTAATCATTTTTAGGGTTAGTCATAAGTGTTTTAGTGAAATTATCCCCATTATCCTCAGTTTGGGTTTGTACTAGGGTTTTAGAGAGGTTTAAGAGTGCTTAAGACTCTTAATAATAACTCATAGAGTTTAAGAGATAAACCTATGAATTAATCCCATAAAACTCTTATATACTAAGCCATCTAACTCTCCTAAAGTTCTTAGACTCCCATGCAAAAGTTCCATATAATAGTGAGAATGTGAAGTCACCTCTTAATGAAGCAACATGTTTTATGAGCAATTTTAGGTGTCTTTAGGTTAGAATGACCAAGCATACCATTTATCCTATACATAAAATTTGATATAAAACTCTCAAACAACATGATAACATTATCGATGAATATTTGAAATGTCCTTGAATTTCATCTTACCTTCTATTCCATCTTCTGAATGACACTATTTTAATGAGGATACTAGACAAGAATATACTACTATTGGGTTTTACATTTTTGGCTGTAACCTAATTTTGTAAAGCTCTCATTCACTATCTTTAACATGAATATCATCTCTAAAGTTACTTGGAATATCAATATTGGATTGACTAAGACATTGCATTCTATTTACATGTAATACAATCTTTCATTTGAACACCCAAATCTACCTACCTGAATAACTAGTCATGGAGACTCTTATAGATGATAATTACAAGGTTATTTTGGAACTTTAGGACCCACTATCTCTCTTTAATCTCATTATATATGAAAATACTCTTCAACTCCTTTATTATAAGCTCATCTTAGCCTTCTCAAGCCTAGTTTTTACAACATGATCCTTGCACAAGCCAGCTAATAGGTTGTTTTTATGATTCGAAGACCTAATAAGACCATAAAAATCCTTTTATGGCTCAATAATTTCATTTGGATGCATTTTGAAACACATTTCCTTCATCAGGTACCTTCTAGGGTTTTAATAAGGGTTTTGGAGGTCCACCATCTTAATGATGGTTCATAGAATATGAACCTCCAAATAAAAACTTATTATTATGAATCTTTAATCCATTTAAAACTTAAATTTTCCTAAACAACATGAGTTCTCATGCGTGTCAAGATATGAATGTTAGAATGTGTACATCAAACTGTCTGTTTATATTGTGTAAGCCAAAGAAGGTTTTATAACCAAACTAATAATTTTATTACATTTACCTAATTCAATCACTTCTATTATAGTTTTAATTTAATCTCCACACCTCATTATGACCATTAATTTGTTATAGTAACTTGGATATGTCTCAAAATGGTAGCAGGGTTTCTTAATAGGTTTAAGGTCTGTCTCTTTGAGCTATCCCTCAAGGGAATTTTGACTTAAAAGATGATTTTTATCTACCCTAGAGAGTATATAAATAGCTTTAATATCATATTTTATTTCCTTAAAACCTTTTTATGAAGTTTAATCTTTGTGTCTTATTCTCAAACCTTCATATAACTCACCTAGTCTCATTCTCGACTAATAAAATACTAAAGTATGTTTGAGACAAAATAGTGAATGTTTACACTAACTATATGACATTGAGGATAAAATTAATATCTTAATCCACTTAAAATAATCATTTTTATCAAATTTAAGAGCCTAATCACACTTTTAGATGCTTTAAAACCACAAACTTACCAAGACTAGATGCATGCATTGACTGTGTGAATGTATGGACTGTATGTAGATGCACATTGGTTGTATCCTTTGGGTCTAACACATTATCACTAAAATACTAATTTATATTAATAATTTAACTTATTTTTAATCTAAATTGACTTATAACTCTTTATTCATACAAACTCTACCCTTTCATTTGAAACAAACCTGTTGATTCTCCAAAAGGCCTGTAGTTTACAACTAGGGTAATGACTATGAGTCATTGTTCATGATTGAATGTAATTTACATATACATATACATACATACATACATACATACATATATATATATATATAGACACACACATATATATACATATACATATATACATATATATGTATATATATATATATATATATATAGACACACACATATATATACATATATATATACATATATATATATATATATACATACATATATATATGTATGTATATGTATATATATATGTATATATATGTATATATATATATATACATATATATACATATATATATACATATATATACATATATATATATATACATATATATATGTATATATATACCTCCAGCCATATACTAGAACATAGTTAGGTTGCCTCTACAAAGTAAGGTTATTATGTATTGGGTTTATAAAGGATAAAATAAGGGTTTTTAATGGTGTGTTAAAATTAAAAAAGGTAATAATTATGTACCAATATATATATATATATATATATATATATATATATATATATATATATATATATATATATATATATATTGGTACATAATTATTACCTTTTTTAATTTTAACACACCATTCAAAACCCTTCTTTTATCCTTTATAAACCCAATACATAATAACCTTACTTTGTAGAGGAAACCTAACTATGTTCTAGCATATGGCTGGAGGTAATGATCTACTATTGTTTATATATAGTGTGATAATGAGACCTTGATAAGGTCAATGACATGGCTTATGAATATCTTCATCCATTGAAAATAACCTATGAGGTAGTTCATATTCCCTTCATTGAGACATTATTTTATCTTCCTCTATACACCACTTTTCATGTAGTATAATTGATTGTATCTTCACCTTGGTTGTAGATGAATATTTACTCTATTATCAAGGTTTAGGGCTTTATAACACATCTTCATGAACATGATTATCCTTATAAAAACCTAAAATATACCAAAACATTGGATTAATTATGTGTGTGTGGATAATTATTAGTGATATGTACATGATGATATTGGGATATATAGAAACTGCGAATGAAGTGCTAAGTTCACAAATATGGTTAAATGGTAGTGTAAAAGTTATGAAAATGGAATGAATCATGAGGGTGTTATAAATCATCAATATACACACTCAAAATAGTCCAAAAGGATCCTATACATCTCTATATATATTCCTTAACAAAGTAGAACACTTTAGAGAATCTCAAAGAAGCATACACAGTGAAAAGAGAAGCCTAGGGTTCTCTAAATAACCTCAACATATGCTAAGTGACCTTAACATATACTAAGTGAGACTATGAGAGTGTTGAGGATATATTGGTGGTTGATAGGATATTAGTCTTGATGAATATTTTAGAAACATAAAATAAGGACATATGGTCATGAATGAAACATCTCATATAATATCTTATTGTGTCTTGACAACCTTGAATCCACCATGAACCATACACTATCCTCCTATATAGTAAACATCAGATATATATGCAAACCTCTCTTGGTGACACCATGAGAGAGTTATAAATATTTATGAATATCAAACTTTGAATCAAAGTGGCATGTACAAGCTTGAAAACACCCTATTGATCCTTTAACACTATCAACCTCTAGGTGAATGCAAGGAACACTCCATTTTACCATTCAATCTTGCTTTCAAACTACAAATTTGTCAATTTAGATGTTCTTTAGCCATATATACTCACACATGTGGAAAAAAATGTTGATGAAGTCATGAAAGATCTCCTAAATACCTAAGGAATCATGAATAATCATTAGTTTAATTAGAATAGTTAGAAACTCAATAAAACTATTATGATTATTTTGCCTTGTGCAGATGTGAATGGTGACTAGACCCCATAAGTTTTTAGCATTTTTAAATAAATTTAGGAAAACTAAACCAAAAATAAATACCCATTATTTTGAGGTCAGAAGGTATAATTCCTTTGGCCAAGAGCTTGAATCTTCTTTCTCTCTCCCTTGTATGGACTAAGCACAAACTTGAAGTGATCTTGATGCCTAATAATGAACTCAATAGGGAAAGTACATTAGTTCTTGGACTCTCAAGTCCTAAAATAATATAATATCTTAAACATGTGCTTATAACAAAACCTCTTTGCATACCCTTGAATCTTGATAAAATATGTACCATACAAATATGTACCACCTAAAAAGATTGATAAAACCTATAAATTCTCCCTCATTTCCTCTTGTTTTAATTATAAACCATCATTTTTGGGAAATATGAGGGAAAATGTGAGTCAAAAGGCATATCAAAATAGTTAATACATTTTAAAGATCAAAAGGGGCATGTTTTTACATATGTGAAATCATTTAATGCCAAAACAAGATTTTAGACTCATGGAGGGGGAAAATTTAAATCATAAAACCATTATGATCAAAACAATATCAAGACCATGAGGGTTATTAAGGGTATTGTTTATACTTTAGTGGTCTTTTGAGGTCAAAATTTGTCATTTTAATACCAAAATATTTATTTTAAATAAGATACATATAGATTTAAAAGGTTATTTTCTAATGAATATCATAAAGAGTACCTTATATCCTTTTTTAGGTCCCAATTAGGATTTCTATGTATCTTGATCATAATTTCAAAGCTTATAGTCAGTCATACCTTGCATATACTAGGTATAATAGAAAATATCATGGTGAGTCATCAGTTTCCACCTCCCATCATCTCCATCAAGACACTTTAGATTACAAGACCACTTCAATCCTTCATACTCAAAAATCATGAGGACACTTAACACATGTTGAAATAGAGACATGACAAAGAAAAGACATTTAGACATATTCCCTTCATATTATAGTTAATGACATTCCTTTGAATTTCCTTGATCCTTCAAGAGATATGACAAGTATGAGGTTTTCATGATGGACCAAAGATCTCAATACTTAATTAGACACCTTTATAGGCTTGAGGACAGAAAGTGGTCAACATTTTTAGTGACTTGGCTAGTTTGACTAGCCTACTAGTCAAAAAAATCTATAATATCTTGTGTATCATTCATAGTTACATAAAAAAATCTTGACTGCACTTTTAAATTATCTAAAATTGCATACTTTGACACAAATAAAAAAAACAAGACATGAAAATGGAAACAACAACAAGTAACTAAAATAGACCAACAACTAACAAGCATATGCAACAACACTTAGAGGAAGCAAAATACTACTATGTATAAGAGGATTGCGTGATTCTAATATAAATACTTGAGGAACATCCCATTGAATGTAATAGGGATCTACCAACCATTAAATTTAGATAATTGAAAATCATTTATCTCCTTAAAATTAGTAATGATATATGGACCACTCAAAAAACTATCAAATTTTGAAAGTTTACCTGACTTGGCATGGTCTTCATCTCACTTAAGTATAATATCACCTTGTTAAAAGGTCTTGGATGAGGCTCTCTTGTAAAAATATATTTTTACTTGGTATTTATTGAACTACTTAGCATTCATATCATTATCTCTTGTTTCTTCTAATTCTCTAAACTCACTCATCCTTACTTCCATTACATCACTCTCCATGAGTTCAAGCTAATGTGCAAGTTTAAAGGTTGGTAGTTCTAGTGAAATTGGTAGTTTTGATTATCTACTATAAACTAGGTGATAATGAGAGTGACCAATATCCTTATTTGGATTAATTTTATCTACCCATATGGAAGTCCTTAACTTCCTATGCCATCCCCTTTGATTGTCCTCCATTGTCTTTTTAATTATCCTAATTAGTTTCTTATTGGTAGACTTTACTAGATTATTTCCCTAAGTATAGTATTTATATGAAGATTTTATATATATTCCATGATCAAAGGACCACTCACGCACTTTTTCACTACTAAATCCAATGCATTGTCTAATATAATGGTTTAAGGGATCCCAAATCTAGTCATTAGGCTATCACAGAGCTTCAATACTGAGTTCTCATTTGCTTCCTTGAGTATAACTACCTCTACCCACCTAATAAAGTAATAAATTGTTGTTAAAACACACTTATTTCCATCAATATATGGGGATGAATCATACTTATGAAGTCTAAGCCCCATTATATGAAAGGCTTCTCAAATTGAATGGGTTTCATAGTCATGGTAACTAGTCTCTGCTTACCGGTAAACATAACACATTTGGGACATAATCTAATTCAAGCATGTGAGTATTTGAAAAAAAAATAAAAAAATATCCTAATCATAATATATTTTATGCCATTTTATTGGCTTCAAAGTGCCCTCCTATATGCCCATCATGAAACTTCTCTAGCAACTTATCCACTTGACTAGCTTCTACACATCTCAGAAATATACCACCAATATCTTTCTTGAAGAGTACCCCATAAATCAAGATGTAAGGGATACATTTTAACCTAAAATGTCTCATACTTTACAAATCTAATCCTATATAACATTCACCCATTTTGACGAATTTTTCTATCTTATGTCCAATTGGAAGAACAAATAGTTGTATTTGCATGTTGACTATTTTAGACTATCAAAACCACTTATTTATTATCTTTAACATCTACTAAAATGTTTTAAAAAAGTTCTATACATCTGATCAGATTTTTGACCTTAACCTCTATATAATAATCCATGCATTTGGTCACCCAACCATCCCTCTTTTCACTTAAGCCTCTATTAAGGATAAAATATTCTATATTAGGATGAACCACCATCATAAAAATATTATTATTAGACACCATATATCTGAAATTATTTATGACCCTTATGAAAATAAGGACATGCTTTTAAAACAATGTATATTTATCCTCATACCATTATGATGCTTGACTAAAAAATGCAATAGGCTAATCTAATCCTTCATTATTTTATTGCATGAGCATAGTAGAAATAGTATCACTTATGGAGAAGGCATACATGAAGAAATATTTTATAAAATCAGGGTTGAGGAGGGTGAGATCTTGGATAATGGCCTATTTAATGGATTAAAAACTTATTTTACCTTCTTTTCTCTATGAAAACTCCTGATGTTTCTTGAGCATATGAGTTAGTGGTCTCACCAAATCTACAAATCCAGGTATGAATATCCTAATAAAGTTGATTTTACCCAAGAAAATTTACAATCTATTCTTTCAGGATCAATAGAAATTCCACCCTTTGATACAACATGTCCTAGAATCCTTCCTTCATGAACTACATAGATATACTTTTTGGGGTTCAAGGAGACCCCAAAATTTTTACACCTATCAAACACCAATCTCAAATATGTCAAATAATTCTTGGGATCTTTATAAAACATAGTGATATCATAAAGATAAATAAGTACCATTTCACTTATATTCTCTTTAAAATCCACATCCATTTACCTTTAGAAGGTATCCCCTACATTGGATAGTCCAAAAGTAATTTTCTTGTATGCATAAGTACCCCACTTATTTATCAAGGTAGTCTTGTATTGATGTTGGTCCTTAAATAATATATGGTTATATCCTAATTATCAATCAAGGAAACCTTTGCAAACCTGAAACTCTTTGTATAATTTGATCCATATATATTAGAGGGTATTGATCTCTTAATGACACCTTGTTGAGATTTTTTAAATCCACACACAACCATATCTCCCCATTCTTATTCCTCATAGGTAAAATATTTTCCACCCATGTAGAATGTCTAATTTAAAAGATTATGTTGGACTCAATAAGCTTTTTGAATTCCTTCCTCAAGTATTTCAACCTTGGGGTTGACTAGTATTTATTTTTCCTCAAAGGTTTTGAATTTTATTCTAAATTTATGGTATCTTTATCCAACCTAGGGTCAAACCCATTCAATTAATGATATTACCATGAAAAAAAACCCATAAATTATTTGCATAATGCTAGGAAGGCATCTCTCCCCTCTTTGGTATTCACCTTTCCTAATTTGAGTAATTTATCTTCAAATATGATAAATTTTTTCATAATGTTACTTTTTAGTGGTGATGATTACCTTATATTTCCTTATCTAGTCATATTTATTAAATATTATCTCCAATGTTACCAAACCCTTGGGAAACTTATTTATCTTCAATTAGAAAATTTGATCCTCATATTGCTGTTGCAACCTATCTTGGTTATTTCAGCAAAATTTTGCTTCATGTTGTAGGAAACAAGAAATTTATTTATCATTATAAAAAACTTTCCAACTTACCTCATTATCAAGGAATGAGGGCCTACACACCAATTTAATTTGGGACTACTCTTTTGTGTCCTTGATCCCATTAACTAGATCATACTATGCTCCAATAATAACTAATTGATCTACATGTTGATTGGCTCCTCTAAGAATGGATAAAATGTTAAAAGCTTGGAATTCCTCTAAGAGGTACCAAACCTAATGTTTATAGGCATTCAAGTTTGTATTCATGCATTCACTTAGGACTCTTTCCTATTACACTACTAATTCATTGTCTTCCTTGTCTTGCAAAAACTTAATACCTCTCTTCCTTTCCCATTCTAGGCCATGCATAAGGGCCTCATATTCTATAGTATTGGAGGTGTAAATGAATTATAATATTAGATAATAATATTATCTCTTATTAAGATGAGATACAAGCATAACACCTACCCCACTCCCATTCTTTAATCTCTACCCATCAAAAAGCAAATTCCAAACTCTTTTATGCTCTTGTGTTGTGCTAGTGAGATTTGGTATTATGGAACATTCTTCATGCATGTAATACACACACAAAATTGATTATTCAATGATTTTATAAGGATTATAACCATTAATATATACTACCCACTCATCAAGGAACAAGTTTGGTATACCTTGAAGTGGTTCAAAAGGTTCTTGGTCATTGAAGTGTTCATCCTCATCTAAGATAGTGTAATTGACATTTGATAAGTTAGGCATATAAGGTTCCAAATGGAACCTAGAGATAGGTTCAGACCTTATAGTGACCTTTATCCTAAAATTGGTTCTGAAAACCATATATGACCAATCAGAAGAGAGAAACCCCCTTATTTTCTTAGTAATATCTCTAGACAAACATAAGGCAAAGTAAGGGGGAAGATCAACCACTATCACATATTGAGATATAGTATAATTAGGAAAAGTAGCCAAAATAATCTTAAGGTATTTAAAGACACCTAAAATATTGGTAGAAGATCCATCCAACTATAAGACCCTATTTTCATTAGGCTCATACTTAAGTCCCAATTTATCATCTATGGAGTTAGGCATGGCATAAATGCTAGATCCACTATAAATCATGAAATTATGTATAAGGGAATCACTTATGATGATTTAAAGATATAAAGGGGGTGGTTTAACTAATTTTAGTGATTGGGAATTATGAGGTTGACTAGAATTAGTAAGGATTGCACTTACCTTTTCTACTTGTTTATCCAAAACATGAATCTTGGAGATATCTTCTTGTAAGAGATCCTTTTGGCCAAAAATAATCAATGTGTCCCATATAGGGATAGATATATGGAACTTATTCATATAATAAATAATTCTAAGAGGATTATTGGATACCTTTGATTATAATTTAGGATCATAAATGTTCCCTGAAGCTTGTGTAAATTGAGGTATGAAAAGACCTTTCTAGTTCTGACTTTTCCAATCTTGTATTTGTTGCATTGATGATACTTATGAGCTGCATCTTGTGTGGTAATTAATTTAGGTGGTTGAGAAGGTGAAGTGGTTTCCATTTTAAATACTAAACCATCACCAACTACCCTTATTTTGGACCTTGTGTGAGTTGTAACTAAGTTATATACCTTAGATATATTCTTACCTTGATTAGCTGCCACTTGATCAAAATATTATTCACCTTCTTGAAAGTTGACAAAAGTAGTTTCAAATGGTATTTTAATTCCAATTTATCCTTTATAACTTGGTACCTCATCTTGGGTCTTAAAAAGAGTGTCTTCATGTAGTATAAGAGGAGCTTCCTTGTGTTGTAGAGGTGGTATATTATCATGTGATAGAAAAGTAGGACTTTGTTGCATGAAGGATACTTGACACACCTCACCACTTGAAGCCATTATCATCTCATTTGATTTCCCCCATTGACTAAAACATTAAAAATTATTGAGAATAATTATTCTAAGTTAGAGATAGGGCTTTATAACTACTAGTAGTATTGAGATTATATGCATTATATGTTCTTACTTTTGTAATCTACCCTTGACCCTCTTAATTGGGTCAATAAAGAGGTTTGTTCTACTGATAGGATTGGTTAGGGTATTTATTAGTACATGTGAGGTGGATTTTTTCCCTTTCCAAATCCACTAGATTTTTATTTTGGGCTTTAAGTAGCCCCTCTATCTTACCCAATCTATCCACTTGTCTACCATCTATCTGATCAATATTAACTAGGTCTAGTAATGGAACAATGGTAGTCATAAGGGGGGTGAATTTTCAAGAACAAAGGCATGGGTGGTCTAGGGGTGCATTTACCTATTTAGATTAGGCAATTCTCAACCCTTATGGCTACTTCATAGGCTTCTATCAAGGTTCTTCCCCACATTAATTATATCATAACTACCACATCATAATTTAAAAATTTAAAACAATAGAAAAATTCATAATTAGGGGTGGATTTGATAGCTATAAGGATCCTATCCTAAGTTTTATGAAACCTATAGTTGAATTCTACCATGAACTCCTATAAGGCTATTTGTATTGTAGTAAGTTTTTCTACCAAAGAAATATGGTCACTTTTATCTTCAAAATGTTTACACATGTGTTCTCCAAACTCATCCTAGGTGTTAATAGATGTAGGTGATAAATACCTATACCCCTGTAGTGCTTTACCATTCAAGGAAGTTGCCAATAATCTCATAGCCACATTCTATTAGGTTACATTATGTACTAAACATAGATGGGCTATGTTTGTAATCTGATCTATAGGGGTAGTTGATTTTTCTCCTATGAAATAAGGAAGGATTTTTATGGAAGAAGTAGGTATGTCATCTAATTGATTGAGGTTTAAGGGGCTTTCACCATTAAAAGGAAAAAAAGATTTCCTCTTAGGAATGGCCATTGAATGTGTAGAATTTTAAGCATTATTTTTTTTGATAAAAGTAGTTTATTGGATAAATGTATGAGAACTAGGAAGTGAAGGATTGGGATTATACTTGAAATATTTCCTTTTCTTAACTGTATCTAAAGACAACTCAATAAATTCAATCTCCTTACCTTTTGAAGAAGATATTGTAACCAATTTTGGCATGAAATGTGTTTAGAGATCTACCTATAAAACCTCTAAAGCTTACTAATATGCTTAAATATTAAAATATATGCTCGAAGTCCCTTGAATGATCAAGTCCCACTAGGTGTGCCAGAACTATTAACAACCCAAGTTTCACCCTTTAAAGGAGATTTTTCACTTTTGGTTTAAACCTAGACTTTTTGTCACTTCAACTTGTACCCATTAAGGAGAGGACAAGTCCCTCCTCATTCAAGTGGGACAATGGAA